>OY757912.1:94079150-94316650 GCA_963585895.1 Sepioteuthis lessoniana
ATAGGTTGGCGACCGTAGTCGAGGGTACCAGAAAGCTCCCTTTTCGATAGCTACTACACCGAGGTGTAAGGGAGGGCGCTATCCTTTCCCTGGATTGCTCCACTTTACCCTCGATACGCACCTTATATTACAGAGTGTTAAGCAAGTGGGTATCAAGTACTATTTTTAAAGTCTTTGGTATGACGTGACCTAGGATTGGACCCTGGCCTCCCGGACTATTGGCGAACACTGTACCCACTAGGCCAATGTACACTACATTTACGAAGGTACTTAATAATATTCTTGGAGAATATACTATGATCAGATGAGAAAAATATAAAAAAGTTTTGGAGCATAAAATTAATAAATTTGTTCGGATAACTCGGAGAGATTTTATTTTCAAATAAAACTGTTTCTACAACAGAATATTATGATTTGAGTAGAGTTTCTAATTTTGTTATTGTTTTTTGTTGTTGTTAAGCAATTTTGTTCATGATAACAACAAAAAAAAGTGTATAATTTTGAAATATTGGATATCAACCGGAAAATGTCTGTTAAAAATCAGAAACTGAAGTGTAACTGAAGCTTTATACATGATGCGTAACTTACTTGTTTTGTGTTTAATTCGTTCGTTTAATGGCATATCAACCTTTGTTGGTTATTTAATACCAACGCCATCCTTGGAGACGAACAGTATTGGTACTATTTAACCTAGAGTTGGGGTTATGCATTTGATTTAAACATGACAGGTAGAGTCTTAACGGAATCTTTGGTGCAGCTAGAACAATGAAAGGAGAGTGTTCCCCGGAAATGTAAGAAGGCAGCCTTATTCATACTATTTGGCCCCAAGAGAACATTATTAGACCAACGCTATGACACTGCGCTTATGTCTTCCAGTCTGAGCCTGTCTCAATGGAAATTATTATGTAAACAAATATGTAACAATTCTTTTGAATCATTCCAGAAATGACTTAAAGATAAGGAAATAAATAATTGACCTTGACTTGTAGAGAATCCCAACCATTACATAAAGAATTAATTAAAAGACATGTAAGAACAAGAAAAAAAAACTTTCAACAAGTTGAATATTATGCATATGAAGAATAGTAAATATACTTGAAGATATTTCTTCAAATTGACTTACAGATTATCAAAAAAGATTAGCACCAAAAATATGTAATTGTCAATTAGTTTTATCCTGCGTTTAATTTTGGACGTACTTCAAGTAATGTACGTGCGAATATACGTTCGATCAAAGAACCTCAGCATTACGACTCTAACAAATGGAAACACTTTATATAATCGAATACAATTTCGCATCTAGAATAATCTGAACGTCTTGAATAGACTTAGCACAAAACAAGAGAATCGCTAAAATGATTTCGGCGTCGTAACCTTTCTTTCTTCACCCAGACCTGATAAGTGCCCATCATTATATTCCGATGCCTAAAGTCAATTTTAGGACAGACATCACGTGACTGCGAATCAGCCAGTAATACGTTTTCTGACTATTTGAAGTGCTCGTAACAATTGTCCACTTCAATTTATCCAACAAAATCTAATGGGCCTACCCCACTCTTCTCCAAGGCACCTCTTATCCGAAATAATATGCTATTCTTGTTCACAATGAAAAGAGCGATCATTGCCTTGCCCAGAACGAACAATAATCGCCTTAAAATTACTTGAAGAATGCTGATACGTGAATGCTAAATGGTCATCAGTGTAAATGCTTCAGTGTCAAAACTCTCACTATGTATTGTTCCTGGGAATGAAGACTTGCAGATCAGAGAGATAAAATCTTTGAGGAAAGATTTGAGTTATTGTCCTACGAGAAGTTCTCTGAATGGTTTACCAATATTTTGTCCGGTGGTCTTAAGAATTTTAAAAAGAAATTATGCAATGGCAATTTTAGGAAACGTAATTTGATAGACTTATATGCGACTTATATTCAATAATACGAAAACGTTCGTGGTGTAACAGGTATCACCATAGGAAATGGACACGGTGTCCAGAGTTCAAATCCTCGACGAGGCAGTTTGCATTTTACATAGTGCAAATACTCTTGGGAATAGTATGAATCCAAATATTCTCACTATTGGGTAAATAGTTGGATAGACTGTGCTCTTTAACCTTGTTATAGCAACCATTCTAAGAGAAGGAAAGCTCCGGATTCAAACCGGTTAACCTATGCCCCAAAATTGACCTTGTTTCAAATCATTTTCGTGGTGAATGGGTTGAGTAAATATGCATATTCGGTAATGTGTCAGTTGAGTAAATTATGTTTGTTTTAAGTTTATTCAAGGTGCTAGGGAGCGAATATATAAATTATCAAAAAATCCAGCAGTCAGACGAAAGACTAGTTGTCATAGTTCAACGGATCTTCTAGGCGTAACAAGATCTGTTTTGATATAGCATTTCTCAGTGGCATTACTGACGTCACCTATTTATAAAGAAGTGAGGTAAGATGTTCATGTGAACCCCAATATATCACACACTTCGGGATTAGGTCTCTTTTCTTTTTCTTTTTCTCTTTTCTTTTTCTTTTTTGTGGATGGGTTGCGTGGAGACAAAAGCTTGAGTATTCCTGAACGGAAAACCAGGAAGGAATCAAAGATACGAGAAGAGACCTGTTTCTAGAAGAACCAAAAAAAAGCCAGCTTGAACGTCGTGTTCCTGATCTATTTCTTCCTGCTTCCACAATCTTAGAGGATGATTGGAAAATAGCAAAAACAACGGAGGTCATAAAGGTAAAATGAGCTGTGATTTTGATGTATATTTTTCCCTCCTCATTCGACTGTTATCCATCACTGACATAGCAGTCGTTGGTGACTACGCAGCATTCATATTGGGTCATTGTAAAGGGTGGCAAGTCTTAGTTTGGAATAGATGTCAGTTATGTTTTATAATTGATTAATATGAGATGATATGTAATACGAACCGTAGACTGGGAACAATCAGCCCTCGTATAGATTGATTAAAGGGTTTGGTTTCAGGGTCCCAGAAGTTAACCTAATACGACATTTACATGAAGAAGTTTAGTTAAGAACAAGATCTTCATAATCGAATGAAACTATTACAGCAGCCACTTGTCTAGTTATTTGTCTATTTTAACATAAGTAGCCTTTGTTTACCAATCTTTCATTGTCCAGTCCTAAGTATCTGTTTGTAATAATGTTTACAATAATTCTGAATTATTTTAATACATTGGCTCTTAAAAATGAAATTTTAAGTATAAAGTTTTTATCTATTTAAAACACTCGCTAATTATCAATATTAGACAAGAAAACTCTTGTTATACAATTTATTTATATAGAACACTCTGAAACTAATTGACAAATTCACCAACCTAGAGAGCAGTGTCTCATTAACCGAGACAGACATCAACACGTGACTAGCAAAGGCATGGACAGCTAACGATAGACTTTCGGTTATATGGAAGTCAGACCTGACCGATAAAATGAAGCCCAGTTTCTTCCAAGCAGCGATCGTGTCGATACTGCTATATGGATGCACCACATGGACGCTGACTAAACGGATGGAGAAAAAGCTTGACAGCAATTACACAAGAATGCTGCGAGCGATATTCAAAAAGTCCTGAAGACAACACCCCACAAAGCAGCAGCTATAGGTCCACCAACCTCCCATCACGAAAACTATCAAAATTAGACGAACCAGACACGCTGGACACTGCTGGAGAAGTAGGGACGAGCTCGTGAGTGATGTACTCTTGTGGTCTCTTCATATGGACGAGCAAAGGCAGGACGTCCGGTTCGAACCTACATACAGCAGCTCTGTGCCGATACGGGATGGAACCTTGAGGATCAACCGAAAACAATGGACGATCGGGAGGTGTAGCGAGAGACGGTCAGGAATATCCGTGCTGATAGCGCGACATGATGATGATGATATAGGAATACTTGAAATCATATAATTCTGTTATAATTATTTGTATTAGATTGGAGTAATTACTGAAAGCTATATAGAAGCTTGTAAATTCTTATTCTTGAATAGGAATAATAAATTCTATTGTTAGCAAATGATTATTAATAGATACGAATAGTAGCTTGACATAATATAACAGATAATTTATATCGGGAGTAACTACTTGAAACTATAAATGTTTGCAAATAATTAGTGCTTTTCATGTAATAATTGGTTGCAAAAAAATACTGATTTGTCATTAAGAAACCCAACAATGGCTGACATACCCTAAAACCAACCAATCAGTTAATGAACACACACACGCATAGATACACATGGATAAACTCACATAAACAGAATCATACACACACAGCTAATTGAAACCAAAATAATTAATGGAATTTCTAATCATGGTAGACATTTTTTCAATATTTCTTCGAGAAGTGAAAATTTACTGTCAAGACAGATTAAAAAACTAAGTCTATTAACCGATTGGATTTTTGAGCTAATAGAGTGTTATATTTTTGGAACAAATTGCCTAATCAGATCAAAAACAGCAATAGCAAAAAAAAAAAAAAGAAAAAAAAAAGAAAAAAAAAACAAAACAGGAAAACAAAGATTAAATACGATGGTTTTAGATAAATGGTAAGAAAACGAATTTAAGAGGTTATTTTGGGAAACTATCAGGTGAATCATTTAACAGAATTTAATCTATATATATATATATATATATATATATATATATATATACATACATATATATATTATAACAATTTTAAGATTAATGTGAGAAGATAGTAATAAATGGGGATGCCCAAGGAGGCTTAACAAATAAATAAACACGCATTCACATAGATACTTGCTCATACACACGCACCTATAGTATTGGAAGAAAATAGTTGATGATTTCAGTATTTCAGTCGGTATTTACTCAACACCTCCACCACACACAACTTGTGACACAAATCTCAATTTTTTATCAAATGACTTTGCATTCAGAGTTTTCATTCTTCTAGACTGGTTACTTTACAAAGGCTCGGGATTGGATTTTGCCGTACAATTTATTCAGAGCTCGGAGCAAAATATATGTATTCCAGAATAAAGTGAAAAACCAACGGGATTTGAACTTTGGTCACCGATTCTATTTCCTAAAACAATTACCATTACGCCAAGCACGCATCAACACTATACACTCAGAGTAACCATTGAAAATTCCTTCATATTTCATGTGCTTTCTGTTGGATGATAACGATTTGAAATGGTTGGGGATCAGTCTTTCATTATAAAACATGTGAATTTATTCAAGGCGTACGATTAGAAAGCGATAATATTCCGCAATGAACTCACAAATGTTTTTATCACACATCATATAATCAACAGCCAAAATATTAAGAATACCGTTAATTCATATAAAGTTTCGACAAATTGTTTGTATACGTTACCAATTTTTGATGTCATATTAACTTGAATTATTTGTTTTAGGAATTGTCACTTACTGCTTTAATTGTTAACTAATGAGAAATATTGTAAGTGACTTGAAACCATATAACTGTTCAAGCAAACGATATGAGAAATGATTAGCTGAAATCATTAATTATTAATATTAGAAATACTTGAAATACAACACTGTGAAAATTATGTATATTAAGTTGGAATACTTGATATCTTTTTACTCTAAATCATTTCTATTAAATATAATTGAAGCTATAACTGTTTACTAAGGACTTCCTTCTTCTTCTTCTTCTTCTTCTTCTTCTTCTTCTTATTATTATTATTATTATTATTATTATTACAAATAGTAGTAGTAGTAATGTTATTATTGTTGTTATTATTATAATTCCTTGAGAGTTTTTTTTTTACATCAGCGTTAGCTGATAGTCTTTCACTGGAGTTTGAGGGACAGCAAATCTCCGCAAGTCTCCTGGATTCTTCTCAGTATTCGGGCCGATCTCAATAATTCAGTAGTTTGGATGGTCTCCAATCGGCCTCTTATTTCCAAGTCCTCCAGTCCCTTTATTAATCCTCGGATGATTGTACCAAAAGCATCAATTACAGTTGGCATAGACGTCTCTTTCATGTTCCACAATTTTTTTCAATTTCCAAAGGCCAAGTTATTTATCCTTCTTTTCACTTTCTTTTAATTTTACTCTGTGATCAACCGAGACAACAAAATCCACAATTTTGCAAGTTCTCTTTTTTTGTTGTTGATTATTATAAGGTCTGGTCGTCTGGCCGAGATGAAGTGATCCGTTTGTATGTTAAAATTTCATAGGAGTTTGTGTGTGTCATTCTCCAGCACAGATGTTGGGTTTTGCATATATAATTTATTCATATGGTCAAATTTCAATTTCTTGCACAATTCCCTATGGATCACCTTACACACTCAGTCGTGTCTAGTATTATACTCTTTCTGTACTAATTTGCTGCATTCACTTATTATTTGATTGATGGTTTCGTCTCTATCACCACATAACCTATATTTACTGTTTTGTTGCATCTCATCTCTTTTTGCTTTGACGTGATTGGTTCTTATAGCATTGCTTTTGGCTGTAATCAGGAGAGATTCAGTTTTACTCTTAAGGTTTCGTTTTCTTAGCTACGTCCAGGTTTTCTTGTGTGAGCTGTTGCTTATTAGTCACTTAAAACATCCATAGAGTTGTTTTTTCCCATTTTTATTTTCTTCCCGATGTCGGTCTGTAAGTCATCATGTGATCAGTATTGGTTCTGGTGGCCGTAATCAGTTTTCTTCCACGCTTTTGTATGTAGGCTATTATTATTATTTACTCCCTTAGAGTCTTTCACATGAGCGTTAGCTGATGGTTTTTCACTGGAGTTTGAGTGACACCAAGTCTCCTCAAGTCTCCAGGACTCGTCTCAGGATTCTGGTCGTTCTCAGCAATGCTGTCGTTTGGATAGTCTCTACCCGTCCGCCAACTTCCAAGTCCTCCAGGCCTTTTAATAATCCTTTAGTTATTGTGCCTAAAGTACCAATCACAATTGGCACAATTGTTACTTTCATGTTCCACAGCTTTTTCAATTCTCTAGCAAGGTCAAGGTACTTATCCTTCTTTTCACATTCCTACAGTATTATTATTATTATTATTATTATTATTATTATTATTATTATTATTATTATTTATCCTCCTTTAGGATTTTTTCATATCAGTGTAAGCTAATGGTTTCTCACTGGAGTTTGTGTGACAACAAGTCTCCTCCAGTCTCAAGGAATTCACTCAGTATTCTCGCCGATCTCAATAATACCGTTGTATGGATGGTCTCTTCTCGTTCAGTTATTTCCAAGTCCTCCAGTCCTTGTACTAATCCATTGATTATTATTATTATTATTATTATTATTATTATTATTATTATTATTATTATCATTATTCCATCCCCTTACTGGTAGAGTGTTCACCCTTGGCCCAGGAGACCGGAGTTCAATCTCAGGTCGAGTCATACTAAAGACTCAAAAAGTGGTACTTGATACCTCCTTCCTTAACACTCAGCATTATAAGGTAGGTTTCACAGGTAAAGTGGAGCAATCCTGGGAAAGGAGTAGCGTCTTCTTCTACTCCTCGGTGTAGTAGCTTTTGAAAAGGGAGCTTTTAGGTAGTCCTTGACTACGGTCACTAACGTTACTTTTATTATTATTATTTACTTGAAACGGTATTACTCCGTGCAAACAAATGCTTCTTTATAAAAGAAATAATTACATGAATCCATGTAATCATGTACAGATTTGTAGTATTGGATAGGAATATTTGAACTGTATGCAAATTATTTATCATCATCATTATCATCGTGATTTTGAAGGCGTGCCGTCAGCATGGATTCCTTTCACCCTCTCCCACCATCTGTCCTCATTGGCGATCACTTTTGGCAAGTCCAATAGATGACACTCAGCGTTCACTCAGAGCTGATGAATTTAAGTTTTTGATTGTTGGCCATCACTGGTGTGTCCATCAGACGAACTCCATTGGAGAACGTCTTTAATGAGTTTGCCCTTCTTAAGCAGTGTCCATCAGTCGAACTCCATTGGGGAACGTCAATAATGAGTTTGCTCTTCTTAGCAGTGTCCATCAGTCGAACTCCGTTGGAGAACATCTCTAATGAGTTTTGTCTTCTTAAGCAGTGTCCATCAGTCGAACTCCATTGGGGAACCTCTCTAATGAGTTTGCTCTTCTTAAGCAGAGTCAATCAGTCGAACTCCATTAGAGAACGTCACTAATGAGTTTGCCCTTCTTAAGCAGTGTCCATCAGTCGAACTCCATTAGAGAACGTCTCTAATGAGTTTGCCCTTCTTTAGCAGTGTTCATCAGCCGAACTCCATTAGAGAACGTCTCTAATGAGTTTGCCCTTCTTTAGCAGTGTTCATCAGCCGAACTCCATTAGAGAACGTCTCTAATGAGTTTGCTCTTCTTTAGCAGTGTTCATCAGCCGAACTCCATTAGAGAACGTCTCTAATGAATTTGCCCTTCTTTAGCAGTGTTCATCAGCCGAACTCCATTAGAGAACGTCTCTAATGAGTTTGCCCTTCTTTAGCAGTGTTCATCAGCCGAACTCCATTGGAGAACGTCTCTAATGAGTTTGCTCTTCTTTAGCAGTGTTCATCAGTCGAACTCCATTAGAGAACGTCTCTAATGAATTTGCCCTTCTTAAGCAGTGTCCGTCAGTCGAACTCAATTGGAGAACGTCTTTAATGAGTTTGCCCTTCTTAAGCAGTGTTCATCAGTCGAACTCCATTGGAGAACGTCTCTAATGAGTTTGCCCTTCTTAAGCAGTATTCATCAGTCGAACTCCATTGGGGAACGTCTCTAATGAGTTTGCTCTTCTTAAGCAGTGTCTATCAGTCGAACTCTATTAGAGAACGTCTCTAATGAGTTTGCCCTTCTTAAGCAGTGTCCATCAGTCGAACTCCATTAGAGAACGTCTCTAATGAGTTTGCCCTTCTTTAGCAGTGTTCATCAGCCGAACTCCATTAGAGAACGTCTCTAATGAGTTTGCCCTTCTTTAGCAGTGTTCATCAGCCGAACTCCATTAGAGAACGTCTCTAATGAGTTTGCCCCTCTTTAGCAGTGTTCATCAGTCGAACTCCATTAGAGAACGTCTCTAATGAGTTTGCCCTTCTTTAGCAGTGTTCATCAGCCGAACTCCATTAGAGAACGTCTCTAATGAGTTTGCCCTTCTTTAGCAGTGTTCATCAGTCGAACTCCATTAGAGAACGTCTCTAATGAGTTTGCCCTTCTTTAGCAGTGTTCATCAGCCGAACTCCATTAGAGAACGTCTCTAATGAGTTTGCCCTTCTTTAGCAGTGTTCATCAGCCGAACTCCATTAGAGAACGTCTCTAATGAGTTTGCTCTTCTTTAGCAGTGTTCATCAGTCGAACTCCATTAGAGAACGTCTCTAATGAATTTGCCCTTCTTAAGCAGTGTCCGTCAGTCGAACTCAATTGGAGAACGTCTTTAATGAGTTTGCCCTTCTTAAGCAGTGTTCATCAGTCGAACTCCATTGGAGAACGTCTCTAATGAGTTTGCCCTTCTTAAGCAGTATTCATCAGTCGAACTCCATTGGGGAACGTCTCTAATGAGTTTGCTCTTCTTAAGCAGTGTCCATCAGTCGAACTCCATTAGAGAACGTCTCTAATGAGTTTGCCCTTCTTAAGCAGTGTCCATCAGTCGAACTCCATTAGAGAACGTCTCTAATGAGTTTGCCCTTCTTTAGCAGTGTTCATCAGCCGAACTCCATTAGAGAACGTCTCTAATGAGTTTGCCTTTCTTAAGCAGTCTTCATCAGTCGAACTCCATTGGAGAACGTCTCTAATGAGTTTGCCCTTCTTTAGCAGTGTTCATCAGCCGAACTCCATTAGAGAACGTCTCTAATGAGTTTGCCCTTCTTTAGCAGTGTTCATCAGCCGAACTCCATTAGAGAACGTCTCTAATGAGTTTGCCCTTCTTTAACAGTGTTCATCAGTCGAACTCCATTGGAGAACGTCTCTAATGAGTTTGCTCTTCTTAAGCAGTGTCCATCAGTCGAACTCCATTGGGGAACGTCTCTAATGAATTTGCCCTTCTTAAGCAGTGTTCATCAGCCGAACTCCATTAGAGAACGTCTCTAATGAGTTTGCCCTTCAAAGCAGTGTTCATCAGTCGAACTCCATTAGAGAACGTCTCTAATGAATTTGCCCTTCTTAAGCAGTGTCCGTCAGTCGAACTCCATTAGAGAACGTCTCTAATGAGTTTGCCCTTCTTAAGCAGTCTTCATCAGTCGAACTCCATTGGAGAACGTCTCTAATGAGTTTGCTCTTCTTAAGCAGTGTCCATCAGTCGAACTCCATTGGGGAACGTCTCTAATGAGTTTGCCCTTCTTAAGCAGTGTTCATCAGTCGAACTCCATTAGAGAACGTCTCTAATGAGTTTGCCCTTCTTAAGCAGTGTTCATCAGCCGAACTCCATTAGAGAACGTCTCTAATGAATTTGCCCTTCTTAAGCAGTGTCCATCAGTCGAACTCCATTGGAGAACGTCTCTAATGAGTTTGCCCTTCTTAAGCAGTGTCCATCAGTCGAACTCCATTGGAGAACGTCTCTAATGAGTTTGCCCTTCTTAAGCAGTGTCCATCAGTCGAACTATATTGGAGAACGTCTCTAATGAGTTTGCCCTTCTTAAGCAGTGTCCATCAGTCGAACTACAATTGGAGAACGTCTCTAATGAGTTTGTCCTTCTTAAACAGTGCCCAGAATTTCTAGCTTGTCTTTCTAAGATGGTTTGTGAGTTCGAATGTATATGTGCGTGAATTGCTGCATTTTTAGGTTGCTGCTTCCAGAATTTGATCAGAACAACACGGTTATGAAGACATTATATCATATAACTCTAGGTGGAAAAACAAAAAGTTCTTAAGTAACAACTTCACAAAAAGTATAAATATGAACCTACAATAACTAATACTCCCAGTGTAGTTTACATAGCGTAAAAGTCAATTAATCAATCTGTCATGGACATCCCTTTCTCCTGGAATAACACTAATCTCTGACCCTTTGAACGCAGAAAATCGACTGATAATACCTTGATAGTACAGAATATCATAAAACCTTGTAGTAGATCGATTAATCGATTTCTTTATTGATCGATAGACCACAGCGGTCTTTTAGATGGGGTTGGATAGTGCAAACATCGTCTTTAAAGTCGATTATTAAGGTCAGCCTCCATGTCGGTTATGTACAAGACTAAAGTCAAGACAGCAGCCGATACACTGAACTCGACTTCCTATGGCCCCTCCTTACAATTACTCAAAATACTATTTTATTTCACTGAAGTTTAGCATGCCGTCTTGTCTCTACAAAGTAGACAGCACTTCTCCCGTAATAGTTTTGACCGGAATTTCACATAGAAAAATAAACAATTGATGGCTGATTTTCTGCAATTTTGACTTAGCTTTTCACAGACATCGAATCGGCTGAATACAGTATTGCCAATAAATGAGAGTTGTGCACATGGTGTAACAGTTATCGTCAGTGGAAATGGATGCAGCTACCGAAGTTAAAAACTTCGACGAGGCTTTTTTCATTTCCCATACAACTAATATCCATTCGAATGGTATGGATCTAACTATCCCCCCCCAACTATAAGTAAACAGTAGGAAAGACTAGGTTCTTTAACTTTGATATGGCAACCGTGTAACATGATATGATAGGTTCAAGTTATAAAGAAAACAAGAGTCTACTACTGAGGAAGGAGAGAAAGAAGAAGAAGAAGAAGAAAAAAACAGATTTAGTCTAATGAAATAACCAGCTGACCTCTGAGTGACTCAGGCTTAAGCACTCGTTATAGGTCAGCCAGTCACGGGAAAATGACGACGGTAATTAAACATGACTAGAAAGAACGGTGGCCCAAAACTTGCAGCACTGGCACGGAACCACCCAAAACAGATATGTTCCACTTGGCAGAAGTAAGGAGACCTCTCTGGGTTGAAAGGTTGTTAGCAGTTGGATGCGAAGAGGTAAAAACGATAGTTGAACACCAGCCACGAAAATGTTAAAACAGACGAAAATTACGGACCCCATTTTGGGCTGAGCTCTGAAAAGGGGTCTCACAACAGACTCGAATCTATAAAAACGAAACCAGCGAACAAGCACTTTAGAAAAACAAAAAAATGCAGGGAGAAAATTCAAGGTCTGGGTCTGCTTTCTCTTTCTCTTCGTGACATGTTTTCTTTTTCCAGCTAACGCTGGTGACTCAGTTTTTATATGATATTTCTTTTTTTCTCGGTGACTACTTAAAAAAGTGTAGTAGCGAATAAACTTTCCTGTGAGTGAGCTAAGACAGAGTTTGGTGTGCTCGTCAACTTTTCCCACGATGAGTTTACTACAGGGTCCGGCTACCTCTTAAGATGTAGAGATACACGCATTAACTCGTTGTGCGCGGGGTGGTACAACCGCACATTCAGTGTCTAACGGCACAATGTCCTATTTAGTGCAGGAACATTATAACGTCTATTCAGAGCACCGTTACGTTACAAACTGGTCTTGCAGAAGGAAAACTCTTAATTATAACCAGCTAAAACTCCACTTAAAAACTGACCTTGTGTCGCATCTAGTTCGTGAGCGTTAGGTTTGGCAAATACATGTAAATAAGACTGTATTTAAGCAAACCATTTTGCCATGGGCAGGATGTGAGACAAAGTCCGTTTTTGAGAGCATTTCAACTGATTTGAATTCCGACATATCCGTCTCCTAGAAAAGTTGCCTCACAGAGGCAAATTAAAACAGTCTGCTGGACAAGTTTTCATTTGATGTATTTGAATGTATGAATTTATGAATTTACTCACTCTGTGCACCATAGGAATGATACGATACAAAGTAAATTTTGACCAGAGAAAAACTGGTTTTAATCCAAAGGTTTTCTTCTTCTTTTTGACCGGTTGCCGTACCAAAAGTAAAGAGCTGAATCTTAGTTACTATTTACTTATTGCTTTTTCAGAGAAGGAATTATAAGCGTTATGTAAAACGAATGGTTTAGTTTTCTAGTTTATTTAGTGCTATGTAATCAACTTCGCAATTTTTTTATTTATATCTGTTGTGTCTATTTACCAAACCCCACCGTCATAGGTAGGATATGACATAGGGTCAATTTTTAAGCCGATTAGATTCGGTTTGAAAACAAAGTTTTCCGAGTATGGTTGTCTAACTAGGCTGACGAAGTATTTAAAGGGAGAGGGGTGATCATATGAATTAACGCCTTTTTCAAGGGCATTTTGATGAAAAGAAATCCAATCAGCCTCGATCAGTATTTGAACCTGGGTCACCGATTCCATTTAAAATCATAATTAATGGTATCTGTTACACACACAAACAAATTGTTCAAAACGTTTTTTCGTGGATGGGATCAGAATTAACGCATTGTTTTGCGACTTTTTTTTTTTTTAGATAGCAATGCTGGGTTGTCTTTTCATTATCTTTGGCCGTGTTTAAACAAGATTTTAGAGTACATCATAATTTGTTGTTGTTATTGTTGTTGTGCTTTTTGGTTTTGCTTCTTTTTAAACAATATTATTCTGTTTTAAAAAAATTACCGAAATTTAGAACACTGGATAATTATTATGCTAAGTGTAATAAAATCAATTTTCTAACCAAGTATTTACCCACTAGTAGGATCTGACACAAGGTCATTTTTCAAGAGGAGTACCGAGTTTGCCTTTTTGATTGGTTGCCTTAATAAAACTCAAGAACCCATTATGCCCGACTATTTTGCAATAGGAGGTGGGAAAGCAGAGGGATTCCTGCTTTACTCAGTGTATTAGATCCGAATGAAACGTAAACTGCCTAGTTCAGGATTTGAATTCATGTCACCAACTCCATTTCCTACGACGATAACCGTAGGATAAAACAAGTAAAATATGAAATATACATGAGTAAATTTCTCGCAATTTTTACGGAAATAAGTAAAAAGTAAAGTTGACGACCGTAGTAGAAAGTGACCCAAGTCTCCCTTTTCGATAGCTACTACAACAAGGTATAGGGGAAGGCGCTACTTCTTTTCCTGGATTGCTTCACCTTACCCTTGATACGTACCTTATAATGATGAGTGTTAAGAAAGGAGATATCAAGTACAATTTTTTGATTTTTGGTAATATTAGACCTGGGATTAAACCCGGGTATCCCAGGCCATTGGCGAACACTCTAACCATTATGCCAATGTCCAGTAAATAGATAGATAATTTTCTTCTAAAACAAATATACCATAATTTTATCATTTTGAGCGGAACATTATACCATCAAAACGGTTATTATTAGATTGTATTCATTATCAAACTTTACATAAGGTAAAACATTCAGTGAAAAATTACACAGGCTATGTTTAAAATACTTTTAAAAAACTAAAAATTTAATTTTTAAGTTTTTTTTTTATTTATTGAGTGATTGATTTATTAGCTAATTTATTCATCTATTAATTAATCTATTTAATTATTTAATAAATTATTTTAATAGATCAAAAGTTGAAAAATCTACTTTTATCAATGTTCATCGGTAATTATTAGGATGTACTACTTAACTAGAAAGAAAAATGAAAGGGGATCTAATTGAAACTTTCAAATAATTAATGAAATTTCTTATTATCGTAGATATTTGTTTTGATATTTCGCATCGAACTGAAAATTTACTGTCAAGACAGATTTGAAAAACTAAGTCTTATAACCAACGGGATTTTTATTTTTGCTAATACAGTATTATATCTTTGGCACAAATTGTCGAATCATATTAAAAACAGTAACAATATAAAAAAACGAAAATTGAATTGGATGATTTCAGAAATAATGTAAAGAAAAAGAATTTAAGAATGTATTTTTGGGAAGTGGCGGATAAATTCTTAACAGAATTTGATCCGTATATAGATATTGTATTAATTGTGTATTTCTTCTGTCAAAAAATTCTTTTTTAAGGTGGATGTTGAAATGAAATAAAGAGGGAAGATGGTGAAGGAGGCATGAAAAACAACAGCAATAATAATAATAATGATGATGATGATGATGATAATAATAATCTAAAATATCCGTTAGACCTTATACAAGAAACCAAATATTTGCTGACCAAACAATAATGATTTTAGATAAAGGTTGGCTTTGTGACCTTGAGATACAAAAAATATGTGGGCTTGCAAGAATATGAAAAAATAGGCCCTACTTAAATTCTGAAAACGATCAGTCCCCAAACAGAATTGAAACGCAAAATACTGAAAATCGAACCAACTCAGAGCCCAGTCCCACAAAATAAATGTAAACAGAAGAAGACAAAAAATTAGAGTAAATAAATAAAATAATCCCTAAAAAGAAGACTACATTACCATCTCTCCAGAATCAAGACCGGAAGTCAAAGTAGTAATAGCAAAGATAAACAAATTATAACTAAATATACCAAAAGGAACCTGAACAGAAATACTAAACCTGGATGAAAAATTAGACTAGAAAGAAAGATAATGAAAACTACGATAATAAGCGAAATTTGTAAGTAAGAAAAGACACGCAATGATATAATAGGGTGAAAAGACCAACCGAGAAGAGCAGAAAAGTCTGAAAATACTAGTTGAAGCGATAGATCAAAAGATATTGACAAAAGAAGGAATGGTTTGGCTTCTTTGTTTAATGGCATATTAACCTTTGTAAGTTATTTAATGCCAAGACATTCTCCTAGAAAAACAGTAGTGGTACTATTAAACCCTTAGCTGGGAGAATAAGGGGTTTCATTCCTTTTCCATGAATATTTGCCCCGAAAGTGAACGTAATAGCGCAACTGGTGTTCGAACTCGTTTACTACGATTCTGCATTCCATCGCTTTAACCATTACACCACAAGGACACCCCTACCCCCGAAAGAAAGGAGACTGAAAAGATACTAAGTCAGAATCAAGCAATATAAACAAAACAGGACGTTCTAAAATAACCAAAAAAACGTCTACCAATAAGTAGGTGGAAAATCCCCGAAGAAGAACCAACAACCGGATGCAAATGAAGAAGACAGTGACAGCACTGGCATCATTAGACCAGATAGAAAATCATCAAAAACTAGGAAATAGAAATAGCTAGAAAAGCAACTCTATATACGTTTCAAGGCACAGACGAAATTAAACTCGATTAAAATTGAATATGGCTAAGATTGTAAAATCTCAAAAGAGAAACTAAACCTCTACTAATAACAGCACAAAACATCGCTATAAAGAACAAATAAATATATTGAAGCAAAAAATGATAATACGCAAAATAATACTAAATACAGATTATGCAGGGAAAGAGATAAAACGGTTTATGTCGCAGAAAGTGAATGCAGCAAAATAGCCCAAGATGAGGCCAAGACCTTGCACTACTTGATGGGGAAAGGAAATTCACTGGGAATTGTGCAAGAAATTGAAATTTGACCATACTACAAAATGGTACATGCACAAACCAGAATCCGTCCGAGTGAATGAGACGAATAAAATCCTAATGAATTTCGAAATACAGACACACCACCTAATTCCAGCAAGAAAACTAAATGCTGTGATAATTTACGAAAAAAAAAGAAATTATGCCGTCTATTAGATTTTGTCCTTCAGACATATCACTGAGAGAAAATAAAAGAAAGCGAAAGATACACAAATACCTGGACCTTGCCAGAGAACTGAAATAGTTGTGGAAGATGAGGATCAAAGAAAATAGCAATCGTTACCAGCACGAACTTACATACAGCAGCTATGTGAGGACACGGGTTGTAATCCTGAAGACCTGCCGGAGGCGATGAGTGATAGGGAGAAATGGCGAGAGACGGTCAGGGATATCCACGCAGACGGCGCGACATGATGATGATGATGATAATGAACGGTCCCCAGAGGATAGGAAAGGGGACAGGATGAGTTGAGGCGGTATAATCGATACCATTCAGACTACAGCAACATTAGATCGGACCGAATTCTCAGAAGAGTCTTGAAGGCATGAGGACACTTGTCCTTCAGACTTCAGTGAACGCCCTCCAGGAAACGCTGATAGCGGAATTGATAACGGGAGAAAAAAGTTTAGCTGAGGGGAAAAAACCAAGATCAAGGAAAAGCACCATCACCATTACTATTTTAATAGAAATAATGCCACCCACTCATATGCTAAAGAAATGTACCGGCGGCTAAAAATTTCATAAATTGCAAGATAAGATTAATCATCTAATGTATATGAACGGCATTAAACTGTTTGCCAAAAATGAAAAAAAATTGGAAACCCCTAATACAGGCAGTGAGAATATACGGTCGGGATATAGGGATGGAATTTGGCATAGAAAATTCGCCATGCTAATAATGGATTGCGAGTGGCGTCAAATGACAGAAGGAATTGAACTCTCAAATCAAGAAAAAATCCGGACGGTCGGAAAAAAAAACTTACAAGTATTTGGAAAAACTGGAAGCTGACACCATCAAACCAGTGAAGAAAAAAGAAAACATTTTTAAAAAAGAGTATCTCAGGAGAACGAGAAATGTACTTGAACAAAAACTGTATAGCAGAAATCTTAATGGAATAAAAACCTGGGCTCTCCGCCCCCGAAACATACTCGGGACGATTCTTGAAGTAGACAAGGGATGAACTTAAACAAACGGACCAAAGAAGAGAAAACTTATGACCATGCTTAAGCCTTTACATACAAGAGATGAAATAGACATAGTATATGTGTTATTAAAAGAGGAAGTAAGCAGCATTAAACATAGTGTCGATACATCGATATTTTGACTCGAAGATCAAAGAAAGACTAATTACAGCCACCAAAAGCCTAAAAAACAACATAAAAATCAACAGAATAAAAATGATTGACTTGAAGATCAAAGACTAATTACAGCCACCAAAAGCCTAAAAGACAACATAAAAATCAACAGAATAAAAATGATTGACTTGAAGATCAAAGACTAATTACAGCCACCAAAAGCCTAAAAGACAACATAAAAATCAACAGAAAAACAATGATTGCCTTGTAGATCAAAGACTAATTACAGCCACCAAAAGCCTAAAAGACAACACAGAGATCAACAGAATAAAAATGATTGACTTGAAGATCAAAGACTAATTACAGCCACCAGAAGCCTAACAGACAACACAGATCAACAGAATAAATATGATTGACTTGAAGATCAAAGACTAATTACAGCCACCAGAAGCCTAACAGACAACACAGAGATCAACAGAATAAAAATGATTGACTTGAAGATCAAAGACTAATTACAGCCACCAGAAGCCTAACAGACAACACAGATCAACAGAATAAATATGATTGACTTGAAGATCAAAGACTAATTACAGCCACCAGAAGCCTAACAGACAACACAGATCAACAGAATAAAAATGATTGACTTGAAGATCAAAGACTAATTACAGCCACCAGAAGCCTAACAGACAACACATAGATCAACAGAATACACATGATTGACTTGAAGATCAAAGACTAATTACAGCCACCAGAAGCCTAACAGACAACACAAAGATCAACAGAATATCAATTACTAAAAAACAAAAATGGGAAGAAAAACAACTGTATGGATATTTTAAGCAAAAAACAAGCAAAATTACGCACGATTAGACTTGGACATGGCTAAAAACGGGAATCCTTAAGAGGGAAATTGAATCTTTACTAATATCAGGACAAAACAACGCTACATCGATAAACCGTTGTACAGCCCTAACGATATCAATCACAATAGTAATACAAATACAGGCAGACTCTCTCGTTTCAGATACGAACAGGTTTATTAATTTCGGGCTTCGGTCCATGGCGATGCGAGGAGAGAGACAAAATTCTTAAAAGTCTTTGCTAACCCTACTATGTTGACCCCACCCCCAACGTGTGGCATATCTCGTGCTGTTTAAGATCTCTGCCGGTAGAGATCTGTAAAACTCGACCACACACCTCAACGACAGAAAACTTAACTGATGTCTTTTCAAATCCTCAAATTCTCAGGACCATATCTTCTGGACATATCGTCATCCACACTCCAGCCCAATTTCCTGTCTAGGAGTTCATTATGACAAATGATGTTTGTCATATCCTTTCTGCACGAGCGTAAAATTGCACCAAATGACTATGCATCTGGACTAAGAGACCCAAATGGGTCAAAGACTTACCAAACTGAATGATAAAATATTATTAACGAAAAATGATAAACATAAAAAAATCATCCCTTAATTCTATAACAAAACAATGTCAAAGCGAAAATAAATGAGACGCAATAAAATAGCAAATGTAGGTGATGAGGTGATATAGATGAAATGATCAACCTTATTATAAGCGAATGCTGTAAATTAGTGTAAAGTGCGTATAAGAATAGACACGACTGGATTGAGAAGGTGATCCACAGGGAATTGTGCAAGAAATTGAAGTTTGACCATACAATCAAATGGTATGTGCACAACCCAGCATCTCTCCAGGAGAATGAGGCGCACAAAGTTTTTTGCAATTTTGAGATAAAAACAAATCACCTACTCCCTTCCAGACAACCAGACAATGCGATAGTCAACAATATGCCAAATAGTGGACTTTGTCATCTCAACATACCCTAAAGTAAAATTAACAGAAAGTGAAAAGAGTGCCTTGATCTTGCTAGAGAGCTAAAATGTCAATGGAACATGAAGATGAGGGTGGTACCAGTTGTAATTGGTATGCTTGGAGAATGAGGAGACTTGCTTTCACTCAGGCTCCAGGGGACATCTATTTGCTTATCCTGGTATGAAAACTCTCAAAGGATTAACAATAATAATAATAATTTGAGGATGCCGATTATACTGTCTTAACTTTAAAAAATACTGGGTTTCCCAAAACTTAATAGATTTCATGACGTTTTGCAACTCATGTTTGAGAATTAGGCGTTTTAACCCCTAATTATTTTTAAAAATATTTCTACTCAAATAATAGGTGAAAACTAGAAAAAATGTACAACAAATGACTACAGGTGATATTTTTGCAGTAGAGGATAGACAAGTCTTATCAGGTCGCTGAATAAATTGCATTATTGTTCTATGAAGGATTTATAATGCAGAGAGACTTATATACCAAACATATGAAAACGCATATATATATATATATATATATATATATATATATATATATATATATATATTATGAGGGTCTTTCAAAAAGTTCTCAACCTCTCCTAGAAGGTACGAAGAGTCAGAAAATCTGAAGTGTATAGGAATTGTCAACATTTTCAGCTTGAACTTTGGTATCAGCATTCCATCAGACAACTTGCTCATTCCCAAAATGTAAGTTAAAATCTTTCAGGTATGATAAATCTATCTCGATGGGACTTAGAATTTTTTGAACGAATCACCTAAATATATTTTTTCTTTTTTTTTTTTTCACCATTCTCATCTTATTAATTTATTTAACGTTGTTAAATTTATACTACAAACTCTCGTTCTCTTACATGAAATGAAAGAATATTAAGGAAAAGAGTGATCCATCTTCAATAAGGAATTGCAAGTTTTTCACACCAGCGTTATGGTTTACCACTGGAGTTTGACTGACAGCAAGCCTCCAGAAGCCTCCAGGAATCTTCTCAGAATTCTAGCCGATAGTTGGATAATCTCTGCTCGTTCTCCGCCTTCCAACTCTTCAAGCCTCCTTTCCAAGCTGTTGGAGATCGTTCCAAGCGATTGTTTGTTGTTTGTTTCCTGGTCTCTGGGGCTCCCCCTTGGGGAGGGATGCCGATGGGCCTAAATTTCATTTTGTATTTTGCCGAACGCGTGTGGGCTGCGGCCCTGCGTCTGAACCCACTTTAAAAAAGGCCTTACTTGCCGTACTTGTCCGATGGTAGGACGGAGAATAAATAAAGTTCCTAGCGAGCAAATACAGTTAGTACGACCGTTACCTTCATGTTCCATAGTTTTTATACTTCTCTGGTAAGGTGTAAGTACTTATCTCTCTTTTTGTTTTCATTGATTATCACTCTGTGGTCAGTTGAGACAGCACAATCGACTATTCAGTAGTTTGTCTTATTTCGTAAAAATAATCAATAGGTCTGGTCTTCTAACCGGGATCAGGTGATCTGTTTGTTTCTTATAATCCAAGAGAATTTCTGTGCATCTCGATTTCTTGCACAATTCCTAGTTGATCATCAATTCACCCTATCGTGTCTTGTCTATATTTTTCACTTGTTTGTTCCATTCATTTATTATGCGATTAATCGTTTTGTCTCAATCACCACATTACCCATACTTGCTTTCTTGTAATGTATTATTTTTTCTCCTTGAGAGTTTTTCACATCAGCGTTAGCTAATGGTTTTACACAGGAATTTGTGTGACAGCAAGTCTCCGCAAGTCCCCTGGACTCTTCTCGGTATTCTGGCCGATTTCACCTATTCTGTAGTTAAGAAGGTCTCCACCAGTCCCATTATTTCCATGTCCTCAAGTCCTTACACTAATCCTTTGGTGACTGTACAAAGAGCACCAATTACAATTGGTATTATTGACACTTGTATCATCCAAATTTTTTTTCAATTACCTAGCAGGTAGAGGTACTTATCTTTCATTTCGCATTCATTCGATTTTACTTTGTGGTCAGCAGGGAAAGCAAAGTGCACGATTCGGTAAGTTCTCGTTTTTTGTTGTTGTTGTTGTTTATTATAAGGTTTGGTCTTCTGGCCGATATTAGGTGATCCGTCTGTATCTCAAAGTCCCATAGGAATTTGTGCGTCTCATTCTCAAGGACAGATGCTGGGTTGCGCATATACTATTCGTTCGTGTTGTCAAACTTCAATTTCTTGCAGAATTCCGAGTGGGTCATCTTACTCATCCAGTCGAGTCTAGTCTTATACTCTTCTTGTGCTACTTTGCTGGATTCGCTTATTATGTGATTGATCATTTCGTTTCTTTCACCATATAACGTACATCTATTGTTTTTTTGTGTCTTATTTATTCTCACTTTGATAAGATTAGTCCTTATGGCGTGGTTTTTTTGCTGCTATTTGAAAAGTTCAGTTTCTCTCGTAAGGTTTCTTTTCTTAGCCATGTCCACGTTTCTCGTGCTAGATGTCGTTTGTTATTTGTTTAAAACGTCTATAGTGTTTTTATTCCCACTTTTCTTTTCTGGTTATTGTGTTTCTGCTGATTTTTATTTCGTCAGTATTGTTTCTAATGGCTGTAATCAGTCTTCCCCCGCGCTTTTGTCTGTAGTCTTCAAGTCTTTGTATCGATGTGTCAACGCTGTCATCAATGCTGACTAGTCCAATTCCTCCTCCTCTTCTTGACACATAGTCTTTCAACGTCATCTATGAGATGCAATGCCTTATGCATGGTCATAAGTTTTCTTGTTCTTTGCTGCATTTGTTTAAGTTCCTCTCTGGTCCACTTCAAGATTGGTCCCGAGTATCTTACGAGGGGGACTGCTCAAGTATTTATCCCTTTGAAGGTTCCTGCTATAGAGTATTGTTTCGAGTAGCTTTCTAGTCCTTCTAAAATACTCTTTTTTAAAATTTTTCTTCCATTTCCACTGGTGTCAGCTTCCAATATTCCCAAATATTTGTAAGTTTCTTTTTCTCCAAGCGTTCTGATTACTACATGATTTCGTAGTTCGACGCCTTCAGTCATGTGTCGTTTGCCACTTTTCATTATTTGCATGGTGCCTTTTTCTATGCCAGATCCCATTCCTATATCTTTACTGTATATTCTCACAGTATGTGTTAGGGTTTCCAATTCTTTTTTTGTTTTGGCCAGAGAGTTTGATGCCGTCCATATACATCAAGTGGTTGATATTTTCTTGCGATTTACTTACTTTGTATCCAGCTGTGCATTTCCAAAGAAGGTGGCTGAGTGGCATCTTGGCTATAACAAACAGTAATGCATCTCCATGGAGTATACCTCTTTAGATCTTAGCTAAGCTTTTTCCTCCTGCAGTTATTTTCACTCTATAGGTTGGCATGGTTTTCTCGATAAACTGTACGACATGGTCGGGTATTTTATACATTCTGAGACAGTTTAGTATCCAGTTTTGGGGGACTATATCGTAAGTCTTTTTGAAGTCAGTCTGTCTTGAGCCTTCGGTTCTCTTTATTATTATTATCATTTACTCCTTGTGAGTTTAACTTATCAGTTCCAGCCGATCGTCTTTCACTGTGGTTTGAGTGGCAGCAAGTCTCCTCAAGTCTTCAGGAATCTTTTCAGTATTCTAACCGTTCTCAATAAAGTTGTAATTTGGATTTTCTCTATATATCCTCCAACCTCCACTGCCTTTAATTATACTTTGGTGACTGTACCAAAAGCACCAGTCACGATTGCTATAATTGTAACCTTCATGTTCCATATTTTTTTCAATTCCCTATCAAAGTCGAGGTACTTATCCTTCTTTTCACTTTCCTTCAGTTTTATTATTTAGTCAGCCAGGACAGCAAAGTCCACAATTTTTTTTATTATCATTATTTTTATTATTATAAAGGGCTTGGTAGTGCATATACCATTTGTTAGCATGGCCAAATTTCAATTACTAGCACATCACCCAGTAGATCATTTTGCCCACACAGTCCTGTCTAGTTTTATACTCCTTCTGTGCTAATTTGCTGCATTCGCTTATTATGAGATTGATGGTTTAATCTCTGTCACAGCATAGCCTGCAATTGCTATTTAGTGGCGTCTGATTCATCCTCGCTTTTATATGATTGGTTCTTATGGCGTTGTTTTGCGCTGCTATTAGGAGAGAATCTTTTTCTCTCTTCAGGTTTCCCTTTCTTAGCCAGGTCCAGGTTTTCCCGCGCGATATATTGTTTATTAGTCGTTTAAAGCGCCCAGATAGTTGTTTTTCTTCCCATCTTTATATTCTAGTTATTGTCATTCTGTTATTCTTCGTGTTGTCAGTATCGTTTCCGGTGGCTGTAATTAGTCCCCCTTCGTACTTTTCTATGCAGTTCTCGAGTCGTTGAATCGATGCGTGAACGCTGTCTTCAATGCTAGCAAGTTCAGTTTCTACATCCTTTCTTGATACATATAGTCTGTCAACGTCGTCTCTACCTTGTGAATGGTCATAAGTTTTCTTGTTCTTTGCTCCATTTACTTAATTTCTTCTCTGGACAACTTCATAAAGGGTCCCGAATATCTAACAAGGTATTCATTCCTTTGATAATGTTTCTGCTACATAGTTTTGTCTCTGGTAGCTTTTTGGTTCTCCTGAGATATACTTTCTCAATTTTTTCTTTCATTTCCACTTGTTTGACGGTGTCAGCCTTCAAGATGTCCAAGTATTTGTATGTTTCCTTTTGTCCGAGCTTTCTAATCTTTTCTTCATTTGGCTGTTCCATTCCGTCCGGCTGTGCAGTTTCTGAGTATGTGGTTAAGTAGTGTTTTACCCTTTGTCGATATCTCTTTATATTATTATTTACATAATTTGTATTATTTTACTCGTTTGAGAGTTCTTTACTCTAGCGTTAGCTGATGGTTTTCAACTTTGAAGCAAGTCTCTTAAGTTCTCTAGGACTATTATTATTATTACTATTATTTACTCTTTGAGAGTTTTTCACATCAACGTAAGCTGATGGTCTTTTACAGGATTTTAAGTGACAGCAAGTCATCGAGTGTCTACAGGATTCTTCTCAGTATTCTGCCCGACCTCAATAAAACAGTAGTTTGGATAGTCGAAACTCGCCCTCATATTTTCATGTCCTCCAGTCTCTTTATTCATCCTTGAGTGACCGTACCAAGAAGACCAATTACAATTGGTAAAAATGTCATTTTCATGTTCCACTGTTTTTCGACTCCCTAGCAAGGTCGAGGTATTTCTCTTTCTTTTCACTCTTTCAATCTTATTCTTTTGTCAGCTGGGATAGCAAAATCCACAATTTTTCATGTTCTCCTTTTTGTTGTTGATTATTATAAGGTCTAACTGAGATTAGGTGATCCGATTTTATGTAAAAATTCCAGAGGAATTTGCGTTTCTCATTCTCCAGAATACATGCTAGGTTTTGCATATACCATTTGTTAGTAAGGTCAAATTTCAATTTCTTGCACAATTCCCGTTGGATCACCTGGTCCCCCTTGTCGTGTCTAGTCTTATGACCTTTCTGCGCTAATTTACTGCATTCACTTATTATGTGATCATTCTATTGCGTTTTATCTATTATTGCTTTGATATGATTGGTTCTTATAGTATTGTTTTATGCGGATATCAGGAGAAATTCAGTTCCTCTTTTAAAATTTCACTTTCATAGTCACGTTCTCGTTTTCTCTTGCCAGATGTTGCTAATTAGTCTCTTAAAACATCCATTGAATTGTTTTTCTTCCCATGTTTGTTTTCTGGAATTTGTCGTTCAGTTGGTTCTCGTTTTGTCAGTATTGTTTTTGGTGGCTGTAATCAGTCGCTCTCCGTGCTTTTCTATGCAATCTTCAAGACGTTGTATTGACGCGTCAACAAGATCTTCAATACTTCTTTTCTTGACATATATAGTATGTAAATATCATCTATGGGATGTAATGCCTTATGCATGGTTATTTTCTTTCTTCTTTAAGAATTATCCCGAATACCTTACGAGGGATATAGCCACGGTATTTATTCCTTTAATAAGATTTCTGATATATAGTGTTTTTTTTTTTCTCGGGTAGCTTTCTGCTGCTCCTGAAATATTCTTTCTTAATTCTTTTTTCATCTCTTGTTTGATAGTGTTAGCTTCTCATATCCCCCAAGTATTTGCAGGTTTCCTTTTCTCCGAGAGTTCTAATTTTGTCTTAATTTGGTAGTTCCATTCCGTCTGTAAAGTGTCGTTTGCCGCTTTCCATTACTACCCAGGCGCATTTTTCTAAACTAAATGTTATCATTATTATTCATACAATTTTAATTATTTTACTTGTTTGAGAGTTTTTCATACCAGCGTAAATTGTTATTTTTGACTGGAGTTGGAATTACAGCAAGTCTCTTAAATTCTCCAAAACTATTATTATTATTATTATACTCATTTAGAGTTTTTCACATCAGTTTTAACGGATGGTTTTACACTAGAGTTTGAGTGACAGCAAGTCTCCTCAAGTCTCCAGGACTCGTCTCGGGATTCTGGGCGTTCTTAGCAATGCTGTCGTTTGGATAGTCTCTCCCTGTCCGCCAATTTTCAGGTCTTCCAGGCCTTTTAATAATCCTTTAGTTATTGTGCCTAAAGAACCAATCACAATTGGCACAAACGTTACTTTCATGTTCCACAGCTTTTTCAATTCTCTAGCAAGGTCGAGGTACTTATCTTTCTTTTCACTTTCCTTCAGATTTATTCTGAGGTCCGCCGAGACGGCAAAGTCGACAATTTTACAAATTTTCTTTTTTTTCTTGATTATTATGAGGTCTGATCTTCTGGCTGGGATTAGGTGATCCGTTTGTATGTTAAAGTCCCATAGGAGTTTATGCGTGTCATTTTCTAGGAAAGATGCTGGGTTATTATTATTATTAATATTAGTATTACCCATTTGATTGTTTTTCACACCAGCGCTGAACTGACAGCAAGCCTCCTCAGGTCTCATGGACTTTTATTATTGTTCAGTCTGATTATAATATTACTGAAGTCTGGATGGTCTCCACTTGTCCTTTTATTTTCAAGTTTTCGCATCCCTTTACCAATCATTTGGGTTATTGTTCTGAGTGTACCAATAACAATTGGTGTAAGAGCCCCCCCTTATCCTAAATATGTATTTCAGCTCTCTACTAAGATCTAGATGCTTACCTCTCTTCTTGCTTACTTCTCATTTTATACAGTGGTATGCAAAGTCCACTATTCAGCCTTGTCCTCTTTTTTTTTGTTAACTATATTAGTCACTACATTACTATTAAAAAGTTTAAAACATAAAATAAGTGAAAAAAATCCATTGATATAGACTATATATGTTTCATTTTCCAGTTTTTAAAGTCCTAAAATAAAACCTCCATCAACGAACTCTAATTAGATGTTAATTTCTATCTTCAAGTTTTGAGAGTATGTCCTCCACTGAGAAAGATTTAAAGATTTAAAGATTAAACTAAGAATTACTATGGTAGTAATGTTCATCAGTCGACATTAAGGATATGAATGCATTATGTATTACAACTAGTAGTAATCGAAATAATAGTTTTGTCAGCGAATATCTTTGATGAAACCTTCTTATTGATTTCTAAATATCTCTTGTTGTATCTTATTTTTACTAAAGCAATAGTTCTACAAATTTTTTAAAACATTAATATATTGAAATTCCGGAAGTATGTGTCTGTCTGGGTCCGCAATGAAAATAAATGTGACTGAAAAATTTAGCTCATTACACTATACCTACAGTGAATAAGAAAACACTCTTTTTAATAAAAAGTTATATTTTCTAAACCACGGATACCAGATTCTTATTGGTTCTACAGCATTATGCCAAGAAAATGGATATTATTAGATATTATTCATTTACACACTTGACTAAAACACTGAAACCAAAAATAAAATCACGTAAAAATTATTTGGACTGCAATATGTTTATATTTTTGGTAACAGAGTTTAATGATAGATAGATAGATAGGTAGATAGCCCAATAATATCAATTTTTATAGCTTAATATTCAACAAAGAATTATAAAATCCTAGCTTCTTTGCTTCATTAGAAAATTAACTTTATTTGAAAAAATAAAGATTGTTAAATATCTTCACGAACAGACATGGGTCATTCTTTTACAATTGCGATGACAAGTGCTAAATCTGTTGAGTATGGAAGATGCGGTAAAGTTGTCATTCCGAATGAGGTGATTGTCTCCCTTGTCCTAATCTTTATGTGTGGTTAAGCATTGTTATGCAGTAGGATATCAATATCAATTGGTAGGATTTAGCGCCTTCAGACTATCATCTCTTTGGTCCCATAAAAGAGGGTTTAAGAGGCAAACATGAGGCCAGTGACAAGGAAGAGAAAAACTGCAGTCATGAAGTGGCGCAAAGAATACGTAGCAGAATTTTACGAGGCAGGGATATATGCTCTCATTTTAAGGTAGAACATTGCTAATAAGAAAAATGGTGATTATGTTCAGAAGTAAGGATGTGATCTACAGAGAACCAGGTTCATTTGGATATTTGATACATATTCCTATGTCGGTAATTATTCCGGTACTAAAGAAACAGACATTGCTTTTCGAAATACTCACGTATATATATATATATATATATATATATATATATATATCATAATCATCATATCGTATTGATGGTCCGGAGTCCTTTGACTCTCACTTACCATCCTTCTCTATTGTGCATCCCTTTTGGCGTCCAATGTCTGTGCAGAGATGATGCCTGTAACTCTTTGCTGGTTAACCTACACTGTCTCCATGTACGGGAGTCGATCTTAAAACGTCGCTAATGAGTTCATCCTCACTTCTCCAGCAGTTTTTAATACGACTTGTTCGCCTAACTTTGATAGTTTGCGTGATAGGAGGCAGGTGAGCATACAGATACTGTTTTGTGAGATGCTGCTTCCCGAATTTATTCAAAAAAGCAACTAGAGTCGTTCTCATCAAGCTTTTTTATGTTTCGCTTGAGTCCAGGTGAGTAGTGCATCCATATAGCAGTCACAACATGGTTACAGCTTCGTAAAAAACTTGTTTCATTTTATCAGAGAGATAAGATTGCCATATGATAGATTATATATATATATATAGAGAGAGAGAGAGAGAGAGAGAGAAAGTTGTTCTTTAGTCGGTCTTTTAATTAATAATTTCCAGCGAATGTTTTCTTGTGCTATGCATCTTACATATTTCGTCTCTCCTAATTTTTGTTTAAACCAGAAGACTATTGCCAAAAGGCTAAGCAAATGGTGAGTGAATAGATTTTTCTATCATTCTGTTTACAGAGACAACGCTATCCTCTCTTTGTCTATTTCAAGCCTCTGTGTGTTGAATGCGAAAATAATTATACAACAGTGACTGCATCGACCACACCTGCCGAGCAGGACAATTCTGTGAGGAAAAAATGACGAGTTAATCAACTTGTCAACACTTATTTGAAAAGAGACGCCAAGGGACATAACTCCTTGTCGAAGGGAGGTCTATATTTCTGCATAATTGCAATTATATAGTTCGACGTCTCGCGAAATGGAATATTGTCTGGTCTTCAGCCTAGTACACACACATACACACGCACACACACACACACACAAACACACACACACACACTCATACATATACATATATACATATATAATTTGACTGTGGAACGTGCCGAAAGTAAAAAATCCTGTTAGATACATGAAACACAATGACACCGTTGAATACAGCATAGCTTCCGCCCAAAAACATATTACCACATGAACATCATCATTGTCGATACGTTTAGAGATATAGCTAAACAAGGAGGTTTCCCTGTAACGAAATGGCTAACATGCTGGATTGAATTATCGTTGTAAGCAAATTTGGATTCCAATCGAGCGATTACGCTCACTTTTTGATACTTTGAAAAGTATTGACTCCTGGCTCACTGACCAACATCTATAGGTTAAATTATACCTGGATTGATCTGGTATTTAAATAACCAATGAAGTTTAAATGCCATTGAACAAAGACACCAACCAAGAGGGAAAAAGATGCTTCATGCTGTGGCTTTACATATCTGTACCAACAGATGTGAGTCATTTTTTCACAACAGCGGTGACAGAATCGTTATCAGTAACAAGTATTCTACGTATACATTAGGCATTAGATAGTTTGCCTTTTACACGCACACGCACACACACACACACACACACATATATATATATATATATATATATACGGGAAGATACTGTCTAGCCACACTGATGAGTTCTGATAGAACGAAACAGATCTGTCTGTGGATGACTATAGATATATATACTCCCCTACCCGCGTGGGGTTGAGTTCTCTGGCGAAGAAGTAATCGTGTTGCCATTAGCGTCTATTGCAAGCCTCTTCGTAATTGAATTGAGGTCTCGGCAACCGTTTAAACGGATGTATGTAAACAATAGTAATCGTGATTCATAACCGTTTAAAATTTATTTCGCAGCTAATATCTCCTAGTGGCTGAATGGTTAGAAGCTTTGGTTTGACGTTGACTCAACCGGGGTTCGATCCCAGCTACGGGAAGATACTGTCTAGCCACACTGATGAGTTCTGATAGAACGAAACAGATCTGTCTGTGGATGACAATATATATATATATATAAGTAAATTAAATTTTACACTATGAAGAAAAGCAAAAAAAATAAAATAACCCAAATTTGATGAATTTATTATGAAAGTCCATGTTAAACGTTTTGGCTATTATAACCTTCTTGAGGACTTTAAATCCCTAAGATTGTTGCTTTAATAGCGATAGATGTTAGATGAAACAGCAGGAGAAAATAGCAGGAAGTTGCTGTTGCATTAAAATTAATCTACAATGTGAGCTCGAATCCAGAACAAAAGATTGAGATAAATTTTAGAAGCTAGTGCTATTTCGCTTTTTATCCTCAGTTTGTAGACGAGCTCATAAGTGATGTACTCCTATGGACCCCCGCATATGGCCAAGCAAAAGCAGGAATACCAGCTCGAACATACATACAGCAGCAATGTGAGGATACGGGATGTAGCCCTGAAGACCTGCCAGAGGCTATGAATGATAGGGAGAAGTGGCGAGAGAGGGTCAGGGATATCCGTGCTGGCGGCATAACATGATGATGATGATGTGTACACGTCCTGAGTTTTTCAATCTCCCCCTTTTCTTTAGTAAATTAGTTCTAAATAGCTACAACATATTAAGGCTTAATTGATGATGATGATGATGATGATGATATGTCTATATCAATATGTAAATATATATGTGTGTATGTGCGTGTGTGTGTGTGTGTGTTGGAATTTATCCTGATGATCCGGCAAGGTGAAACTTGGGTCGATTATTTTGACTGTAAATAATCATATTTCCCTATACTAAGTGTATCGATCAAACTTACGTTTAGCTTAAATCATTCTGTTGGTGTTTTTTTTTCTTTTGACAAGGTATTGCGTTATTGTTGACAATTTTTAAGCTGTACGAATGTTTTAGTCCTTTCTTTCTTTCTTTCTTTCTTTCATCAGATATTAGTTTGCATTATTTTTTTTAAATAAAAAATTGTATCAAACAGGGTTTTTCCACACCGCCTGAATAATAGAATAGATATACAACACACACACACACACACACACACATATATATATATATATATATATATATTCATATATATATATATATATATATAAATCATCTTGTTACGTAGCCACAATTAACGCCATGTGCGAAATAAACATATAATGTTCATAACGATAGAACATATAAAGAACATAGGAATCTCGAAATTCGAAAACACGTAACGATTTCTTGTTCAGGTACGAAACCTTTTTATTAACTTTGAGTTAAAGGTTTCGACATAAGGAGTAGAGACACAATCTTCTATGCTGTCTTATTCATTTCGTCCCCATTTCGAGCGGCGCCTATAGGGCGCAAGTTCTCCTCGCGTATGCGAGCTCCAAAAATCGATCCTCCTCGTTTGGCGTCTAGTATTCAATTCTTCTAACTTTCTTCCAGTTCTTCACAAACCTCAGCGCCCTTCCGGTGCATGACGTCACTCGCACTCCGTCACCCGTTTCGTCTCAGACTATTGTGACATCTCTGAGTGACACGTCCGCCCCCACGCGCGTTACCACCTGCATCAAGGTTGCACCTAACTAACCCATGTGCTGAGCCAAAAGGCCCTCAGTCTAACTAAACCCAAAGGCATGAACCGAAATCCCTCGGCCATTACGTTACAATCTTTGCTAAAATGATGGCTGGCAAAATGGAAACATTCTATCGGAAACGTTTGTCAAAGATTATATAATATGGTTATTATACAAAAATATGTGTGTGTGTGTGTGTGTGTGTGCGTGCGTGTGTGTGATGCATGTCTTCATATGTGTGACAAGGTATGTGTTGGTGGGTGGTTGGATGAGCTTGCAAAGGCGATGATACACATTCTCTTAACATAGAATTTACTGGGAAAAAATTTCTATAACATTTGCAGTGTATTAACATTTAAAACGAATTTCCAAACGATTCTCCGCATATTTTTAAGCAGAAGGACATTCACTTCTTGCAAACGTACAAAGACTCACATTAATACAGTCAGAAAAATCCTCATGCATTGACACTCACTGAAAATTGTCGCTAAGGAATCAACTGCTGCGATACAAGATGCAAAATACTTAAAGGACATTTGTTTTCGTTCGTTTATCCGTGTAAACAATTATTTTCATTGTCTATTACAATATATATATATATATATATATATATATATATATATATCGCTTTATCTATCTATCTAGTTCTTCCTATATACATATCTATATATGTGTGTGCGCGCAGGCATAATTATGTGGTGTAAACATAAATATATATGTATGCATATACGTACATACATATATATATATATATATATACATGTATATATATATATATATATATATATATATATATATATATATATATATATGTGTGTGTTTGCGTGTGGCGAATCTTGCACTTTATATATATATATATATGTGTGTGTGTGTGTGTGTGTGTGTGTGTGTGTGTACGTTTGTGTGTGTATGTCTGTGTGTCTTACACCTTTACTATACTTATATATGTGTGTGCATGTCTGTGTGTGTGTATGTGTGTGTGTAACACCTTTCATCCAAGGAGATGAGCCCTGACACTTGCTAAACAAAATAATACAATTTACACTCATATTTATTTCATTATTAACTGTCAGTCTTCACACTTCCCTTTGTTAACGATAAGCTCTTGGAATAGGAATTAAAATTTCTACAGACAAACAGAAAGCCGATTTAGTCGTGTCATATGCACATATATCCAACGTTTCGTGAATTCTTGCCAAGTAAAACTAACCAATCAGCTATATTTGACCAACTCATTTAATGTGGTCCTCTTACTTTCATATATCGATCTAAAGATTATATATATATATATATGTCATCATCTTGTCGAGTCCACAGCACTGATCTCTCTGACCGTCTCCTGCCACCCTCTTTATCGTTCATTACTCCTGGTAAGTTTTCAAAGCTATATCCTGTATCAGCACAGAGCTGTTGTATATAGGGTCTAGCTGGCTGTACTGTCTTTGCTCGTCCATGTAAAGGGGTACACAGAATTATGACTCTTATGAGTTTGTCCCTAATTCTTCAACAGTGTTCCGCGTGTCATATTCATCTAACTTTGATAGTTTTTGTGATGAGTCGTAAGTGGCCATACAGCTGCAGCTTTGTAGGGTGCTGCCTCCAGGATATGTTTAATATTGCTCGCAGCCTTCTTGTGTAAATGCCGTCATGCTTTTTCTCCATACCTTTAGTAAGCGTCCATGTAGTTCATCCATATAGCAGTATCAACACGAACGCTGCACTGAAAAAACTGCATTTCATTTTATCGGTCAAGTATGACTTTCATATGACCGTTAGCTTATCGATAGCTGTACATGCCTTTGCTAGTCGCGTGTTAATGTCTGTCTCAGTTGATGAGACACTGCTTCCTAGGTAGGTGAACTTGTTTACAAGTTTCAGAGAACTACCATTTAGTTTGGGTGTCCTCGTGGTGTAACGGTTAAAGCGATGAACTGCGGAATCGTAGTACGCGAGTTCGTACTCCAGTCGCAATATTACGTTCACTTTCGGGCAAATACCCTTGGGAAAGGTAAGAAACCCCTTATTCTCCCTCCATCTATGGGTAAATAGTAGGACGGACTAGGTTCTTCAGCCTTGGTGAGGCAACTAGTCTAGGAGAAGGAAAACTCTGAATTCAAAACCTGTTAAACTCCGCTTAAAAATTGACCTTGTGTCATATCCTGCCCGAGTGGAGGGGTTGGTAAATAGTACCATTTAGTGTGGAGATTACGACTCTTTGATTGAAGCAAACTTACTCACACATATATATGTGTGTGTGTGTGTGTGTGTGTGAAAATGAATAAGTCACCTAATGATTTCATATTTGGTTTTGATGTTTTTATTATTTCATATACTTGTGTTCAACACGCCTTTAAGACGTTAAGTCTTTTTCAGAATATTTAAATTGCTAAGTTCAATTACACCTGTTATTTTAAGTGTAAAGATTTTTCTGATTTTGTTTGTTTTTCTATGAATTCCTCATTGTAATCCATTGTCTGTGAAGGCTTCTGATGTACGTAAAAGTTGGGGGGTTTCTATATATAAATTTTGTACTCGATGTTTGTGTGTGTCTTTAAACATAACATATCTATGTACACTCATTTATGTATAAATACACTCACATATACGAGAATCGTTAAATAAGTTTCCAGACTTATTTCGTATAGGCACATTTATTGATAGTACACACATGAAACTCTAGTCCCCTTCGAAGTAGTCTCCTCCTGCTGCAATGCATTTATTGTACCGTTCTAACAACTTCTAGAAGGCCCCATGGACGTCCTCTTGTGTGAGTGTGGCAATGACCTTCGTCACAGATTCTTTCATCTCTTCAATTGTCTCATAACGACAGCCTGTGAGCTTAGTGGATAACCAAAAGTCACAGGGAGCAAGGTCTGGACTATAGGGAGGGTGAGAAACTATCTTGATCATATTTACCCAACCCCTCCGCTCGGGCAGGATATGACACAAGGTCAGTTTTTAAGCGGAGTTTAACAGGTTTGAATTCAGAGTTTTCCTTCTCTTAGACTAGTTGCCTCACCAAGGCTGGAGAGCCTAATCTGTCCTACTATTTATCCATAGCTGGAGGGAGAATAATTGGATTCATACCTTTCCCAAGGGTATTAGTGCTATGTGAAATGCAATCAGTTTCGTCCAGGATTTGAACGCGTATCGGCATGTCCAATTTCTATGACGATAACCATTAGACCACGGGCACCTCCACAAACTATCTTGATGCCCATCTTGGTCAAATAGTCTGTGACAAGGGTGGACTTGTTGACTGGTGCATTGTCTTGGTGGAAATGCCACTGACCCGATTTGAAAAGTGCTAGCCTCTTCCGACGGAATCTCTTCCTGAACTCCCTTAAAACCTACACATAGTAACCCTAACCATAACCCTTTGGCTAATCAACCCTGTTTTATTGACTTCCTTACTTCTTCCACACCTCTCCTCATCCCTCACAGACTCCCTGCCTTCCTGGAATCTCTTATGTCACTCAAAAGCTAGTACTCGCCTAATGCAAGATGGTCCGAAAACAATCTGAAGCATTCCATACGTTTCCGTGGCATTTTTTAAAGGTTAAAACATAATTTTATGGCATATCGTTCATTTAAAGTGTCCTCACATCAGGATTTAGTAGGGTGTATTCGAATTCCTGCTGTAGTTGTTCCTTTGAACCTGAAATCTTAAAAATTGGCCAGTCATCTCATAAGATATCATCATCATCATGTCACGATGATAGCAGGGATATCCCTGACCCTCTCTCGCCACTCCTCCCTATCGTTCATCGCCTTCTCCAGGTCTTCAGGACAACATCCCGTATCCTCACGTAGCTGCTGAATGTATGTTCATGCTGGTCGTCCTCCCTTCGTACGGCCATGGGTGGGGGTCCATAAGAGTAAATCTCTTATGAGTTCGTCCCTGCTTCTCCAGCAGTGTCCTGCATGTCTGGTTCGTCTAACTTGAATAGTTTTCGTGATAGGAGGCAGGTGGCAGTACAGTTGGTGTCTTGTGGGGTGTTGCCGCCAGGACTTGTTCAAGATTGCACGTAGCATTCTTGTGTAATTGCCGTCTAGCTTCTTCTCCAGCCGTTTTGTTAGCGTCCATGTAGTGCACCCGTATAGCAGTATCGATGTGACCGCTGCCTGGAAGAAACTGCGTTTCATTTTATCGTTTAGGTCTGATTTCCATATAATCGATAGCCTATTGATAGCTGTCCATGCTTTCGTTAGCCTCGTTTCGATGTCCTTTTCGGTTGATTCGACGCTGCTTCCTAGGTAAGTGAATTTGTCTACTAGTTTAAGACGGGTTCCTTCTAGACTGAAGATGTCCCCCGTTTGATTATAGCACATATATTCCGTTTTGTGTGCATTAACGTAGAGGCCTATGCCTGCGGCTGCTAGTTCAAAACTATGCAGTAGTGTTTCGGCTTGGTCGGGTGTATTTGCCAGTATCGCTATGTCATCGGCGTAGTCGGCGTCGGTAGTTGTTTTTGCGGGGTATCTTCTGCTTCTTTTCTTCGTCAGCTCGAAGCCATTCTCTCTGATTTTGTCAATCGATGTTCTAAGTACGTAGTCTTGACAAATGATAAAGAGGTCCGGAGCTAGCGTGTCCCCTTGTAGTACTCCTGCTACAATGTCGAAGTATTCTGTGTCTCAATCTGGTGATCGTGCTTTTACTTTGGTGTTTCTATAGAGAATCGTTATTGCTGCTACGGTTTCTTTAGGTATGCCGTACGCAAGTGGGATTTGTTCCATCTTTCCTCTGTGAATGGAATGGAAGGCCTTGGTAAAGTCGACAAATATTAATGTCGCTTGTAGCTTCTTTGCCCGTACACCTTCAAGGATTCTACGGATGGTTAATATTTGTGAGGTCGTGGATCTATTTCTTCGGAAGCCATTTTGGTTTTTCCTAAGTATGTTGTCGATTTCGGGTTCTATGCGGTTTCGTGGTAGGGCATTGTAGATTTTGGCTGCTATGGATGTAAGTGTTATGCCTCGGTAGTTTTTGGCTAATCCAAGGTCCCCCTTTTTAGGGAAGGGGAGTATGCATCCCTTCATCCATCTATCTATCGGATTTTGATTGTATACTGCGTTGCAGTGTAGAAGAAGTATGTCGTCGTATTGTCTGGTCTTCCATACTTCTGGGGGAATCTCGTCCAGCCCTACAGCTTTCCTATTTTTAATTTTTCTGAGAACCGAGTGGAGTTCTTCTTGTGTGAACGGTCCTAGTTTAATGTCTAATTATTTACTAATTATTCTGGTGACTGGTTCACGTGTTATTTTCGGTGGGTTTCCTCGTAGGTTTTCGAAGTGCTGTTTCCACAGTTTTATTCTTTCTTGTTGGTTTGCTGCGTTCAGTTTTGCTTCGGCTGTGTTTTTTCTTCTACTCACTTCCTTTATTGTTTGCCAGGCTATTCTAGATTGTCTATCTTCCACCGAGTCTCTAATCTTATCTATTTGTTTTTTAATGTATTCTGTCTGTTCCTATATATATATATGCCTGCTAATTGATATTGTGCCGTTTTTAGTTGTAAGACATTTGTGTTTGTTGGGTTTTTTCGATAGTTTTTGGAGGCTGTTTTCACTAGTGCACGTTTTTCTCTCACCGCAAACGTTTCCCATGGGACTCTATATTTACTTTTGAGTTTTGTTGGAATGCATTTCGCTGCTGCCTTGAGGTGCGCATTGACGAAATTTTCATATTCGTCGTTTGGTGTACTTTTTCCGTCTTTTCTTGTAGTGTTTCGAATCTGTTTCTTAATTCTAATACGTATTTATCTCTTATATCTCTGTTGTTCAAAAGGGCCCAGTCATAGTGTTTAGTGGTCGCTGTTCGTTAGGCGTTTTTTCGTAGGTTTAGCCGTATTTCGCCGTGACTATTCGGTGATCGGTGGACACACCCTCGAAAGAGGAGTATGCCTCGCAATTCTTTGCACTATTTTTCCATTTCTTGTTTATAAGGACGTAGTCTATCTGAGCTTTAGTATTGTTTGCGTACGTGTATGTCCATAGTTTGCCCTCCCTTTTTTGGTAGTTTGTATTGAGGCATGCTAATCTAATTTCTATCATGAAATCTGTTAGATGATGCCCATTCCTATTTGACTTGTTGTGGAGGCTGTATTTGTTGTTTCCGTTTTTCCCGATTTGGGCATTCATGTCTCCGCCAATGACTAACATGTTGTGTTTCGGGATGCTACGCACTAGTGAGGATAACTCATCGCAGAAGGTGACTAGTTCAGTTTCTTCACTATCATTGGTAGGGCTGTAGCAGGAGATGATTGTTGCTCTGGGGTTGCCGTTAAAAGTAGCTTCCATCATTCTAGGTTGTATTTTCTTAATGCTATTTAGCGTTTTTAATGCTCTAGGTCCTATAAGCAATCCTGTCCCTCCTACTGCGGCGCTGACAGAGTTTTTCCATGCGGATACAGTGACGAGCGACCATCCATTGCCAGTTTTGTGATATTTGATATCTTTGGTGTCCGTGCATCTGTGTTCTTGTATGCATATTATGTCAATCTTATGTTCTTTGGCCGATGCGATTAGCTCTGGTAATTCTCCTATTCTATTTAAGGTTCTTACGTTAAATGTGGCTATTTGTAGTGTTTGCTTGCATTTTAGTAGTTTTGGTCGTTTGAGCTCTGTAGCTGATTTTTCGAACACTGAGGCCAGGGCTCTAACATCAGCAGGACGCGCCCCTTTTTTACCCTCGCGAATAGCGATGCGGTTTGTGTATGTGGTTTGAGTTTGGGTCATGGTTATCTTTCGATGGTTGTTTTATTCTCTTCTATAGAAGCCACTCTTATAGAGGAGCATCAGTAGTTCCCCGATCGAACTAACGATCCTGAGCGTAAAGTCGTCAAACTCACGTCCAGGACCTGTTTAGGTTTATTCAAATACCTTCACGTACATCGTGCTGCTTCCCATGTGTACGTAAAAAAAAGTATGGGGGGTAAGTTTTCTTAAGTTTTAACTTAGTTTAAGTCCAAGATTAAGGTACTTTCATCAGACTTTTACTGGTACCTAAATTTTTTTTTCTATACTACCGTTGAGAGTTTTTACGAATGACAGATTTTTTTTGGGGTGGGGTAGCATAGGCAGCTTTAGGCTTTTACTTTTTCTTCTAAACTACTGTTAGGCCTCTAACAATTTTTAGCTTTTAGATTTTAGAAAAGATTCAAAAACGTTTTGCCGTGTTCGCTGACATTTGGACAGAGTCATATATTTAATTTGGGTTTATAGTAACCGTGTCTTTACATTTAAAACGCACAGTTTAAGCATTATTTTACAAACAAAAATACAGCATAACGTTTTGTAAAATTCAGCATTTTAAATTCCTAGGACTTAAAGACATACTGACCAATATTGAAACATTTTTCCTCTGTTGGCACGTGAGTTCAAATCATTTCTCCTCCTTTTAGCGTTTATTTACTACTGAATTTTAGGTATGTTTGGAGACGGTCTACTGTTCTAGATGGGGTGGGGAGGGCTACTAATTTCATTTTTTTTTCTTGTTTCCTTTCTCTTTTGGGGGTGGGGTTGCTGTGGTAGCTTAGGCAGCTTTAGAGGAAAAATGTTTCAATATTGGTCAGTATGTCTTTAAGTCCTAGGAATTTAAAATGCTGAATTTTACAAAATGTTATGCTGTATTTTTGTTTGTAAAATAATGCTTAAACTGTGCGTTTTAAATGTAAAGACACGGTTACTATGAACCCAAATTGAATATATGACTCTGTCCAAATGTCAGCGAACACGGCAAAACGTTTTTGAATCTTTTCTAAAATCTAAAAGCTAAAAATTGTTAGAGGCCTAACAGTAGTTTAGAAGAAAAAGTAAAAAAAAAAAAGCTCATAAGATATATATAGCAATAATATACTGAATTTTCAAGAGTTTACGACAATTTTAAATACGTGCCCAAAAGTCTGGAAACTTATTGAATTCACCACGTATATATATATATATATATATCACTTCATGCTAACGCCCTAGGAAAAAGCAAGAACCCATTTCTCCTTCAATCTATTTTCTAGTGTTAGATCGTCAGGAAGACTGAATCCTTTAGCCTCGGTGTGTCGACTGGTTCTGGAGAAGAAAAACTGATATATTTTGACAGTACAGCTGCTGGTTATGATGTTCTGCTTATAGGATTAAATCAAAATTACACGTATCATTCTTACGCAGTTCCACTTCAGTCTTTTTTAAGCGTTTCGTTAGTAAGTGCGTTTAGAAACAAAAAAGCCCGCTGGCTAAAAATGTGTATTTATATGATTAGGTTATTTTCAGGTCCATATGAAGTCTAGAATCTCAAAGTGCAGCAAATATACCAATGTTATTATGGCAACGAATGTCATTTTGCAGGCTCCCATTTTAGGCTGCGTTTCTGAAATAGTATGTGACGAAATGCTTGGAACTATGTATTACTCGCTGGGAAGACCTGAGAATGAGAGTGAAAGCTGTCACGTTGTTTTGAGCTTTGTGCTGCTTGTTGGAAAAGCGAAGAATGAGAGAATTTCTTGCAGAGAATCAGATGTGAATGGGGGAAAGCTTTCAGAGGCGCAAGACTATATAGGTAACCCTGTCACGTGACTGGTTCCAAACGCAAGATTTATTTTTGCCCTCTCTTCATCTAAATATATAGGAATGTAAATCCTATAATAGTATCACTCCTATTCTTTTACAAGGATTGCTTTGGCTTTAAATAACCACTACGATTGATATGCCATTAAATGAAGAACCCAAACCAAATCTAAACTTTTGGCTATGCCAAGGCTAAAGAACCCAGTCTGCTCTACTATTTACCAATACTTTGAGCAAAAATAAATGAAATCATCTTCTTACCAAGTGTATAAGCAAGAAATATAGTATTAACACCTTAGTCCGGGATTTAAATTCAGGTCCCATTTCCTACAACAATAACCGGGTACGCTAAGAGCTCCTTATTATCATTTTGTGAACGTGTATCATATTTAAATGTAAACGGAACCTCGCAATACCAGAGTATATCGTTTTGCAAAACTATAACTTTGTTATCGTATAGACATTTTTTATTATTGCTTTGCGTCAGTAGTTTTAATACTTTAAATTTAAATTCATGTTTGATAATGGCTCCGTTGTAAAATATAGCTCGCGAAGTTAACCGCTTGTTCACATTAAAAAAAGGCACATCGTTAATGTCCGCTGCTACGAAGAAAGAGCATTATTGTATTTAACATATTTCTATTTGGGCTCCTACTCACTAATTATTTTCTATGGCTTAGTCCCGGCGCCAGACGTTTACAGTCGCAAATGAAAATGGGCAACTTGCTACGCTTCCCAACCATCAGGGAAATCAAACTGAAAGCGATGGTGCTTAATCTTGTTCCGATGCGAAGACAGAATAAATTTCTTACGGCATTTTTATGACAAAATTCTAATATATTTTATAAATATTCCTTCTCCCTTTTCATACATTTGTTTTCGTCTCACACAATCTACTCGTCCGTCGCATGTCGACATTCTCCCCGGGGAACATCTCTACTGACTCTAATCATAAACATATACATATCCATATTTTTACATTTTACTATGAGTATGTAAATTAAGTTATTTCCTTAATGGACAAATATTGGAACAATATTTCTTCCCTTTATTATGTAACATTTTATGGAAAATAATAAAGTTTTCTGCTGTCGTTTAATTTAATTATTTCTTTTCAGTGAATCGAACAACCTGAACTCGTAAGAATATATGAAATATATGTTCTTTATATTTACAGTTATTACTCTGCAGAAAGACTTCACATACTTACAATGATAAATACATTAGTATGATACATACAAAGGAGGTGCTTATAGTGACATGGTTATAGTCGTAGCAAATGGATACGAGGACCCAAGTTCAAATCTTAGACACGGCTACATTTCATGTAGTGCTAATACCTTTGAGAAAAGAATGCATTCAAGTTGTTTTTCTTTCAGTTATGCATAAATTGTAAGGGAAACTGAACTCCTTTGCTTGAGTATGGAAACAGGTCAAAGAGAAGGAAAACTGAATTCAAAGCTGTTAAACACTATTTAAAAATTATCTCTGCGGCATGTTTGGTATATAGAAATATGCATATATATATACTGCGATGAAACACAAATAATACTATAGCCAAGTCGGTTGGGACTGTAGAATACACAGACTGCATCTCTGCAGTAGGGTAAGACTCACCCAAGAGTGCCCTGTATATGAAACTAAACAATCTGATGACGAGGCTTCAGTAATGCTGGAGTTTTGGGGAATGCGGAGTACCTCTTTATAATCATCATTCCCAGATTCACACAGGCCCAGAGTCGTAGCACCTAACAGTGTCCTATTTATGGGTCAAATAAAACTGTTTGACATTTTAACTGTATATTTATGCTAAACTGAATTGTATGAAATAGAACTGTTTGATCATTTAACTGTGTGTAAAGAAATTATTGATGTTTGATTAAATGGTTAGTGATACATAGCAATACTTAAAAAAATTAAACTGTGTGCAAACAAATGATTAATAGGAAATAGAATTAGTCATATAAAATAGAAAAAAAGGAAACCTTTTAACTGTGTGAAAAAAAATGAGCTCAGACTCGTTTGAAAATTTTATCAACATTATGTATTTAGGAATCATATATTTAATATAATTGTATATAAAGAATTTGTTATTAAAAAAACTGCAAATGGTTGTTATGTCAAAACCAAACCAAACCAAATTAATAATATTATTTACTATTAATCATTTGTTTGTACCAAATTAAATCGTTTCATATGGCGCTATTCTACTCTAATGATTTTATGTGATATTAATCATTTGCATGCTTGCCCAGTCGTCTGGGGCTGTAGAATACACCAAGTGCTTCTCTGCAGAGTTGTAATAACGAGTGTCCTAGATATGACACTAAACAATCTGATGGTGATGTTCCAGTAATACTGAAGCTTTGGGGAATGCAGAGTACCCCTTCATTGCCATTGCTCCCAAGTCTACTCTAACCCGGAGTGGTAACACCTGATAGGTCCCTCTCTATGGGTCAAATAGAACAAACCAGCGCACTTATACTAAACTGAATTGTTTAAAATAGAACTGTTTTGGTATTTAAACTGCATACTCATGCTAAACTGAATTGTTTGAAATAAAGCTGTTTTGACACTTAAACTACGTACTTATGCGAAACTGGATTGTTTGAAATAGAACTATTATGGTTTGGTTTGGTTTGGTTGGTTTTATGGCATATCAACCTTTGTAGGTTATTTAACGCCAAATCCATTTTTATGTAAATAATCTGTTCTATTGAAAACAGTTCAGTTTAGCATAAGTACACAGTTTAATTGTCAAAACATTTCCATTTCAAACTATTTAAGCAGTTATATGTAATAATTCTGTTAAGTGTAAATACAGTTTTAATGTCGAAAAACAGTTCTATTTGAAATAATTCAGTTAAGAATAAGCACGCAGTTTAAGTGTAAGTAGGGTTTAATTGTCAAAAACATTTCTATTTCAAGCTATTCAGTTTACTCAATTCATTTTAGCATAAGTATGCTGTTAGTTCTATTTAACCCATAGATAGGACCCTATCAGGTGCTACCACTCCGGGCCAGAGTGGACCTGGAAGCGATGGCAATGAAGGGGTACTCCGCATTCCCCAAAGCTCCAGCACTGCTGGAAACTCACCATCAGGTTGTTTAGTGTCATATCCAGGACACTCGTTAGGGGGTGTCTTACCCCTCTGCAGAGGTGCAGTCAGTGTATTCTACAGTCCCAGCTGACTGGGCAATAGAACTGTTTTGATATTTAACTGTGTGTAAACAAAAACTATACTTATATTAAACTGAATTGTTTGAAATAGAACATTTTATTTGTATAAAAATGGATTTGGTATTAAATAACCTACAAAGATTAGAATGCCATAAAACCTAGACAAACAAACAAACGAACATTTGCTTGCACACTCTTTAACGGTTTCAAGTATTGCTATTAAGCACTGAAAATTCTGTTTATCAAGTATTCCTAATATAATTAAGGGGGTGTCCTCGTGGTGTAATGGTTAAAGCGATGGACTGCAGAATCGTAGTAAGCGAGTTCGTACTCCAGTCGGGCTATTACGTTCACTTTCGGGCAAATACTCTTGGGAAATGTATGAACACCCTTATCCTCCCAGCTATGGGTTAAATATTACCACTACTGTTCTTCTAGGAGAATAGCTTTGGCATTAAATAACCTACAAAGGTTGATATGCCATTAAACAAAGAAACCAAACCTAATATAATTAATAATTTGAACATAGCTGTGTAGTTTCAAATATCTAATAATATTAATTCTTAGTAAATAATTGAACAACTCTATTTGACCAATGGATAGAATTTTTCGGCGTAAAATATGTATAAAGGCTTTAAAAATAATACTTGTAGGGTAATAGATGAGGCAAATATGGTGGATGATGCAAAGTTTCATATGCCAAGTGAGATTCTGCAGTGTCATCCAAATATGAGCTCGAGAATTGTCATTAAATGAAATTAGGACCTAACTTGAACCCATGCAAAAAAGTAAATGAATAAGTAAACGCATTACTTCCTTTTTTCATGTTCATCATTAGGGGTACATAAATTACAAAATAAGAATCTAAACAAAATGATGAAAAAATTAACGAAAAGAACGGTTAGAGAATTGGAAGTTGTTTTTTCATTATATTACTAGCTGTACCCGGCCACCCGTTGCTGTGTTTCAGTTTGTTAAAATGAAAAAAAAAAAAGAAAATGCATGTTTCTAATATGTTTAATTTTCCAATACTTGGATTATAAGTATTAAAAAAACATTCCTGAATTCGAATAAAATACTCTCTGAAAATTTTAAACCAATTAATGGTATTAAACTGGAGATTATCGGTTAGTAACAAACGTTTACATTTTTATTTATATAGATTGAAATAATACCCTAAAACATAATTGACATATTTTATACCAGTGGTTACTATGTTTAATCATATTTACCAACCCCTCCGCTCGGGCAGGATGTGACACAAGGTCAGTTTTTAAGCGGAGTTTAATAGGTTTGAATTCAGAGTTTTCCTTCTCCTAGACTAGTTGCCACACCAAGGCTGAAGAGCCTAGCCTGCCCTACTATTTACCCATAGCTGGAAGGAGAATAATTGGATTCATACCTTTCCCAAGGGTATTAGTGCTGTGAAATGCAATTAGTCTCGGCCAGGATTTGAACTCGTGTCGCTGTATCCATTTCCTACGACGGTAACCATTACACCACAGTTGTTTAATGACATAACAACATTCGTGCGTTATTTAATGCCAACGTCACCCTCCGAGAAGAGGATCGGTGATTCTATTTAACCCATAGCTGCGAGGATAAGGGGGTTTCATACTTTTCCCAATGGTATTTGTCCGAAAATGAAAGTAACAGCTCGACTAGAGATCGAGGTGGTTAGCTACAATTCCGCAGTCTGGTGCTGTAACCATCACACCACAATCACAACGCCCACAGTTTATACAAAAATCGGACTTTATTTTGCGAAATATCTCATATATATTATATTCTATAGCCAACGGACATTCAAAATTGTGTTTACTGGCTTGAAAAATTACGAATTATTTCACTTAACGAATTTATATATACAACTTTTTTGTAGGAACGGCTGTTGACTAAGGAAATGTATTTCACTAACACACCATTTTTTGGTTATTTTTCCTTGTTACAGTTAAAGACGAATGTGCAAGAACAAACGCTATAAATATTTCAAAGCAAAAGACAGGTTAAACGTTTTGCAACAATCTATGTTTATCGAGAACGAGTGAGTTAAATATTTTTAATGATTTTATTAAAGTCCTCACCTTTGCTGGGATGCGGCACTCACCAAACGTTCCTGAAATATACATACCTAAGACACACACACACATACACACACACACACACACACATATATATATATATATATATATATATAGAGAGAGAGAGAGAGATAGAATGTGAGAGGTTGCAAAATAAGTGTAACATTGAATTTAAAGAATTTAATTGAAATTTTACTGAATTTTCAATTACTTATTTCGAAATTTATTTGATATTACACGAACATTAGTGCAACGGGTAGTAGCAATCTGTCATTTCATGTTTTAAAATTCGTTTTAATTTTTCTTGTACATTTTTTAAAAAGTCATTTTCAAATTCCATTTTAAGTTTGTTACGCTATACGAGTAGTTCTATCTTTCAAAAAGGACTGCCGCACACACACACACACACACACACACATATATATATATATATATATATATATATATATATTAAACAATTATTACCTTTCGATGGCAATATCTTCTATAAATAGTAGTTACACGGTTTTTTTTAGGAAAACACAAACACTGACAGAAGGCTTATAAGAACACAAAATAAATCTGAGATAACAATAGCACACACACACACACACACACACACACATATATATATATATATATATATATATACGTGGACCATTCAATAAGATTCCGGACTTTTTTTGTGCAGGTATTTACAATTGTCGAAGACTTTTGAAAATTCAGTATGTTATTGCTATACATCTTATGAGAATCTGGCCAATCTTTATGATTTCAGGTTCGAGTGAACAGCTACAACAGCAATTGGAATGCAAATGCCACAGAAACGTATGGAATGCTTCACACTGGTTTTGGACCATCTTGCATGAGTCGAGCATCAGTTTTTGAGTGGCATAAGAGAATCAAGGAAGGCAGGGAGTCTGTGAAGGATGATGAGAGATATGGGAGGCGTAAGGGAGTCAATACATCAGAGTTGAGTGGATAAAGAGTTAGGGTTAGGGTTACTATGTGGACGTTTTAAGGGAGTTCAGGCCAGCACTCTTCAAATCGGGTCAGTGTCATTTCCACCAGGACATTGCACCAGTCCACAACTCAATCCTTGTCCCAGACTATTTGACCAAGATGGGCATGAAGACTCACTCTCCCTATAGTCCAGACTTTGCTCCCGGTGACTATTGATTATTCCCTAAGCTCACAGGCTGTCGTTATGAGACAATAGAGGAGATGAAAGAGGCTGTGACGACTTGAGGTTGCAAAACAGCAAATGTGGATTATGATTTATATGTGTATGAAAAAAAAAATGAGAAGACCTATATAAATTCTAAATCCTCCACTGAGGGCAAAGTGGGTTAAAATAATAAGGCGTTACAAATATTAAGAAACTAGAACAGGGTTTTTCCTGTAAATCGACCCATCCCAATTTTAACACACTCTCTCTATATATATTTCGATTCTTTAACTGCTCTGCTTTTCACTATTTGAGTACTTTTTAACCAACTCTTTTTTGGAACGACGGTTATTTTGTCTAACATTTTGTACCATAGTGATACCTTTGAGACTTTTTCGACCCCGTCGGGTCCTCGCGTGGTAACAAGTTGACGAACGCGAAAATTCTGTTAAACTTCACCAAAGTTTATTTACAACTATGTTCCAAGTAGCCGTCGGGAAAAAGAAAGGAAATAGGGAAACATGTGATAACCACGTTTACCAGTAACATACCCTAATGAGAAAAAGATGAGCAGACACAGACTTTAAATTTATTCCTGGTTCTAACATGCTTGTCCGCTGGGTCACGTAGTCTAACGCCTCCTTTGGAATGGCCCCCTCTAAATTCGTCCTTTACATCTTCGTGGCTGGTGTTATACTGCGTGTCTTTATCTTATCACGCCCTGCCATCAATTTCCAACTGGCGTATTGGAAGCAGAAATACAACTTCCGCATGCGCATGCGCATGAGATTTTGGATCTTCAATTTTCCTTAGTTATTTTCGGCCTTGTCTTCTTTATTTATTTATCAGTTCATATAATTTCCAATAAGCATTTCAATTACGTTACAATTTTTCTTATTTGTTATATATTTTAAACACAAAAAACCATACACATGATCGTGTATCCCGTTAATTGCAAGCATACACGAACGATTACACACCAACGTACACCAGTGTAGACATATACTCCCAACGTATCAATGAAACTTTATTCTAAATATCAGAATATACATGATCTATGATTAAAATCAAATTGTCTCCCCTTAGTAGTACACGTTGAGTCATACTATAGTATCTGTTCCTTCATCTTGTCTACCGGCTGAGTGATACAACAAAAACTAACAAAAAAGAAAATTTCATCTAGTCTTGAGTGCCTCAACCACAATTTAGCATCTCCCTTTGGCACAACAAGTGGGAGTTCACGTGGTCTATTCCTACATTGATTGTATTGAATGGGCAATTTTTGTTCTTTTCTACACCTGTAAGTTTCTACGTAATTAGACATCGTATGAGATTGTACATTGTGAACTCTATGGGAACTCAGCGAAAAGCATCGACTTCTCCATTATATAGTCTCAAGTTACAATTCGTATTTTAGGAATACAAAACAATTTGTTTGCACACAGTGATATGCTTTCAAGTATTTCAAGCTAATATGAGAAATTTACAAACAGATCATTTTGACTCGATAATACCTCTTCACGCTTCCCTGTTTGTGAGACTAAATCCAATGAGCTGTTGCAACAGCGATAACAGAAAGTGGTGCTTTTTCTATTACGTATTTTTCCTGATGTAAATTTGTCGTTATCATTTCAACGCCTCGTCTTCGCTTCCACCAGTTTCTTTCGAGATCCCCTAATACCTCATATTGATACCGTCTCATTACACTTTGTTTTTTTTTTTTAAGTGAAGGGCCATTTATGTCACATATATTTTGTTTGCAAATCTCGTTCACATGTTTTTTCCGCCATCATCTATCAGTAAATTCAACTATTTTCGATTGTTTAGTGTAATTTATTTATTCATTTAATTATGGTTGTTAAGTAAGGTCTCCTTTCAGTTCTCTTTCTCCTAAATTTTTTATTCTATTGTCTTTACAACTAATGCAACTTAGTCCCCCTTTTTAATATGTCGAACTGATCTTTTCTTTTACGTAATCTGAATAGATATAAATGTATGTGAAACGTGATCAATGATCACTGACACTCATGGTAAAAACTCTTAATGCCGTGGCAAAAGAAATTTATCATTATGAGTAAACTTATCAACTAAGCTCTTGCAGATGACCTTTTACTAGAGTCTGATAGACAATAAATCTCCTCAGGTTGCCAGGACTCTTCCCAGTATTCTAGTCGATCTTAACAATGCTGTAGTTTGGTTTTCGAACTCTTCCAGCCATTTTACGAAGCTTTTAGGGACCATTCCAAGCACGCCAATTACAACTGGTATCACTGTTACTCTACTATACCATAGTTTTTTAGTTCTCTGGCAAGGTCTAAGTAATTTCTCTTTTCGTTTACTTTTATTTTCATTCTGTAGTCTACCAGGGCGGCAAAGTAAACTATTCGGCTGGTTCTTTTATTTATCACTAAGTTTAATCTTCTCTCCGCGATTAGATTATCTGTTTGTATGGAAAAAGCCCAGACATAGATTCTGGTTTGTGCATATATCATTAGATAGTATAGCCAAATTTCAATTGTACAATTTCCTGTGGATCACCTTCCCCACCTAGTTATGTCTCGTCTTATATATTCGCTTTGCGCTAGTTATATTCGCTTATCATGTGTTTAAAAATTTCATCTCTATCACCAAATAACATACTGTGACAATACCCCCTCGCCCCCACTACTTATCAACTTCTGTTATTTATCGATGCGTCCCACCAACGCTCGAATATGGCACAAGGCAGTTTTTAAGGTGAGTCCAGTCGCAGGGCCGAAGCCCATACGCGTCCGGCAAGGCCAAAAATACATTCGGCCCCGTCGGCATTCCCCTTTTTGGGGCGCCTACGGCGCCAGGCAATAAACCCAAACCCCCGAAGGAGGTAAAAGCCTGGGGGATGCCCCACTGAGGCCGGAGGAAATCTCCAGTGCCAAGGCACACCCAGCAGAACCGCCTAGAGGTAAGACGGCCTACCGAATGCAACCCAACAGCTGAAGAGGAAAGGCCACACACAAACGCCCTAGAGCGTCCGGGTAGACCTCTCAACTTCTTGTAACAATTCTGTCTTGGTCGGTGATTCATCTAGTGGTTTCCGCCGGGATATCTCACATTTCTTTGTGGCAACAAGAAATACAACCGAAAGAGTGGGAGAAAAAGAACAAAGAACAAACGAACAATATGGGCTTGGGTTAACTCAAATTCAATAAGGGTGGTTCTGTGACACTGCGTTCCCTGTGCATATGTAGACTAACGCTGACGTGCATCGCTCGCGAAATTTCCTCAAAGCCACGAGGAATGCTGACTCATCTTGACTGGTCTTCCCTCACTGCTCCTGGGATCTATCTCATGCCGACTGGTCTCTTCTGCTGTCCGGTGTCCACTGCCCTTCTGCCTCACCCTTCGCCTACTCCCTCTCTGAGTTCCTTTTTCCAACTCCTCTCTGAGTTGCCCACTTCCGGTCGCGTCGAGATCTCGAGCTCAGGCCTTTGTTTGGTTTCGCGCTAAAACAAACAAAAATATTGTCTGCTTGGCGCACCCCTTCATAGTGTCACAATACACTTTCTCTGGTCTGGCTTATTATCGATATTTGTTTGAACGTAACTGGTTCTTGTGGTGTTGTTTTGGGCTGCAATTGGAAGAGATTTAATTTCTTTTTAAAGGTTTCCATTTCTTAGCCAAGTCTAGGTTCTTCTTACGTGAGATTCCGTTAGTTTGTCGCTTCGAATATCCATACAGTTGTTTTCCTTCTCATTTCTGTTTCCTAGTCATATTTGTTCTTTTTATCTTGATGTTAGTGCTGTTTCTGGTAGTTGTAATTATTCTTTCTTTGCTATTTTAATGTATTCTTCAAGTCCTTGTGTTGATGTATCCACCTTATCTTCAATGCTATTGATTCTGCCTCCTCCTCCTCCTCCTCCTCCTCCTTTTCTTGAGACATATAGTCTGACTAAGCCATTTATCAATATCATTATTATTATAGTTTACTCATTAGAGTTTTTTTTTTACACCAGCGTTTGCTGATGGTCTTTCACTGGAGTTTGAGTGACAGCAAGTCTCCTCGAGTCTCCAAGACTCTTCTCAATATTTTGGCCGTTCTCACTAATGCTGTCGGTTGGATGGTCTCCACTCGTGCACCAACTTCCAAGTACTCCAGTCCTTTTGATATTCCTTTAGTTACTGTACCAAAAGCACCTATCACAAATTGGTATAATTGTCACCTTCATGTTCCATAGTTTTTTCAATTCCCTAGCAAGGTCAATGTACTTATCCTGTTCTTCACATTCTTTCAGTTTTATTCTGTGGTTAGTCGAGACAGCAAAGTTGACAATTTTGCAAAATCTCCTTTTTCTTGTTGAATACTATTAAGTCTTCTGGTCGAGATTAGGTGATCCATCTGTATGTCAAAGTCCCAAAAGAAGTTTATTCGTCTCATTCTCTAGGACAGATACTGGGTTGTGCATATACCATTTGTTCGTATGATCAAATTTAAATTTCTTGCACATCTCCCAGTGAATCACCTTGCCAACACAGTTGTGTCTAGTATCATACTCTTCATGTGCTAACTTGCTGCATTCGCTTATTATGTAATTGATTGTTTCATCTCTGTCACCGCATAGCCTACTCTTGCAAGTTTATTGAGTGTTATATATTCTTGCTTTAATATGATTGGTTCTTACGGCGTTGTTTTGTGGTGCTATTAGAAAATATTATTATTATTATTATTGCTGTTTGCTTGGTTTTTGTTTGTTTTTATCCTTCTTTGGGTATCTTCCCTTCTTACTATCTTCCCACATCAACCTTAAAAAAATCTTTGCATGTAACATTTACACTAATAATTCCATATATATATATATACATATATATATATATATATATATATATATATATATCTGAAATTCTGTTTGTTAATTCATCCAATAGTTAAAAAACGGTAATCTTAAATTATTTTTCTTGCCATTATTTCTAAAATCTTTCAATCTAATCTTAATCCTTTTTAGACTATCGCTGTTTTTGATCTGATTTAGCCATAAAACAGCATGTAATATAAGCAAAAAGGTGACCCTTCAAATTTAAGTGACCGGCCTTTAAAATTAGTTAACATACCGGGGCAGCAATATCTCATCAACTGAAATCGTAGTAAACATACGAATAGGAAAGGTGAGGACTACAATTAATAGGTGATTGATCAATGAAATCTGATCGCTGGGACAAATTAAAACGGTGCTTTTTTTAAAACTGTGGCTGTATCACTACGACTATATGGATGCACTACCTGGATGCACCACCGGGACACTAACAAAATACACGGAGAAAAAACTAGATGGAAACTTCACAAAAATGTCAACGTTCTAGTTTGAACAAATCCTGGAAGTAACACCCCACAAAACAATTGCTGGACGGCCACTTACTTCCCATCTCATTAACCATAAAAGTAAAATGAACAAGACATGTTTGGTACTATTGGGAAAGTAAGATGTACTCGTAAGTTATCTTTTCTAATAAACCTCAACACGAAGACACGTCAGTATTGGCCGTACACCAAAGACAGCAGCTCTGTGCAGACACTGGATGCCATCTAGATAGCCGAGAGGTGCGTTGGACGGTAAAGACTTATGGGGACAAACCATAGCGAAATCCAAGCAATCAGCACTATTTATTGATGGTGATTAGCCAAGAAAAAGTCGAACTGGTTCGGAGATTTAGTTCTTGAAATCTATCTTGACAGTAAATTTCCATTATTAAGGGTTTACTGACAATTGTCTTAATCTTTATTGTTATTTCCACCTGAAGAACACATAGAGTAACGATTATAGGCGTTGGTTCCCTAAGCTTCTAAGGAGACAATCATCTAGTGGTTGCAGGTTCAATCCTGACTACTGGCGAGTAACAATACAGGAATACTTACACTTATACCCGGTTATGGCTAACGGAATCAGAACAGGTGACCCCCGGGGATTCAATAAAGGACGTAGTTCGAAGTTCTGTGTAGTTTCCCGACAAACACCTGAAGAAGACCGGAGGACATATTGGCCGAAACGTTGTGAAAATAACAATGAAGATTAAGACAATAGTCCGAAAACCCTTAAGGATAAAAAAAAAAATAAATAAATTCCCAGCGTGAGGAGAAATATCAAAAAATGTTCCCCCATGAGAAGAAATTCACTAAGTTTAGTTTATGATAGCACAAGGCCATGACGGTGAAGCATGATAACGTAATCACGGTCGTTATACCAATAAATCTGTATAAATTGAACGTTTAGGAAGAGAAATTATTTATTCTCGAAAGTTACCCGAAATTATTTATTAGCATTGCTTCTTCGTAAAATTTAATACCACTCGTGTTTACATCTATATGACTAATGCAAAGGAAATCAAGAATATTTTTTCTTGAAAAGCGGCGCCTTCTGGACAAGCTTTTGAGCTAGGCTGTTTTTGTCTGTGTTTTGTGCGCTTAATCAATTTTTGACCATTGACCAACGCAAAACGAGTAAGGTCAAATTCCCAGGGAGCACTTATGCGTGATCGAATATCGAGCTGATTTCTTAATGCTCCTGAATATCCTTAGGAAAGAAGCCATTTTATGACCTGCGAAATATTTTGATCGGATTTCCTGTGAGAAATAAAACGGCTTTTCACATACGCCATTGTGACACACACAAACAACCAAACACACACACACACACGTACACATATTCGTGCACGTTTGGACTTCAATCAAACATACTTACACGTGTGTGTGTGTGTGTGTTTATTGAAGATAAGAGAACTTAAGTCTATTATTCTTTTTTATGAGAATCTCTTTTCGTATTAGTAGCTTCAGCGTGATGTGGAAAGTATAAAAGAACAGAATAAAGCGCAAAATATCTGTAAAGTTTTCAATATTTCAAGGAGTTTTGTCAACAAAACAATAAAAAGTTAAAGAATGATATTGTAATAAGAATTAGTACTTGTGGCATTTTCTAAAATCATTAACAGTATGTGTTCCAAGTCCGCAACGTCATTAATGATAAAGGGATAAAAAATTTTCAAATTCCTGTTCCTAAGTTATTCTATTAAATTCAGTCATACAATTAGAGAAAATGTTCCCAATAAGTCCGATGTCAAAGATGATATTATTTTAGGCATTAAAGTTATGAAAAAAATTATTTTTATTCAACGAAAAGATATTATACGAGAGTTGTTCATTTTTCAACGTTTATTTTATAACACATTAAGTCATTTGAGGGGGGTGTCCTCGTGGTGTAATGGTTCAAGCGCTGGACTGCGGAATCGTAGTACGTGAGTTCGTACTCCAGTCGCGCTATTACGTTCACTTTTGGGCAAATACCCTTGGGAAAGGTATGAACACCCTTATCCTCCCAGCTATGGGTTAAATAGTACCACTACTGTTCTTCTAGGATAATGGCTTTGGCATTAAATAACCAAAAAGAGTTAATATGCCATTAAATAAAGAAACCAAACGATTAAGTCATTTAAAAACGACAGGATGTCTCAATATACATGGAAGCTATGTTACTGCGAATCACTCTACTAATAATAATGTTGTGTTCTTCTTTGTTTCAGATGTGAAAAATTATACTATAATAACAATTGATCCTCGATCACAATGTCTTGGACAAGAGAGGAAAAGTATTTTGCGTCACTACTTATTTGGGGACCAAATCATTTAAAACTGTCTCAAAATAGAGTACCTCATTAATATGAAAATTATTTATTACAAAGATAAGGAACGCAAAAAAAAATTGCATTTCCCGGAAAATGATTAAATAACAATAAAAAAAAAAACATTGATTTGATGCTTTGAGCCTAAAGAATTCCTGCTTTACTGGACGTGTTCCAATTGACCGCCATTAGTATTGTTTAAATAATAAATCATTATCATATTAATGAATTGTATCTATTTTGATACACCCTGTATTTTAAAAAAAGTTTTAAATGTTTTTAAAAAATCTATGTAAGAAAACTTTATTCTATAGACAATGATCTACAGCCGAAACTACTTAAGAAAATATTTTTTTAAATTATTATCTCTCTCTCTCTCTCTCTCTCTCTCTCTCTCTCTCTCTCTCTCTCTCTCTCTCTCTGTGTATATATATATATATACATGATTACTTTGAAGCAATATTGGCCTTTCGGCGAATTTTAGAATACGCTGATTGTATATTCTGCTTTGGGATTATCCACTCTCTTAGAAAAAATATGTCTTGGTTATGAAACTAAAATTCATCTGATAGTGAGTATCCAGTTCTGGAGATGTGGGAGTGTGGAGTAACCCTATTTTTCCATTACTTGAAGCTTCTGATCTGTAGTGGAAGTACTTGATAGTGGAAGTACCTGATAAAATCAAATTTATGAATGTAATAGGTGTTTAAAAATTATTCGTATTCGACAGTCCTGCAAAAAAACACTTAACATTCAACAATTGTATATATATATATATATATATATATATATATATATATATATATATATATATATATGTGTGTGTGTGTGTGTGTGTGTGTGTGTGTGTCTGCGTGTGTGTGTGTGTGTAGAAAAAGATAAAAGTATAAATTTGAACCTGAAGCATTCCGCTTGAAAATTGGCCGAATCTCACATCCTGCTCGTGCGTAGATGTATATATATATATATATATATATATATATATATATATATATATAATTATTAATGGAGGAAGTTAGAAATTACCATGACAAGAAAATCCGGCACACACCTACACGTGACATACGGAGTATGAATGTGGCAAGAACCAGTGGCATGAACCAGTTGCCCAGTTGTAGAGTTTTGTCTTCTGCATACTGTGGTTGTTGGTTCGATCTCCAGTGGTGGAGATCACGGTGTGCACTGCCGATGAGACCTAATAAGGTCGAAACAGGTGTTCAGTGCTCCGTATGTCACGTGTAGGTGTGCGCCTGATTTTATTGTCATGGTAATTTCTAACTTAATATATATAGCCAGAGTGTGATCTTGGTGTTCGAATTTGAAATGCCTTTTACAGCATTATTACCAAAAATTCCAATATAAGTTTTGTTTTCATCTCCTCCACAATATAATATATTTCAGCCAATCAGCACCCAGCATTTCATTTCTCATATTGTCTTCACTTTTTATAACAGAATATTCATACACACACGGATTTGTATTATTATTCATTAAAATGTGAAAACGCTGCGCTCACACAACATCTAGAATTCAATAAATTGTTTTTGTTCTCTGTTTAATGGCATATCAACCTTCATGAGCTATTTAATTCCAAGTCCATTCTTGAAAGAGAGAAAACTACTATTTAAACTCATGCTTCTCAAGAGAGTTCATACATTTCCCTTCGGTATAAGTCCGAAACTGAACGTTATAACGTGACTGGAGTTCAAATTTACTTATTACAATGTCGCAGTCCCGTACGTAAGCAACGATGCTTAGGGTGAATCCACTTTCAGAAAATTTATTCGTAGTGTAACTCAAATTGCTTGAATTCTAATAAATAGAAATAAAAAAAATAAATTATTTGTATTGCAGAAAGTTTTCAAGATCAAAATGTTTCATGCCTGATTTCATGTTTTTCCCGTCAAACCCTCTCCTCATCACCCACAATCCCTTGTGCTAATACGGTTAAAATGTAAAGACAAGGCTCAAACCCTTAATCATGACTGCTTTGTTGGCAGGACGCCATTACAAGTCTCGCGTGATTTCAAAACAAACCTGCAATGAGAGGTTCAGTTCGCGTGAGTTGAATTTGTTTACGGTGCCAACCAATAGAAATTCTTCCTATCGTTCTAGTGAAAGGATGATTTATCGAGAGATGTCAGAATAACGAACCTGCTAATCTGCAAGGGGGTTAATTCGTGGGTGAAGTGAACAATGTCTACGCATGCGTTGAAGGCGTGAAATCGAAATGAGCAATCAGTTGCGGAATGTGGGTCAGGGCGTTGCTACGTAGTGACAGGTAAGGGTGGTATTGTCGGTAACAGGTTATCGGGGTAACTGTGAAAGTGACTGCCAAGGTATTAGTGTAATTGTCAGCCGAATCATATCAGAAGGGTTTCTTTGTGGGGCCCGATGGAAGAAGACAAGGATAATTAAGTTAAGACTAGCTCACGGAGATGTAACCTTTGGCAGCCCCCAACACACACACACTCACTGAACTAAGAGTAGTATGATCAGGATCAGACATTTATACGGCTAGAATTGAAGGAACAAGGAAAATTTCTGAATGGACCTTAAAGACATCTTTACTACGAATTTAGAAATAGTTTCACCTTGATAGGCAATAAAATCAATCGATAAATCAATACAAGGAAATTCAGTTTCATTCATCTTCCTAAACAATTCTTTACAAATTCTCTTTTTTAAGTCAAACTACAGTTACAATTATCTTAGTCCAATAAATTCGATAACCTAAGCAAACTAGCTAACTTATTAGTATTACGTAAGGGTTTTAAAATGATCACTGATGTTCATTCACTCAGTAGGCTAGGGTTGTAGAATACACCAACTGCATCTCTGCAGAGAGGTGAGAAACCCCAACGAGTATCCTTGATATGACATATGGCAAGTTTCCAGCTTTGGAGATTTGGAGAATACGGAGAACAACTTCAGTGCCATAGCTCTCAGATCCACTTTGTAGCACCTGATAGGGTCCTATCCCTGCGTAAAATAGAACAAACAATGTGTGTAAACAAATAACTGATGTTTAATTGTTACTGTTATATAGCAATACTTTGTTTAAAAAAGAGCTCAGGCTCGTTGAAGAAAGTTATCTACAAAATGTGTTTATATATATATATATATATATATATGGAAGAAAATAATGGATTGTAATCTGACAATTTGAAAAGGAAAAATTGATAACTAGGTAATCCAAGTAGAAGGAGAGATTTATTGAGAAACAAAGACGACACTATAGCGTTTCGGTTCAATTGAACCCTCATCAGGACTATGAGGAATGATATTAATAATGTTAAATTAACAATGGATGAGTAAAAAGTGTAAAAAATATAAAAAAAACTTTGGAAAATTTGTATAACAAGAAAAATTTGGCTCTTTATGACATGAAAAATTTACCTGTTTCATTAATGAATCAGCGTTTGTTGTTTGAAATTACGTCATTTGACTGATAAGAAATATTGTGTAGAATTTATACTCCGTTTGTTTATCGAGAAAGATTTCGAATCATTCCTTGTTTTCGATGAAGTTCAAATCCTATGAGTCTGGGTTTTTTTCAAATGTATATGCCTCGGAAAATCCTAAAACACGAATATAAGCCTCAAGGCACAGACTTGTGTAATCCAGGAAAATGTTGGGACGGACGAAGAACGCTGGACATGCTGGTAGGTATGATTTTTTTTGTGTTCATTTGGTTAGGAAATTCTCATGTGTGTGTGTGTGTGTGTGCGTGTTCGTGTTTGTGTGTGTGTGTGTGTGTAAAGAGTATTCGACATTAAATATCCTACAATGGTTGATATCTCATAAAACCCAACCTCACCAAACGAAACATTATACTCATAAGTGAATTATTTTGACATAGAATCAAAGACCTACACCATAACAAAAATCCAAAATGTAAATCTCTTAATATTGCAATGGGATTTATATACAGTTATTTTCATAGAAGAATATCAACTTCATGTGATATTGTTAAATATTGTTTTTAATGGATTTATCTTTTATGATAACAATGTTTTGTAAGGACAAGTTTGACGTAAATATCTAATTGTCAAAAGAAAAAAAAACTTCTAAATAAAAAATAATTACTTATCTTTCTAAAATAATATTCGCATTTAATTAGACATAATCCATTAGGTTTATAGGTGGCTCTTCAAGCTGTATATGTAAAATAATTTCACAGCTTTCATTATTACTTCGGATGAAAATGACAGACCTGCAATTTATAACAGATTTAGCAATTTTGTAATATATTCGACACCGTATTTTACAAACCGATATAAAATTTGAACAATGTAATTAAATGTAATTAAAATTTGAACAATGTTATTAGATGTAATTAAAATTTGAACAATGTAATTAAGTTTTCCCAAGGTTTTGCTACATAGATAACCTTCCAATTTTATAAATAAAAAAATCAGAAATTCTCATTAACTTACGTTTTTAAAGTTGATCTTTACTTTTAAAGACTGATCTACCACAGATAAAACAAGCTTCTCATAAAGATGATTTAAATTCTTTTTGTAATTTTTAAAAATTATTTAGTCAAAGTAAACTCATTAAACTATATAAATTGTATTTAACTTGGTAAAATATATCCCATATTTTATTCTCCAACGTTGGTAAATTTCTTTTTCTTCCCAGTGCCAGAGAATTTACACAAAATCTCTAGAATTTATGTAATGTCTGTATATGAACAATTTTTAAGATAAAAATATTTCCGGTTTTGAGATTGATTAAAAAAAGAAAATAACGAAGGTAAATATAATATTTATGCATAAAAAAATTGTATTTGTAAATACTACGGCAGACTGTTTTTTAGCCTTCCTGATGTTACCAGTTTCAATTCGAGTCGGTTGGGGCTACAGAATACACCGACTGCATCTTTGCAGAGACATAAGACTCCCTCAATGAGTGTCCGAAACACGACACTAAATAATTTGATGGTGAGGTTTCTGTGATGCTGGAGCTTTGGGGAATGCAGAGTACCCCTTTATTGCCATCGCTTCCAGGTCCAATCTTGGCCGGAGTGGTAGCACCTGAGAGGGTCCTATCTAGGGGTCAAATAGAACTAAACTGTGTACTTAAGCTAAACTGAATTGTTTGAAATATAACAGTTTAGACATTTAAACTGCGTACTAATGCTAAACTGAATTGTTTGGAATAGAACTGTTTACATGTATAAAAATGAATTGGGTATTAAATAACCTACAATGGTTGATACGCAAAAAAAAACTAAGCCAAACCAGTCTCAGAGATAGATATATTTCAATTCCATTCAACTATGAATTGACCTTGTGTCACATTCTGTCACAGGTGGAGAGTTTGATAAGATAAAAATTGAAAACATAAATATGATAAACCAAACCAACTCTTTACAAAAACATTTCGACAATAGCAATATATATATATATATATATGGGAACTCGATTGATTACGACTGTACTTATTGTTTCTGTACTTTTGCTTCTATTAATCAACCAGCACAATTTCTTTTTAATTTTACGATACATTGCAGACGACAATATTTGACTTTTCTCGAAAAATTTGAAAGATCAAAACCTAAAATAATTTTACAAATATTTTCCCGCTGAAACATTTTTTAAAATATAATACACATTAGATTAATCGATAAATTATCAAATTTTTAAGCTAATTTTGAGGCTACATGAATGCTATAAATAAGCGAAGAAATAAATATTTCTTTTAAAAGTATGGAATTATCTATACTTACTCAACTATCCGGAGAAATTGAATGTATTCTATTATCTGCTCATCCTTTAGATTTATTTCTTTTGAATGAAAATCTGCATTCTTTCTTTGCACAAATGAATATTATTTCAGCTTCGCTTATCTATCGGATAAATTGAGTTTACATTGATGTTAATTATACGGATATTCCAGCATTCGATTATCGATGAAAATATTTGCAGCTGTCTATATAAGTTGAGGCATCGATATATTTATGCAGTCATACTCTTATATCACGATAATTACACACACAAAATATGTTCCTTTATTTTAAGCTAACAATTATTGCTATACTTCATTGCAGGAATCTTAAATATATCTATTGAAATATTTTTACGCTTCGACTAATTATAACTTGGCTTACAAGAAAAGATTTCGTGTTTTTCTTTTTCAGCAAACTTTTCACTCACTTTAAAGGAATAATTTTTTTTTTTTGATTTCTGGAACGGAATTATTATGCATTCATTCATTGCATTTCACATAGCGCTAATGTCCTGGGGAAAGGTAGTCATTCAACTATACTCTCTCCAGCTCTGGGCAAATAGTAGAGCACACTAGCCGTTTTAATCTCGGTATAGCAATCTGCCGAGATGAAGGAACACTCTAAATTCAATCCTGCTAGAATCCGTTTAAAAATTGACCTTGTGTCACATCCTCCTTGTGCTGAAAGGTCGGTATATATATATATATATATATATATATATATATATATGGTAAATTCGCAGATAATTTGATGGCCTTAGAGAAGACTTTCTAAATAAGCGTTTGCATTGATGCAAGTACGGTGTCTCTTTTTCGGTAAGGCTTCAAGTAAAGACGGTTTGGAGGTCGATCTATTAAATAAATATCACTGTGAACAGCTTCTTCAATGAAATTTGCGCTGAAAAATCATCCTTGTTGTTTTGACAGGTCCAAATTCTTTTTTCTTTCTTTTTTTTTTTTCTGTGGGTGGGAGAAGTGATGTAAAGGACACAGAATAAGTCTGTCATTCACGGAAAAGCAAATCGTTCAAAAACGAGGACTGGGAAATGTCGAACAACAAAACAAACGTAGCAAATTCTGATTTACAACAATGCCTGGTTACAAACCTTTTTCCTCCGCTTCGCTCCGCCCCACATCATTCCATTTCATATTCGCCGGTCTTCTCGTGCTTAAGACGCAACTATTTCGAAGATAATGTATTACTGTCATTCGTCCAGGTTGAGTGCTGAACCGTTAGAGCCACCTACGCTCAACTGTCACCCAGGGGTATTCTAATGCAATGTTGATGCTTTTGTGTATCTAACTGAATGACAGTTCAATTGTTTTTGCCGTTTGGTGCTTTTGTTTCACTTAACTCTGACTCCTTTCCACAAACACTTTTATCACGATTATTACAGCATTAGTTAATGTTATCAACAATTGATATGTAGCATTGCCTTGCAAGACGAGCAGCAGTTGGGCAGTGCAGTTATTATTAGTGTATAACACGTACTCGTTCGTAACTTGCCCAGTCGGCTGGGGCTGTAGAATACACCAACTACTTCTCTGCAGAGAGGTGAGACCCCACCACCACCACCACCAACGAGTATCCTGATATGACACTAAACAATATGATGGTGAGGTCCCAGTAATAATGGGGCTTTGAGGAATACGGAGCACCCCTTCATTTCCATTGCTCCCAGATACACTTTGGTCGAGCGTGGTAGCACCTGATAGGGCCCCATCTATGGGTTAAATAGAACTAACGGTATACTTATGCTAAACTGAATTGTTTGACCAAACTGAATAGCTTGAAAAAGAAATGTTTTTGACAATTTAACCGTAATTATATTTAAATTGCGTGCTTATGCTAAATTGAATTGCTTGAAATTGAACTGTTTTGACATTGAAATTGTACTTACATAAAACTGAATTGTTATAAATAGGATGTTTTGACATTTTACGGTGTAAACAAAATCTGTACTTACGCTAAACTGAATGAGCTGATCTAGAACTGTTTGAATAAACTGAATAGTTTGAAATAGAAATGTTTTTGACAATTAGACTGTGTACTCATGCTAAACTGAATTGTTTAAATAGAACTGATTATTTAAATAAAAATGGATTCGGCGTTTATTAAACAACAAAAGTTGATATGCCATAAAATCCAACCAACCAATCGTACATTATATGAACTAAATTTGGATAACGAAATTCTTTGAAAAAAAAGTTCGATCATGTATATAATACGCACCTTCTTTTAGAATCCATAGCAGTTGAATTTGAAATTTGTTTGATTTTTTTCTTGCTGGTAAAAAATTAAAATTAAAATTAAAAGTGTTTCTCTATGTTTTCAACAGAAAAGGCATTGCCCAGTTGACTTGAGCAGCAAAATACATCGACTGCATCTATACAGAGGGGTAAAACTCCCTCAACGATTGTCCTGATATGACACTAAACAATCTGATGGTGAGGCTCCACTAATGCAGGAGCTATGGGGAATACGGAGTACCACTTCATTGCCATCGATCCTAGGTCCATTTAGGCATAGTGTGATCCTATCTATGGGTTAAATAGAACTGTTTGGCATTTGAAATGTGAACTCATGCTTAACTGAATTGCTTGAAATAGAACTGTTTTTACATTCAATTCTGTGCCAACAAAAATGTACTAAAGCTAAACTGAATTGTTTGAAATAGAACTATTTTTACATTTAGCTGTGTATTTGTATTAAATAGAAATAAGTGAGACAATTAAATTGTGTGAAAAATGATCTCAATATCGTTTAAGAATATTAATCATATATTCAATATATATGTGTAAAAAGGATTTGGCATTAAATAACCTACAATGTTTGAGATGCCATAAAATAAATCAAACCAATCCAAAAACGGCAATATTCAAAGTAAACATACAGACGCGTTCCTACGAAAATGCAACTAGTTTGAGACAAAAATAATCTCACACGAGTAGAAACAAAATCATAAACACACATACCAGTGGTTACTTCTCTGTTGCGGTATAAAACACAAGTGTTTGTTTACACATTAATTGTTTACCTATCAAGTTATCTTCTCTTGCATATTCCTTTTCAGCTTCATTTCGCCTCCAATTTATTCTCGCTAAATGTCCTATTTGCCTTTAAAAATATTACACGGGAAATTAGTATTGTCGACTACTACAAATAATATAATATTTCAACTAAGAGACCCATGCCTTCCTTTATCCTAGGGGGAGTAGGAAGACGAAGTAGCCTGGTGGGTGAGTGTAACGTGAAATTTGGAAACCCCTTGTCAGTGGCGGTCACTCTAGCCCCAAATTAACCCCCACATTATCTGCCAGTTCCCATGTGCCCGAAGAAGGAATCTCAACTGGGACTTATTCTGTGAGGGATCAAGTGCCAGACTGCCCCGACTTCACACGTGCTTAAAATAAACTCCCGTCCTGGGATAAATATTTTATGCTACGTCAGAGTAGTCTCTGTGTCTGCTTTTTCTAATTATATTTTCTTCTCTCTCTCTCCTTCCACCGAAATTAGCCTCTCGTTCTCTTTATAACTTGGACCCACAAAATCACGTTACAGTTTTTTATCCTCGTTTGTTAACCACATAAAATAGTGCCTGCCGTAGAATAGGCATTTACTTACTCTAATATCCCTCGGATAAAATACGACACAAGCTCAATTGAATGTAAGTTATGAACACTTGATTTTCCTTCTCCTAAACTGGTTGTAATGCTTAGACTAAAGAGCCAATCTAATCTACTCGTATCTAGGTGGGGAGGAGATGGATTAATACCTACCTCAAATGCATTAGCACGGATGTGCTTTAATCAAACATATGACATTTCCACACTAGACGGAACCTCTCTGAAACTGGTAGACAAATTCACCTACCTAGGAAGCAGTGTCTCATCAAACGAAAACCACATCGACACGCTGTTAACGAAGGCATGGACAGCTATCGATAAGCTATCGATCATATGGAAATCAGACCTGACCGATAAAATGAAACGCAGTTTCTTCCAGGCAGCGGTCGTGCCGATACTGCTGTATGGATGCACCACTTGGACGCTAACTAAACGGCTGAAGAAGCTAGACGGCAATTACACTAGAATTTTGCGAGCAATATTGAACAAGTCCAGGCGGCAACACCCCACAAAGCACCAACTATACGGTCACCTGCCTCCCATCACGAAAACTATCCAAGTAAGACGAACCAGACATGCAGGACACAGCTGGAGAAGCAAGGACGAGCTCATAAGTGATGTAATCCTATGGGCCCCCGCATATGGCCGGGCAAAAACAGGATGAGCTCATAAGTGATGAATATACATACAGCAGGTATGTGAGGATACGGGATGTAGCCCTGAAGACCTGCCAGAGGCGATGAACGATAGAGGGAAGTGGCGAGAGAGGATCAAGGATATCCGTGCTGGAGGCACGACATGATGATGATGATGATGATGTAAACAGCCTCATCCAGAATTTCACAACGAGTTGTCGAGTCTATTTCTGATGACGACCAACTTTACACTACAAACTTTTTCCTTTGTAGTGATCTCGTAAGGATCAAACATTTCGTAGACTAATGTAAATGTAAATTTGTACCTCATAGACATCACACACTTGTGGCGACTAATCATAGTAAATGATATTTAAAATTTAGAAAACAATAATTTTGTTCCGGCGCCACCACTAAAAAGTAATTGTACCCATGTAGTCTGAATCCTGATCTGAAAATACCTATTTCTTCATTGCTGTTGTCTAGTATATCTAACAAGGCAGTTAGATTTCATATAATAACATTTTGCAGTCTAACATTTTAAGTAATATCTTCAACCAAGATTCCCAAGAGTTACGTTCGGTGGCGGGAAGTTACTAAACTTTAAAAAATACTACAATTAATGTTGCAAATAACATAATAAAACGATGGTATCACATTGCAAGATAGCAACGCCAAAGCCTTCTCTACAGTCCCGTGGACACTAGAATATTTCTGGGGGACACTGAGCCCTCTCGTTTTGGACACATCATATGACGGTCAATTTTTTAAAGATGAAAATAGGTATTACCAAATATTAACGTTGGAAAACTTTTCGTAGATTTTTACATAATTCTTCGATATTTTTTTTTTGTGTTCAGATCTTTGAAAAGTCGCTTTTTTACTACGAGTTACAGAACAGGGACTACGATCTTATTTTTTGTTGTTTTCTCTGCTTTTTTTTTTTTTTTTTTTTTTGAGAGTGGTGTATTTTTATTTTCGTTTGGACGGTTAAGATTTGGCATGAGGGAATATAAAACTATAATGATCAGTTTTCATATTTATTCTTTCTTTTTGTATCATCAATTAAAATATTATTGTTTTGAATTTTCTTCATTGACATGAACATTTGCCTTTATTTCCTCTTAGTTAAAATTTGTCTTTTTTCTTACTTTTTAAAATGAAAATTTTCTTTGTTTAATTGATGTTTTATAGTTTCTTAAAAAACATTATAAACGAAAATAAATGCCATTGAGTTTCTAAACATGTTAATGGTGTTTTTATTTCGCTAAAATAATAAGAAAATGTTGCCTCTTTTTTTTACTTTGTTAGCATATAACAAAGTAAATAAAAAAAAGAGGCAGCATTTTCATATCAAGACGGTTAAAAATGCTTTTTTCTGAACAGTTCCGTGAAAGAGGTTAATAAAGTTATTCTTGAGCCCTGACCTACTCACCATGAAGTAGAAGTTTTCAAATAATCTTCGATCAATAGGAATCAAGCAAAATGAGTACCATACATTTATTGCTGTGTTCCATACTATGATCAATAAATACATATTACTAAATTCTTAACCAGAGAGATTTATCTTATGTAAAAATGTAACACCTGGATATAAGGTTTTTTAATGACATATAGTTATTTAATCGTAAATCCTGACTAAACGTCTACAGAAAAAACCTTGACAGCAATTGCACAAGGATGCTATATTGAACAAATCCTGGAAGCAACATTCCACAAAACAGGAGCTGTATAGCCACCTTTCTCCCATCACTAAAACCTTAAAAATCAGATGAACAAGACAAGTAGGACACTGCTGGGGGAGTTCGGATGATTTCATAAGTGATGCTTACCTGTGGAATCCATCACACGGACGAGCGTGTGTTGGACGACCAGCCAGTACTTATCTACAACAGATCTGTATGGACACAGGATGTAGTATTGAGGAACTGCCGAATGCAATGGATGATAGAGACGACTGACAAGAGAGAGTCAGGAAAATACTCACTAGTTGCACGATATATACATACATATATATATATATATATATATATATATATATAATTTGTAAGGGAAGAGTTTGAATATACTTTATTTTTGATCGCATTAGAGCGCATTTGTTTGCTCACAGCTAAACGATTTTAAGTATTGCAATCGTAAACTAATAACAATAAACAGCACTCACCAGTAGAAGTCAAAAGTAACATGGCTGCCGATATTTGTCGCTGCCTCCCACCAGACACGACTTGACACAAGGTCAAAAGCCCGAAGGCCAATTAAAGTGGGGATAAAGGGGAGGGGAAGTTCGGGAACGAGCCGAGACTCGAACCCTGCTTGTCTGTGCTGCTGATCGGCTCACTTAGTGCAATGTGAGCCTGATGAGGCAAGCAGTTTCACGAACCCAAATGTGGGTCCGGGCACGTATGCCAGTTTGCGGCTTAAACTAGACGCTTGGTCTAGTGCCGTACAAGGGGGACAAAGGAGACAAAAATGCAGCTCGCCCACCCGAAGGTAGCCTAGTCGAAACTTGGTGCCTAATTAAAGGCCCCAAGTCTGCCAAAAGTAACATGGCTGCCTCCTGAAAAACTAGCCAACTTTGTTCACCTCTTTTATGGGAGATCGCCTGTGCAGCATGTTGATTGGTCCACTTTACTAAGATGGACCTGCCCATGCATGAGAGATGTCTATTCACCAACATATTCTTGGCAAATGGGTAGTCCACTGATTTGCTGGTTGCGAGCTGACTGATATTCTACAACTAATAATTCTATTTGATATCAATCATTTGTTTGCACACAGTTAAATGGTTTCAATTTTCGCAAACAAACATCAATAATCCTGTTTATAAAATATTCCTATCTTATAAGAACAATTTGCACATGGCGGCATGGTTTCAAATTACTACTTATAATAAACTTTAGTGAATGATTGAACAGTTCTATTTGACCCATAGATGAGACCCTAACAGGTACAACAAAGGGTTAGAGCTGACATGTGAGTAATGGTAATTTTCCTAACTCTAACTCTGGATCTTCAACATTGGATGCAGTTTAGTATTATACCTTGAACATCCTTGATATCGGTTAGTTCTTATCTTAGTATAATAAAAAATTAGTTTATCTGGTCTTCATTAGGTATTACACACTTGAGGTCAAGTGCCGTTCTAAGTCATATTTAATACTTAATACTATCTTATCAAAATTTGTGAGACGTCTCCTTGCTGTTGGGTAGTGGTCATTTAGCTTAGTTTGACGCAAAGAAATTGAAAGCACTTTGTGAGAATCATTCTTACAACCGAACGTTTGATAACCTAACTCGTCATAAAACCACGTGAATTGCCAACGTATTATCTACAAAGCTTACCCTAGTTGCAGCAAAAGATCAGAATTATAAATCACGTGGTGAAATTTTAATTGACTCGTAATGATTTCCGTGTGTAATTTGCTACCCATGACAGCAACTGAAATTATAACAATATTCTTCTCCTTGAGGGTTTTTCTCACAAGTGGTAGCTGATGGTTTTTCCTTCGAGTCTGAGTGACCGCAAGCCTCCTCAGGTATCCAGGACTCTTCTCAGTATTCTGGTTTATCTTAGTACAGCCGTTGTTTGGATAGTGTCATGTCGTCCTCCAATTTTTAACACTTTCAGCCCCGTTACCAAACTTTTAAGTGCCGTTGCAAGCTTACAGATTAAAACTGGTATTACTGACACCTTCGTCTTCCTCATCTACATTAGTTTTCTCTCAAGGTTCACGTACTTGTCTCTCTTTCCGCTTTCTTTCTTTTCCATTACTATTTTTCTCTTTTTCCACACTCGTGTTAACTAATGGTTTCTCACTGAAGTTTAACTGACAACAAAGATCCTCAAGTCTTCAAGACTCTTCTCAGTATTCTGGCCGATCTTAATAATGCTGTAGTCAGGATGGTCTCTGCTTGTCCTTTTAATTCCAAGTCTTCCAGTCCTTTTACCAATCCTTTTGTGATTGTTACAAGTGCACCAATTACAATTGGTATCACTGACACCCTCATGTTTTACAGTTTATTTTCTAGTTCTCTCTTAAGATCTAGATATTCATATTTCTTTTTGCTTTCTTTTAATTTTTCTGGGTCTGCCGGGACGTCAAAGTCCTCTATTTCGCTGTTTTCTTTTCTTTTCTTTTCTTTCTTTTTTTCTTTTTTTTTTTTTGTTGTTGTTGTTGTTGTTGACTATCATTAGATCTGGGAGAGATTAAGTGATCCGTTTGTATCTCAAAATCACGGAAAAGTTTGTGAGTCTCATTCACCAGCACAAACTCTGGGCCGTGCAAATACTACTTGTTCGTTCGATCAAATTTAAACTTCTTGCACAATTCGCAGTGGATCATCTTTTCAATTCAGTTGCGTCTTATGTTAGAGAGATTTTATTCTAATTTATTGCATTCGTTTATTACATGATTGATCATTTCGTCTTAGTCACTAAATAACGTACATTAGCTATTTTGCTGCGTCTTATCTCTTTTTGTTTTAACGTAGTTGGCCCTTATGGCGTTCTTTTGTGCTGCTATTAGAAGAGATTCCTTTTCTCTCAGAAGGTTTCCCTTTCTTAACAATGTCCAGTTTCTTCACGTGTGAGATTTCGCCAGTTCGTCTCTTGAAATTTCCTTACAGTCGTTTGTTTTCCATTTACGTTTTCTAGTTATAGCTGTTCTCTTAATCCTTGTTGCGTTTGTCTTGTTTCTGGTATTTTGCTGCTCGTCAGTTTTTCAAACAAATCTAGTTGTTAGTATTTCAATGGAATCTCCAGGACACTTTTAGATATTCTAGACTATATTGGCAGTTTTGTGGTCTCAATGGTCTCAATTCTGCCTGTGATTCGGCATCTGATCTTCTGTTTGCCCACTATCTGACCCTGCATCTCGGAGACCGTTCCTTGGACTATAATTGTTTCACTGTATTCTTTAAGTTTCATAACATCTCCCTGGAAATATGCAGGTACTTGTCGAGTTTTTCATTTTTTCATTTTTTTTATCGGATACTGGAATGGCAAAATCCACGAGATGTCTTCTTCTTCTTCTTCTTCTTCTTCTAATTTTCTTCTTTTTTTTCTAACCATTTTCTTATGCTTTTTCCGTCACTTTTTTGTATCATTATTTTCTTCTTCTTCTTCTTCTTCTTCTTCTTCTTCTTCTTCTTCTTCTTCTTCTTCTTCTTCTTCTTCTTCTTCTTCTTCTTCTTCTTCTTCTTCTTTCCGCAATTTCTTTCTTATAGCCAGATCTTCCTCTTCTTCATCATCGATATACCTGTTGTTCTTTTCTACCTGTCTCCTCTTCTTCTTCTTCTTCTTCTTCTTCTTCTTCTTCTTCTTCTTCTTCTTCTAACCTTTTTAACCTTTTTACCTCCAACTCAATCCTCTTCCTTCTTATGTCTTCTTTTCTCCTTTTGTCCGTTTCACAAATTTACTTATCTTTTCGATTCTCTCCTTCTTTTCCTTTGTTTATTGTTCTTGTTTTCACTTGGTTCCACATCCTCTGATCATTTAGTAGTTATCGATCTAAAATAAATGCACCCAGTTTTCGGTGGGGTGTGGACTTGGGGGCAGGAAGCCAGGCCTGTGACGGTGAACTGAAAGTGTCAGGAAACGTGTGCCACATGACAGAATAATCGGATGCCAAGAGTCTGACGTTTAAAACTTTTCTGACTTCTCTGCCTTTCATGTTTGAAGGGAGAGAGGGATGGAAGCGAGGGTAAGACCAATCCTGGGGAAAGATAAAAATGAAAATAAAAGGCTTTCTCTTGATTCTCCCCCGCCACACTGTTTTAACTCCTCTCGATCCATGTGAGGCGAACAACAAATTCAGTTTTGTGGTTGTTTTTATTGTTCAGTTTCAAACTGATGTACAGAAATTTTCGTCTTTAGAGAAGTCTCCATCGTGTAGTCGCTAATGCGCTTTACTGCAAAATCCTTGGAAATGAGTTCGAACTCCAGTCGCGCTATTACGTCTACTTTCGGGAAAAGTCATACCTTCTTTACATTATACCTTTTCGCTATGTGACAAATAGAGCCACAGCCGTTCTTCAACAAGGATGACTTTGGCATTAAATAACCCACGAAAGTTAATATGCCATTAGACAAAGAAATCGAAACCGAATCAAACACGTCTTAAACTTTGGGTATTTCGTTATTAGCAAAAACAACGAAATCAAAATAAATGAAAGCGAAAAGTCGGTGCTCTTGGAACGGTTCTCATCGGCAAAGAAAAGATTCCTGACTCATATAGTTGTCACCTTTATGTTCCGCCCTCTTTTCCATCTTTCTGTTAAGGTCCAGGTATTTGTACAGCTCTCTGCTTTCTTTTTTCTTCTTTAATTTGTGATCTACTAGCACAGCAAAATCCACTAGACAAGATATTTTCTTCTTCTTCTCCTTCTTCTTCTTCTTCTTCTTATAATTATTATTATTATTAGGATTTTTTCATTTACAATCATAAAATCTTTGCTATCGGAAAGTGGAATTAATCAGCTCTATTTCTCATGTACCTGAATCTTTTCGATTGACTTTACAAAGCAAATAACCATATTGACTTCTACTTGACGTAGTTCTTAACTAGGATCGATTGCTAAATTATTTCCAGTGATCTGTTTTCAATAATATTTGATTTCGGTATTGAACTGCAAATGTATAATTCGGATTATTAGCAATATAAATTAGTATTCTATTTGAGTTTTTTGTTTGTGTGTTTGGATTTCTTTATCTAAATTCATGTTTTTCTATGAAGATCATCTTATTTTTTTTAATATTTTTAGAATAAACCTTTTATGTTTTTTACAGTAATTTTTGTGCAAGTTTAGAGATTTCTATCTTTATTCTTCTTTTCTATTAAATGAAAAGTTTTCACAAAATGATATGAATGAAAAAGAAATTGTTCACATATTTATGACGTATAATGCTTTGAGACATAAAACAAACTTGTAAGAGAAATAATAACTTTTATCGGTTATTCTATCTCAGTGGAAGTTTTTAAAAAAGTAAAATTACAACACTAATCTATAGCATATGTAAATAAGATTTATAATGTTTTTTTTTTAATATAACTAGCATTTCTTTTTATCTCTGGTGTTTCTCACAGAATACATTATCGTTTATTGGTGTTTATTCGCAACAAGTGACAGATTTTAGAAGTTGCTTAGTATTCCAGATGTTATTTGCTATGCTAAACTTACTGAAATGTCTTTCGTGTTATAAGGAGTCTAGTAATCAGGGGTGGCTTATCAGTCAGAAAACTTGATCCAGGACACTTTTCGCGTATCACCGTCCAACACAAACGTCTCTAGCTTAAAAATGTCTCCCGAATTGTCTCTTCCAATCCGCTGGATATATCGTCTCTCGCCACCCGCAACGCTTGAGTTCGTTTCTGCTGTCTTTTTTATAGGCTTAGACTTTAGCACACGTCTCGTCGGTCTCGTGAGAATCCGAGATCGTGATTTCTTAAAACATGTTAGAGTTGCCATTTTTGCTTTTCCATGCTAGGTACACACGAGCAAGTTTTTCCAGGGGTAAGTCCATTTCTCTTTTACAAGGAGAAATATCGTGCCCCTGAACATTTTCTGCAAAGAACGAGTCTTCAATGCGAATATGATTTTGTACTTTCTACTGTTTGAGGCATTGGCTGGGAGGTCTTGAAACATAACCTCCGTTGATAGGGTAATAACTTTTTGACTAAATCAATGTGAGCACAAAGCAGTATCTGATGAGCCCGAATCGAAGACTGAACTCTCGACTGCTGAGTTGAAAGAGCAAATTACTAACCATCACTTCACAATGATACATTATATTTGTAAGCGCTTATAACATAACTGTTATCGTCGTTTGAACGGTGACCTGAGTTGAAATCCTTGATTTTGTTTTGGTTTGGTTTTATGGCATATCAACTATTATTAGTTATTCAATACCAAATCTTGGTTTTACATATGTATTAAATGTGTGATTTGTAAACACGTTTTAATACACGCAGTTAAATGATCAAACAGTTCTATTTCTAACAATTCAATTTAGAATAAGTCAACAAACTTAAATGTTTCCAAGCATTGCGATGTATCACCAACAGTTCATTTAAACATCAGTAATTTGTTTAGGCACAGTTAAATGATCAAATAAGTCTATTTTTAACAATTCAATTTAGAATAAGTCATCAAACTTAAATGTTTCCAAGCATTTCGATGTATCACCAACAGTTCAATTAAACACCAGTCATTTGTTTAGGCAGGGTTTAATGATCAAACAGTTCTATTTCTAACAATTCAATTCAGAATAAGTCAACAAACTTAAATGTTTCCAAGCACTGCGATGTATCATCAACAGTTCAATTAAACATCAGTCATTTGTTTAGGCACAATTAAATGATCGAGCAGTTCTATTTCAAACAATTCAGTTTAGCATAAGTAATTTATTTGCACAGAGTTTAAATGTCAAACAGTTCTATTCAACCCATAGATAGGACCCTATCAGGTGCAACTACACCGGGTCAAAGTGGGCCTGGTAGCGATGGTAATAAAAGGCTATTCCACATTCCCCAAAGCTCCAGCATTACTAGAGCTTCACCATAAAATTGCTTAATGTTGTATCCAGGGTACTCATTCGTGTGTCTTCCGCCTCTACAGAAATGTAGTCGGTGTATTCTACGGCCCGAGCCGACTAGACCATAACATCTTTTTTTCCATTGTTTGATGGAAAGGAGAAAATATTTCATTTTCTTCATTTAAAATGAATTTTTTTAGTAGAATTAGATGAAAAGCTTTTTTTAAATGGAGTCAGCGAACCGTGTTCATATCCTGGACGACGTTGTTTGCATTTCAAGTTGCGCTAATCCCCTTGGGTGAAGTGTAAGTCCAACTATTCCCACCCCACCCTCATGATACGGGTGACTATTTGGACTGATGTAGCATTGCTGAGTTTCGAAGAAAATTGCCGGAAACAAAGATGAGACGAAGAGGTGACAACGGTTCATAAAAAAAGGAAAAATCAAACACTTGGTCTAAAGTAAGATACAACAAAGCTTATTAGTCTATTATTTCAACCTCCCTGTTAATCGGTATCAAATCGAGAAAACAGTTACATCATAGTGGGTCAAGAAAATATCATTGTTCGATATACTGCATTCCACTTTAATGGAGAGGACGCTTGCGCATAACTTTTTATTTACTGGTTTCTAACTGGCCCTCTGAGACCCCACACTTTTGTGTTAACGTTTCTCATAATTTGTAACACTATATAAGTGGCCAGCCAAGTAGACGATTCCTTTGTCTGTTTTGGCGCGAAACCAGACAAAGGATTTTTGGACCTGAAATCTGGCCGTATCCGGAAGTGGTAAGGGGACGCGAAAGAGAGTCGGTTGGAGAAAGGAGCTGACAGGCGGTTGGCGTGGAACCACGGACAGATGCGGTCGACTCCGGAGACAGTTGCAGAGAAGATAGGGTCCAGCGAAGAAAATCAAGTCAAGAGATGTCGGCATTCCAGTTGCTTTGTGGAATTTTCGCTTGTAACCCACGCTAGCGTTAGTCTGCACATGCATGTAGTGTTGCATATTCTCCTTCTGCTCTGAGTTAATCCCAAGCATTGTTCGTGTTTGTTCGTTTGTTTTATTTTCTCCTGTCCCCCCGATCGTATTCTTGTAGTGGCAAGAAATGTGCGTTAGCCCCCTCAGACCACTAGTTGATCACCGGCCGGCCAAGAAGCGAATTGTTAGAAGAGGATGAATGCGTGTGGGGGCGTGAGGGGGGGTAACGTTACAAATCATCGTAAATGTTCAGGGGCACGATATTTTTATTTTGACTGCATGGGGTCTGCTACAATATTTACACACACTGGGGTTTTTTTGACATTAGTGTGGCAAATAGTTTTGAAGAAGGAAAACTGTAAATTAAAATAAGTTGTACTCTGCTTATAAATTAACCTTGTGCTGCATCTTATTCTTGACAGAAGAGTTGAATAAATACAACCATCACTTTACAACTAATGAGCAACTAGTACATATTCATATGATTTCATTAGGAAGAGGAGAGAAGTTTGCATTAATATATTGATCTCTCTCCAACTTCAATAGATTTTTAATCGTCTGATTACACGAAGCAGGGAGGCGTAAACGACTGAGCAGAAATTTAATTAGAACAATTAGTTTTGCAACACATGGTGTCATGGCAGCTCTGTACAGACAAAGGAGCCTTGAGCGAAAACACCTACACTTTTGCGATTATTTGTATTAGGTTAACACAAAAAAAATGGACTAATCGATAAGCCGTTCTGTAGTATAGGGAATCGATCACTGGTTTTCGAATGTTGATGTACGTCTGATACCAAGAAATTATTTCTCTTCTTTTTTTTTTCGAAACTCTTGGATTGAATATTGTGCTGAAATGCTGAGCAAGTCAGACTCATCATCATCATCATCATCATGTCGTGCTGGTAGCACGGATATCCCTGACCCTCTCTCGCCACTTTTCCCTATCGTTCATCGCCTCTGGCAGGTCTTCTGGGCTACATCTCGTATCCTCACATAGTTGCTGAATGTATGTTCATGCTGGTCGTACTGCTTCTGCTCGGCCATACGTGGGGGTCCATAAGAGTACATCACTAATGAGTTCGTCCCTGCTTCTCCAGCAGTGTCTGCATGTCTGGTTCGTCTAACTTGGATAGTTTTCGTAGCTGGCCACTGTTAGTGAGTTCAATTCTCACCGGCTGACATATATTTCAAGTCTTGTGTCAAATTGAACAAAAGCAAGTAAATGACTGCAATGAATATGCTGAATGTACATGAGATGCATTTGAAAGTCGATATTCTTTTTTTTTTTCAAATAACCGGAACAAAAGTGTACGTGAAAGATGATGAAATTAATAAAACAGCCTAGATGGAATTAGTACAGGTCATAAATATTTTGCTATATTTATGTAGCGTTGCCGTTATTTAGGCTTATGCTTCTATATTCTACGTTGATCAATGGTCAGTTGTTCCTCTATTCTTTTGGTTGTAGCCATGTCGTATCTGTCGCCATCTATGTTTTGGTTCGGCTCGTCTTCTCTATGTTCTTTGTCTGTAACCCAATTGAGACCAATAACAACTTCACCATTTTTTATTTTATTTCTTTGATGACACATTCATTTCACCCGCAGCGTTCTTTACGTGGAGTGACGAGCATGGTGGAAATTAACCGTTCCCTTCGAACGTTACTCGGCCACTGAATAACTGTTACGTCTATTTTCTAAACTTTCCCGTATGACGTGATGTGGTGACCAATGAGAGACGTATTCTCATATTAACCTCAGGTTCACCGCCCGTCGCTCAAACCCGATGGTCTTACAGTACTTTTCCCCACCGCGTCCTATTCTAATCGTAAGTACTTATTCAAATTAGTCACACTTCATGTCATTAACAGAATTCACCAATCTATTATGCAGCACTTATAATGGATAAGATAAAATGCTTTGATCATGACTCTGTGCTAGAGGCTAACAACAGCAGGAAAGGCACTTTGGCCTCATCTTTCTCGGTTGGTTTTTATGTATTTTCCATGGAAAGTCTAATAGAACATTAACTACCACACGTCGAATTTTAAATCGTTTCATCGATTCCATTTCCCATGATTTTAGTTTCTGGATCATATACGCATCAATAATCAACAGAAGAGAGATTTATGACTTCGGCCTCTCAGTGAGGTTAAGAATAGGCTGAGTCTAAACTCTGCCTAGATATAAGGCCCCGCCAAAAAAGAAAGTGTCTTGGATATGACACTTAACTGCATGATGAGACTCCTGTTATGGACGTCTGGGGTGTGTGGAGAACCCATTCATTATCCTTACTCCTAGGTCAACTCAAACCTGGAGTATTAGGACTTATTAAGGTCTCATCTAATAGTCAAATATATCTATCAAAAATTATTAGTATTAGATATGAATATTTTAAACCATATGACTGTAAATTATTTGTATTAGCAATAACAACTTGACGCTATAATTGTTTACAAAGGATTATGACGATTAGTAATGTAAAACCATCAAATTGTTTAAGAATGATTTCTATTAGCTAGGAAGATTTGAAACAATAAAATTGTGTAAAATTATTTGTATTATTTTGGCAGATTTGGTATCATATGACTGTGAATTATTAGTATTAAGTATAGTAACTTGAAACTATAATTGTTTACTAAGAATTATTTCAATTAGTTGAAACTGGGTGCAAAAATGATTTTTATTCGATAGAAATAATTACTTAAAACAATATAATCATATATGAACTATAATTTGTTTTTGATACAAATATAGGAATCATAGATCTATACGCAAATTATTTGTTGTTGGCGACCGTATTCGATGGCGAACCAAAGGTTCCCTTTTCAATAGCTACTACACCGAAGGGTAGAAGAAAACGCTACTCCATTCCCTGAACTGTAAAGAAACTACACAAAAATGTAAACATTAGTGTTCAATGAACTTAAAACTCTAACCTCTTTGCATAAAATTGTAATACACTTGCTGAGCTAGCGACAGAGTACCATGGATGAACTTAGCAGATTCAATGCTGTCGCAAGATAACATCAATAAAGTCGTTTTCTCAGGAAAGAGAAATATAAAATATGATAGCGAGAATATAATTTATTGCCTATGGATAGAGTGACGGATATTTCCGTTCGCAGATAAGATCAACAAATTACCGTAAAAAACCGGAAGTATGTAAGTTCCGATAACCAGCCATAAACAGAAAAAAATACGTGAGGTGAAGAGGATGTTCATACTTCCTCAATGGACTTGAAAAGACAATATAAGGTCTGTAATTTTGGACTGAAGGCAGAAATCCGCTGGTCACTCCATCGGGGGGAGAGATCCACTCGTCGCTCAAACAAAGGGGAGAGATCGGTTGGTCGCTCAAGCGAAAGGGAAAGGTCTGCTGGTCTCTTAAGCGAAGGAAGAGACCTGCTCGTCACTCAAGCAGACCAGTCAGCTCCTCGTGTGTGTCACCCGGCCGTTGCACTACGTGACAAAAAGGGCCCCCGCCACAAAAAATATATGTGCGAACTCTCTCGGACTGTATTCCTACTACACTCAATCGTCACCGTCGAAAAATAAAAATATAAATTATAGTCTTATATATCTACGATTTTTTTGTTGTTTGTTACTATAAAATAACCCTAGACGAGTTGATGTGCCCTTAAAATCAATCAATAAATCATTGCGGATTTCGTCTCTCCGTCGTAGTCTGTTTATATTTTTCTTTGTCTTTTGTCTATCCTCAAACCACTTATTACTTTCAACATTTTGTTTTAAATTATAAACTTTTTCTTTGCTAGTAGTCGAACTTCAGTCACAATATTATGTTCACTTTTAGACAATTACCCTTCGAAAAGGCGTGAATTCCATTATCCCTCCAGATGTGAGTTAATTAATACTATTTCCATTACTCTACAAGGATAGTTTTGTCATTAGATAAGCCATGAAGATCGTTATGCAATTAAATGAAGAAATAAACAGATATTCTCTTTGCATGAGAATCAAGTCGTATCATCAACAATTTAGTTGCTACTGTTATTAAATAGTTTACAAATTTATTAGACACAGAGTAACATCAAAGAATCAATAAATTCACTGCTATAAATAACAAATCTATGATATGGACTTGTTAACCATTGCACAGCGTATTCAATAGAAATTACATTGATGCAAAAATTGTAGTAAGACTTCTACATTCGCCCTGTCGTTTGGGGCTGTAGATTACGACGACTGTTTCTCTCCGGAGGTGTAAGACCCCACTACCAACGACTTCCCATGATATCACACTAAACAATCTAATGGTGAGGTTCCAGTAATATTTGAACTTTAGGGAATGCGGAATACCTCTTCATTGCCATCGCTCCCCGGTCTAGTCTGGTCCGGGGTGGTAGCACTTGATAGGGTCTTATCTATGGGTCAAATAGAATTAAACTGCATACTTATGCTAAACTGAATTGTTTAAAATAGAACTGTTTTGTATGCTAAATTGAATTGTTAGAAATAGAGCTATTTTGAAATTTAACTGTGTGTAAACAAAAACTGCACTTAAACTAAATTGAACTGTTTAAAACTTTTATTAAAATAATCCAATTCGACGTTAAATCCCTCGATAAGGGTTGATACGCCGTAAAACAAAACAACCAACCAACCAACACGTCTATACAACCGAAATGAATCATGAAAAAGTGATAACTCTGATTTATTTTAATAAAAAATAATACTGGGGTGGGGTCACTCAATAAATAAGAGGATTTTTAAAGCAATACATATATACTGGAGCATTAAATAAGTTTCCAGACTTTTTATACAAGCATTTAGAATTGTCGTAGACTCTTTAAAATTCAGTATGCTATTGCTATATATCTTATAAGATGACTGACCAATCTTTATTATTTCAGCTTTAAATAAACAGCTTCAGCAGTAATTGGAATGCACTCTACAAAAGCCTGATTGTCACAGCTGGTGAAGTTCAAAAATGCAATCTGGATGTGAGGACACTTTAGAAGAACGATATGCAATAAAATTCTTGTTTTAAACTTTGAAAGAATGACACAGAAACGTATGGAATGTTTCAGACTGTTTTTCGACCATCTTGCATGAATCGAGCATCAGTTTTTGAGTGACATAAGAGATTAAAGGAAGGCAGGGAGTCTGTGAGGGATCATGAGAGGTGTGGGAGGAGTAAGGAAGTCAATACACTAGAGTTGATTGGCTAAAGAGGTAGAGTTAGGGTTACTATGTTGAGGTTTTAAGGGAGTTCAGCAAGAGATTCCTAGGGAAGAGACCAGCACTCTTCAAATCGGGTCAGTAGCATTTCCACCAGAACAATGCACCAGTCCCCAACTCCATCCTTGTCACAGACTATTTGACCAAGATGGGTATCAAGACAGTTCATCAGCCTCCCTATTGTCTAGACCTTACTCCCTGTGACTTTTGGTTATTCCCTAAGCTCAGAGGCTGTTGTTATGAGACAATTGAGCAGATGAAAGAGGCTGTGACTAAGGTCATTGACATGCTCACACAAGAGGACTTCCTTGAGGCCTTCCAGAGTTTGTTCGAACGGCAGAACAAGTGCAGTGCAGCCGGAGGAGATTACTTCGAAGGGAACTAGAGTTTCATGTGTGTACTATCAATAAAAGTGCCCACACGAAAAAAGTCTGGAAACTTATTTAATCATCCTCATATATATATATATATATATATATATATATATATATATATATATATTGCTTTCCTGATATGCTCCTTTCATCAATCTCCTCGTTTTTACGCTGATATTAGATCTCTTTGTGATTACAAACAGAATCAGATGTCTCATCGTTGCCTTTTGAATTTATCTGGGTTTTTTCTATCTCTTTAAGATCATGGACCTGGACCCTCTTTTTTCAGCTTTGTAAAAATGTTGATCTAACTATAGTTGGACATGAATTACTGAAAACATTAGTCATCTCAAGCGACTTGTTCACGGAAGACCTTCGCGTCTACGAGAAGATGAAATTGTCAAGTGATTTGGTATACTATGAAGTTGGGGAAGATCATATTCGAAATGGAAGCAAATAGAGACTATTGCTGTAGAAAGCATCAGACAACTGACCAATAAAAAAGGAACAGTTTTAAAAATAGAAAATTACATAAATTGTTAAAAAAATACGTTTTGTTTTTCATTTACAGAAAATTTTGAAATTCTGCGGTGCATATTTGTATTAAAAAGCAAGTAAGAAAAAGTGTTGAACATTTTTGTTTACACATATGCCAAATAAAAGTTCAGTTGCGTACTTCATAGATCTGTAGAAAGGAAACAGCTAATAGAAGCAGCAACAGGTAAGTATTCTGCTGTAGTGTAGTCATCGACGACTGTTATGCCTGCCATGTCTAATCATTCGATGGGAAGGCGAAAATATAAAAACACAAATCATCTTAACCGTTAAGAAATCACTGGTTTATTTTATTCTCTCCGTTCAGTCTCTGAGACCATGGAAGCAGGAAGAAATATATTGACACCATGTGCGAGCTAGCTTTTACTTTTTTTTAAGTAACTGTCCCATCTCGTCTCTTCGATTTATTTTTCATTTTCCGTTCACGCAAAGGTTTGTTTCCTCTTACCCTAATAAAAAAAAGAAACTGAATCCCGAAATTGTTTATATATATATATATATATATATATATATATATATATGTGTGTGTGTGTGTGTGTGTGTGTGTGCGTGTGTGTGTCTGTGTGTGTGCGTGTGTTTGTGTGTCCAATCCTGTGCGCTAGATCAACGATATAGTGTTAACCCTAGACCTCTCGAAAAGATTTTGAACTTTATCACACTGGTAATATAATGGCCGAGGGATTTCGTTTTATATATCATGCCTTTGGGTTTAGTTAGGCTGAGAACCATTCGGCTCAGCACATGGGTTAGGTGCAAACTTGAACGCAGATGTTCACGTGAATGCGCGGGTAGGATGTGTCATTCAGATATGTCAAAATAAAAATCCCAGATAGAAAATTGTGACTTGGGGATGTAAATGACGTCATGCACCGGAAGCGCGCACGGAGGATTTGGGGGATTCTGAAGAAAGTCAGTTGAGTTGAGAAGTAGACTCCGAACGGAAAGGATCGACTTTCAGGGCTCGCTGAGGCCAGACGAATTTGTGCGCTACGGGCACCGCACGTGATGGGGGTGCAGATGGAAAAGTCATCAAAGAAAGATTGTGCTTCTATCTTCCTTATGTCGACACCTTTAACTCAAAGGTAATAAAAGTTTTTGTACCTGAACTAAGAAGTTGTAAGAGTTTTTCGTGTTTTGGGATTCCAATGTTCTATGTATATACGTTATGAACATTCTATGTAAATTTCACATATCCGTATCTGGCTATGGTACACACTCCATAAAAAAATCGAGCTCAATTTTTGACTAAACGTGCTTATATTCGCCTTGCAGAAATGCCGATAAGAAGCATGACATAATTTATTTCCTCGTATATAAGTAAATAGTAGTACAGTTGACATTTTTAATTATATAATTCAATTTAGCTTAGAAAACTGAGAAAAAACAAATTGAGAGTTTTTAACTACAGACGAGAAAGGTAGTCAAAAATCTAGTTGTCACATAGATAATAGATATATCTACAATGAATAAAAAAGTTTTTCACATCAGTGTTAGCTTATATTTTTTAACTGGAGTTTGAATTACAAGTCCCCTAAAGTCTCAAGGACTCTCCTCAGTATTCTGGCCGATCTAAACAAAGCAGTAATCAGGATGGTCTCTGCTTGTCCTCTGATTTCTAATTCTTCCTGTCCCTTAAGCAAAACTTTGGGGATTATTTAGAGCTCACCAATTACTATTGGTATCACCGTCATCTTCATGAGTAATACTACTCGAATGTCCTTCACACCAGTAGTAACTGATGGCCTTTGACTTGTATCAGATTGACAGCAAGTCCACTAAAGTTTTCACGACTCTTCGAAGTACTTTAACTGATGTCAACATCACTGTAGCTTGGATGTTCACGATCCTTTCTATGATTTTCACTTCTTCCAGTGTATTTTAATGGTCTTTGACGGCTGTTCTAATGACACCAATCACAATATGTATCAATCCCATCTTTCTGCTTCACAGTTTTTCAACTTTCTAACAGGATCCAAGCTGCTGGAAACTCTGTGGAACAGGAAATTGACACCAATACCAATTACGACTGGAATCATTGGATTAGTACTCAAAGACATAGAAAAGAGATAGGAGGACAGAAGCTCAGATGATTTGCCTTGGTTGGTTTGGTTTTATGGCATATCAACTATTGTAGGTTATTTAATGTCAAATTCTATTTATTCTTATATATTGAATACATGATTTCTAAACACATTTTCTAGATAACATTTCTAAATGAACATGAGCTCATTTTTTCTGTTAAATGGTTTAACTAATATCTGTAAGCAGATAATTCTATTTACTAATAATCATTTATTTGTACACAGTTAGATAATTTCAAGTTTTGCTATTAAACAATAACAATTCTACTAAATATCAGTCATTTCTTTACACACAGTTAAATGATCAAACAGCTCTATTTCAAATAATTCAGTTTAGCATAAGTCATTGGACTCAATTTAAATGTCAAACAGTTCTATATGGGCCATATAGATAGGACGCTATCAGGTGCTACCTCTCCGGGCCAGAGTGGATCTGTGAGCGATGACTATAAAGGGTTACTACGCATTCACCAGAACACCAGCATTACTAAACCTCACTCTCAGATTGTTTAGTGTCATATCCAGAACATTCGTTGCGAGGAGTCTTGTCCTTCTGCAGAGATGCAGTCGCTGTATTCTGCAGCACCAACTGACTGGCTCAACCTCAGAGGAAGAATCGAGACTCTCTAGATCTAAACACGAGAACAATGAGAAGAGACCTGAAGACCTGAAGAGACTTACCGTCATTTTGTCTTCTGTGAAAAACCAGAACATAAAGTTGGTGTGATAAACTCGCGTAGCGAAAAAAAAATGATGGTCTTAGCAAGAAAGATAGAATGTGTTCATATACAGACCACTGGAAAAGGTCGTTTAACATTTACTTTACATACAAAGCTAGAAGATTTATTGCTTTGTAATTGATATTTCTCTTCTGTTACAAAAGAGAAAGTGAAAAGAAATGATATCCAACCATAAAACAACTTCTCTAAAAGAAACTCTTTTCAGAATAAATATCTTATAATTTATCGCATTTGAATTCCTCTATTATAAAAGACGAATTTATTGTTTTGCAGAAAATTTGCTTACTTATTTTTTTTTCTATTTCTCAATTAACATCTAAATGAACTAATATAGAATTCAATGAAGCCCAAAAAACTCCAGTAGATATTCACGTCGAAGATTTTTCTTTTACCTTGAGCAGTAATTGTAGAAAAAGAAAGAATACATTAAATGTCTAGCTTGGATATTAGCAGATCTACTTCTACTAATGTTACTAATATAAATATATCAAGCTTGTAGTTGAAAGTATGACTACTTAAGTTAGTTATTTTAAACTAGTGACTTATTATAGTCTATCAATTCCAAGTAACAACATCATCATCATCATGTTGTGGCGCTAGCACGGATATCCCTGACCCTCTCTCGCCAATTTCCCTATCGTTCATCGCCTCTGGCAAGTCCTCAGGGCTACATCTCGTATCCTCACAGAGCTGCTGTATGTATGTTCGAGCTGGTCGTCCTGCTTATGTTCGGCCATATGTGGGTGTACATAGGAGTACATCACTTATGAGTTCGTCTCTGCTTCTTCAGCAGTGCCCTGCCTGTCTGGTTCGTCTAACTTGGATAGTCTCTGTGATGGGAGGCAGGTGGCCGTATAGTTGGTGCCTTGTAGGGTGTTGCCATCATGACTTAACAGCAACAACAATAATAATAATAATAATAATAGTCGGCCAGACCTTATAAAAATCAACAAAAAAAGAGAATTTGCAAAATTGTCGACTTTGCGATCCCGGCTGATCACAGAATAAAACTGAAAGAATGTGAAAAGAAGGATAAGTACCTCGACCTTGCTAGGGAATTGAAAAGAACTATGGAACGTGAAGGTGACAATTATACCGCTTGTGATAGGTGCTTTTGGCACGGTAACTAAAGGATTATTAAAGGGACTGAAGGACTTGGAAGTTAGTAGACGAGTGGCGACCATCCAAACGACAGCATTATTGAGAAAAGCCATAATACTGAAAATAGCCCTAGAGACTTGAGGAGACTTGCTGTCACTCGAACTACAGTGAAAGACCATCAGCTAAAGCTGATGTGAGAAACTCTGTCCTCAATAATAATAATAATAATAATAATTCTTAAAGCGGACCTGAGAAGAACTTAAAAAATAGACCAAAGAACAAGAAAACCTATGACGATGCATCAAGCCTTACATCCCAGAGATGACGTTGACTGATTAAATGTGTCAAGAAAAAGGAGGAAAAGTCTTGTCAGCATTGACGATAGCGTTGACGCTTCCAGACAAGGACGAAAAGATTACATAGACAAGAGCAGGGGAAGACTGATTGCAGCCACCAGGAAAAAATATGAACATGAAGAGCCACAGAACAAAAATAACCAGAAAACACAAATGGAAAGTAAAAGAACAAGTCAATGGACGTTTCAAGTTACTAACAACTGAAATCTTACACGATAAAACGTGGACGTGGCTAAAAAACGGAAACCTCAAAAGAGAAACTGAATCTCTTCTAATAGCAGCACATGATAACTTGTAATTACCAATCATATCAAATCAAGAATAGATAGGATGTAAGAAAATAGCTCATGTAGGTTATGTGTTGGTAGAGACAAAACGATCAATCACATGATAAGCGAATACAGCTAATTAGCACAAAAAAGAATAAGTCGAGACACCACTGGGTGGGCAAAGTGATCCATTGGGAATTATGCAAGAAAGTGAAATTTGACCATATGAACAAATGGTATATGCACAACCTGAAAATGAGACACACAAACGCCTCTGGAATTTTGAAATACAAACGTATCACCTAATCTCCGCCAGACGACCAGACCTAATAATAGTCAACAACAAAAAAAGAGAACTTGCTGAATTGTGGACTTTGCTGGGACAGAGAGCTTTGACCACAGAGTAAAACTGAGAGAAAGCAAAAAGACAGATAAGAACATGGACCTTGCTAGGCTATTGAAAAAACTGTGGAACATGAAAGTGACGGTGATACCAATTGTAATAGGTGCTCTTGGTACAGTCAGGAAACGACTGATACGAGGACTGGAGGACTTGGAAATAAAAGGACTGGGGGAGACCATCCAAACTACGCCATTATTAAGATCGGCCAGAATTGTATGAAGAGTCCTGGAGATTTGAGGAGACTTGCTATCAAAGTCCAGTGAGAAACTACCGGCAAACAATGGTTTGAAAGACTCTCAAAAGAGTAATAATCATAATTTATATTTCAGCCAATGATATACTGAAAAAAAGAATACTTAGATTTTTTCCTGAGAGCTGAAAAACTGTGAAAAATGCAGGTGTCGTTGAAACCAATTTTAGTAGAAACCTGAAAAGTCAGAGGCAAATATCAATTCGACTTCTGTGAAAAAACACCAGTTACAATTGGTGTGAAACACTCGAATAATAATCATGTTATAAAAATATTTTCATCCAATGATGTTGAAATTCATTCCCAGATAATTATTTATTTTATTTTGTTTATTTTTGTTGCGAGCGTTTTTTAATTTTATTTTACACACTAGTAAAGGGAATTGAACACGTGAGAACTGTTGTACAAGTAAAGAAGCGCTGTGTTTGTGTGTTGAGATTGAAAAATCCAATCTCCGGCGTCTCAAATCTAAATTCATGTAATGGTTCAAATTATCGTCTTTTTCCGAAACGATTGAGAAAGAGAATCTGACTGATTCGGTTTAAACCTATTTGATCTTTCTCCGTTTTTTTTGTAAACCTAAAGAAAAATCAAAATTTGAATATTTATAAAGTTATGATCATAACTTTCATCATAACTTTTATCATAACTTTTATCATAACTTTTATCATAACTTTTATCATAATTGTTTATGTATTTATATATATTTTAACGTAATTTGAACAAACAGGTTCATTTTTTAAGGAAAGGGTGATACTCTCGATTTGAATAATTCCGTTTAATACGTAAGTAACGGACGTATTTTTTATTCTGATAGATCGTTTTTCATCTGTTTCTGATATGAGTAGAAAACAATATCATTTTAAGATTAAAATTTCTAATAAATATTGTTAAAGATTAATGTTTGAGAATAATTCTCTTTTTACAGTCGTAATTGCCACGTGGTCTATCACTGAGAGGAGAGAAATAAGGAATTTCCCCTACCCCACCGTGTTTGAATTAACAGGCCGCCAAAGACTGACCGTTAAAAAGAGGAATCGGAAGGTAGGTCAATTCCTCGCGGCCGAAGTAACAAATCCAGGTCAGAATGAAAGCCAACAGATGTTTGCACTCTGTGACCGGATGGTTAAAGAAAGAGGCCGAATGATTGGCCAGTACACTAAAGCGGAAGTAGTACCCTTTTCGTCAGAGGAAATAGGGATAAGGAAATCAGTTTTGAAGACAGATGTCGCCATGAACGCATGGACGAATCTCATGCCAAACTCCCGGTGAAAAAGCGGAAAGAATCTTGGACAAGTGGAACTGATGCCTTCAAGTCAAAGCTGTAAAAAAATCCCGCTAGCCCGTAAAAGAGAAAATACTCTCAGAAGGAACCCACCAAAAAGCTAAGTAAACATTAAGACTGATTCTCCCTACATCCTTCCTAAGTACTGCAATTATACTCCCCCCTCTCTCTCTCTCTCAGTTTCAAGAGGGAAGAAAAAAAAGAATAAGGAAGAAAGACAGTTGTATTTATGTATTTTCCGCTGATGATATAGCCGACACTTTAAATATGTGTGTCCGCGTGTATTAAAAACCTTGTTATATTTTAATGTCCCCACGTGTTGAAATTTATTCATTGTGTTGTCTGCCTATCAAGTTGTCTCCTGCATGCTCCCTTTTCAGCTTCATTCGCCTCAATTTATTCTCGCTCATGTCCTACTCGCCTTTAAAAGTATTACACGGGAAACTGGAATTGTCGACTACGATAATTAATATTATTACATATAAACCTAGAGGCCTATATCTTCCATTATGCTAGGGGTAGGAAGAGGTAGTGGTCTAGTGGGTGTGTGTGTAACGTGAAATTTGGAATCCCCTTGCCAGCGGTGGTCAGCCTAGCCCCAAATTAACCCCCACATAATATGCCAGTTCCTATATGCCCGAGAAAGGACTCTTACCTAGAACTTATTCTGCGAGGGATCAAGTGCCAGGCTGCCCCGTTTTCACATTTGCGAAAAATAAACTCCCGTCTTGGGATAAATATTTCATACCGTGTCACATAATCAACACGACAGTTGTTTAATTCCCGTTAAATTTATAGTATAGGTTGATAAAAATCATTTAAGACTATTATTTTAGCTTTTTTCCAAACTAATGGCATATTAACAAACATAAAGAAAAAGGGAAAACTCTTATAAAAATTGTCTTAATTCCTGTTTTTTTATAAATGTATTAATATTAAAATATCCCTTGAAATACAAAAAAAAAATCGACTTTTTCGTTAGCTATGATACTGTAAAACTGTTTATTGTTAATATTCAAGATATCGCTTGAGAACTTTTAAGCAAATTTCTTTTTAATTTTTTTTCTTTTTTGTGTTAAATAAAATTTCTTTAATAGGATTTCTGGATTTAAGTATATTTTTTTCATCTTTAAAACTTTTAACTGTAGCGTTCGAATTTGCAGACGATCATCATTTCAATAGTATCAGAATTCATTTTTAATCTGCCTGATAACTTTTAACAGTTAAATCACGTATTTTTCAGCACAGAAACTGTTTGCTATCTTTGTAAAAAAATTAAAATCGAATTTATTAAATTTTGATTTATAAAAAAAGTATTATTATATTTTGCAAAAAGTTACCAATGATAATCTTTTAATCTTAATAGCAGTAGATCTTTTTTAATATATTTAGCCCGTTTTTTTTTGAAATTTTTATATACTGAAATAAGCATTGCGTCATACCCATAAAAACTATGATTTCTGTTAAAGATTAATCAATGCCTACAGTTCAAATTACTAGATAGCTACCATTAATTTCTTTCATACAGGGGGCAGTAGAAATACCACCTATAGATTAAATTATCACCTGTATGGTGCAAGAAAACGTAGACAAGTGGCAATTGTAGCTCCATCTTGCTAATTTTTCACTATTGTTTTCTTCCGACACGATCAATTACAATTTTGGCTTAGACCAGTCCAGACTGTACGTTTGCGGTCAAAACTTTTTAAGACAGTTCAACCAGTAGTTGCTACACTGTGTGGTTTTCGTGTTCATTTCCTGTCATGTCGAAATGATACAGTTCTGGATAGAAAATCAATAATGATATCGATTGATAATTATATTGGAAACCAAGACATTATGCACTCAGTATATCTATATTTGCTTAAACACATACTTCCTCACATGCGACGAGGTACAATATCACCCAGAAATGTAAAAGTAATATTTTAACACCGATGAATTTAAAAAATCAAATTACGGAACATATGTAAGAACATATACAGTTTTTGACTGCTGTATATTCATATTTTTAATTACAGCATCTCAATACTGTAGAGTTGGGTAATAGATAATACCTAATAATATTTTGTTTTGATTGATTAAATTTCTATCAAAAATTGTAAACTCTGACTATCTTTGACCTAGAAGAGCATTAACTTTTTATCTAAAAATAATGTTAAGGGTCCATTTCTTATGGACGATATTGTACATCGTCACACGTGAGAAAGTATGTGTTTAAGCAAATATAGATATATTGGGTGCATAATGTCTTGGTTTCCGATAGAATTTTCAATTCATATCACTATCGATTTTCTATTCAGAATAGTATACTTTCGTCATGACAGGAAATGAACACGAAAATCTCACTGTGTAGCAATTACTGATTGAATTTTCTTAAAAACGTTTTAAAAACAAACGTACGGTCTGCACTTATCTAAGCCAAGATTGTAATTGATCGTGTCGGAAGAATACAATGGTGAAAAATTTGCAAGATGGAGCTACAATTGCCACTTGCTTACGTTTTCTTGCACCAAGTGATAATTTAAAGTATAGGAGCTATTTCTACTGCACCCTGTATGAAAGAAATTAATGGTGGCTATCAAGTTATTTGATCAGTATATATTGATTAATCTTTAATAGAGTTGATAGTTTTTTCTGGACCCTTCGTGGGGAATTCCAATGGGTTAGTACTTAACAAGATGGATTTCGACCTTATAGTAAGCCACTTCAAAATCAAGTCACGCAGTTACGTTCATTTTATGAATAAAATCCTTGGGAAATAAATGAACCCCCCTTATCCTTTTCCCAACAATGGATATAATTGTATCAATTCTATCCTACTAAAACGGTTACTTTAGCATTAGATAACTAACCAACATTAACCAAAGAGACCAAAACCGAATCAAAAGCCTTCAACTGTAAAGTTTTGCTAATTTAGAATTTTTCCTCTGAATTCTATGAGAAGTTAACACATTCCCCAGAAATACTCAAAGATTGAAAAAAAAACACAAGGAAAAGATAATTCATGTACATGCAGGAGGAAAAGTTCGAGATCATTTTGCTATTGTATTATATTGTAAATTCTCTCAGTCCGGGAAAACATTAAGGCCGACTTTCTGTTTTACTCTGTAATTCTTCAATACTAGTTTAAACCCATTAAATCGTCAAAAACTGCTCGGTGAAATGTTTTTTGGCATATAAAAATAAAACTACAGTTTATCCTGCTCGCCATATATATATATATATATATATATATATATATATATATATATATATATATATTCAAGGAAGTTCTGTGAAGACTATGGAACACTGTTTTTTTACTATTTTAAATTTATTTTTTCAATTTTTTAGAAATAATAAACAGTGTTCCATCGTCTTTAACAAAACATGCTTACATAATAACTTGCTGCCTAAAAATACACACTTCCATGTATATATATATATATATATATATATATATATATATATATATATATATATATATATATATATATATAAACTGATAACAACGATCCAAACGGAAGGAATGATTTATTAACGGGTCGACACTATAGCATTTCGGGTCTACTGAACCATCATCAGGACCATGAGGGGTGATATTAATAATTTTAAGTTAACGATGGGTGTTTAGAAATGTGAAATACACATATTATTGTATTTGTTTGGAGGGCCATTGCAATGTAAAATAATGTTTCGGGTCTAATTAATTTCGAAGTAAAAGCTTCATCATCGGAATTTTTTTTTAATATAAACTCGGTGTTGCATGATCAATTTTTTTTAATGGTGTAAATATCGTGTCACGTGGGATGATAGAATGCTATGTTGGATGCTGCAAACATGGTGCCACGCGGAGTGTTTAAACGCCATGCGGAAGAGATGTGACTTCTGTTGTCTTAATCAGTTTGATTTTTTAAATTTAAATATGTATTTAAAGACTGTACTTATTAATTAATGATATAATCAGTATTTACTTCTAACCTATTGTTAATCTGAGGGCGTAACTTGACAATTAATTAAACCTCTTTTGCGTACTATTGCTTCTATATTTATCATTATTTTTCCATTTGATTATGGAACGAGGATGCACGTGTATTGAGGTATTCCTTAATTCTGATGTGGTGGGGTCTGATTGTGCTTCTTATGAAGGCTTTTAGTATTTTAAGCAAATTAAACGATAAATAGTATAAGATTTTTTTCATATATTTGGATTTCTTATTGAGCAGTCGGCAAGAGTGCATGTTTTGACAGTATTGTTGTTTTTCTTCCTAAGGTATTGGCGTAGTGAGTGTTCTTAGTGGGCCAGTAGTGTATTTAGCCCTTCATTACACAATGTTTACAGTGTGCTAAAAATTTGAACATAAAACAGTGAGTTTACATTAAAAAGAGTATCTAATGATGAAGTTTTTACTTCGAAATGGATTAGGCCTAAAGAATTATTTTTCATTGCAATAGTTCTCTTAGCAAATACAATACAATGAAATAAAATAATTTATGCAATGCTTCAAGCAAATCATTATATATATATATATATATATATATATATATATATATACCCTGTCCTGTAGCAAAAGCTGCTTGGTAGCGCCAGGAGTGGCAGTACCGCCTTGAGTTACCGAAACTGTGTTATCACCCTTGGTTGGCGGCTGATGAGGACAGAGTATCACACGTGCTTTCACGCGTTGTATGATGAATATATATATATATATATATATATATATATATATATATATATATATATCTTGTCAGGGTAATCCTGGAAGCAACTCCCGACAAAACAACCGCTATACGACGACTTACTTACATCTCGGGAAACATCTAAGTAAGACGAACAAAACATTCGAGTCACTTCTGGTGAGGCAAGGATGAACTCATGAGCGATGTTCTTCGTAGAACCCCTACACATGGACGTGCCAGTATTGGTCGACCAGCAAGAACTTATTTACATAAGGTTTCTGCGGATACAGGACGTAGTTTGTAAGACATGCCGGGAACGATGGATGATAGGAACGGATGGAAGAGAGAGAGAGAGAGATGGGGGTCTGGAAAATCTATGCTGTGAGAGACTTGATATATATATATATATATATATGTGTGTGTGTGTGTGTGTGTGTGTGTGTGTACTGGGGGGTTCAACAAAATAAGGGGAACATAATAATGTAAGAAAAACGCCGAATTATTGGGTGTAGCAAGGAGTACTGTCTCGAAAGTAATGACAGCATTTGAGAAAGAAGGATAAACCTCCTCACTGAAGCAAAACTCTGGAAGAAAGCGAAAGTTGTCCGCTAGGTCAGACTCTTTGGTGGATTAGGAAGGATCACATAAATACAACTCAGAGCTTAAGGGCCATACCGAGAAGCCAGTTTCCTCAAAAACTTTAAGAAGGGATCTGAACAAAGGCGAATTTCACAGGAGGACTGCCACCAGAAACCCATATTGAAATAAATTTGTTTGAAAATTCCAGGTTCCTCCATTATTTTGTCCAACCCCTGTATATATGTGTGTATTTTAGATAGATAGATAGATAGATAGAACGTCAAAATATTGGTTTAAAAATGGTTTTGTAAACAGTGGGTCGATAGAAAATCATCACCTCGTAAGCGGGGCCAGGAATACGCTGACTGTTTCCTCTACAGAGGTGTAAGACTCTCTAAATAGGATGTGCGTGGTATGACTGCATCTAGTGGTGAAACTTCCGTTCTTCTGCGCTCTGTGGTATGGAGATTATCTCTTCATTGACATTACTCTCATGTCTACTATGACTGAGAGGTTGTACGTGTTAAGGTCCAAAGCATTGTTTAAATCACTCTGTTTAGAAATTATTAGTATTCTGCCCGTGTGCATAACAGCGGATAATCTAAATTTGTTTGCTAATAATAAAACTGAACGTGGAGCATGATTCTAAACATTGGGAATATTTGGCCACGTTATTGGAATGGTATTCAGAATGGGAAATATGCAGCTTTATTGATTCACAAATGAGAAGAGGAATGAACGGAAGGATTTCAAGTATAGAATTGGGGAGTTATAAGGAGAACAGAAAAAGGCCGACACAAATATCTTCGAATACGGGAAGAAAATTCGGTTAAGCAAGATGAAAATAGAAATGAAGAAAAATACCTTGAAAGATTAGGAGGAATATTTTGGAATTAAGATTAAACAGAAGGAATCTTATCAAAGCCATGAATACACGACCAGTGAGATTTTTTAGTCCCTTCCTTATTTGGATAAGAGAGAATTTAAACCGAAGGATTAGAAAACTAGAAAATTAAACACTGAACTTCAGATCTGATGTCAATGGGCTTCATAAGAAGATAAAATAGTGAAGATAGGATTTGGTCTTTTTTGTCTATTTTTATTCTTAGATGAAGTATTATGTACCATTATTATTTTTTAAAGTTTTACAAATATTTCATTTCATCCTAATTTTCAAGTTATTCTTCCTTTATTTATCTATTGATTTAACTCGGAATGTTAGTCTACGGCAGCGAAAGAAAAGCGAAGATCAGAAGTAATAATGACTGAACTCTTAGTGAAATTGAAAGGCACATCCCGTTTCTTCAAATTTAAACGCATCCGCAACTTTACCCATTTGAGATATGGAGAGCTATTGGCTGGAAGAAACTCAAAACAAAACTTTAAAATATCTTAAATGCATCGCCTACAATTTTTCGATGGGCAACCCATGTGGTGTAATTGTTAATTAACTAGGGTAGCTAGCCATTGTTTGTGAATATGCTTCTTACTGGGTGTCCTATACCTTCTGCGTTGTATTTTAACTGATCTAATAAGTGCACGACAACTCTTTTTCTCAGTCTCTCTCGCTGTCATATTTGTTTGTTTTTTTGGCTTTTTGTATTTGCTTTATATTGCTTTTTTTTTTTATTGATTCGGTTCGGTTCAGTTCGGTTTCTTTGTTTAATGGCATATCAACCTTTGAAGGTTATTTAATGCCAAAGCCAAAGCCTTTCTTCTAGAAGAACAGTAGTGGTACTGGGAGGATAAAGGTGTTCATACCTTTCCCAAGGGTATTTGCCTGAAAGTGAACGTAATAGCGAGACTGGCGTACGAACTCGCGTACTACGATTCCGCTGTCCATCGCTTTAACCATTACACCACGAGGACCCCCCACTTTTTATAGGCGGGGCGTTGGTAATTTGCTGATTATACTATATTTCTTATATGCCATAGTATTTCATTTTCAGTTTACAGTATTTTTACGCTTGTTGGGTAAAGGATATCGTCATAGGAAATGGGCTCGGGGACTTAATTGCTGGGTGAAGTTATTAGTATTACGCGTCGCACTGATACTCTTGGAAAATGTAAGAATACAAATAGTGTTTCATATTGACCCCTGACCGAGCCGTCAATCAAAGATTCTCTACACAAGACATACCTGTGAAAATTAGCGGAATCAGTCAGGTGGTTGATCGAAAATATGTAAGTGTTACAAAATGATATATAGGCACAGATACCCACGTTAGTCGAAGTCGTGGTGTGTCAGTGCCAGCTTTTGCAGCGGTCGTCGAGTCAGCAGATATAGAACCGTGGCCCCAATGAAGTTAACCCTGCCTTAGGGGACTGCCGCTTGGAACCAGGCAATTAGAATTTATCATACTCTCCTGGCGCTAACACCAGGTGGACCCCAGAAAACAGAGGGAGGGTATGTTATTAATTCTTTTAAAGAAAGTGCATATTGATGAAATTTCAACCATGTGTTCGATCTCCTACTCTCTCTCTATATCACTCTGTCTGTCTGTCTCTTGTGGTGTAATGGTTAAAGCGTTGGGCTGCGGAATCGTAGTAAGCGGGTTCGAATTCCAGTCGTGCTATTACGTTCATTTTCGGACAAATACTATTGGGAAAGGTATGAACCCCCTTATCCTCGCAGCTATGGGTTAAATAACATCACTGCAGTTCTTGTGGATGTAAGGCTTAGGCATTGGATAATCCATTAAGGTTGATATGCCATTAAAACAAACCAAACCAAATGAATTAAATGTTTATGAATACCTCATTTGTTACTGAATAGTCTTTCGGTAATTTTATTTTCAAATGAGTTTTGAACTTATTTGTTTAGACACAAATATTCTTATGGTTTCTACTCAGGTAATTATTGCTATCCAACACTAACCATAAATCTAACTAAATCTTTTTTTTTTACACACAAATATTTTTATGGTTTCTACTCAGGTAATTATTGCTATCCAACACTAACCATAAATCTAACTAAATCTTTTTTTTTTTTTTACACACAAATATTTTTATGGTTTCTACTCAGGTAATCATTGCTATCCAACACTAACCATAAATCTAACTAAATCTTTTTTTTTTACACACAAATATTTTTATGGTTTCTACTCAGGTAATTATTGCTATCCAACACTAACCATAAATCTAACTAAATCTTTTTTTTTTTTTTACACACAAATATTTTTATGGTTTCTACTCAGGTAATCATTGCTATCCAACACTAACCATAAATCTAACTAAATCTTTTTTTTTTACACACAAATATTTTTATGGTTTCTACTCAGGTAATTATTGCTATCCAACACTAACCATAAATCTAACTAAATTTTTTTTTTTTACACACAAATATTTTTATGGTTTCTACTCAGGTAATCATTGCTATCCAACACTAACCATAAATCTAACTAAATCTTTTTTTTTTTACACACAAATATTTTTATTGTTTCTACTCAGGTAATCATTGCTATCCAACACTAACCATAAATCTAACTAAATCTTTTTTTTTTACACACAAATATTTTTATTGTTTCTACTCAGGTAATCATTGCTATCTAACGCTAATCATTGTATTTAATGTTAATCTTCTTTTTTGTAATATAATGGCCGAGGGATTTCGTTTTATATATCTTGCCTTTGGGTTTAGTTAAGCTGAGAACCTTTCGGCTCAGTGCATGGGTTAGATAGGTGCAAACATGAGCACAGGTGTTCAAGCGTGCGCAGAGCCAGCGTGTCATTCAGAATTGTCACAATAAAAATTCCAGATAGAGGATATGACTAGGGATGTGAGTAACGTCACGCATCGGAAGCGTGGGCTGAGATTTGAGAAAACTCAGGCAGTTGAGTTCTGCCTCGGGAGAAGACGGTTGACTTTCGCTTGCTCGCCGTGGCCTTGTGTCGGGTGCGCACGTGATTTGGGGCAGATGGAAAAGTCAGTATAGAAAGATGGCATCTCTCTCCTTATGTTGAAAAACCTTTAAACTCAAAGGTAATAAAAAGTTTCGTGCCTGAACTAAGAAGTCGTAAGTGTTTTTTATGTTTCGGGATTCCTATGTTCTATGTATATATGTTATCAACATTTTATGTACGTTTCACATATCCGTATCATGGGTATGGTACATTTTTACACACAAGTAGTCTTATTGTTTCTATTCGGGTAATTATTGTTATCTAACACTAATCATTGTAATTAATGTTAATCTTTTTTTTACACACAAGTATTCTTATTTTTAATTTTTCCAGTCTAATTACAACATTATCCGTTATTTTTTTTTTTTTTTTGCACAGAGTGAATTGATTTCAAGCATTGCTATTTAACACTAAAAGTTTTATTCAACATTATTCATTCATTTACACACAGTCAAATTGTTCCAAGTATTGCCGGAGATAAAAACAATGATTCTATTCTCCATACAGGTAAATCTTTTCAGGTATTTCCTTCTAATAGTTTTATTTACACACTGTTAAATGGTTTGAAGTATTGCCGTGTATCCTTAACAGTTCAATTAAACATAAGCCATTTGTTTACACATTGTTAAATGATCAAATAATTCTTTTTGACCCATAGATAGGACACTATTAAGTGCTAGCACTCCGGGTTAAAGGGAACCTGGGAGCAATGGCAATGAAGAGGTACTCCACATTTCATAAATCTGCAGTGCTGAACCATCATCAGCAGATTGCTTTGTGTCATATCAAGGCCACTCATTGCTGAGATAGATTTTACCTCTCTGTATCCATGCAGTCGATGAAGAGGGGTTTTACTCCTCTGCAGAGATGTAGTCGGTACATTAAACAACACCCGCTGACAAGGCTGAATTCAGAGATTAAAAAAAAGGGAATAATTCGTCTGAGGATTTGTTTTAATTTTTCGTGCTGAATATCCACAGAAAAGCCCACGTTACTCTGTTTGGTCGATATTTCGCTATAAAATAAGTACGAGAAATTGATAAAAGGCATCAACTTAGTTGCACTGTAAATATTGATTATGCCTTAATAGAAATGATAGTTTTGAGGACCTGCAGAAGTAAGATTTTTCACATAAATATCTTCTTCTCAGAATTTATATGAATGCGTTATATGACGTTGTCTGGCAGGCAGGGATTACGATCTTGCATATCATAAAAATCTGCAGTGTATTTCTGAGGTTAGATGAGATAAAGCCTGACATCTTGACAGGGAGAAAACATTTCAGCTGGTAGGCAGTTATTTGATGAAGAGATTACATAGGAAAATTGCCGTGCGAAACATGTTGAAGTCGGCTGGATACAGAGGAGAGAGAAAAGAGAAAAGAAAATTAAACATAACTTGGGTTTATTGTTGATAAAGTAACAGCTTTTCACGTGAATATATTATCTACATTGCATGAAGAAAAAGTTGTTATTAACGGAGGAGGAGATTATTCTCTCTCATCCAAATGATGCTAATTTCATGATAATTATTGAATTTAGTACCTAATGTGTTTCACTGCGACGTCGTAGTAAGCGAGTTCGAAATTCACGCGAGCAATTACCTTCATTTCTAGACTCATACTTTTTGAACAGGTATGAACCTCTGATACCCTCAGCCAAGGGTTTAAAAATGCCATACTGTTCTACAAGGATGACTTTGGCATCAAATTGACCACAAAGGTTAATATGTCATTAAAAAAAAAACAAGGTGAAACCGAAATGTCTTGTACATCTCAAATGATATCAATAGTTTTAATACACCGTATATATATCAAAAGTGTATTTTGCAAGAAATAATTTATAAGGCACCTGTATTTGATTTTATGAAATTTATTAGATGCTGAAATATTGAGTTTCACATTACAAATCCTCAAATAAATATTTAGACACTATTTATACCTGAAATATTCAACAAGTGTTGAGTGTTATATTATATGTTTGACTTATTGCTTGATGGATTGATTTTAGCGGCATATCAAACCTCGTGTATATAGTGTAATTTTATGTCTAGTATTTGGGCAATCACATTCATTGTACATTGATATTGTCATTTTTTATGTAGTTGATTTTAAAGAATTTTTGTTTGCGCACAGTCCTATCAAATAGGATCAATTATTAAACAGATCTATTTAACCTAAAGATAGGACCCTATAACTCCGATCTGAGTGAACTTGAGAGTAATGTCAATGATGGGGTATTTCACAATCTAATGAATTCCAGAACTGAATGTGATCTAGCATCATAACTACATCACAATTTTTTTTTTTTTTTTTTTTGGAGTGAAGTCTGACCTCTCCGCAGAGGATACAATTGACGCTATGTCACAAAAACTGCCTTAACACGGATATAAATGTAGAAAAATGAGTATTTTTATTGTGATTCCGTTAGTTTTATCGAGTACGTCCCGTCGGTGGGGCTTCAAATACGCTGACTGTATTTCCTACAAAAGACTAAGAGACCCCTCACCAAAAAAAAAAAGGTGTGTCTTGAGTACGACACTTAACTGTAGCTCATGGTTAGGCTACTGTTTTGGAGATCGGGAGAGTTTGAAATAGTCCTCCATTGCTATTACTCCCCGGTCCACTCTGACTGCAGTGCTAGTACATGTTAGGATCCCCTCTAGGGGTGAAACAGTTTTGCTTAAAAGTTATTCGTATTCGATAAGATAGTTTGCAAACAAACCAAAAAATCGTTAGAAACAGCTACACAAAATATGTATTAGGAACGAACACTAAACGCAATTCCATAATGTCTATGCATAAAATAACCCTAGAATCATTCCTTTAAACTGACAGTATATCCAATTGCTCTGATAATAAAGGCATTTGAAACACGTCATTTCACAAGGGTTGGTTATGAGATAAAACCCTATAAGTAGGTCATTCACTAAATTTAGTAGAATATAAGAGCTTCTGGAAGGGAAAATAAAATTTTAATCAAAATCACTTAATGCCCCCACCCTCAAAAAAAAATAACGATAAAACAACTCCCTAACTAAAATTACTTCATAATCAACTCTTACTTTTTCTTGTTTCTGAATAGAAAGTATTATTGTAACGTAATTGAACGGCTCATTGGATATTGAATGAATAGATAAATAAATAGATAGATAAAGCAGACAGTAGTCGCCGAATAACAAGGCAGAAACACTCGTTGTAGTTAAAAATGACTGAGAAGAGTTGGATGTCCGAAGTCTTGTGCGCATGTCCTGAGCGTCCGGAAACGGAAGTTGATGTTTCTGCTCCCGACACGACAGGCGGAAGTAAGAGGAGAGTTTGTGCCCTTTCGAGAGTCGACAGCAGGACGCGATAAGGTAAAGACATCAATAAAAAAACGTGCCACGGCGATGTAAGTAGAAAGTTTACGAGCTCCAAATTCTAGTTGCTCAGTCGGGCTGGGGTTGTAGAATACACCGATTGCGGGCATATGCTTAACTGAATTATTTGAAATAAAGCTATATTTACACTTAACTGAATTGATACATATAACTGCTTGAATAGTTTAAAATAGAAATGTTTTTGACAATTAAACTGTGTACTTATGCTAAACTGAATTGTTTTAAATAGAACAGATTATTTACATAAAAATGGATTTGGCGTTAAATAACCTAGAAAGGTTGATATGCCATAAAACCCAATAAACCAAACCAAACCAAACAAACCAAATTCTAGGGCACCCCAAAAAGTGTGTTAGACCTAGTGGACAAGCATGGTAGACCTAGGAAAAAATTCAAAGTCTGCGTCTGCTTATCTTTTTCTCACTCGGATGTGTTGTCTAGTTGACGGTTGTCTTATGCTACTGTACTACCTTTCTTTCTGCCGGCGGCTACTTACTACCTTGTCGTAAGTAAACCGTAGGTGTATGTTTAACAGTTTCGCGTTCGTCAACTTCGTTACCACTGTTACGTCACAGCAGGCGTCTAAGGTCAATTTAGTGCCGCTATGGTACATTATTTCTGAATCGTTTAAGCCAAAAGTGAATTAAAAATAGCAATTTCTCTTTTTCATTTAGTCTTTTGTGATCTGAGTAATTTTTTTTTTTCAATTTATCCATTTTAAAAATATTTCAACTCGATTTAGTGTTGATTAGCAGACTGAGAATTTCTAAAACTTATCAAATATTTTTGTTCAATTTTTGTATAACTCATATGCAAAAAGAGGAATTTGCAGCGGATGAGATAGTGTTGTAGGAAATGGATCTTGGTTTAGGTTCTTTCCATTTCAAATTGTGCAGTACTTTTTGGAGCTGTATTCTTGTGATCCTTCCTAACAATCCACGTAAGAGTCCAACGGTCCCTCTCAGACAGCTTTCGCTTTCTTTCAGAGCTTTGCTTCAGTGAATATGTTTTTCCTTCATTCTCAACGAAAGGTAGGAATCCACCCATTCTCTCACAGAAAACAATATGGCTGACAGGACTTTTTTTTTCACCTTGATAAAGCTATCTGTCTCAGAGAAAGAAAACTCTTAATCCAAACCAGTTCTACTGCACTTAAAAATTAATCTTGTGCCAGAAAACCTGTGGTAGAGGAGTTGCGTAATTACATACAGGTACATTTTTTATTCATTCAGTGTTTTATTCAGGCTTTATTCAAATGAAAATATGTAAATTTACTTGTTTTTACAAAGAAAATTAGAACCCATTTTTTATTTATAGGGAACGAAGGTGATATTTGGAGGGAATAATGGACATTTTCTATGCATTTACAACATAAGCAATTACGAAATAATACATAATATCCAGGAAGTTCATTTGTTTTAGTGTTATCCACGACAGAAAAGCAAAGTTCGAAGTGAATAGTGTTTTTTTTTCAATAATTTTACAATATAATCAATTATAAAATAATACATTCTATCAAGTAACAAAATTTAACTTACATAGTGTTATTCGGCGTGGAAAAGTAGAATTTGAAGGGAATAAGGGCTATCTCGAATATTTTTACTGCCTAAACTATCTCCTAATAATATAGAACACAAGTGTAGGGTTCCGTGTGTACATCGGTGTTTAAGGACACAAAATTTTTAAGAAAAAAAGAAAGAAAGAAAGAAAGAACGGAAAGAGATATTTCTTTTTTTTTGTGTTTTTTTTTTTTTTTTGTAATCTTTAAAGAAGAAAAATGAAAGTGAAAAAGGAAGAGAGAGAGAACGAATCGGGTGATTTGTAGCTTGACATATCGAAAGAGAAAAGAAAAGAAGGCCGACAAGTCAAGTCAGTGGTCATAACAATAAGCTGACATAAGAAGAAAGAAAGAAAGATCGGGGGTGAGATAACTGCCGTTTTTGTTGTATGATATAAAGAAAGAGAAAAATTAAAGTGAAAACGAAAAAAACGAAATAAAAGAAAGGAAGAAAAACAGAAAGAACGGAAGGTGAGATTGCAGATGTTTTTGTTGTAATCTTTAAAGAAAGAAAGAAAGAAAAAAAAAAGAAAGAAAGAAGAAAATAAAAAAAGAAAGAAAGAATCATCTGATTTGTGGCTGGTCACATCGAAAGAGAAAGGAAAAGAAAGCCAACAAGTTGTGAATACAGGCTGACGTCAGTATGGAAGGGTTTCTTCAGTTTTTGACTTCGTCTACTGGGCTCTCTCTTTTGAATCCTCATTGACAGCAACAAGGAAGAGAGAGAGTGAGAGAAAGTGAGAAAGTCTACATTTATTAACGACACAGGCAATTTGATTTTTCAGATAATTCTAAGTTTGCCACATGAAAGTTGCATTTGTTATTACAATAACATACAAGATACTTTTCATTTATTGATTTATTCTTTTTAGATTCTGAAATAATTTTAATTTAGATTAAAAAAAATTATTTCATATAAAATTCAACCCTCATTATTGACGGGTGTATTCTAGGTAAGAAATAACACACACTATCCGGGAATATAATTTGTGTCATATCGTTTAATTGAGGGAATAAATCTTTTTAGAAATTTTTCTTTTGTGAGAAAATGTTTTATTCTTTACGAATTAGAAATGCAATAAACTTCTGAATCGAGATAGAGTTATTTCCCGAGATTCCATTGATTGTTTCACTTTTATTTTTGTGGAAGGTAAAGAGATTAAAAAAAAGGATAGAGAAAAAAATGTTTATTCTACTACGGAATAATGACAATAGCATTTCAGTTATGCTGGCTTTTCCTTATATATATATATATATATATATATATATATATATATATATATATATATATATATATACTGGGGTTGGACAAAATAATGGACACACCGGGATAGTTCAAATAATTTTAATTTGGTATTTTGATTGAAGAACTCTCGTGATATTCCGCTTTGTGCAGCTTCTTTCATAGAGAATTTGAGGAAAGTGGGTTCTCGAGATGGTCATTAAGCTATTCTGTAATTTTTGGAGCTGTGTTCGTCTGATCCTTCCTAAAAATCTGCGTAAGGGTCCAACGGTCTTTCACTTTCTTTCAGAGTTTTGCTTCAATGAGGATATTTTTCTTCTTTCTCAAATGCTGTCATTGCTTTCTCGACAGTACTCCTTGCTACACCAAATAATTCATGAGTTTTTATTTCACTATCGCCACCCATACGAGTACCAACTATTTCACCTCTTTTAAAGTCTGATAGATCTGTCATTTTAATGAATTCTGATTAATTTCCTCTGATGATATTAGTAAAAATACAACAATTTTCGTAAAATAAGACAAGAAAAAATAATAATAAATAAAAAAGCATAAAAATAACAAACGTTTAAAGGAGTTTCAAATCCATGATACAAAGATTCAAGCTGTTTCTATTATTTTTTCCATCGTCCTCAACACATATTAAAACACTTGGTTTCTTGTCACATGCTCTCATGTGGTTTATTAAACACACCAAAGATTCTGTTATTCTATCCTTGTCTTAGACAAAGAGCAGACAAATCCTCTTCACAAATTAGTCCTTAGCTTGAAGGATATTTTCTACACCCTTTACTATAATAACAATGATACCTGTTCTTTCAGTCTACTCTCTCTCTCTCTCTCTCTCTCTCACTCTCTCTCTCTCTCTCTTCATCTTGTCGACGTGGCTTAGATAACTATGTCTGTATCTCCTACTGAGGAGTAAGCCCTCTCTCAAAAAAGGTGCCTGGATATAAAACTAAAGTGCACCAGACAGTGGGGCTCTTTTTCCGGTGTTCTGGAGAGTCTAGGGAACCACATCATTGCTATTACTTCCAGGTTCACTTTGGAAAGGTAGTTTCTCTTAGGGTCCCATCTCTGGGTCAAATAGATCTATCTCTGCCTTGTCAGTAGAGCTTTGAAAGTGCTGAGTGCATTCTCTAGAGAAACGTGGGACCCCCCAGAAAAGGGGGTGTTCTAGATATGACAGCAAACTGCATCTCATAGTCAGTATCCAGTTCTGAATATCAAAAAGTGTAAAGCACCCTTTTGTTGCCATTATTTCGAGGTCAACTTTGACACGGATCAGTAGTAACATTTAAGGTCTCATCAAGGGATCAAATATATCTGTTTAAAAATCATTTGTATTCAATAGGACCGTGTGCCAAAAAAACTTTTAAGAAACAACAGCACAACAATTTTTAATTGTATAAAAAAAAAAACCCTGACGCATTGATTAAACATAGATGGGTTGAAATGCCATTAAACATCAACTAATTAATCAAATAACCCCCTATCTCAAGTCGTATATGGACTAAAAGTTCTCGTTGACATGCAACATACGTTGAGTCGGTGGTATAACGCCATATGCTCCTGTTTTTTAAAGTAAACAGCACACAGGTGTCTCCTCTGTGGAAGTGCCACGTAAGTTGCGTGGGTGGCATGCTGACCGGAGGCGTGTCCACGGGCAATGCGTAGGCGGAAGGTGGGACCAGCAGAGAAGACCGTCATAAGGGCTTCTAGACAGTACGCCGCTCTTGGCACCGGCTTCTTGACTGACTGCCGAAGGTTGAGAGGCGGAGACAAGTCGAAACTCTCAAAAGTCAAAATGCGAGAAGAAACTAAGATATTCGGGGCCATGGGTTGGCTCTGAGCCGTACAAGACTCGCGAAAGTAGAGAAAAAGAAACTAAGATGATTAGATTCCTTGAGATATTCACAGACTTGCAAATATCGAGAAAGGAATAGAAACTAGAATGATTCAGTGCCTGTAGGTGGCCCGGTACCAGTCTTGCAAAAGCAGAACAACGAAGAAGCAGTTTACTGAAGATTTTAACTACCGCCCCCTGCGTGGATCTCAGCTGTTTTTAACTCTCTGATACTCAGCCCATACATACTTTTCAGGTAATAAATGGAAAAGAAAAGAAGTAGATTATAACTTTATACATCAGCGTTGTTGTCTTTTTTCTTTTAATACAACACGAACAGGCTCGTGAATTACGGACAGTTCATGTCCGTAATTCACAAGCTTTTCTCACAACTTTCATTCCTTATATTCTCTGATCGCTCTTTTTCCATAAATGCAATCTCAAAATTTTCTATAAGAAAAATAGAAAATCTTACTAGATAGACTGCTTAAAAACAAAACACTTAAGAATTATTATTATTTCAGAAAATAAAAAGAACGATATACGATGTTAACGTAATCAAATTATTCCTAATTTTGTCTAAAACCTTCAGAATAACGATTCTTACTTGAATTAATTAAAAGGCTATTTTTTTTTTACAATTTCCTTTGTGTTATTTTATTTTGTGCATTCGGTTTATGTTTCATATTTTATTCTTTTGATTCATAATTTAATACATCAAAACTAATTATTATAAAACTGCCTCCTCTTTTCCTTTCATACATTGTTCCTGTTTTTGTTTTATTTTCTCTACCGCGTCTAATTATGACTGCCACAAATTTGACGCTGAAAATCAACTCACAGTTTAATTCCCTGTGTCTTTCTTGATTAAGCAATTAAGTTAGCAAAATCTTTCTGTCTAGCTGCGTTATAATGTCTGACTTCTTCGCATCGATACAGGAAAACAATGAAAATTAATCATGTACACACAGCCAGATTTTTTTTTCTTTTATGTAGCGTCGAATGTCACCGAAAGAACTTGACTGGAAGGGGATGGGGTAATCCAACTGCAACATATTCCAATTGAGGATTTCAATGGAACGACAAAGAAAGAGGTCATATGATTAAGGTTAATGAAGTTAAAGGCTTGGGAAGAACTGAAGGGAAGAGAAATGAAATAGCGAGACTAAAAATGATAAGAAAGAAAGAAAGAAAGAAAGAAAGAAAGAAAGAAAGAAATGGAAAGGGGAAAAGGGAAGAAAAATAGGGGAAAAGAAATGATGGCCAATGAGTATGAGTTTTTAAAGACAATTAAAAGAAAAACGATTGAAAGTATAAGAAAAAAGAGAAGAAAACAAAGTAAGAGGGAAAATAATGAAGGAAAATAGAAAGAATGAAAACCAAGGTAACAGAGAAGAAAGAAGGAAACAAACAAACAAACAAAAACGCAAAAAAAATAAATAAATAAATAGTGCATAAATAGAAGAAAAGTAATGCTGCAAGAAACGAATGAAAATAAAGAGAGGGAGGAAAAGGGAAACGAAGAAAGAAGATACAAAAGATAAAAGAAACGAAGAAGAAATAAAAAGAATGAAGAGAAATAACAAAGAAAACAAAAAAAGAAAAAAATGATGAATCAAAGAAAAGAAAAATGAACACGCCGTAAATTAAGGAAGGAAGGAACAAAAGATTATACGTATAGAATGAAGAAATATGATACAAAAATTAAGACCAAGTGAAATAAATAATGATTAAATAAAGAAACTAATGAAACTAATAAAGATAGAAATAGAAATAGAAAAATAAGGAAAAAGAAATAATGTCAAGATAAGTTTAAAAAAAATAAAAGAACGAAAGAAAGAAAGAAAGAAAGAAAGAACGAAAGAAAGAAAGAAAGAAAGAAAACAGGATAAAAAAGTAAATTTAAGCGAAAGAAAGAAAGAAAGAAAGAAAGAAAGAAAGAAGTAGAAAAAAGAACCGAAGAAAATGCTCAAAAAGGAAGGAAATAAAGAAAAAGCAAAAAACAAAGAAAATAAACAATATTAAGAAAGAAAGAAAGAAAGAACGAAAGAAAGAAGTAGAAAAAAAGAACTGAAGAAAATGCTCAAAAAGGAAGGAAATAAAGAAAAAGCAAAAAACAAAGAAAATAAACAATATTAAGAAAGAAAGAAAGAAAGAAATAACGAAAGAAAGAAGTAGAAAAAAAGAACTGAAGAAAATGCTCAAAAAGGAAGGAAATAAAGAAAAGGCAAAAAACAAAGAAAATAAACAATATTAAGAAAGAAAGAAAGGAAACGAGATAAAAAGAAACCTAATTCTCCCATACCAAAACAATAGAAAACTGAACGCAACTTGTTTGATGGTTTTCTAATCCCATTCCGTTAGGTAAAAGCCGAAGATGGCCATAATAAAATGGCTTCTCCCTATCTAACAAGAAACGTAATTTCTACGCGTACTTCCGCGGGGAAATCAAATCAATGAGAAAACTGATTAGCATTGATTACTGAATAGAAAAAAAAAGTGTAAAAAAAAAAAACTTACACAATCAGCAACAAAAAGATAAAATATTAAAAATGAATGAGAAAATAATGAGGAAGAAAACCAGAAAAGAATTTCATTGATTTCAGGAATGTACAGACGCAGAAAAATAGTTTTAAAAAATGAGTCAGGAAAGTAAAGGGGTTAAAAGGGGATCCAAAGCAAATGCAAAACAAAGAAATATTGTTATATATATATATATATATATATATATATATATATAGAGAGAGAGAGAGAGAGAGAGAGAGAGACTTGGTTTGGTTTGGTTTGGTTTTATAGCATATCAACGATTTTAGGTAATCTTATTCCAATTCCTCTTTATACATTTATATCAAACATATATATGATCTGTAAACACATTTTGTGTCTGAGCTCTTTTTGTGCTTAATTTCATGTATTGCTATATAAAAGTCTCAATATAACCTCAGTCATTTGTTTACACACATAGTTTATTCTATTTGACCCATAGATAGGACCCTTTCAAGTGCCGCTTCTACGGGCCAGAATGGGTCTCAAAGCGATAAAGGGATACTCCACATTCCCTAAATATCCAATCCTGAAGCCTCGCCATCAGACAGTTTACTGTTATATCAAGGAGACAAATATTAAGGAATCGAGAGATAAGCTCAAGGAGTAAAATAGTAAGTAAATAAATAATGTATTTCTTGATAAGAAAGAAAATATTTTCTTTCTTAAGTATACACGCATTATTTCACAGCATCACATTTTTTTAAATACAGTAGTGAAGCCACTTATAAATATAATAGTAATATTTAAAAATGAACAGCCAATAAAGCTAAGCCTCGCCTTGGTGATATAAATGAGCCTCAATCGTGGTGATCAAAAGCAAACAAAATAATAGTTTAGTTTAAATATTAAACAGTTTTAATCGACAAATAAACATACACATTAACTTGATAATGGTTCTGATAAGAAGCGAAAGTACTCAGCTTACAACAAATGGCTCCTTTGAAGAAATCATTAATGAATTTCGAGATCGTAACATCAAAAAAAAATATTAAGACTCTTGAAAGAAAAATACATTTAAAAATTCAAAATAACAAGGATTCCATTTTATTTAACAAAACCTGTTTAAATGAAAAGATGGCGCCTAAATTCACTTCTCATATATATTGTCATCCACATATAGACCTGTTTCTTTATATCAGAATTCTTCAATATAGCTAGACCGGCTAGAATTTACGAAGCTGGGATCGAAACCCGGTTGATTCAATCGTCAATCCAAGATTCTACCATTCAGCCACGTGGAAACTAGCGCAAACGAGGGAAATTTAAACGCTTTATGTATCACACTTGTTTTTGTCACATATATCCGCTTAACGACTACCGAGGGCTCGATTTATATGAAGAGCCTTTAGTGGCAACCATTTACTTCCCTCGCTAGAGGGCTCAAACTTACAGGGGTAAGGGAGCATATATATTGTTATCCACAGACAGACCTGTTTCGTTCTATATATATATATATATATATATATATATATATATATATATATATATATAAACACACAGACAGACAGACAGACAGACACACACACACACACACACACACACACATATATATATATATATATATATATATATATATATATATATATTTAGTAGTCAATCCATTTATATTACATTCTTCGTATTATGATTGTGGTGAACTAAAACTCAGAGAAACGAAAAGAGTAGCATACGATATTAATTTAAAATAGCAGATTTTAAACTATCTCTGTTATTAATTTAGTTATGTTTCTTTGTTTATTGTCATATCCATCTTTGTGTTTACTTGATGTAGATGAACAGCAGTGGTATAATTTAAACCAGAGTTGGGAAGAGCCAAGGGTATTAGTCCAAAAGTGACCGTAATAGCGGGACCGAAGTTCGAACTCCTTATTACGCCGTTGCAGTCTGGTGTAGAAATTTACTAAACATTTTGCATAGTTGTGGCACAAGTCGATATAAAGGGGCACTCAGTAAGACTTGAATTCACTCATGTGGGTTTGCTATTCAAGCTTACAAATCATTACACCACCAGAGGTGCCAGTGTGTTAGCTACAACGATATGGGAACTCTCCCTGCTCTACTATGAAATTATCGATTACTTTTTAACCCTTTACTCACAGATCTTGATATATATATATATAATTATCCACGAGGCTTATTCTACACCTGTCGGATTCTAACTTCATATGTCAACATTTAAAAAGACAATTAACTTACTACAACATATAGAAATATTTCAATAGAGAGTAGAAAATACTTCATACAGACAATAATATCAAAAATAAAAAAAAACAGGAAGGTCTGTATATAAAGTATAAATAACCCACTATTGATAAAATTAACTTTGGAACTAGTGATAATATTTTAAAATGTTTTAAATAAGTAGAACAATTTATATTCCAAAATTCTTACAAAGGATAGATAAAAAAACTTTCTTCTAAATTTCTTTTACTTCATGTAATAGAAATATCTAAAATAAACTGCCCCAACAGCTTTGCCTCACCTTGGTGGTATAAACAAGCCTCACTTTGGCGATAAAAAGAAAAACAAAACAATAGTTTAATTTAAATAATGAAATAGTTTTAATCATGAAATACAAATACAGATACACTCTACCTTGATAAGGGTTCGGATAAGAACCGAAAGTATTTGACTTAGAATAAAGGGCTCTTTTGTAGAAATAATTAATGAATTTCAAGATCGTAACATCAAAATGTGAAACGTTACCCCCTCACCCCCCACATTATCTCAGTCTTCTAACCATGTCTTCTTCTTAGCCGGCCGGTGATCAACTAGTGGTTCGAGGGGGCAACGCACATTTCTTTACCTACACAAGAATACGATCGAGGGAAACAGGAGAAAACAAAACAGACGAACAAACACGAACAAAGCTTGGGGTTACCAAGAGCAGAGGAAGGTATTGCAACACTATATGCATGTGCGGACTATCGCTAGCGTGGGTTACTAGCGAAAATTCCACAATGCTACTGGAATCAGACATCTTGAGACTCTTCTTCACTGGACCCTATCTTGTCTCCTCGCCTCTCTGCTCGGTGTCTGGTGTTGACTGCCCCTCCGTGGATCCACGCCAACCTCTCTGTTCGCCTCTCTCTTGTCCAGTCTCAACTGCCTTCTCTCTGCTCTCCAGCCACCAACTGCCTCTGCTCCTGTCCAACTACCAACTGCCTCTCTTGGTCTCCTGCAACCAACTCTCCTCTCTCCTGTCCAACTACCAACTCTCTCTCTCTGGGTCGCGTCGTCAACTCTCGTTCGCGTCCCCTTACCACTTCCGGATACGGCGAGATTTCAGGTCCAAGAATCCTTTGTCTGGTTTCGCGCCAAAACAGACTCGTCTGCTTTGGCGGCCTACCCCCATAGTGCTACATAGTGCTACCCAAAAAGAAATATTGAGACTCTTGAAAGAAAAAAAAACTCAAAATAATAAGGATTACATTTTATCTAACCACACCTGTTTGAATATATATATATATATATATTTGTGTGTGTGTGTGTGTGTGTGTGAGTTTGTGTATTTGCGTGTGTGTATGTGTGTCTGTGTGTGTGTGTGTGAAACTAATTGATTCTATTTTTCTACAGAAACTACAATACATACGAAGAATACAACGTCCCTGTTGGGTAGAGTAAGTTTTCTGTTTTAAAAAAATCTTTAAAAGAATATTAGTTGAATATGTGTTGCTTCCCCTCAAGTGTGAATATAAGAACAAACAAGTACAGCAAACAACATCTTTTATTTTCAGAGCAAACCCAACAGGAAGAATGTAAAATAAGATGAACTACTAAGACTGAAAAAAAAAATGAAGAAATGTCCTTATCAAACTTGCAGGGGGATTTCCATATCTTCACAGCTTTAATACTGGACTGCGGCGTCGAAATAAGCAAAGCAAGACTCCAGCCACTCAATTACATTCACTTTTGTGTCACATCGTCGACCGCCTACACCACCGACGGGTCACTACTCCAATGAAGGACTGAACCTAGGCTAGTTCAGTCACCTGCCCACGTTGTGTTTTAGATCCAGCTAACTGAAATTGCCTTTCGTCGATCGCCAAACAAATGAGACAGGGCTGACCATTTGAAGAAAAGTACATTGAATCGAAAGCCAGAGATAAAACAACACGGGTTTCTCAATAATTAAAATAATGTAATGTTGACTAACAAAATAACTAAGTATGTTAAAAAAAATGATTCAGTTCACTTTTCAAAAATGAATAAGTTCGATCATATATGTATTTTCTCCGTTGAGTGAGCTATGACTATTCAGAGACTTGGCCATGTTTCTCTCAGCGGTCAGTCTAGTTTTAGTAGTAAACACAGCCTTTCAAAAAGCTAAGTCATTCTACGGTTTCCAATTCAGCTAAGTTTTCTGTTCGTCAGGTTCTCGTTACTAGCTCGTGATTCTCGCTCCTCTATTTCGGAAGGTCTGGCTCAAAGATTCAAAAGCAGAGTGTTAGGAGTTCACTGCTGTTTCTATTCGGTCTGTCTGATTCTCTTTGAGTGACTGCGACTCTGCAGTTCAACAACTCCAACTCTACAACTGTTTCGGCTTGCTATCTTTCCAATGACAAAATTTTAGCTTTTCTTTCTTTCTTTCTTTCTTTTGTTAAAAAAACAATTTCATATGTTTTTGTATTTTTCAGCCTAGCCAAGAATTAAACAATATTTATCGCTTCCTTTTCATTTTGACAATATATTGTATCACTCTTAAAAAAACAAAAACAATGTATTGATTTTATTCTTCTAAAATCCGTGCTGCTCATTTTCTTTACTACTAAAATCTTTTTCAGATTTTTTTTCTCACTCAAGTCATAGATCCCTCACTCAACTCTGTTATATTTGGACTGATATCATTGGGAAAGTTATGAACTCCTTCATCCACCCAGCAGCAGTTTAAGTAGTACCACAGCTGTTCTTCTACATTAAATAACAACAAAGCCAACAATCCTTATCGTATGTACGTGTATGTGAATGTTTATAAATTGTATTAAAGTTTGTGAGAGACTTACATTTTTTAGGAATATCCCTCAATTATTGACTTTATTTGCCTGTTTGTAAACAAGACAGTGAGATTTCGCAATTTAAATGTAACAAATAAATATGACCAAAAAATCGAAGAATTTTTGGTGCAACTAATTTTTATTATATGTTTTACTCATTCGTATGTGGTTGTTAATTTGACGATATCTTGCACATTGATGTCTGCTTGCATTATAAATCCTTTAAGCAGAAGTAACCCTCTTCAACTGGCCAACTGATAAGACGTGCTTATTGACTGATGTGAAAAAATAATGTCTACATTTCTTTCTACATTTTTTCAAGTTATTTCTTTTGGAGTTATGAATGCTTTCTTTTTTTATTTAATTCACTTCAGAAGATTACCGGTAGGGAAACATAATCCTCAGTTATAAGACTAAAAATGCAATAATTATTATTATTCTTAAGCTATCCCAAATTCCGAAAGATAAAGCAGTATAATCTGCGTCAGCCAATGAATTGTTGAAGGAATGTAAACAAAACACAGAAACTTCCCCCCCAAAAAAAACAGTTACTGTTATAATTGATAAATGTAGATTTTACTTACATTTTTTTCACAGACATTTATAGGATTATTTCTTTCCGGATAAAAAAAAAGAAGAAAAATCTCAAGAATATTGATAATTAATGTTACTACACAAATATCAGGTTGTTTGTCTCACCTGCTGTTTCTAAGTGGTCACTCATGTGAGTATTTTTAAAGATTAACACAGCCTAACTTTGGCGATCTTGCAAGATTTGGTACCTCTAAGGTGATTTCACCATATGCGACACAACTCTCTCCACTCAAAGTAATGACAAGTTATTATTATTTTTCATTAGTGACATCAGTTTTATATACATCGTTATTTTAGCGCAGTAAATTACTTTTAAAGCACTGCCAATTTATGGACCCGTACTCTTGTTTTAAATCCTGTGCTAGACTATGCTAATTTTAGTTGATTTATCTTTGGATATCTGCCAAGATTATTCCACGTTTCGCTTCAAGAAGATCCATATTTCTTTACGCCTATATGTATATTATGCGAGCTGTATTACGCCATACATATTGTATTTCACGAGGGTTCTCAGAAAAATACACAGGAGAAATTATAAAACTATTTGGGTCACAGCAACCAGAATAATAAGTTTCAGGCATACCATATTTTTTGCCGTGTGAAGCCGGAGTACAAAAAGACGGTTCAAAGAGTCAAACTTAATTGAACCCTCGGGTCAAAAGCGAGAGCTGCTCAGTTCATTGAACAAATTAGTATCAATATTCTTACCGAACAATGTTTTTTTTATAGCCCTGTACTCTAGATATTTCGTAAGGCTAATTCACTTGAACAAAAGGCGATATCCAACAAAATCACTCAAATGACCATAACTGCAGAATTGTAGACTTCTGTTTACCAGAATATATACTTCTGACCCATGTACGCGTCGTTGTTCCGTGACTGAAACTACCATTTTTATCTAATTCTATTTTGCTTGTCCTAATATTTTGGCTAATCAGTGTTTATTACTTATACAAACTTATTTGCGTGCTGTTATTTACTAAGTTTTGTGTAATCTGGTACATAAAAAGGTTGCTTACCCTAGCCACTATTTTTTAGCGGTCAAATTATTCTGCAAGCTCATAGATACTTATATTCTGTGATCAAGCGGCGACCAGTGAACTCAATATGACTTTACGATAAATCCCAGAACCCAATCTACTCAAAATAATAGTGGGCTTGCTTAGCTTACGTACTTTTATTTTAGTTTAGTGAAATCGGTTCTCTGTATATTCTAATTTAAGCACAGTAAACGTCTTTTAAATCAGTGCTAATTCATGAACTCGTACAATTGTTGTTAAAACCTGTGCTAGATAAGGCAAATCATAGTAGAATTATTTTATGCAGTCAGAATTTAAAGCCATTATTTACACACCTTTGGCTGTGTGTGTCGCGAATCATGATTGATTGATTGATCCATTGTTTTAAACGGCATGACAACTTGTCTAGGGTTATTTTATGCCAAACCAATTGTGTTTATTACGGGTTTATATTTGAATTTTTGTGAAGTTGTTTCTAAAGAGTTTTTTTTTTTTCTTTTTTTACCAGTTAGGTATAAAATCTCTTGATCTCCAGAACTGGAGTCTCATCATCAGATGCAATGTTATACCCAGGTCACTCTTTCTTTGCGGAAGTCTTACCCCTCTGTAAGGGATACAATCTGCACATTCTAAACCCCGCTCAGAGGAAGGCCATATCGTTAATTCGTTTCTGACTGAGTACTTTTAAGATATGGCCTTGTGTAGGACAAACATAGGCCTAGTAGATTTAGCTTCAAGATGAATATAGCGTTTCTATTTTTTTTATTCACGGTAATCTAAATATCTCTTTTTAATATAAGCAAGTTTTTAAAAAATCTCTTTCAAATTGGAGACATTCCAGAAATATTTTTGTGTAATGTCCCGAAGAGCAACGTTTCTGTTCTAATTTCTCAAACGTCAGTCCTATTATCATCATATAAGCAGAGAATATCTATCGATTTATCAGACAACACTCTCAAGTTACGCTTCAGCACATAAGCCTACAATTCGTCTCAACAACTTGTCGTTGCTCTAGTATTTGGCATCGAGACAACTAGAACTTCTTTCGTTCAAAGATTTGGCCCTTCATACAAAGCAGAGACAGAAAGCAAAGCGAATACTATTGACTACATGACGCCGCTGCCCCGAGGACTTGTATGGGAATGACCAGACGTGGTCAAGAGTGGTAAATAAATATTTATTATAACATAAAACGACAATAATATTGTCATGTTATCAATTCGATTTGATGTCCAGATATAATTTTCAAGATGCCATGTAGAAGTTGAGCATATATAACACCAGTGACTTTGTCATTTACTAAGTTCAATACCAAGTAAATCGTATTAGTTTCTTATTTGGTTGACATTATGACTGTAACATACCCATGATACACGGATGTGTGAAATAGACATAGGGAATCTAAAAACACGAAACTTTACGAAATTGGTTTAGGTACGAATGTTGTATAGTCATATGCAAATTCATGCAGAAAGAACCATAACGACACAATAATAAAGACGAACGACACAGTTCTTAGAAAAATATACCTCTCACTTTATTTGAAAGGGTTCGAAAAGGGTTACTCAAGGTTTAACTGTGAGAGGGAGTTGGAGACCGAACAGAACTGCAATATATTGACCCCCACTCTTAAGGCCATCAGCGTTGTGTCTTTGTTGTTCTCCAGGGCTGCTCAACCGGAGCCCTGGGGGCGCAGTCCGCTGGGTGCTGGCTTTCTCTACCACATCTTGTCACCAACGGGTCTGGTCTCCAAACTCACTGACTTCCTGTCCTCACCGAGCACAAAGTCGTCTGGCCTCGCCCAGCTCTGAAAGTCAACCTTCTTCTTCCGAGGCGGAAACTCAACAAACTGCTTTTTCTCAAATCTCACCCCACGTTTCCGGTGCGTGACGTCACCTAAATACCCTGGTCCCAATTCCTATCTGAGATTTTTATCTTGACATATCTGAATGACAAATCCTCTCCGCGAGCGCGTGAACACCTGCGTTAATGTTTCACCTAACTAACCCATGCGCTAAGCGAAAGGTTCTCATCCTAACTAAACTGAAAGGCAAGATATATAAAACGAAATCCCTCCGCCATTATATTACATGGCTTGTCAACAATCGTTGTATCATTTCATGCAGAAAGCAGTTAATAATTGTGGTTGTCAATGATCGATGGTATAAAACGTATCTTCACAACTGTTATGTAGGCCGTAACGAAGAGGCACAGTGAAGGAATGATGAGACCGTAATACATTCTTAGTTGGAGGTGTCCGTGGCGTAATGATTATCGTCATAGGAAATGGACACGGTGATACGAGTTCAAATCCTGGACGAGACCGATTGCATTTCACATCGCACTAATACCCTTGGGAAAGGTGTGAATCCAATTATTTTCCCTCCAGCTATGGGTAAATAGTTGGACAAACTGGGTTCTTCAGCCTTGGTGAGGCAACTAGTCTAGGAGAAGGAAAACTCTGAATTCAGACCTGTTAAACTCCGCTTAAAAATTGACCGTGTGTCATATCCTGCCCGAGCGGAGGGGTTGGTAAATATGAGTAATACATTCTTAACAAAAATATACATATCTCTCTATTTCTCGAAAGGGTCAAAACTTCTGTTAGTGTGTGAGAGAGACAGAGACAGGGACACGAAGGTAGCAGACACAGACAGGCAAAAGACTGCTATATAGACATTTTCCCAACCGACGTCGTGATGCCATATCAAGAGCCTTACGTCTTCGCTTCCTTGACGAGAAATTCTCAACCGCAGTCCGCTTTGGGCCATTGCACCTCCCAGGACGGAACCCAGGGCGGCTTTAGCTCTGACTTGGTTGTGACTCCAACTGGCTGACCGTGACTCTGTAACTGACCGTGACTCCCGTGGGTACCAGTGTGTATATAATGTCATAACGCTAATGTGTTTCGGTTGTAATGAACGTGATCTGCTTCCGCTTGTCAAGGCACGTGAGGTGTCAGGCTGTTAATGCAGTTGAAGCATCCTGTTCCAGATATCTCTAATTGACAGCTGTTTTAAAGGTCAATATGCAATACAATACTTATAGAATGGCAAAGACGTCATCAACTCAGATATATTTGATCCATATAATGAAGAATTACAGACACATACAGATTTAAAGACGTGAAATTGGACGACATGGACACTCTCCAAAACTCCAGGTCCGTAAACATAAACTAAATCCCTTTGCTACGGAAAGGATGTAACATAGCGTCAATGTTTCAGTGGAGTATAGTTGGTTTGAATTCTCACTTTCCTGCCTCCTATATCGGTTGTCTCACCAAGACAAAAGAACTAAGCATGTCCTAGTAGTCGGAGGGAGAACAAATGGATTCATGCCTTCAACTAGAATATTAGCATGTCCAAGATTCGAATTCTGGTCACGAGTCCGATTCTCTCGGAAGATAACCGTTATGCTACACTTGCTTCAGATCTATAACCTCACCACAAGATGTAGTTTTATTTCAAATGATGACACCCTATCTGAGGCGAGAGTGTCAGCCCTCTCTGTCTTCTAAGACCTAACTTATATTAAGGACGTCGAGTGTAATTAATAATATTAAGATTATATTAAACGATCCTGTTGAATAATGTTTATGAATATATATATATATATATATATATATATATATATATGTAAATTTAGAATTTAATAGCAAAATAGCCAAAAAAGGTCAAGACTGCTATATAAGCATTATCGCCTTGCTTTACGCAAAAATTCTAGTTCTGGTAAATGCAGATAATTGAATGTTTTTCACTTATCACCACCACTGTGGGTTCGATTTAGAAAGTATAGAGCATTATTTTAGAAATATATCTGCAAACAAGTGTGATAAGTTCATAATTTTCCTCCATTCTGGCTATTATATATATATATATATATATATATATATATATATATATATATATATATATATATATATATATATATATAAAATGATCCGCTCTTTCTATGTTTGTATGATATCGTAACAAAGCTAAAACGTCAAATCATAGAAAGAATTTTTTGCATACTACCTTTAAATTTTTGTTTTTGTTTTTGTTGTTTTTTGTTTTGTTATTTGTTATGGTTTGGGTTTTTTTTTGGGGGGGGGTTGACATAATGCAAATTCCAGTTCATTTTACAACACTCACCGTCGCCATTAAAATGTTTTGAGGGAAATAATTATTTAATCCTATGTATGATGCATCCCCACTTTAATTTATCTCAGCTTTTTTAATTAATCATGTTGTGATGATTAATGTGATGGAAAAGGTTATGAAATTTTATTGTCATGTGGAAAAAAGCCAATTCAAAATTTCTAATGTTTTTTTTTTCCTTTTTAGCCAATACAAACAATTGTGTGTATGTTCAAATAATTATGATTCACATTAATATTGTTTCTATCATATTTACCAACCTCTCCGCTCGGGCAGGATATGACACAAGGTCAATTTTTTAAGCGAAGTATAGCAGGTTTGAATTCAGAGTTTTCCTTTACCTAGACTAGTTGCCTAACCAAGGCTGAAGAATTCAGTCTGTCCTACTATTTACCCATAGCTGGAGGGATAATAATTGGATTCATATCTTTCCCAAGAGTATTAGTGCTATGTGAAATGCAATCAGTCTCGTCTAGGATTTGAACTCGTGTCGCCGTGTCCATTTCCTACGACGATAACCATTACACCACAGGCACCTCCGTATAGTCTTTATAGGCATTAACAGAGAGTTTAAGATGAGCCTGACCGAAATTAACTTGATAGTGTGAGAGCTCTTCAAAATTGAAATGTGTGTCTATCTTTTTTTTCCAATCAATCCATTCAGTTCACGCATTCTGCCCATGATCTTTAAATGATAATGAAAACATCCTTTTTTTTTCCTTTAAAAATTTGATTCTATTTTTTTTTTTCCAGAAATGTAACATTCAGGCTCCAAGCATAAAAATGTTGATCGAAGTAAACTTACGTCTTTTCCAACGTTATGCTCCAGTTTACAACTATCAAAGCCGATAATATCAAAAACAAATTGTCTGTTTCATCAAATAATTATTGCTTCAACTTCACATATGTATGACATTTGTAAAATGCATATCACTATTACTTAAATACTCATGAACGCTGCTTCAAATACTCACTGCCAATACTATATATCGATCTTACTTCTACGAACAAATATTACCATCACTTAAGATATTTATTACCAGCAATGTATAGAATTATTACCTTGATTTCAAATACTCACAACTACTAATTTAAATATTTATTGGTACCACTTCAAACAATTGCCACCAACACTGCAAATACATAATAATACTACGTAAAATACTTAATACCATTAATTAAAATATTTACTCTCATTAATGCAGTAAAATTATAACCACTAATTAAAATGTTAGGGGGTGTCCTCGTGGTGTAATGGTTAAAGCGATGAACTGCGGAATCGTAGTACGCAAGTTCGTACTCCAGTCGCGCTATTACGTTCACTTACTGGCAAATACCCTTGGGAAAGGTATGAATCCCCTTATCCTCCTAGCTATGGGTTAAATAGTACCACTATTGTTCTTCCGGGAGAATAACTTTGGCATTAAATAACCTAAAAAGAGTTGATATGCCATTAAACGTAGAAACCAAACCATTAAAATGCTAATGTCCATTAACTTACAATATTTATTATTTTAACTTAGAATAGTGATAACCACTGCGGCATACCACTTCTTCAAATATTCACAATCAGTAAGTGCAATCTTTATTTCCATACTTTTGGTACATATACAGCTTTCATTACTTTATATTCATCTACAGCTTCAAACACTCCTTAAAGTGACATCAAATAATTATCAGCACAACTTTATATACAAATTGCAGCAGCTTTTAACACTCCCTAACACTACTTCAAATAATTACAAGTAATACCAGTTTTCCATTTCCTTATTTCCATGACTTTATATATGTATTAAAACAGCTTCAAACATTCCCTATCACCACTTAAAATAGTTAATATCAGTATTTCAAATCCTTATTTCTATGACTTCATATACGTATTAAAACAGCTTCAAACATTCCCTATCACCACTTAAAATAGTTAATATCAGTATTTCAAATCCTTATTTCTATGACTTCATATACGGATTAAAACAGCTTCAAACATTCCCTATCACCACTTAAAATAATTAATACCAGCATTTCATTTCCTTATTTCCATGACTTCATATACGTATTAAAACAGCTTCAAACAGTCCCTATCACCACTTAAAATAGTTAATATCAGTATTTCAAATCCTTAATTCCATGACTTCATATACGTATCAAAACAGCTTCAAACATTCCCTATCACCACTTAAAATAGTTAATATCAGTATTTCAAATCCTTATTTCCATGACTTCATATACGTATTAAAACAGCTTCAAACATTCCCTATCACCACTTAAAATAGTTAATATCAGTATTTCAAATCCTTATTTCCATGACTTCATATACGTATTAAAACAGCTTCAAACATTCACTATCACCACTTAAAATAGTTAATATCAGTATTTCAAATCCTTATTTCCATGACTTCATATACGTATTAAAACAGCTTCAAACATTCCCTATCACCACTTAAAATAGTTAATATCAGTATTTCAAATCCTTATTTCCATGACTTCATATACGTATTAAAACAGCTTCAAACATTCCCAATCACCACTTAAAATAGTTAATATCAGTATTTCAAATCCTTATTTCCATGACTTCATATACGTATTAAAACAGCTTCAAACATTCCCTATCACCACTTAAAATAGTTAATATCAGTATTTCAAATCCTTATTTCCATGACTTCATATACGTATTAAAACAGCTTCAAACATTCCCAATCACCACTTAAAATAGTTAATATCAGTATTTCAAATCCTTATTTCCATGACTTCATATACGTATTAAAACAGCTTCAAACATTCCCTATCACCACTTAAAATAGTTAATATCAGTATTTCAAATCCTTATTACCATGACTTCATATACGTATTAAAACAGCTTCAAACATTCCCTATCACCACTTAAAATAGTTAATATCAGTATTTCAAATCCTTATTTCCATGACTTCATATACGTATTAAAACAGCTTCAAACATTCCCTATCACCACTTAAAATAGTTAATATCAGTATTTCAAATCCTTATTTCCATGACTTCATATACGTATTAAAACAGCTTCAAACATTGACTATCACCACTTAAAATAGTTAATACCAGTATTTCATTTCCTTATTTCCATGACTTCATATACGTATTAAAACAGCTTCAAACAGTCCCTATCACCACTTAAAATAGTTAATATCAGTATTTCAAATCCTTATTTCCATGACATCATATACGTATTAAAACAGCTTCAAACAGTCCCTATCACCACTTAAAATAGTTAATATCAGTATTTCAAATCCTTATTTCCATGACTTCATATACGTATTAAAACAGCTTCAAACACTCACCAACAGTACGTCTAATAATAATCACCACTAATTCAAATCCGAATTTCTATTACTTTATATACATAACAGATTCGAAAACTCACGAACAGCACTTCAAATAATTATTACAACTTCAGATCCTTATTTACATTACTTCATATACTTATTCTCACTAACAATACAGTGAAGCAAGTGACTATCAGCCGTCCGTGTCAAATTTATGCTACATTTAACAGCATTAGTAGACATTTTCATAAACCACTTATTTGAAACCATTTCAATGTCAATAATGTCATCACGACATAAAGCTGACAAAGTGCGGCTTTTATGGCCCTGGGGGTTTTCTTGATAAGGAGACGATTGCATTGCAGTAAGGCCGTCGTTAGTTGTAAATCCCTACCGAACGGATTACACGGACGGATGGAACATTATGGGATTAAATGTGCACATGGTTTGATGAAGTAAAGGCTACTTTTATCGTGTACGCTAATAGGAATCGAACACAAATAGTTATATCTATGAGCACTTTGCTGTATACAAAGTCGATGAAACATCAGTGGTCAAAGATTTGAAGAGTCTAAGAATCGGGGAAGTGACATATTGTCACATCATCTGAATTTTTTTTCTATCAAATATTTCAAAATAGCATTTACATGTTTGTGGGAATATAATCATGGAAAACAAACAGAAAAGAAAATAACTCTTCTGTTTCTGTTAAAAGTGAAATAAAATGATAATAAAAAGTTAGGAATTGAAATTTGCAACACTGTATACTGAAACATACACTAAAATTACTTCGTAATTACAAACATGAGGCCTCGTAAATACGGACAAAAACTCACAGTCAAATTATGCATTATATTATACACACACACACACACACACACACACACACACACACATATATATATATATATATATATATATATATATAAACGACATTACATTTTATATATATACACAACATTAAATTATATATATATATATGTATGTATAACAGATTACAGTATATATATATATATATATATAAAGTAATGTGGTATATATATATATATATATATCATCATCATCATCATCATCATGTCGTGCCGCCAGCACGGATATCCTTGACTCTCTCTCGCCACTTTTCCCGATCGTTCATCGCCTCCGGCAGGTCTTCTAGGTTACATCCTGTGTCCTCACATAGCTGCTGAATGTAAGTTCGGGCTGGTCGTCCTGCTTTTGCTTGGCCATATGTGGGGGTCCATTGTAGTACGTCACTTACGAGCTTGTCTTTGCTTCTCCAGCAGTGTCCGGCGTGTCTGGCTCGTCTGACCTGTATAGTTTTCGTGATGGGAGGCAGGTGGCCGTACAGTTGGCGTCTCGTGGGGTGTTGTCGCCAGGACTTGTTAAATATTGCTCTCAACATTCTTGTGTAGTTGCCGTCAAGTTTCTTCTCCAGCCGTTTGGTTAGCGTCCGTGTAGTGCATCCATATAGCAGTATCGATACAACCGCTGCCTGGAAGAAACTGCGCTTCATTTCATCTGTCAGGTCTGATTTCCATATTATTGAGAGCCTATCTATAGCCGTCCATGCTTTCGTCAGCCATGTGTCGATGTCGTTTTCTGTTGATGAGATGTAACTTCCTAGGTAGGTGAATTTGTCCACTAGCCTCAGAGAGGCTCCGTCTAGAGTGGTAATGTTGCCGTTTGGTTGTAACACATATATTCAGTTTTGTGCGCATTGAGATGGAGGCCAATGCCTGCGGCAGCTCGTTCCAAACTATGCAGTAGCGTCTCTGCTTGGTTAGGCGTATTCGCCAGTAACGCTAAGTCATCAGCGTAGTCGGCGTCTGTGATTGTTGTTGCGGGGTACCTTTTGCTTCTTTTCTTAGTCAGCTCGAAGCCATTTTCTCTGATTTTGTCGATCGAAGCTCTAAGCACGTAGTCTAGACAGATGATAAAGAGGTATGGGGCTAGTGTGTCTCCTTGTAGTACTCCTGCAACAATGTCGAAGTATTCCGTGTCTCCATCTGGTGAACGTACTTTCACTTTGTGTTTTTGTAGAGGATCATTATTGCTGCTACGGTTTCTTTAGGTAGGCCGTATGCTAGTAGGATTAGTTCCATTTTCCCTCTGTGGATGGAATCGAAGGCTTTGGTAAAGTCGACAAATAGTAATGTCGCCTGAAGGTTTTTTGCCCGGACGCCTTCAAGTATTCTACGGATGGTCAATATTTGTGAGGTTGCGGATCTATTTCTCCGGAAGCCATTTTGGTTTTTCCTATGGTTGTTGTCTATTTTGGATTCTATGCGGTTTCGTAGTAGGGCATTGTAGATTTTGGCTGCTATGGATGTAAGTGTTATCCCTCGGTAGTTCTTGACTAATCCGAGGTCGCCTTTTTTAGGGAAAGGAAGGATGCATCCCTTCATCCCTCTTTCTATCCTATTTTGACTATAGACAGCGTTGCATTGCCGGAGCAGTATATCTTCGAATTGTCTAGTCTTCCAGACTTCTGGGGGGATCTCGTCTAGCCCTGCAGCTTTCCTATTTTTAATCTTTTTAAGAACCGAGTCGAGTTCTTCTTTGGTGAAAGGCCCTAGTTTAATGTCTAATTGCTTACTGATAATTCTAGTGATCGGTTCATCCGTTATTTTCGGTGGGCTTCCTAGTAGATTTTTGAAATGCTGTTCCCACAGTTTTACTCTTTCTTGTTGGCTTGCATCTTTCAATTTTGCTTTGGCTGTGCTCTTCCTTCTACTTACTTCGTTCATTGTTTGCCAGGCTATCCTGGATTGTCTATCTTCCACCGAGTCTCTAATCTTATCTATCTGATTTTGTATGTATTCTGCCTGTTCTTTTAGATATATTCCTGCTAATTGATATCATGCCTTTTCTAGTTTTCGGGCATTTGTGTTTGTTGGGTTCTTCCGATAGCTTTTGGAGGCAGTTTTCACGAGTGCACGTTTTTCTCTAATCTCTGACGTTTCCCAAGGGACTCTATGTTTAGTTCTAGGTTTTGTTGGGATACACTTTGATGCCGCCTCTAGGTGTGCTTCAACAAAGTTTTCATATTCGTCATTTGGGGTAACTTTTTCTGTCTTCTCTTGTAGTGTTTCGAATCTGTTTCTTAATCCTAATGCATATTTGTCTCTAATGTCTCTGTTGTTAAGTAGGGCCCAGTCATTGCGCCTAGTTGTCACTGTTCGTGTGGCGTTTTTTCGTAGGCTTAGACGTATTTTGGCCGTGACTATTCGATGATCGGAGGACACACCCTCGAAAGAGGAGTATGCCTCGCAATTCATCACACTATTTTTCCATTTTCTGTTTATAAAGAGGTAGTCTATCTGTGCTTTACTCTTGTTCGCGTATGTGTGGGTCCATAATTTTCCCTCCCTTTTTTGAAAGTTTGTATTGAGGCATGTTAATCTATTTTCTATCATGAAATCAATTAGATGTTGTCCATTCCTGTTTGACGTGTTGTGTAGGCTGTATTCGTTGTTTCTGTTTTTCCCGATTTGTGCATTCATATCTCCGCCAATGACTAGCAGGTTGTGTTTCGGAATGCAACGTACTAGGGAGGATAGCTCCTCGTAGAAGGTGACTAGTTCGGTTACTTCGCTAACATTGGTAGGGCTGTAGCAGGAGATGATCGTTGCTTTGGGGTTGCCATTAAACGTTGCAGCCATCATCCTAGGTTGTATTCTGTCAATGCTGTTTAGTGTTTTTAGCGCTCTTGGTCCTATAAGCATTCCCACCCCTCCTACCGATGCATTGACAGAGTTTTTCCATGCCGATACAGTCACCAGCATCCATCCGTTGCCAGTTTCGTGATATTTGATATCTTCAGTGTGCGTGTATCGATGTTCTTGTATACAGATTATGTCTATCTTATGTTCTACGGCTGATGCAGTTAGCTCTGGTAGTTGACCTATTCTATTTAGGGTACTAACGTTAAATGTTGCTATCTGTATTGTTTGTTTGCATTTTAGTAGTGTTTGTTAATATATATATATATATATATATATAATGAACAGCAGATTCCTCCAAGCAGAGATCATGTCGATACTGCTATACGGATGCACCACATGGACGCTAACTAAAAACGCTGCCAGCAATATTGAATAAGTCCTGGAGACAGCACTCCACAAATCAGCAGCTATCAGGTCACCAACCACCTATCACGAAAACTATCAAAATTAGACTAAGTAGACACGTGGGACACAGCTGGAAAAGTAGGGACGAGCTCATAAGTGATGTACTCCTGTGGACCCCTTCACATGGACTAGCACAGGGAGCACATTTATACAACAGCTTTGAGCCGATACGAAATGTAAACCTGAGGATCTGCCGAAAGCAATGGACGATAGGAAGGTGTGGCTAGAGTGGGTCAGGAATATCCGTGCTAATCGTGCGACATGATGTTGATCCTGATATATGTATATATATATATATATATATATATATATATATATATAGTACCTCAATATACATGGGACCCATGTGACAGCAAATAAATCTACGAATAATAATGTTCTTTTTTGGTTAAAGATTGGAAAATCCGTGCTACCAGCACGATGATGATGATGATGATGATGATGATGATGATGATGATGATGATGATGATGGTATAACTATTAATTCTCACTCACAATGTCTTGGAAAAGAGAGAAAAAAATGTTAGTTGGCACAACTCATCTGGAGACAAAATCAGTCAAAACTGAGCAAGAAAGATTTTGCTGGAAGTTTATCTTATCAACAGAAAAGAGAAATTTATGTTGGGTACCCAAATTTTAAGCCACAGGGTCAGTAAAACACCGCAACAATAACGAAGAAAGACTATATGGTAATGTAGTATATATATATATATATGTATATATATATAATGTAATGTATGCATATATTTATTTTATATACATATATATATATATATATTGTAGGTTATATATATATATATATATATATATATGTGTGTGTGTGTGTGTGTGTGTGTGTGTGTGTGTGTGTGTGTGTGTGTGTGTGTGTGTGCGTGAGTAAAATATATATATGCGTAACGTAATGGGTAGATATTATATATATATATATATAGTATTCTTTGGTCCAGTTAAACCGGAGTTGGGAGTAATTCCATCAGGACAAGAAATTATTCATGAGTGAATATTTAAATTTTCCTGGTAAAGAGCTCAATGTAACACTAATACAGAGCAATGAATTCTTAAGAAAAACAACAAAACCGGTCACATAGGATTATAAATTTATTTCCTTCCTGTTACGCATTTTTGAAATTTCCAAAAACACGAAAAACATTAACGGGACTTCTTCAGATATTTTAGATAGAATAGACACAGAAAAAGTTGGAGGGGATAGAAGAGGGGTGAAGAGTTATCTGCTCATTAAGTCCACTCCCTTTTTAAATTTTAATTTCAGTTAGAAATGTAGTAAATTTATTTAAATTTTTTTTTATTGTATTTTGACCTAAATTACAGATGTTACATTAAATTAGATTTAAATTTTAATCAGTAACCTAATGATACAGTAATAGATATATTAAACTAAAACAAATATTTAATCTATTTAACATATTTTAAAATTTCAAAACTATTTAGAAACCATTAATCAGTTATACTTTTTATGAGTAGTGCGTATGTATTATGTGCTTTTTCACAATTTTCTATCAAACATTTTATTCTATTTATTCATTTACATTAATTCTCAATTTAACTCTATGCTTTTTTTGAATTGTTTTGTTAATCATCTATAGTTTAAATTTAGCCCTATGTCTACACCTAGCAATTAATTCACTTCTCTTATTTAATTTTTTTGGCTCTGGAAAAAGCAAAATGTGGATTTTTTCCTCAAGACACAGATTGCACCTAATATAGAAAGACCTTGGGGTATTAGATCTTTTTAATATGGACCATTGAATTTCAGGGGTTAACCCTTTATTTTTCAATCCACAATAATGTTTAGATAGAGCAGTTTGATTTTTTTTCTATGCTCATGGGAGAAGGAGGATTTATGATTACCATACTTAACCTTCCAATTAGTGGACGAAATGCCAATATAAGATTTCCTATCATTTATGTCCACTTTTGGATAAATAATAGCTTGATATACTACATTGTCTAAATTACACAAACCATTCATAGGACAATCACTTCGAGATTTACAATTACATTCTATTTTTTTACTATTAATATTATTATTATTTACTCGGTTATGAAATTCATTAATTATTTCATTATTATGACTATTTATTATTTGAGAAATATTTTTACTGCAAGAATAACTTATTTTCAAGGTTTTTCAATTAAATATTTTATGTAATATATTATCTTGTTTAAAATGGTTATATATCAGTCTCAAAAAATATTTACCTACATCTATATGTGCTAGTTTACAAAAAGGGGGGTTAAACCAGATAATTTTCCTTTTTCTGTTTTTATTTTTTTGATCGTAATTATTACTTTCTTTATTAATCTCATTTGTTATATCTTCTTTTAAATACCTAAAATCCTCCTTAAAACCACTATTTTTAAGGGCATCTATATGCCTCTTACTACTCTCTTTGAAAATGTTTTCATTTGCAGATAGATTACATATTCTTAAATTTACTGCTTTTGGGACTTGTTTAATTATGTTTTTAGGGTGATTTGAATTGATATTAATATACGATGGGTTCTGATTAGTCTTTATGAAAGGTTTATAAGAATTATTTGATAGATCTAGAGTCACATCCAGGAAATTGACTATTTTAATATTAGATGAGATTTCTATCTTAAATCCCAAAAACTTAAAAGCACTTATAATCCTCTTTTGTATGCTAGAGCAAAGAGGGCCAATACTATTTGGGATATATAATAAACCATCATATGGTACAATCCTAGTTGCTGAGGACTAATGATTCTAGTTAGCATATTTAATATATATAAACCTACAAGGTTTGCTATTTGGGAGGAATCATACCCACCCCCAATTGGAACGTCAAAATTATCTAATCCACTTTTTACCCAAGTTGATTCGTTATTTTTTATAACTGTTTTCCTACAAGCTAATAGGTCAAAATGTAATTAAAAAATTAAAAAATAATTTTTTTTTAAATAAATTTACTACATTTCTAACCGAAATTAAAATTTAAAACGGAAGTGGGCTTAATGAGGATATAACTCTTCACTCCTCTTCTATCCCCTCCCACTTTTTCTGTGTCTATTCTAGTTTTTTATCTAAAAGATCTGAAGAAGTCCTGTTAATTTTTTTTCGTGTTTTTGGAAATTTCAAAAATGCGTAACAGGAAGGAAATAAATTTATAATCCTATGTGACCGGTTTTGTTGTTTTTCTTAAGTATATATATATATATATATATATATATATATATATATATATATATATATATATATATATATAATAAAATGTAGAATCTCTCTCTCTCTCTCTCTCTCTCTCTCTATATATATATATATATATATATATATATATATATATATATATATATATACACATGGAAGTCAACTTTATACAATAAAACAAAGCCGATTTTTTCCAAGCAGCAGTCGTCTCAATTCTATTATATAGAATCACCACATGGACACTAAATAAGCGTATATAGAAAATGCTTGACGGAAATTTCACAAGAATGCTACGAGCTATACTGAACAAACCGTAGAAGCAACATTCCCCCAAAGCAGCAGCTGTATGGTCACCTACCTCCCATCTCTAAAACAATCCAAATATGACGGACAAGGAATCCTAGACACTGTTGGAGACGCAAGGACTAACTCATAAGCGACGTTCTCTTACAGACCCCTTTACACGGACGTATAAGTGTCAGCTAACCAACTAGAACCAATCTACAATAGCTCTCAAAGGACACGGAATGCAGTCTAGCAAATCTGCCGGAAGCGATGGATGATAGAGACGAATGGAGAGAGTTTAAGAGAGAGAGAGAGAGAGAGAGAGAGAGAGAGTCAGGGAATCCGTGCTAGCAGCATGATATGATGACGATGATCATATATATGGAGAAGATGGATTTAGAATCAAGAAAAGTTGCATGGAAGTAATGTCGAAGCAATAAAAGACAGTTGGTATGAAACTAAAATTTTGTATTATGGACGCAGTAATTCCATTGCTTGGGTTTCATATGTTTTCCTTAATCTTCAGACGGTCGTGTGATAAAAGTGGGCTGTTTACTGTCTATATTTAATCGCATTATTTGTGGATATTGCAAGATACCTTTTCACAGAAAGACAATTTAGTGAGGTGTTAGAACAGATTACTTTCAAAAAACAATATCAATAATAATAATAAATGGTGCAAAAGAACCAGAAGAACAAGACAAGAGATCTATATATTGAACAACACATCCTTAACGAGAGCAAAACGAAATGGAAAAATATTGTTATGGCATGGATTGACAACAAAAAAGCATTTGATATGGTCCTGTAAAGCGGAATAATAGACCGTCGCAAAATGTAGCAGAATCCGACAAAGCTAAAATGAAAATCATAAGCTGAGGTGAAAATCCCGGGAGGTATCTTCCAAGGAGATGCGCTATCACCATTACTATTCGTCATAGAGATGATGCCACACAATCTCATACTTACAAAAAGAACAGGTCGATACAACCTTACTAAATCGAAGGGAAAAAAATCAAATGGACTACATGAAACTTTTGCGAAAAGCGAAAAAAACTGGAACCCCCAGTACAGGCAATGATAATATATAGTGAGTATGTAAGGAGGAAATATAGCATTGAAAAATGCACCATACTATTAATGAGAAGCGGAAAACGACACATAACAGAAGGAATTACACTACTAAATAAAAAAAAAATCAGAAGGTCTGTAAAAAAAGAAAACTTACAAGTATTGGAAGAGGGCACCATCAAACAAGTGGAGATGAAGGAAAAAAATTGAAAAACAGTATTTCAAGAGAGGAAAAATACCCGTGACCAAACTATACAGTTAAAATTTCATGAAAGTCATTAACACTTGGAATGTCCCCATTGTGAGATACCTAGGGCCATTCCTAATGTGGACGAAGGAGGAAATAAAAAAAAAACAGATAACAATAAAACTAATGACGTAGACGGATTATAGTCTCATGTAAAGAAGGAAGAAGAGGAGTCGGCAGCATTAAAGATAGCGTTGATACGTCAATCAGAAGACTCGAAGACTTCATCAAAAGCGAAGAGGATGACTGATCATAGCGACAAGAAACAATACAGACAACACAAGGATAAACAGAATAGAAATAAATTGGGAAGAAAAACAACTGTAAATGTATTTCAATCGACAAACTGGAGAAATTCACATGAGAAAATATAGACATGGCTTAGAAAGGAAAATTTAGGCGACATTTCTACACTAGGCGGTAGCTCTCTGAAACTTGTAGACAAGTTCACCTACCTAGGAAGCAGTGTCTCATCAATCGAGGCAGACATCGACAAGCGGCTAACAAAGGCATGGACAGCTATCGATAAACTATCGGTCATATGGAAATCAGACCTGACCGATAAAATGAAATGCAGCTTCTTCCTAGCAGCGGTCTTGTCGATACTACTATAAGGATACACTACATAGGATTTGTTCCATCTTCCCTCTGTGAATTGATTTGAAGGCCTTGGTAAAGTTGAAAACGGCTGGAGAAGAAGCTAGACGGCAATTACACAAGAATGCTGCGAGCAATTTTGAACAAGTCCTGGAGACAACACTCCACAAAACCCCAACTATACGGCCACCTACCTCCCATTACAAAAACTATCAAAGTTACACGAACCAGACATGCAGGACATTGTTGGAGAAGCAGGGACGAGCTCATAAGTGATGTTCTCCCATGGACCCCCTCATATGGCCGAACAAAAACAGGACGACCAGCTTGAACCTACATACAGCAGCTCTGTGAGAATACGGGATGTAGCCCTGAAGATCTGTCAATAGGGAGGAGTGACAAGCGAGGTTCAGGGATATCCGTGCTAATAGCACGACATGATGATGATAATGATGATGTCAAAGCAAGAATAGACAAGCCGCAAAAAATAGCACATGTAAACTGTGTGGTAATAGAGATGAAACAATCTATCACATAATAAGCGAATGCAGCAAATTAGCGCAAAAAGTATATAAAACGAGACACGACATGGTGGGGAAGATGATCCACTGGGAATTGTTCAAGAATTTTAAATTCCATACGAACAAGGGGTCTACGCAAAACACGGAATCCCTCCTGGAGAATGAGATGTATAGACTTCACTGGGATTTTGAAATACAAGCGGATCACGTAATCTCGGCCAAACGACCATATTTAGTGATAGTCAACAAAAAGCAAGAACCTGCTGAATAGTGGACTTTGCCGTCCCGGCAGACCAGAGAGTAAAATTGAAAGGTTTGCTAGTTTTTCTTTATACACAACCTGAAGTGCCCACCAGGCAGATCTTAAAGCTGTTATATATAGGATGTATCAATACTCTAGTAAAAATAATCTTGGGTTCTTTTTTTGTTTCAAATTTGAAAATAGTATGATATAACAACTATTAATCCTCAATCACAATGCCTTGGCCAAGAAAGGAAAAATAGTTTGCGTCACTTATTTGGAGACAAAATCATTCAAAACTGTTTCAAAAGAGATGCAACCCATTAATATGATAATGGTTTATTACTGAGACAAAAATATTCAAAAAAGGATTCTATGCCTTGGAAGCTGATATCAGCATCATCATCATGTCATGCCGCAGGCACGGATATCTCAAACCCTCTCTCGCCACATCTTTCTATCGTTCATGGCCTCTGGTAGGTCTTCAGGGCTACATCCCGTATCCTCACATAGCTGATGTATGTATGTTCCAGCTTGTCGTCCTGCTTTTGCTCTGCCATATGTGGGTGTCCATAGGAGTACATCACTTATGAGCTCGTCCCTGCTTCTCCATCAGTGTCCTACATGTCTGGTTCGTCTAACATGGATAATTACCGTGATGGGAGTCAGGTGGCTGTATAGCTGGTACCTTGTGGGGTGTTGCCGCCAGGACTTGTTCAATATTGCTCGCAACATTCTTGTGTAATTGCCGTCTAGTTTCTTCTCCAACCGTTTTCGACTTTACCAAGGCCTTCGATTCCATTTACAGATGGAAGATGGAACAAATCCTACTAGCATACGGCCTACCAAAAGAAACCATAGCAGCAATAACGATTCTCTATAGAAACACCAAAGGGAAAATACGTTCACCAGATGGAGACATAGAATATTACGACATTGTAGCAGGAATACTACAAGGGAACACGCTAGCCCCATACCTCTTTAGCATCTGTCTAGACTACGTGCTAAGAACATTGATTGACAAAATCAGAAAACGGCTTCGAGCTGACAAAGAAAAGAAGCAGAAGATACCCTGCAAAAACAATTACCGACGCTGACTATGCCGATAACATAACGATACTGGCAAATACATACAACCAAGCCGATACACTACTGCATAGTTTGGAACGAGCCGAGGCAGGCATTGGCCACAAATGTCAATGCACACAAAAGGGAATATATGTGCTATAATCAAGCAGGCGACATCGCCACTCTAGACGGAACCTCTCTGAAAGTGGTAAACAAATTAACCTACCAAGGAAGCAGTGTCTCATCAACCGAAAAAGACATCGACACACGGCTAACGAAGGCGTGGACAGCTATTGATCATATGGAAATCAGACCTGACCGATAAAATGAAACGCAGTTTCTTCCAGGCAGCAGTCGTATCGATACTGCTGTATGGATGCACTACTTGGACGAAGCTGATATAAACAATTAAAAAAACATTAATTTCATGTCTCTAGCTCAAAGGATGCATTTTAGGAGACGTGTTCGAAATGATCACCATTGCACTTGTCCCAACAATAATTCTTTATCATATAAATGGATTGTATATATTTTGAGTTACCCTGTATGTCAAATAGATCTATATAAGAATGTTCGCATTTGATAAAACCATGGGAAGAAATAAATGCTTAGGAAGTAACGACATCAAAATGAAAATACGAACGTACAGTGAACGCGATGGTTTAAACTTTGGCATAAAATAATCCTAAACCAGTTGACATACCGTTAGATTCAATCAATTAGTTATCATCTCTTTTTCAAATACTTATTAATACTATCTCATTTATTATTTCCAACAAAAGTATCAATGGACATAAAGTCAGGGCGGAGTGTGCATAAAATTTAGATAGCAAATTTTACTTCATGTACCATAAATTCGATAGATATTCACTATCCAGTTATGTATGATACATCTATTGTAAACTGAACATCCAATTTATTGCTTTTTGTGCAGACCTTTTTTTTAAGTGAATTTAATTCGAAAATCGAAAAGAAAATAGGGGAAAACCGTGTGATTACAAATTAGATGAAAAAGCATTTTGTAAATATACGCAGTGTTCTGCTTTAGGATTTTGAGATCGTTTTTTTTTTAACGATCTAAAATATAATTACAGTCCAAATCCAGTCAATTTCTTTTAGAATAATGTTGACAAGGAAATTGCAAAATCAAAATGTAATTAAAAAAAAATATAATTCTGCTGATATTTTACTGGATTTTTTTCCCTTTTATTTAATCAATTCAAATCCACAAAGGAAATTTCTTGCATTGTCGTTCAAATCTCTCGGCACCCAACTGTTATAATAATTGGTTTAAATTTCAATTAAATGCAAGGGATTAAAACTTCTATGTTTATTCATATCTTGCTTTGTTATTTAATCAGTCTGAAGCAGCTGAAATAAATATAGAGAACTTTTTCTACGAACCACGTTTAAAAATCAGTTACATACAAAAAAAGAAAAGTCCTTGATGTGATCGGACTATCAAGCGAGAGAGAAGAAAGAAAGATAAGAAAGTGAAAAAGAAGACAATTATCACTTAAAAAGAGGAGAGAAACAAGAAATAAATTGGTTTGGTTTGGATTGGTTAGGTTTAATTTGGTTTGGTTTTATTGCATATCAGTCATTGTTGGTTATTTAATGTCAAATTCATTTTTATATATAAAACAGTTCTATTTCAAACAATCCAATTTAGCATAAGTATAGTTTTTTATTTACACACAGTTAAATAGAGAAAATGTAGATAAAGGTTAAATGTGAAAACACTTCTATTTCAAGCAATTCAGTTGAGCATAAGTACACAGTTCAGTTCTATTTGGCCCATATATATGACTCTATCTGGTGCTGCCACTCCGAGCCACAGAGAATTTGGGAGCGATGGTTATAATGGGGTATTCCACATTCCCCAAACCTCCAGCATTACAGGAGCATCACCATCTTATTTTTAGTGACATATCAATGGGGGAGTCTTACCCCTCTGCAGAGATGCAGTCGGTGTATTCTGCATCCCCAGCCGACTGGACCAAAAAGAAAAAGTTAACTGAAGAAAATTATAAAAGTGTTTTGTGGCTGAAATGTTGTTCATTGAGAAAGTGTTATTGTGCTTCCTGCATCCGTTGTAGTTTCAGCGAAATAAATAGGAAACTTTAATTTTGGGCTGTCCACTCGTTCTTCTGCATATTTGATTACTATGTTGCATTCGCAACATGAAATAGATGATCCATAATGCAAATCCCATTTCAAGGGATTTAATTTTGAAGTTTCTCTCGATTCGACCGTTGAATAAATATATGCCTATAACATATATTCATATAATTATTTATCGATTTATGAATTTATTTATTATGCATTGCATATATATGTATATATATATAAATCTCAACGTAAATGAAAATAAGTACAAGTCAGTTTTTTGTTTCAACTGAGCTCAATATCGATGCAGGAGCCATGACGAAAATCGAATATAGAGAGTCGTTAAAATTACTTTCTAGGGTCACATTTGAAGTAAGTAAAACCAAAGGGAAGGCACAAGCAACTTGCATGTATGTCCATGTGTGTGGTTGTGTGGTACCCTCTTCATATTTGAATATATTAACAGCATGGATGCTTCTCTGCGACAACCGGTTTCATGCAGTCTTCATATGACAATCATCAGGCAGGTTCTTCCATTTTTTTTTTCTGCCGGATGATTGTCGAATAAAGATGAAACCAGCATAGGAATAAGGTTCTCATTTAGATTTGTTAACTTAATTTCGGCTATGTTTGGATACTACTAGTAGGGGTCACTCTAACCCCCATCACCACCCGATGAAATATACATAAAATAAATGCAAAGCAATACGTTTGTTTGTTTGTTTGTTAATGTTTATCACACATCAACGTTTGTAGGTTATTTAATAGCGAATACATTTTTATACAAACAATCAGTTCTATTTCAAACAATTCAGTTTAGCATAAGTACACAGTTTAATTGTCAAAAACATTTCTATTTCAAGCTATTCAGTTTAGTCAAACAGTTTTAATTTAAACAATTCAGTTTAATATAAGTATAGCTTTTGTTTTTCACACAATTAGATGTCTAAACAGTTGTACTTCCAACAGTTTAGTTTAGCGTAAGTACAGTTTAAATTTTAAAAACAGTTCTATTTCTAACAATTCAGTTTAGCATATGTACGCAGTTTAGATATCAATTCAGTTCTATTTCAAATAATTCAGTTTAGTATAAGTACTATTTCAGTTCTATTTAACTCGTAGATAAGACCCTATCACGTGCTACCACTCCAGGCCAGAGTGTTCCTGGGAGCGATGGTTATGTACTCTACATTTCCCAAAGCTGGAACCTCACCATCAGATTGTTTAGTATCATATCCAGGAAACTCGTTGGGGAGGGGTCTTACGGCTCTGGAGAGGTAGAGTCGGTGTATTCTACAGCCTCAGCCGAGTGAGCAATGCACTGAGTTAAATGTTAAAACAATTTTATTTCAGATAATTCATTTTAGCACAAGTACGCAATTTAAATGTCAAAACAGTTCAATTTCAAGCAATTATGTTTAGCATAAGTAAGCAGCTGATTTCAATCTGACCCTATCAGGTTTTACCACTGCGGGCTAGAATGAACCAGGGAGCGATGATAATGAAGGAGTACTCCACATTCCCCGAAACTCCAGTATTACTGGAACCTGACCATCAGTTTGTTTTGTGTCACATCCAGGATTATCGTTGCGGTGGTCTTACCTCTCTCCAGGGATGCAGTCAGTGTATTCTACAACTCTAGCCGACTAGGCAACGTAGAAGCAATACATTGGTAAAAAAAAAACTAATTGTGGAAAAAGGTGCAGTGGGACCAATTGCCCAATTTAACTCAGGACCCAACACATGGGAATAAAAAGATAGCAATTTAGTTGGTGATTCTTCAGGCAACCGCGAGCCCACACTTGTAGACCTTGGGGTGGGCCGAAGTACGGTTTATCCATTTTTCTCGGTCTGTAATATCTTTATTGATTTACTCCGTTTCTTAATTCACCTGAGCGTTCCCCTTACATTTACCTTTATATATATATATATATATATATATATATATATATATATATATATATATACTGTTAACTATATTTACAGCATTCACCCCACGAAAAAGAGTGTATGCCTTCTGAAGAGGCGGAAAATAATTATTCGTTGAAATGAATTTATAGTGGCATTTTAGCCGTGGTTGAGTTTCCTTCCATTTGCAATATATATATGTGTGAGTGTGTGTGTGTGTGTGTAACTGAGTGTGCGCTATAGTTTCAGCTAAATCTGTCATTTTTAAGTTTGTACAGGTTGAAGCAATAGTAACAGGACAGTCAACATCGTTATTTTTACCGAGTTTCATTTCATTTAAAAATCATAATCTTCCTTTGGTTTCCCAATAATTTCTGAACCTCACAGTATACGTGAGTCATTTTCGATAAGTGTGCATTCTGAAGTGTGTATACACATGTACATATATTTCCATATATTAAGACATTTTTTCACTTCGTACAAAGAAGTATCCCTATGACCAAATATAAAATTACCTAAATGCTTTTTTTTCTTTTTGTTTTTGTTTTTTTTCTTTTTTTTAGGTCGGTCATGGTTTCTGATTTCTTATCGAAAAGATTCAACGCTGTGGAGTTCGGTAATAAATAACACATAATGATATTGCTTCTGTTCTTGTCTTTTTTGTGGAGGTTAATTTTTCTGATTGTTTTTTTTTAAATTCTATTTAGAGGGTAGAGTGTTCGCCAATGGTCCGGGAGACCTGGGTTCAATCCCAATTCGTGTCATACCAAAGACATCATCATCATCATCATCATCAGGTGGTGCCGCCAGCACGGATATCCCTGACCATCTCTCGCCACTTCTCCCTATCATTCATCGCCTCCGGCAGGTTTTCAGGGTTACATCATGTGTCTTCACATAGCTGCTGTATGTAAGTTCGAGCTGGTCGTCCTGCTTTTGCTTGGCCATATGTGGGGGTCCATAGGAGTACATCACTTACGAGCTCGTCTTTGCTTCTCCAGCAGTGTCCTGCGTATCTGGTAACTCAGCAATATAAGGTACGTATCAAGGGTAAAGTGGAGCAATCCAGGGAAAGGAGTAGCGTCCCCACTACACCTCAGTGTCGTAGCTATTGAAAAGGGAGCCTTCTAGTTGCCCTTGACTACAGTCGCCAATTAAAAAAGAATAATAATTTATTTGTTTATCTCTGTATTTATTTTTGTACGACGCATTATCATTTCTAGTTTCTAAATTTCAACGCGATTGACATTGGTAATAAATCATAGATTATAAAATTGGTTTTATTGAATCCATTTATTCTCCCTCCAGCTATGGGTAAATGGTAAGGCAGACTAGGTTCTTCAGCCTTGGTGGGGCAACTAGTCTAGGAGAAGGAAAACTTTGAATTCAAACCTGTTAAACTCCGCTTAAAAAATTGACCTTGTGCCATATCCTGTCCGAGCGGAGGGGTTGGGTAAATATGATAAAATTGGTTTTATTCTATTATTGTTTTTTTTTTCCTTTATTCATTTATTTTGGTGGGATGGTCATGCATTCTTATTTCTGGTCATAAAGTTTCAATACACTAGAATTAGTTTGGTTATTCATATGAGAATTCTAGAGTGTTGAAACTTTATGACCAGAAATAAGAATGCATGACCATCCTATAAAAAAAAATAATATTGTTTTTGTTTCATTTTGTTTTTTGCCTTCTTATTTATTTATTTAGAACATCGATAGATAAAATCAGAGAAAACGGCTTCGAGCTGACAAAGAAAAGTAGCAGAAGGTACCCCGCAAAAACAATTACCGATGCCGACTACGCCGATGACATAGCGATACTGGCAAATACACCCAACCAAACCGAAACACTACTGCATAGTTTGGAACGAGCCGACGCAGGCATTGGCCGCCATGTCAATGCACACAAAACGGAATGTATGTTCTATAATCAAACAGGCGACATCTCCACACTCGACGGAACCTCTCTGAAACTAGTAGACAAATTCACCTACCTAGGAAGCAGTGTCTCATCAACCGAAAAAGACATCGACACACGGCTAACAAAGGCATGAACAGCTATCGTTAAGCTATTGATCATATGGAAATCGGACCTGACCGATAAAATCAAACGCAGATTCTTCCAGCCAGCGTTCGTGTCGATACTGCTGTATGGATGCACTACTTGGACGCTAACAAAATGGCTGGAGGAGAAGCTAGACGGCAATTACGCAAGAATTTTGCGAGCAATATTGAATAAGTCCTGGCAGCAAATCCCACAAGACACCAACTATACGGCCACCTGCCTCCCATCACGAAAACTATCCATGTTAGACGAACCAGACACGCAGGACACTGATGGAGAAGCAGGGACGAGCTCATAAGTGATGTACTCGTATGGACCCCCACATATGGCCGAGCAAGTGCAGGACGACCAGCTAGAACATACATACAGCAGCTCTGTGAGGATACGAGATGTAACCCTGAAAACCCGTCAGAGGCGATGAACGATAGGGAAAGTTGTGAGAGAGTATCAGGGATAATCGCGGTAGCAGAACGACATGATGATGATGATGATGATGATGTATAACGTTCCTCAAGAGATTATAAAATTCTGGTATTCTTTTAAAAGAAAACTAGCTTTTTATTACCAAAAAATGTTTAACGTAATAGTTATCTATGGATAATACTATATATATTAATAAAACATAGATACGCATTGCGCTAGCCATGGATATATATATATATATATATATATATATATATATATATATATAAGGATTGTTTCATATGAAAAACAGTCTTAATTCCATGAACTGTATAAGTAAAAATATAAATTTACAACATCAGAATATATCTATCGAAACGACAATTTTAAAATTTTCTTCTTGAGCTCGAATGTATACATTTGAGCAAACAAAGAAAAAACGTTTTCTTATCGTCACAATCAGCCATTATGTTTTTTTTTATTGCATTTTTATATCAAAGAGAGCAAATTACAAAAAATCCAAACAAAAATAGTCACCTATGCGCTTTGAGATCTAAAGATGAAAATAACGGAAGTTAACTCAGATTTTTATCCTACTCACTCGTGATTTAGGTACAATTATCCGCGTTGCTTTTAGAATATATCGAGGAAAAAAATTTAGATAACAATGAAGATACTCCTGGTGTGTTGAACTTAGTACTACTGACTTCGCTTGCACCTGTGTGCCCTCTTTACCATTTATATCAAGTGTGACATAAAGCCAGAAGATTCTATTTATTTTAGTTGGTATGAAAACCTGCTTAACCCCTATATAAAAGTGCAATTTCTTTTGGAAAACTCTTGATAGATAGATAGATAGATAGATGGAAATTTCATTAATTTTTTATGTGGTATTTCTTCCCTTTCGAGTCTTGGTTGTAACATTTAATTCATTTTTTAAAATAATTTTTCGTCAGTAATTTTTCACATAGGAAGAATGGCTCTGATGTAAGATTCAAATAAATAATCTCCTTGTCGAGGAAGCCGAGAAAATACTCACTGCATCACTTACCGTGGAGTATGAGACCCACCCAGAAGAGGTGCCTTGTGTATGATATTAATCTCTCTCTGGTGGAGGGGATCCTGTTCCGGGAAGCGTGTAATTCTCCTTATTGTCATTACCACCAAATCAACTTTGGCCTGATGTGGTAATACCTGTTAAGGGCCCATCTATGAAATGAAGAGATTCGAATAAATATCATTACTTCTAGATCCAAATGCTTCAAGCAATATAGTTGTGTGCGTATTGTTTGTATAAGATCAGAATACTCAAAACCATTTAATTGTATGTAAAGTATCATTATCATTACAAGCTAAATAAAACTGTGACGAAAAAACAAATGATTGTACTTGAATGTTAAAAATGCAAATAGTAATGATTCCGATTAAACATTAATAAATTTCAGCATTAAATAACCCATAAATTATTGATATGCCGCTTACTAAGTAAAAAGTGAATCCAAGTCAAATCGAGCAGACAAAAAATGGACTGAAAATTGAATTTCTCAAATTTATCATCGCGCTCAAGTGTAGGGGTTATCACAACAAAGATGACTGTTACCACAAGCGTGTTATCATATTTACCAACCCCTCCGCTCGGGCAGGATATGACACAAGGTCAATTTCTAAACGGAGTTTAACAGGTTTGAATTCAGAGTTTTCCTTCTCTTAGACTAGTTGCCTCACCAAGGCTGAAGAACCTAGTCTGTCCTACTATTTACCCATAGCTGGACGAAGAAATAATGGGATTCATACCTTTCCCAAGAGTATTAGTGCTATGTGATATACAATCAGTCTCGTTCAGGATTTGAACTCGTGTTGCCGTGTCCATTTCCTACGACAATAACCATCACACCACGGGCACCTCTCACCACGGGCACCTCCCACTACGGGCTCCATAAGCGTGTTATAAACATCAATGAGCGAGGTGTCATCAAGGTTTTGCATGCCAAGGGTAAAAATCTAACTTACATTCACCGTGACCTTGTTGCTGTGTGTGATAGGCAGATAATGAGCAGGAAGTTGCTATTTGGTCCGACGAGGTGCGTTTACAAAGGACATACGAATCTGAATGTCGAGTTTTGTGTTGGCGTTCCACATTCATCTGCTTACTGTTGTTCTCCAATCTCTCACTCCCCCCCATCTCTCTCTCTCTCTCTCTATCTATCTATCTATTCTCATTTGTCCCCTCTCTTTCTTTCTTTCTATCTGTTCTTAGTTTTCTTTCCACCTATCTATCTCTATCTCTATCTATCTATCTATCCCCAATTGTCATTCCTTCTCTCTCTCTCTCTCTCTCATACTCTCTCTCTCTCTCTCGCTCTCTCTTTCTCGTACTCTCTGTATATTTGTCTTCCCATATCCCTTTCTCTCTATCCTCAATTTTACTCATAAATTTTTCTGTTCTCAGTTTTCCTCTTTCCTCTCCCTCATCCCCTCTATTTTAAGACACCCCAGCATTTTTCCACTCATCTCTCTCTTAACTCTCTTTCTCTCTCTTCCTCTCTCTGTTCTCTCTTATCCTTTCAACTCCCTCAGTTCTCATTCATTCTCTAATCGCACTGTCCCTTTCATCTATTCTCTCTCTCTTTCACTCTCGCTCTCTCTCTCTCTCTCTCTCTCTCTTTACTCTCATTAAAAACTTCTATATTTTTGACTATTCTCAGTTGACCTTCAATCTTTCTCTCCAAATATATATATATATATATATATATATATATACATGCACACATATATATTTTTCTCTGTTCTTAGTTGAATTCTGTCTTTTCTCTCTCTCTCTCTCTCTCTCTCTCTCTCTCTCTCTCTCTCTCTCTCTCTCTCTCTCTCTCTCTCTCTTTCTTTCTGTTTTAAGGTGTCGGTTCATTTCTTTCTCTTTATCTTTTTGTGCTTATATAAAATATCCCTGCTTATTTTTGTGGGTATAACAAATCAAGAGACAATATATACTACAAACTATGCATCCTTTCTGTGGTATTTCATAATGTCACTCAACCTTTTCATATCCTACAATGCAAAAGAAATATATGAACAATAAATATTTGCTGAAATATAAAATTATCCTATTTTTCTAATCCAATTCAAATTAAGAGATTTATCTGCCTTAAAATGAAATTAAAAAAAAAACAACATATTCATGAATTTGATTATATACAAATTTACAGGAAAAAAATTCTATTCGTGTAAAAAAGAGACAAAAAATAAAAACTGTTTTGACATATTTAGAAAAACAGGTATCATAGAAATTAGAAGAAAATTAATATTTCTGTGAAACCAAATACTTACCAAATCTAACGAAAAAAATTCTACAGAAACAGATTGTCCAAGAAATCGCCCACGAAAAAGTTGGGATATCGAAAACTGTCATCTCATTTAGTCAAAAAGCAATTTACTGAAGACCATATATTCCGGTGAATAGTTTGATATGATTGTGATGTTTTATTGCATCTATCTCAGATTCATGAGATGGTATCTTCAGATTATCAAGTCAAATTGATATTGTTTGACAGAAATACAGCGGTTGTTCAACCTGACGCTGCTGGTATATGAATATCGAGGGTGATGACATGTAAAAGTACCAGCAGTCCAAGTAACATATTACCAATGCTTAATCTTTATAGTTTTAATCATTTAGTAAATACCTGAGCCTCACTTTCTGGATATTATGCGTAATTCATTTGATATCAAGAGTAAGACACTGACAATAATGCACTTTCTTTTGTTTAAGACGATATAATCTTTTATAAAAGACAGAAAATTTCCTCCTTTCAGCGGTGAATAGTGGAAGACTCATAAATGCCCGGTCTGATAGGCTAAAACTATAAACATCGGAAATAGAGAGAAAATGTGTCTTTGTGTATTTCTCCCAGCAGAAGAGAATAAGTGACAATATCTTCTACGATCTTCGAGCCTAATTAACCTAATATGCAAATTCATATATATATATATATATATATATATATATCTATATATATATTCGAAAAAGATATAGAAGGATGTACGAGGGTAAAAGATTTAGAAGGAAGTGCGACAATAAAAAAAGCAGTATGGAAAATAAAAATCGGATGACTCCATTTTTTACTGTATGTATGTGTGCAGGAGTGTGTTTGTTTGTATATATATATATATATACATGGTACATTCAAAAAGGTTCCAGATTTTTTTTTTTTTTTTTGTACTGGCATTTAAATTTGTCGTAGACCCTTGTAAATTCAGTATGTTATTGCTATATAGATTATGATATGACTGACCAATTTTTATGATTTCAGGTTCAAATGAACAGCTAAAGCAGGAACTGCAATACACCCTACTAAAGCCTGGTTGTCACAGCTGGTGAATTTCAAAAATGCAATCTGGACTTTAGAAGAACGATATGCAATAAAATTCTGTTTTAAACTTGGAAAAAATGACATGCGATGAAAGCTGATCTACTGCTTTGACCCACGGAAGCATGCTGGCTCTCCCAGACCCAAGGCCAGACAGAGCAAATCCACCCATAAACTTTTGATGATCCCTTTTCTTGACAGCACTGGCAGGATGTACATGCACTGAGTTCCCACTGGAGAGACAGTCAACAAGGAATACTATGTTGAGTTTTAAAGGGAGTTTAGGAAGAGATTTGGTCGGAAGAGGCCAGCACTCTTCAAATCGGGTCAGTGGCATTTCCACCTGAACAATGCATCAGTCCAAAACTCCATCCTTGTCACAGACTATTTGACATGGATGGGCATCAATACAGTACCTCACCCTCCTTATAGTCGAGACCTTACTCCCTGTGACTTTTGCTTATTCCTAAGCTCAGAAGCTGTCGTTATGAGACAATTGAGGCGATGAAAGAGGCTGTGACGAAGGCCATTGACACGATCACACAAGAGGAATTCCATGGAACTTTCCAGAGGTTGCTGGAACGGTACAACAAGTTCGTTGCAGCCGGAGGAGATTACTTCAAAGGGGACTGAGTTTTATATGGGTACTATCGATAAAAGTGCCTATACGAAAAAAGTCTGGAAACTTATTTAATGATCCTCGTATATATATCATCATCATCATCATCATCATATCGTGCTGGCAGCACGGATATCCCTGACCCTCTCTCGCCACTCCTCCCTATCGTTCATCGCCCTAGGTAGGTCTTCAGGACACTCCACGATAATCAGATAATTGTTAACAGTTTAGCTCAAAGAGAACTTTTTAACTCACTTTTTCATAAACAATTTATAATTTTTATCTCCTTCTGTCTCTCTCTCTGTCGATATCAAGCAGAAAATCTTTTTTATTCGCTTTTTTCAGTAGTTTTGGAAGAATTTTAATATTTGCCAACTGTTTCCAAGCACTGTAAAAAAGCGGAAGGTTATTTCTAAACCTACACACACACACACACACACACACACAGAGAAATATATTACCAAACGTTTTTATATATCATCTATGTATATATATATATATATTGTATATATAAATATAAATCATATATATATATATATTGATTATATACATATATATATATATATATATATGTATGTATATCTTATTTATCTAATACACACACAAACACACACACACGCACACACAGATATATATATATATATATATATATATATATATATATATTTATATCTTGCCTAACTTAAAATCGCTGGGTTTGACAGAATAATAGATGCCAAATACAAATCAAGCTTTTGGTCGAGTATAAAAAGATTTCGCGGGCAACAAGACTCCCAGAAATCATACAATAGCAAGCAAAATCTTGCACTCTTTTATCCATCTTTTTTTTATATGGATTCTTTATCCTGTACCATATACGTGTGTCGATAACGCCTATTCGAGCATTTCCAACGGCGTTTTTTTCTGCATCATTCTCAATATTGACTGGGGTGAGTTCATCTCGAAGACATCCAGTATCCTAATCATAAAGGGAATAATAAAGGCCTTTTGTCTACCCTTGAGACTTCAGTTTTTAAAACTAGTTTTCTTTAAGAAGACTCCACAGAAAAAAATACAAGAATTTTTTTAAAAAAAGGACTCTTATCCCCAATGAATTTTACCAAAACCAGGAGGATGACAAAAGGCTGTTCGTTGGGAAATATAAGTGTTGGGTATCACCCACTTTTTTCCACACAATGAACTAGTCCATCTGCCATATATAGCAGTAGCTACAAATATCTGGGCAGACTAGAAGGTGAGAGCAGCTTCTTATAGGAATAGTATTAGAGCGTTGGAGACTGGAGATCGCACTAGATTACCTTGCCACAGTAATAACGGAAGCCAATACGATCGTTAGACTATATTTTTATTCTGTATTCACTAATCCTATGTTCTTTTCTACTAATAGTCTCTCTATTGTAAATACTTTTTTTCCTGAGAATATATCTCTATTTCCTCTCATATCGTGGTTTGTCCTTTATTTTATATTACAAGCGCAACAATAAGGAACAAATCGATTGTGCAACCTGCTTCGCTGAAGCAAAATGCATACTAAGAGAAACAGTATAGCAGAAATACAAACATATATAACCACATACATGCACAGATAGATAGATACATAAATAGATCTTAGAAAATTAGACACAGATTCAACAACACTTGTTGACCGTTAGTTTCTCACTTTTACAATCATTTCTGGGATCATATACTCTGTTACTAATGTTGAGTACTCCTAATTTATAAATTTATAAATACAGAATACTTTATTATATATATACATATATATATATATATACGTGTGTGTATTTGTATGCGTGTACTTTAAAATGAATTTGTCCTCAAAGAGATTTATATTCTTTTAGAAATTATTTATCTAGTTCTTACGTGTTTTCACTTTCTTGCTTTCTTCAGGGCATGTTTAATGGTTTTCCTGTGTATGTTTGGTTTATATAATTATCACTGTCTTGATGGAAGGTTGTTTGTTTTAAATCCGTCATAAAGCCCTTCTAGTTGTTGAATATCTCTTTCTCTCCATATCCTGTTCCTCCCCTTCTCTTCCTATAGTATGCTTTGTGTCTTCCCTTCTAGGAGCACCTTCTCTTCACTCAATTACTCTTTGATATTTGATATGCTACAAAGTTTTTTTGTTGTTTTACTCTGAGTCTTTGTGTGTTTACGTGTGTATGTGTGTGTGTTCGTCTAGAATAACTTAAAAATAATAACAATATCAAATAAATACCATTAAAAGCTAGAAACAACCCAAAAATCTTCACCTCTCTAATATTCGGGGAACACACTAAACCAGGATTTAAAAATGCCAGATTTAAATATGTGGAGAATGTAATATAATTATAGAAAGAAAAATTCTATACCTTCGAAATCCTAAAAACAAATTTATAATAAATAAAAAGTTAAGCTGCAACACAAAAATCTAGTCTACATAATCGGACGACATTAATGTAATGAATTATATATAGACGCAAGCTATTTATACCAGAATATCACTCCACAAAAGCAATACTAAATCACCTGAAAATAGAAAATTAGATGTGTCTAAATACCTATACGAAGGTTGCATATTTCACAGAGATAGATTTGAAAAATTAAAATCAGGATTATGTTTCATCTTTTGATGAGAAAGAAAACGAAAAAAAATATAATTGATTTTTTTTAAGGAAGTAAAAACAGGAGGTAATACATAGGCGAAAATGTTTTGTCTACAAGAGACAGTGAAAGAATTATTATTTCGATAATCCTCTGCGCAAAAGCGAAAATCAGCAGAAGAATTCAACACGAAGGTCACGCCTTGTCAGTTTGACGAACAACTCCTGCCTGAGAAACTAAAATTCTTAAATAACATTCTTTTTTAATTCAAATATGGAAAAATCTTTTAAAACATTTCCGTGGTCTTATCTTTCTTTCTTTGGTTTCTTTTGTTTCTTAAATGTATATCAACTTTTGTAGGTTATTTAATGCAAAGCCATCCTTCTAGAAGAACAGTAGTGGTACTATATAACCCATAGCTGGGAGGATGAGGAGGTTCACAGCTTTTCCAAGAGTATTTGTCCGAAAGTGAATGTAATTGCGCGACTAGGGCTCGTACTCACTTACTACGATTCCGTAGTCCATCGCTTTAATCATTACACACCACATTGACACCCACAGGTCATATCACGCCAGCCGAAAATTAGTAGAAATTTAAAGTTAGGGAAGACCAAACTTTGGGTGAAAATGAGAGTGAATCAAATGTTGAAAGTGCTCCAAGTTGAGAGGGCATAATTAAGGACTGAAATCAAAATTGAGAGAAAATTGATATTGTCATCAGCATCTCTAGCTCTCATTCTTGGATGAGGGGCATACATATAAAAAAGAGTTTTCGTCCTTTGGCGGAGAACGGTAGAAGGCATCTACTGAAGTCATGTCACTCTGGGCTATGGTCTTCCTTCAGATTGTCCAGGTTGGAGAGGCAGAGAAAGTATGAGACAAATCAACACTTAAAGGAGACAGATAAAACCTGAGTTAATACGAGGCTTGAGTTGAGAAGTGAAGTGATGCCTGATATAATGCTTTGAGATAACTTTGTACCAGACACGAGGAGATAAAAAAGCGAAGAAAAATGATTATGCTATTTTAGAGACCAGTTTTTGACCTTTTACCAGACTGCCCTGGATGTGGAAAAGCAAAGAAAATTAAAATAAAACGGCGCTTTGCGAGAGACAGAGAAACCATGTGATTATACGATACTTTGAGGTGACCTTGCAGCACCTGACTGGCCCAGCTATAGAAAAGTAAAAAGCGGGGAGAAACTGAAATAACACGATACTCTGGGACGCCCATTAGACCAGAGTAAGAAAAGTAAAAACGCGAGGAGAAATTAACACAACAAGCTACTTAAAATCACGTTGAACTAGACTATCAACATCGAAACAAGAGATAAAGATTGAGAAACATAAACATAACCACCAATTGATATTGCCTCTTGTCAGATTGCCTTGTGCCAGATTATCGAAAGCAAGAATAGAAAAGCCTAAAACTTAAACGATAAATTTAGTGACCTTGTGCCTGTTTTTAAATACAGAGAAATCCACTGACTCTTAATTCGTAAACTGGGTATCTGACTATAAACTCCCAACGTCTGGGATGAGTGGATATATAGACCATTTATCGAGAGACTTTCTTTTAACTAAATATTATGATTGTCATAAAGCAGTGTTCTGTTCTCTGTTTGTTGAAGTCGATTTTTTTCACTTTCTTAATTGTATAGTCTCATCCGTCTACTCATCGACTGGCGACTCCGATTGGCAATTGATCTATTGTCGGGATCAAAAACACAACGTGAGTAGATTAGAGTCACCCAAGGGCATACCCAACTAAGCGGAATGGTCAGTGGATTGGAAGCGCAGTCACAACAATCTTTTGCGACGGTGGGTGTACAGCCATATTAATTGGTGCCGTGACCAGGATTCGACACCGGAAAACGTTGAAGTTAAAGACATACTAATAGGTTATCAAGGATCGACCTAGGATGAGTGGAAAGTGATTAATTGACCAGAGAGAGACCAAGTTACCAAGTGACTCCTAGACAGTTTATCGAGAGAGAACCGGAAAGAGAGATAAGGGAAAATGCATTTTGGTTGTCCCTTCCCTTTCCTGATAAAGTTTATTAGTCGGTAATAGGTTTAAGAGAGATTTCTTTCATACAAACAAGGTGCGGAAAAGAAAAAAAAAGATGAATAATGAGGAGTGTGAACAAGTATCGGATGTTAACACAAAGGAAGCCCAGGAGGTTGTGGAGGCCGATCACTGCTAAATTTAGAACTTAATTGAGGGAGTCCGGCACACAGGCAATACTGAGGATCCCTTTGATCTGCAGGATTGGATAGCTTTCTTGCAAATGAAGAGATTAATTTTCGGCCTGACCGACCGAAAATTGATCTTGCTAGCAATAGATATGTCAACAGGACTGGTGTCCTTGTTCATAACCAAGGCTGTGCGAGAAAGACCATGAAATGACTTGGGAAGAGTTAAAGGAAGCACTAGCGGGTCGGTTTGCCAAGGAGAGGACAGTCATTGAGAATGTCGAGGGATTAGTGGGGCTCGAAAAAACTTCGGGAGAGACCACCACAGATATGGGACAGAGAATTATTTAGCTGACTATTTTGGTTCACCCCAATGAACCCCTAAGGACTCGGAATTATACAATCTCAATTGGCAGCGATATTCGTCGATGTTCTCCATGACGAGGATGTCAACAGAGTCGAAATCCGAGACACTGCAAGCCGTTGCATATTGACTTTTGACAGAGCAGTCAGTCAGGGATTTCTCTACAGAGGATGCACACAAGTAAAAAAAAGCAAGCAATACGTGGGTATATGCAGATCAAGTGGGCTAACAACTGGGATATGCATAGGCGTTATGAAAATATATATACACTCATACCCACAGAGATACGGTCTGTTTTGGAGTCAGTCGATCGGGCAGTCAAGAGGTTCGGAGAACACCAGCGAGTGGTCATCAGGGTGTGGGGGCGGCCTTTAATCCGTTGAGTATTTTTCGTCAAGGAAACAAAGACGTAGGGCCCTGGATATGAAATCCAACGTGATTTAAGAATAGGTCAATATAGCAGTCCTCCGAGTCTTCCGTCTCTCTCTCTCTCTCTCTCTCTCTCTCTCTCTCTCTCTCTCTCTCTCTCTCTTAAGAAGTTTCGACCCTAAGAAAGAATTGAGAGATTTCATTTTTATAATGAAATGAGTTTTTGCGTCTTTTCTTTTGACAATATACAACACGAGCAGGCTCGAGGGGGCGGTGGCTTTGGCGAGAGTTATCAGCAGAAATAGAGCGCCAAGTGCGTTAACAAGGTATTTTAAATGGTAAGAAAAGCATACACACGCATATATATATGTATGTGTATATGTGTTTATGTAGGAGAGATACTCAGAGTTCTATGGTTAAGGTCGTCACTATATAGACAATGATATGAGGACAAATCCAGGCCAAGAATGTTTGCATTTCTCATTGCTTTGGAACTCTTGAGAAATGTATGCATTTAACTATTCTCCCTGCATCTATGCATACAATTTTTGGACAGACTGGGCTTTTTATCCTTGATATAGTTACCAGTCTAAAAGAAAGAAAACTCCGAATTCAAAACTCCACTTAAAAATAGCCTTGTGTCTCTGCCTTCTCGTAGCAGAAAGTTCGATAAAATGCACGCACTTACACACACACACAGTGGTGGATGAGAAATTTAGCTGAATCTGTTGTGGAAAATTTCGTAAAGATAGATCGTTTAAGACTTGACTAGAAACATTTCGAACATTAAGATCAGAAAAAAACATTTACTCGTATTTCCATTCTGGAAGAAATTTAGCTTTCATTGAAATTCTTTCCATTTGTAGCGATGCCTCTTAATATCTACATGTCGTACACGAACGCAATCATTCTGTTTTGTGGTTGTGATTTGAAACTTTCATCAACAGATAATGTTTTGTAAAACTTGCTCATTGATTTCTAAACGGAAAGTTTATTGCTATAAAAAGTGATTTCCTATTGGATTCTTTGGAACAATCTGTGTTATGAAATCAAAACAATTCTCTGAATTTCATATTCATCGCTGCTATATACATCTATATAATTAAAAGTAAAGTTTGAGAACCGAAGGCTGCCTTTTCAATTGCTACAACACTGAGGTGTAGGGGAGGGCGTTACTCCTTTACCTGGATTGTTCCACTTTACCCTTGATACGTACCGTATATTGCTGAGTGTTAAGCAAGGAGGTATTAAGTACCATTTTAAAAGTGTTTGGTATGACGCGACCTTGGATTGAACCAAGGTCACCCAGACCATTGGCGAACACTCTAACCACAATGTAAATGATCAGGTTCGATATATATATATATATATATATATGTATTTGAAAAAATTCTAAAGCTTTTCTTAGAAAGAAGAGCTATTGCTGAAAACTTGTTCTAGCAAAACACTACTACTTATAAAACTGGGAAAAAACCTTATCAGATTCGTATCTAAATTTCCATGCTGGTTTAGTTCATAAAGAGGTGAGTGGTGTGTGTTAAACCTGAAATCTGGGTGAGGCTCAGAATTATTTGAAAGATCCGTGTACACATAAAATGCAGAATTCAGAATTTAAAAAAATATGATTAAAACGGATGTCTCGTGGTGTTAATTGCACTAAATGTTGATTCTTACGTAATGTTCACGTTTATAGCTCTAAGAACCTATCAATTAGAAGCTAATTGTCCGTTTGTTCATAAAATGAAAAACAGTAATATATATATATATATATATATAGTTACTTTGTAAATAACAACTAAAATATAAGAGCTCTTCCTCGGTGGATAGGGCAATATGCAATTAATATTAATTGTTAAAACTCAAAGTAATTATCCTACTATTTACGTTTCATGGATTTATATCCTTAGGCAGACAGAAAAATGAATAGAACTGTTTTCTTAATTTATTCATATAGCAATATGTTTGAAGATCTAAATTCATGGAGCTAGAATTTGGATGAGTTCTAATATTTTATATATTTTCTAGAAAAGAAATGTGAAAAAAACATTATTTTAATCTGCACTAAAAATGCAAGTAAGCAAAGTTGGCGACCTTAGCCAAGGGTGACTCGAAGTCTCCCTTTTCAATAGCTACTACACTGAGGTGTAGGGGAAAGTGCTACTCCATTCTCTGGATTGCTCCAATTTACCCTTGATCCTCAAATTAGAGTGATGAGTGCTAAGCAAGGCGGCATCAAGTACTATTTTTGAGTCTTAGGCATGAATCGACCTGGGATCGAACGCCAGTCTTCCGGACCATTGGTGAACTCTACTCATTAGGCTAATGGCCCGAACTTTTTATTATCATTATTGGAATATTATTTAATCACATCGAGTATTATTAGGTGATATTTATTATCAAACTCTCCAACATTAAAAAAGTATAACAAACATAAAAATAGATACACTTCCACTCCACATTTCTAACACACACACACACATACACACACACACACACATATATATATATATATGTGTGTGTGTGTGTGTGTATGTGTGTGTGTGTGAGTAAGAATATATATATATATATATATATATATATATATATATATATATGTCATAATTTTCTGGAGTTTGTAATTGAAGCATTTTTCATCCTTACAGTGACCTGTATAATTTTCAATGATTAAATGTAAGTAAAATACTATTTTCTTTCGCACTGAGTGCCAATCAAATGGAATTCATAATGTTAAGATACCATTCGCTTAGATAAAGATTTAATGTTTTCAGGGAAAACCATTATCATCGATAAATTAAAATGTTTTCCCAAATTTGCGATTAGGAAACTCATGAAGCATATGTCACACAAAGTCGGAACGTAAGTTGGTTTTTTTTTAATTATTAGTAAAAAAAAAACCCTCAGTATCTTAAAAATGCAACTTTATTTTTCTTTTGCTTTGAATAAAGGCCAAAAAGTAATGATATCTATCAGGCAGACGATTTTTGAAAATGTAATAATTAAAGTCGTAATAGCTTACAAAGGAAAATGAAATGAAAGACCCGGGTTCAAATTTCAACTGGGACGTAGCATTATTGGTTTTGAAGAAGCATAAATCCACTTCCTCTAAATTGGTAATCAAGGTGGATAATGTCTTTAATCGAGAATGGGCACTGGAAAAAGAACAGAAAATCATGAGCCCTTAAAATACCCAGAATCTTCACCTTGTCCAGTATTAATAAATCGTGGAATTAGACAGCGAAATAGAAACAAAGGCATCCTTTATTTATTTGATTTTAATGGCATATCAACCTTCATGGATAATTTTATGCCGAATCCATTCTTGTAAAAGAACAGTAGTGATACTATTTCACTTATAGCTGGGGAATTTGGGAGGTGCCCGTGTTGTAATGGTTATCGTCGCAGGAAATGGATACGGCAACACGAGTTCAAATCATGGACGAGACTGATTGCATTTCACATAACACTTATACTCTTGGGAAAGGTATAAATCCAATTATTCTCCCTCCAGCTATGGGTAAATAGTAGGGCAGACTAGGTTCTTCAACCTTGGTGTGGCAACTAGTCAAGGAGAAGGAAAACTCTGAATTCAAACCTGTTAAACAAAAATTGACCTTCTGCCATAACCTGCCCGAGCGGAGGGATTGGTAAATATGATAGCTGGGAAAAGGAGGGAGTTCGTACCATTCCCAAGGGTATTAGTCTGAAATAGTTTGACTGGGGTTTGGATTCGCTTATTACAATGTCGCAGTTAAGCTCTTTCGGCACTATGGCACAGGAACTCACCTCTAAAAGAGAGTGGTAGGTACAGTTATATGAAGAAACAGAAAATGAAGGGTAAGGATTTTTAGAAGAAGATAGATAGATAGATAGATCATGAAATGACAGATATTGAGAGACAAAGAAAGGAAGAAAGAAAGTGAAAGATGAGACAGAAGGAAATATTAGATTTGCTTGTTAATCACGTGTCTGGTTTTCTGGCATATTAGACCTTGTTAGATTTCTTTATACCGAAGAGAGTATTTCATTTACAAGCAATTATATGGCTTCAAATGACTAAAAACAATAATAACAATTTATAAAAAATATATACCTTCAAGTATCAATTCTTAATATAAATAATTTGAATACAGTAATAGGATTTCAAATATTCCCATCTAAAAATGTGCAAGTAATCATTGTCTCCGGCCAGACGATCAGACTTAGTGATAGTAAAAAGAAGAAAAAAAGGGGAACCTGCTGAATAATGGACCTTGCTGATCTGGCTGACCACTGGGTAAAACTGAAAGATAGCGAAAAGAGAGATAAGTACCAAGCCCTTGCAAGAGAACTGAAAAAATTATGGAACATGAATGTGACAATGACACCAGTAGTAAATAACGTGCATAGTACAGTTACCAAACGATTAGTACAGGGATTGGAGGATTTGGAAATAAGAGGGTGATTGGTGACCATCCAAACTACTGTATTATTAAGATCGGTCAGAATACTATGAAGGGTCCTGGAGACTTAAGGAGACTTGCTGTTACTTAAACTCCACTGGAGAACCATCAATAAGTGTTGGTGTGTAAAACTCTTAAATGAGTAAAATAATGATTTGTTTACACAGTTACACGATCAAAGTATTCCTATAAAATCATTTTCAAATATATTTCTTTGACACACAGACGAGAGTGTAATTATCTGAGTGGATGTGTATGTAATGGAGACGAAGGTTTGATTTGGTTTCATTGTTTTAATGACTTTTCAACCACCGTGGGTTATTAAATTCTCATAGACGAACAGCAGAGGTACGATTTAACTCCAACCAGGTGAATATAAGTGTTCATGTTGGAGGTGCCCGTGGTGTAATGGTTATCGTCGTAGGAAATGGACACGGCAACACGAGTTCAAACCCTGGACGAGACTGATTGCATTTTCACATAGCACTAATACCCTTGGGAAAGGTATGAATCCAATTATTCTCCCTCCAGCTATGGGTAAATAGTAGGACAGACTGGGTTCTTCAGCCTTGGTGAGGCAACTAGTCGAGGAGAAGGAATACTCTGAAATCAAACCTGTTAAACTCCGCTTAAAAATTGACCTTGTGTCATATCCTGCCCGAGCGGAGCGGTTGGGCAAATAGGATAAGTGTTCATAACTTTCTCCCGGATATTCATATTTACCTAACCCCTCCGCTCGGACAGGATATGACACAAGGTCAAATTTTTAAGCGGAGTTTAACAGGTTTGAATTCAGAGCTTTCCTTCTCCTAGACTAGTTGCCTCACCAAGGCTGAAGAATCCAGTCCGTCCTAATATTTACCCATAGCTGGAGGGAGAATAATTGGATTAGTCTGAAGGTGAACATAATAGCCCAACTCAAGTTTGAACTTACTAACAAAGGTGTTATAGTTCAGCACGTTCGTCATTTCGTCACGGGGTTTCATTCCTCCAGGAAACAAAGGAAAGACTCCTCATTCTCCAGATCTCTTGAACTGTAGCCTCACTAAGAGATCAAGTTGAGTATCGGGTGTCTTAATCATATCCAGGAAATTCAGTCGGTATATTCAAGGTGTATTTTAGTAGCAGCGTAAGTTAGAAGCTAACAATGAAGAGATTCGCAAAATACATAATTATGATTGAAATTAGCTTGTAATTATTAGCAGTATTCCGACTTGACGCAATAGCTAACGAACAATCAACGCCAATTATTAATAAAACCGTTACCAGGTTACTGATATAGATTTATCAAATGCATTGTAAATTAGACGATATTGAAAGACTTTTAAAGAGTTTGTGTAGACATGGAGCCTTGTTGACTTTCTTTGAATGAATAATGGCAAAGTTGAATAGGGTAAGTTAGCACTGTTATTGAACGCTGACGTTGCAGATCATTGCGTAACCTTTAATAAATTTAAGCAATGAGTAATATTGGGTAATAATTAATTAGAAAACAGGCTGCCTCAATTTAAATACAGATTCAAAGAGAAAATAAAATAATTTATTTTTCTAAATAGACAAGATCATGAAGGTAGGCTTGGAAGTTATGATAGATGGATTGACTGATTTTAACGGGATGACAATCTGTCTAGGCTTATTTAATGCGTAGTTGTCAGTTATATTCTTATTTTTTCGTAGGGTTGTTTGGCAGGTTTGTTTGTTTGTTTGTTTGGTTGGTTGGTTGATTGGTTTGTTGTTGTTTACGCAAAAATCAACACCTTAGTTATTTCACACCTAAGATATTTTTGGTTTATTCCTTTGTTAATTGGGTTCGAAATTTATATGCTGAAGTCTGAGTTTCTCTCGATAGTTGGGATATCCAAAAGTGAATATGTGTTGTAGATTGAATTAGCATAACCAGAAAATACAGCAAACACTTGCGCCCAACGCACAGAACTACTGGACAGCTGTTTCAACCTTAATAGGTCTCGTCAATTAATTTAGCATCGATTGTGTGCGATGTGGATCGGTAGCTCAGTGGTAGAGTGCAGGTTCTGTGGTCGGCTGGTTCGATCTCCAGTGAAGAAGATCACTGTATAAACTGTTGATTAGACATAATAACGTCAAAAGATGTGTCCAGTGGTTCTGTACATCGAGTGCAAGTGTTTGCCGGATTTTCTGGTCATGGTAATTCAATTTACGATATAATTCCTCTACGTTAAAAATAAAATGTACATCTAAACATGTGTTGTCGTCTTTTTTTTTTGTTTTATTTTTTTATTTTTATTTTTATTTTTTTTGCGAATGAGGTTTATGAACCTATATACTTGATTGATGGCCCATATTTTTATATAGTTGTTTCTTAAGTGTTTTTGCACACAATTGTTTAGTTTCAAGTATTCTTATCTAATACAAATAATTGTATGATTTCAAGTAGTTTTCTATTTAATAATAATCTTTTTATAGCACACTGTTTTATGTAACTAATTATTATAAACCTTAGTAAACAATTATAGTCAAATAACCATCATTAACAAAAATAATGCATAGATGTAGTATCTTGTATTCCCATCGAAAGCGATAAAATTTTTAAATAAATCTATGTGACTGATTGATTGGATACTAATAGGTACTACCATAACATATCAGAGGATAATGGCAATGAAGGGTGAGTGAAGACTCCTCAGATCTCAAAAACGGGAACATCACAACCGGACCTTTGACCTAGCATACATTCAGTGTATTCTAAGCCGCGACGACAAAGCCAGTAGATAGATACATAGATAGATAGATATCAGTAACATATGGTGGTACAATATCATCATTAAATAAGAAATTCCTTGCCATTTTTTAAAAGATAAAATAGGGAATTTTCATGTACACAAAGAAAAAACAATATTTCAATGTTTCTAGTAGAACAACATAATATCAGAACGAATATCATTAGTTATTACCTCATAACAAACTCTAAAGCTTTCTATTGGAACAGTATGCATTCTATCAAATGTGTATTAAGTAAAAAGTAAAGTAAAGTTGGCGACTGTAGTCGAGGGTGACCCGAAGGCTCCCTTTTCGATAGCTACTACATCAAAGTGTACGGGAGGGCATTACTCCTTTCCCTGGATTGCTCCACTTTACCCTTGAATCATGCCATATAATGCTGATTGTTAAGCAAGGAGGCATCAAGTACCATTTCCGAGTCTTTGGTAGGTCTCCCAGGCCATTGGCGAACACTCGAACCATCATGCCAATGTCCGGTATAAATGGGTATTAGTGGATTGTCATTTTTCTAATTTCCTTTTAGGCACATTCCTGAAGTGCGTTGACTACTACATATATATATACTTATTTGCAAATTATCATTGTTGCAGAGTTTGGTAATAAATAATACCTAATGATATATGCTTTGATTTAATAAGGCAATAATTGAACAAAATTATGAGCGTTTATTCATTGGTTATACACGTTGCCGATAGTATACATCGATAAGTTTGAAAGCTTCGTTTTATACAGTGAATATTTGTTTGAGTCTTAACCTACTTCCTTGTCATGCATCTATTTCATTGGTTGATGTTTACCACAGAAGGTGAAAATTATTAATGTGAGTTTGATTTCATCCGTCTAATACACACACACAGAAACACATACACACACACACACAAACACACAAACACACACACACATATATATATATATATATGTGATGGGTCAATTGACGTCTAAATTATGCAAAAAATAAAAATAACACTGACATCTCACTAAATCAGATATATTAACCAAAATTACTTTAAAATATTTTTGTTTTATGTTGTAGCCTAATCGTCATGAATACGAGGAACTTTTTTTCTATTTATATCATTTTGTGAAAGCTTTTCATTTAATTGGAAAAAAAATGAATAAAGATAGAAATCTATAAGTCCGCACCGAAATTGCGGTAAAAAATAATAAGGTCTATTTTAGAAAATAAAAAGACAAGATGATGATGTTCACAGAAACACAATGTGAATTAGAATTGAAAAAAAAAAAATCTACAGGGTGTGATCGGTAAATCGTCGTCTAAATTACGCAAAACTAAAAATAAAGCTAACCTCGCACTTGATCAGAGATATTTACCAAAGTTACACGAAAATATCTTGAAAGTCTATAGATTGAATTTATTCAAAGAAATCACCATTGGTTTCAACCAAAGACTCCTGACAACTTCAGAATCTTCTACAAGCCTCCTCGATGGTTTCCTTGCTTAAATTGATAAATACTACCGTTATCCTTGCCTTTAGTTCACCGTAACTGTTATGCTCAGATTAGTTGCTCTCTCGCGCAATCGCAGTCTGCACATGGTTATCAAGGAGACTGCAAATTGAGGACTTAGGTGGACAGATGTTAGAGATAACAGGAATTTTCTCACAGCCAACACTTGGTTTTCCCGCTTGGATTGCATAGCATAGACTTGCTACCCGATGTAGGCTTTTCCTGGAGTCACCCACTCAATGTAGAGCAGCACTCATCAAATGTAAATTTAAATTGATTGTGACAACTAACTTTTCTGCGAAAAATTCCCTTGATATTTATACTAATGAAAAAAGGATATCGTAGATTCGATACACATTGTAGATTATATCATCTTATACAGAACACACACACACACACACACGCATATATATATACATATATACATGCGTGTATATATATATATATATATATATATATATATAAAATTTATTCTTTGTTTGTCCAATTAGAGAAATGTAAATATTTTGAAATAAATGAATTTTCATGTGGTATTTTAAAGTTTCTTGAAAATCAGAAGTCTTAGAAAAGAAAACTTGAAAGTAAATGAGTATATACAAATTTCATTGGCCTTATGAGTAGAGTGTTCGCCAATGTTCCACACGGCTGGGGTTCAATCCCAGGTCACGTCATACCAAAGACTAAAAATGGTACTTGATGCCGCGCTGCTTAACACTCAGCATTTTAAGGGAGGGATTAAGGGTTAAGTGGAGCAATCCCGGGAATGAAGGAGCGTCCTACCCAAACACTTTGGTGTAGTGGCTTTTGAAAAGGGAGCCTTCGCGTCACCCTCGACTAAGGTTGCCTACTGTGCTTACTTTATTATTAAATAGAAATATTTACTTGAAACCATGTAATTGCTTGGAACTTATCAGTCTGAGATAAGAATACTTTAAACAAAATAATTGATGATATATATATATATATATATATATATATATATATATATATATATATATATATATATATATATATATATATATCATACCAAAGACTTTAAAAATGGTACGTAATGCCTCCTTGCTTAACACTCAGCATTATAAGGTACGGATCAAGGGTAAAGTGGAGAAATCCAGGGAAAGGAGTAGCGCCTTCCCCAACACCTTGGTGCAGTAGCTATCGAAAAGGAGCCTTCAGGTCACCCTCGACTATGGTCGCCAACTTTACTTTATATATATAGATATATAATGAGGCGTGCTCCATCTTCACAAAGGATTACTTTGTCCTGATCCTCGACTACAATACGGACTGACACTATCATTTCGATAATGTCCACCCAGATGACATTTCAAGCTTTTATTTATTTATTTGTTGGTTACGCCTCCTTGATCACGTTCGCTTTTTACTATCTTCGCACACCAATCTTAAAGAATAAAGAGAAAGAAAAATATTAGCACAGACCATATACACTATTAAAGCAATATTTATATAAAGGCCAAATCGTGTTAAATAATCCTTCCGATAATTCCCCAAAATGCTCCCTTAAATTCTGTTTTCAGACGATTCTTTCTGAAACCATCTAATGTGACCATATATTTGTTTCTTTTTTACGCCATTGTTGTTTTTGATCTGATGAGTCATTTTGTTCTAAAATCTATTACTCGATTAGGAAAAACCCAATTGGTTAATAGATTTAGTTTTTGAAATCTGTTTTGACAATAAACTTCCAATTTGAGAACTATTTAACAATATCTATCATGATTATAAATTTCATTCATTATTTAGAAGATTCCCGTTAGATCACAACTAATTCCTGTTTCTATTAAAGTTGTAAATCCTATTTTCTCAAAACATTAAACCGAAAATAGATGATAAACGAAGTGACGATTATACAATTTAATTGATTCCATTTCTGCTTAAATTTTTGTCCATTGCTATGTGCTTTTCAAGCCAGACAAAAACATCCTAGCTTTTATTCACACAGAATATCAACTTTCAGTGACTTGACATTATTCTTTATGCTACCTTGTACCGTTTCTTTCATTAGGGTCGATCAGCATGAGACACTTTACCATAGAACAAACGTTTGAAGAGCCTTTGATCTTCCATAAAAACAATATGTCCTACCCAGCGTATTTGATTTACCATAATCAGATGCTCTATGTTTACGTATTCAACCATACTCAAAATTCCCGTATCTGATATCTTGTTCTTCCACTTTAAATAAAGTATTCACCTTAGGCATATTTGATAAAAAGGTTCCAAATATCTAAGATGTCTCCGGTAAACTATTCATATTTCTCATATATATATATATATATATATATATATATTTCTAAACTTATAAAAAGAGCTCTCAATATCGGTGAGAGAAGATTTATATCTTAGGATAGCGGAGACACAGACTTTACGGCAATTAAGTGTCAGTTTCAAACCTGTTCATTTACCAACCCATCAACAATAGTAGAATGCGAGGAAAGGTCAAGATTAAGTGGACTTTAATAGATTTAAATTAAGAGCTCTCCTTCTAAAATGCTAACAGTACAAAAGGTTAAAGAACCATGTCTGCCCGACTACTTACTAATTTTTTTTCTTCCAATTCTTGTTTTCTGGTTTTCAGCCAATACTTGTGTTATCTGTATTGTAATCAGTCTTTTTCTGTACAATTTTATGTAGTCTTTGAGTCGTTGCATTGATGCATCGATGCCATCTTCAATTTTCTTGACACTAACGATCTGTATCTGTGTCATCTTCGGGATGTAAAGTCTTATGCATCGTCATGATTTTTATTGTTCTCTAGTTTATTTGTACGTAAATCGAAGTGTATTTTCGCTTTCGGTCCTTCTTCAAGTTCTTCAAACTCTTTACACACGTGGCAAATCAACTAGGCTTTCCAGTTATATTCTCTTTGTTCACATATTTTGCTCCAAAATTGTTTTCTTTCCAAGCCATCCGGTTGTTGGTATGTCTTCGTGCATTCTTCCGCTACTTGTTGCTTGTCCAGTCAGCTGGGGGTGTAGAATAGACCTACTACATCTCTGCAGAGGAGCGTCATGTACATGACACTAAACAATTCGATGATGAGGATCCAGTAAAGTTGGAGCTTTAGGGAATGAGGAGTACCCTTTCATTGCCATCGGTCCCAGGTCCACTTTGGCCCGGAGTGGTAGCAACTGATTGGGTCCTATCTTGGGTCAAATAGAACTAAACTACATACTTATGCTAAACTGAATTGTTTGAATTAGAACTGTTTAATTAGACTAAATAGCTTGAAACAGAAATGTTTTTAACAATTAAACTGTGTACTCATGCTAAACTGAATTGTTTGAAATAGAACTGACTATTTGTATAAAAATGTATTTGGCGTTAAATAACCGACAATGGTTGATATGCCATAAAATCCAAACTAGCAACCAACCTACTTGTTGCGAGAATAATTTTCGTTGTTTTGGAATGTCTTGTTCTGTTTGTTTTGTTTTGTTTTGGCTCGAAATCTTTTTAGTCTTTCTTCCTTCGCCAGTAATTTCCTTGAGTTTATTTTTTGTTTTAATTGTTGAGTGACTTTTTTTCTTTTCATCCCAACATGTTCCAGCGTTATTCCTCTGTCTTTTCATTTTTACTTCTTGTATATTTATCTGTCTTTCCAGTCAAATTTTCCATACATATTTTGAGTTTCTCTTTGTGTTCTTTAGGGGAACACTGATTTTATTATTGACTAATTTCGCTCCTGCATAGATTAGTTCGTTTAATTCTGTGAGGTTGTTCGTCGACATATGTGTTAATAATTCGTTTACTTTTTCAATTTCTGCCTTGATTGTTCTTCACTCTTGATTTTTTAGCTCTGATAATATCGTCTTCTCTTTAAACCTAATTCTTTTTAAATTTTCAATATTTATATTTTTCTTCTGGAGTTAGAGTTTGTTCTGCGTGTTTTAGAGGTGTGTTGTTTCGATTATTATTATTATTATTATTATTATTATTATTATTATTATTATGCGGTTCATTTTATTCAGAGTGTTCTTGTTTTTTCATTATGTTGTCAGTTGATTATCGTATAAGGGTCATCTTGCCTTGAATTCCACATTCATTTTTTGGTGTATTTCTAATATTTCAAGGTCAGAAACAAACCTTTCTTTGTTATCGTCAGGACTAGATAAACGCGTCTTTGGCTTTTCTGAAATCTAGCGCATTCTTCCTAGATTGCTATCATTTTTTTCCTATACCCTCTTTGTGTATTGTTGTTCTTAAAAAAAATGAGGAAGCGACAGTTTGTTATCTTCCTTAGTCTATTTTCTGCGTTTATCTCTCTGGTTTGTAGAGTTGCTTTAGTGCTCGTTTGTGTACCTGAAAACCGAACAGCCAACATTTGCAGGAAGACGATCCCCCACGAAAACTATTAGGGTAGCACCTTCCGATTATGACACCCAGACAAGTTGTCTGGGTTACACGTTGGTTTATCTTTCGATTTCATATTTTATCTTGGTATTATGGCTATTCCAGACCCAGAGGTTCTTTAAATTCTGTGCCCCTGTCACAAATGCGACCAAATACTCTTTAGATAAAAGAACCCATTAGCAGGTCACAAAAATAAATATATGACTGTTTTTCCCTCATCAATAGATGCCATATTAATCGATTAGTAACAATTGTTTCCTGACTGAACTATTTAACCCTGGTCGTTGAACTATGAAGACCTACCATCCGGTATCTGATGAGACTTATCTTTGATCCAACTCTGGATTAATCCGCCTTACCTCAAATCCACTATGCTTCTTCCCATGGCTTCTAATGATATGTACTCAGTGAATTTCTCCCCTCTTTTAATTTAGTTAAAGTCCAATTATTCCACTTTTTCTTTGTATTTTTTTTCTATTCTTCAGCTCAAGAGCATTTAGGTGCTATTGCTATATCATTTAGCTCTTCCCGATAATTTCATAGTGATTGTCTATAACAGGAGCATGTTAAACACTCAGTTTGGAGTAACTGCCTTTATATATCAAAACAGCAAAAACATAGAGACGCGGAGAAGACAAGTAACAAAATAAAACTACTTAAGTTCCAAAAAGTTAAAGAAAGTCAATATATATATCTTGTCGTTTATCTAGGGAATGGTATAAGTTGACTTTTTTTTTCTTTTTTTTCTCCTTCATCTGGCGTCTCTGCTCCTCAGTTTTCCGAAGTCTTTGATGGCAATTCCGTCGTTACTGTTTTTTTATTCTGATATTAGTCACATGACTTTTCTTTTTCCTTTTCTCAGATTTTTTTAAATGAAAATTAAACCAACTTGATTATGAATAATAAATATATTGTTTACTACCTTTCCATCCCCTATTAGTTACTTTTTCTTATAAAAAAATTAACAGCATACATATCCATTTACTTAACAGCAAAAACATCGACACCACAAGAACACGAGTAACAAATTAAAACGACCTAAGTTCTAAACACTCAAAGCAAGGCAAAAAAATTCAAGTCAATACATTCGTTTTCCTGGAAATTGTATTGCTTGATGCTTTTTCTTAGTTTGTTTTTTGTATCACTGCTGCTCAGTTGATTTAGATCTGTGACCGTAGTTCCTTCGGTAGTGTCATTTATTCTGAAATTGGTCACATGACAACGAACATTTTCTTGCTTATTTAATAATTCATCAATTTCCTTTTTCTATTTATTCATTTTTATTAGTCACAAGACAAAAAATAAATCCCTGCTTTGAGGATCACAGATGTGAGATACTGGCACTGTTGATTCCATGATTACGCTATTGTAACACACACACAAACGCATACATATATTTGAGTCAACCAGGTTTCGATCCCAGCGACGGGGAGTTAGTATGTCTAGCCACACTGATGAGTTCTGATAGAACGAAACAGATCTGTCTGTGGATGACTATATATATATTTGTGTGTGTGTGTATGTGTATGTGTGTGCGTGTGTGTGTGTGTTGTGGGCAAAGTTGTAACTGATTGAATATAAACACCGATCTACAAATTTATTATAAAACGATATTGAAATTAAATACATTCTTGAAGGAAAAGAATGTAGATTTTCACTCGAAAGAAATAAATGGAATATGTACAGAATAAGTCTGTACCTACATAAAAAATATTTATTTCTTCGTTTTTTTTTTTTTGTTTTTTTTAAAGATTTTAGTAAATTCGAAAGTACATAAAAAAGTTTGATGATTTATCTACGATTCGAACTAATTTAAAAAATCCGTTTTAAACAATCTAGGATAGAAAGTATTTCCTAAATCCTTTTGGAATTTCATCCTTCAAAATTTTCGCATACGCGTTGATTAGTAATAAAATGAAAAATTACAAATATAAAAATTACACCTTCTGAAACCTGTTTTTTCTTTACACAAAAATTAACATTTTTTAAAGTTTAAAATCAGATAATTTCATATATATATATATATATATATATATATATATATATATATATATATATATATACAAGGTGGTTGCCTGTGTTTCTACTCCTGGGAAATTATATTCTATGTATGGCGATATTTTCTTCAAATACTTGAGGTGGTTAAACAAGAAAAAAGCGTGACATAAAAAGGCATTGTGTTGTAGCATTCTGCATTGATGGTATGAAGATCAGAAGAAGATTACCTAGAAAAAGATTTCCTTTGGGCTAAAGAACTTCTTTATAAACGATATTATTTATTATTGCTTTACTTCTTTGAAATTCGTCTTTACCTGGTTCAAAAATACACTCACCTCCAAAGAATCGATCATACATAAAAGCTGGCCTTGTTTGAGCAATGGCACACCGGCTGCCAAATAAATGCACAATCGTCAACGAGTTGCCCTTGGCTCTTGGTGACTGTCGTGAACTACAAAAACCGAACTGGAAATCGCCGTAACTGAGAAACAAACAAAAGATAATGAGCCCTCACTTGGTGTCATAGTTACCCTGGGATCCATACTCTCCTTCATTGAAACATTCCCATGGCGATCTCGGATTTAATCATATTGAGAACCAGAAATATTTTTTGATGAAAGCCTATCATTTATCGTTTCTTTCTTTATTTAAAATTAGCACTTCAATCTGGATTGTCTGAGAATTCGAATCACATTTTCACTGGATTTTCAGCAAAGTTTCTTAGGTCAAAGTCTTATCGTATTTGAAGGATTTCAGAAATTCCTCTCAATATTAAGTTGAGTCATCTTGAGCAATTTTATCAAAAATATAGATTATTATGAATAAATAAAAGTGTTACTTAAACACCTGAATGAAATGGAACGAATATATATTGAAAATATCGGTAGATATGATTATAACCATTATTTCATACATTAATCAAATTTTGACTCTTGAAAACCCATAACGATTTGATATTGCATTTAACCGATAAACGAAACGAAACCAAACCAAACCACTTCTTTAATACACAATACTGTATGGGTGAAACATTTTAAATTGATTTACAAGAATTTTATTCGTTATAATTTTATTTGTGAAAATTATTCGTATTAGATAAAGATAATGGAAACAATATAACTGTGGACAAAGTTATTATTATTATTATCATTATTATTATTGGTCTAGTGGGTAGAGTGTTCGCCAATGATCCGGGAGACAGGGGTTCAATCCCAGGTCGCGTCAAACCAAAGACTTTAAAAATGGTACTTAATGCCTACTTGCTTAACACTCAGCATTAGTAGGTAATCATCAAGAGTACAGTGGAGGAATCCAGGGAAAGGAGTAGCGCCCTCTCCTACATTTCGGTGTAGTAGCTATTGAAAAGGGAGCCTTCGGGTCACCGTCGACTACAGTCGCTAACTTTACTTTCTTTACTTATTATAATTATTACTATTATTATTTAAAGATACTAACCTGAAGCCAAATTATTGCTTGAAATACTTGAAGCCATATGAATGCTTGCAAGTTATTGGTAATAGAAGGAAAAACTTTAAAAGTATAGAGTCGAGTGCAGATTATTTCCATTGAGTAGTTTCTTAAAAGTATTATTGTTTGCAAATGGTTATTATGAATTATTTGAAAATAGATAATTTATTGCTAAAAAAATGTTTTCGTAGATAACTTGGTTTTCAGGAGCTCTTTATTGATCATATTCACGCCATTATTCAGTAAAGTGAGTATGGCTTTTCGTGTAAAATATTGAACCTTTGGTAATATTGTCCGTGCTGCAATGTCCAGGTTGCTATGGTCGATAACTACATATTGAATTGTTCCCCTTGGAAAGATGACTCGATTGTTTACCTGTATAGCATCACCTCCTGCTTTACGCTGGACCAAAAAAGTCACTACAAATATTCTGCTTCCAAAGCTGGTTTCATTTTGTGAGCAAATCTGTGACTGTTCACACTACATTACTCCCGGGTTTACACTGACCCGGATTGGTAGTACTTGTTAAAGCCCCATCTATGAGTCAAATACAACCGTTCAATCATTAACTTAGAATTGTTATAATTGGATATTTGAAACTCTACAGCTGTGGGCAAATTATTTGCATTAAATAGGAATATTTGAATAGAATTACTAATTTTAAAGAGCTATACTTGAAACCTGTGTGCAAACAAATGAATGATATTAGATAAAATTGTTTGTCTTAGATAAGAATACTTGAAACCATTTAGTTCTTCGCAAACAAATGATTGATATTGAATAGAATCATCAATGTTAAATAGTTATACTTGAAACTATTTATCTTTATACAAAGAAATGACTGATATTCGACAGAATTATTTGTGTTATACAGCAATACTTTTAAGAGAGTGTAGACAAATAACTAAAATTAAGGAGAAATTGAAACCATTTAACTGTATGCAAAAATATGAACTCTACCCACTTGGTTAAAAATAACGTTATCTGTAAACAATTCACTTAAAAATCTCTCTCTCTCTATCTCTCTCTATCTCTCTCTCACACATACACACACACACAAATAAACACACACACATATGTATATATAATCATGATTTGCTATTAATTCTCCAACAAGGTATTGTAGGGAATAAATAAAAAATATATCGGATTTGTACCCCTGTATTTTAAAATGGCCATGATGCCACTTTTTCCCGAAACAAAGATGGCGGACGTCGGTAAACTAATCAGTCTCGGGAACCTATAGGAAAGGCACGTGGTTAGTGTTCACAACTACGTCCGCAACTTTGATTTTTGTCCCGCACATTTGGAGCCGACTGCATGACAAAGATTGGCTATATATACTCTCGTCTTTCAAGAACTCATTCTTTTCCATTTGGACTTACAGAGAAAACACACACACACAAACACACACACACACACACTCTCTCTCTCTCTCTCTCTCTCTCTATTGCGACCTACAGAGACAACACACACACTCTCTCTCTCTCTCTCTCTCTCTCTCTCTCTCTATTGCGACCTACAGAGACAACACACACACTCTCTCTCTCTCTCTCTCTCTCTCTCTCTCTCACTCTCTCTATTGCGACCTACAGAGACAACACACACACACTCTCTCTCTCTCTCTTACATTTTGACTTCCAGCAGTCAACCCCACGAAAATGTTTACATTCTACAACCTTTTTCTTTCTTGTTCTACCTTTTCGGTTAGACTTGCTTCAGCCTCCAACACAAGCACAGAAATTTCGTCGAACCCCCGAAAGGGGACAAACAACTAACAAGGGAGAAGATACATAGCATCTAGCACACGTTTGCTATATTCCTATATATCATTACCTTACATGAAATAGTCTACACACATTTTATAGTCTACAGGATACTTTCAGTATTTAGTCTTTTTTTCATAATATCTGTGTTTGTACACACATACGCATGTGCGCACACACACATGAATATTCAACAAATTCGTGTTAGTTACACACATACATACACGCACATACAGAGAAATATTCAACAAACTATGTTGGAATATTTGTAATGCTTCTTTTTTCCTTGATATATATACTTAATTTTGTTTGTACTGCTTTGTTTTGAAAGTTCTTTCCTCTGCGTCGTTTCATATGTATACTTCATTTGCCTTTTCAAATATATACCAACATAAATGGTGGAGGAACTAAACACCAAAACCACAATATGTCAACCTCCCCCCACTGTATAAACAATCAACCAATCAACCAATATCATCCATCACGATCCAAACCGTTGGTTCGAACATTTTACCTAATTTAAAATTTGGTGTTATTGTAAAATATTGACCCTCGACCGAACCGTCAATCAAGAGATGCACCTGTGTAAAGAAGAACAGGGGAAGCAGGTGGGCATTAGAAAATAATATAACCAGGTCCCCGGCGGTTCCGTTCAGTTGGAGACAAGATGCCGAAGTGAGAACCAACTCCAGACAGAGGACTTTGGGCCCTCAGTAACCCACGGTTGAGCAACCCCAGTGAAAAGGAGGAAGAAATGCTTCTATGGTCTTGGGAAGAACTTGGGTCAATATAGCAGTCCATCCTTGTCTCCATTCATTTCTCACGCACATCACCCTTTCGAAAATAAAGTGTGAAATATTTATATTTTTATAAAGAAGTGTATTCGTTCGTCATTGAAGTCGTCATTACTGGTTAATGATGTTTCCGCATATGAGTGGATATTTGTAAATGTATACGTGCAGTTTTTTTATAGATATACAACATTATATTGAAATTTGGTGCCGAAGGCCAGGTCACGCCCACATGGCGTGGTATCGAACCTGAGTTTGACCTGGACGATCAAAGAAACGGCCGATAAAGATTTTGAACCTTGGAGAAAGAAGAAATGAAAATGCAACAAACCTTGGAGAAATGAAAGGAAACTAAGAGAAAATCGGGAACAGAAAGAAGAATTTAACATATCAAGAAAATTAGAAATGAATCTGAAAAAAGAAAAAAAAGCAAGAACGAAACAAAACGAACGAGACACGAAAAATAGAGGGACAGAGAAAAATGCAACTGACCAACAGCGAAAAACAGAAAAGATTTTTTAAAAAAACGAGAAATATCGACCTTATTGAAGAAAAAAAGAAAATTAAAGATGAAAAAAAAAAAAAAAAAAGAGAAACGCTTAATAGATTGTAAGTGAATTGCTTCTTTCTAAGAATATTGTAATTTGTTTTCTCTGTCGTTCATATTAGGGTTTTGTGCAGAAAGAACTTAAAATGATTATTAAAAAAGTATTAATGACACCTGGGAAGTAAAGTGAGTCATGTTGTCTTATATATTAATGTTATTTAGCTTTTCTAAAAAATAAAATGGAAATAATTTTAGAAAAAAAAAAACGATTGAGCCCTACATATAAAGCATAGAAAAATGATGAAAACTACTATATGTAATTTTAAAGGGAGTAAAAGAGAGAGAAAGGAAGTGAGAAAGAAGGAAACATACAAGCAGGTTGCTGTGAAAAGAGAAGAAAGAACGACGGCCCCTGTGACAGATATACTGTCCCTAGGTTAAAATGATTGACGGGTCATAATGTAAATTTTCACTTGGGTTTTGAGTTTTAATTTTTATGAATGAATTTGATTGTAAACAAAAATTTTATGGATGAAATTTTGTAGTAACTTGTGAATGCTATCCTAACGCAGAGTAATTTGAAATTAGGATTTCAATCCGAGATCTGGGAGAATTTGGAGGCATCAATGATGTTGTCTGGAGAATGCTCATATACCTTTGGATCCTGTGGGACGGGCTTGAATTTGGTAAAGTTGTGGAAATGGGAAGTGTTACGTGAAGTCTCCAAAGAATGGGTTTGAGATTTTATTGAGGTACTGACTGGTTATTGGCCAGACTGAGATGTGAAGGTCCTCCTGGAATGGGGTTTGAAATTTTATTGAAGAACTGAATGGTTAGTGGCCAGACTGAGTTGTGAAGGTCCCCCTGGAAGGGGTTTGACTTTTGTTTTTGAAAAGGTTATTTTTTTTAACAGGGAATGGGAGAGAATTAAGTATATGTGCGGAATCTTGACGATCTCGTTTATGTGCCGGAAATTTGTGGACTCGGTTTTGGATTGTTCTTGAGAGAGAAATATGGTTGACCATATGGATGAATAAATAAAGTACTCTGTTAACTATTGAAAAAGACAGTGGGGAGTTTGGGTTGCTTAGGAGAGACCCCCGGGATATTTAAACTCATCTTTGTAAGTAAGCAAGAAACTAGTATTCTGTTGTCGTGTTCAGAACAAGTAAAAATAAACAAATGATGGCTGGATACAAGCCATGCTTTTGTAGAGATACTTTCTGAAAGAAGAAAGAATATTACGGAAAAAGTTTGATTAACGAACCATGCTTGTTATATGGAAATACTTGTTAGAAATTGAATAAATGGGGATGCATGAACCAATAGTTATTATATTAAGGTAAAGACAGAGCGAAGCAGATATAAGGTTTTAAAAAAAGAAATTGTGAACGAGCAATGTATTAATTAAAAAAAAGGACGACAGGACAATGGAAAAGGACAAAAAATACAAGAAGGAAAGAAACTTGAACACTGTTGAACACCGCATAAAAAAAGAAAGAAAAAAACGAACATTTTTTTGGAAGAATAAACAGTGCATAGATTGAACAAAAGAAAAACCGAACATTTGTTTAAACTTTGTGAACTTTAATTGTGGACATATTATTAATATTGTTTTGACTTGTTCAGAATGGTTGAAAAATTAGTCAAAAAAAAAAAAGTTTGTTTGAGTTTAAAGGCGACATTAGAAATTTTTTTCCTGTTTCATATTATGAAATTTGATGAAAACCATTAACTGGGAAGTTGATATTAAGTTTATGAAGATTTTAAAATGATGTTGATTCTAAATTTTTCGGAAGATTAAGTTTTCCTGGAACAGGAAATACTTTGTTTTTAGGTTTCTATTTTCGAGCGAATCGTTGGCTGACTCGAGATTAGGACAGAAATTCATCCAGGTTGTGTTACAGATTGTTTTGGGCATACGGTAAGAAGTAATTCTATAGAGGAATTCACCGTCCCATGGATTTGTTGAAGGGTTGCAGTGGCCAGTATTTTCAGATTGGAGTTCCAAGTTGATGAATAAAGGAAAGAAAGGCGTGGCCTGCTCCAATATTTTGTGGATGATGTCTGAATCTTTCAGTCCCGATGATGTTTTGGAGACAAGATGCCGAAATGAGAACCAGTTCCAGACAGAGGGCTTTGGGTCCTCAGTGACCCACGGTTGAGCAACCGAGCCAAGATGAGGAAGAATTGCTGCTATGGTAAGAGAAGAACTTGGGTCAATATAGCAGTCTGTCTCTGTCTCCACTCATTTCTCTCACACAACAAACATCACCCTTTCGAGAATAAAGTGTGAGAGATATATTTTTTATAAAGAAGTGTGTTGGTTCGTTTGTTGAAGTCGCCATTACGGTTAATGATGTTTACGCATATATTTGCATATGTTGTATGTTGCTATACAACATTATTTTGCCACGGACAATGGAATTAGGATTGGCATTCTGCACTCCCTTTGAAGTAACATGCCCTCGATACACTTTATTGCTGTAGTGAATACACTATTTTATTCTACTTAAAAATAATGAAGGAGAGCTTTGTATGCATAAGTTTCTCGTGAACCACCTGGCCCATTCCAAAATAAGACTTTTCCTCCATTGTAATCTGGATCAGAAATGGTCTTTTGCGCCAGCATCAATAGCAACGTTTTGATCCGTGTTAAGGCTAAAAAACGACTGAACCTTCCATCTTTTCCCGGATTTTTCGAGGCGAATCTTCTAGTAAAAATGGCTGCAGTAAACTAAAATATGCGTGCGATTTTCCGTGACTCGCAAGGATTTCATGGTTACAGCGAAGCATAATATCAAATAATGTATTAGTTGTCTTAAGCTACCAGTTAACGTTGTGACCGGCGATGTGATCGACAGGAAGAAATGAACCACCAGAACTCTCATTGTGGTTGTGGGAAACGGTCATACGCAAGGATTCTTGAAAAAGGTAGTGAGTTAATAACTAGCTGAAGAAAAGGAACGTCTTTGATTTCAGAGTAAGTGAAGCCATCCCCACCGAAAACCATTAGATATTAAGTACAATTTAGCATTTTTCATCAACTATAAAATTACTCTTCACCGTTATTAATTGAGTAGTAATTTTTCGTTGACCACGTGTCTGAATTTTTCCGTTCCGATGAACTGGTTATCATCGCTTTATCTCGTCTTTGTTTTCCACTTTTCGAAGAATTTAAACGGATTGGAAATCTCGCAATGCAAACATATAACTTGGATAAGATCTCGCAAGTTTTCTGGCATTTCGAAAGAGATGTTTGTGATATGTTTTTTCCTGATTGATTAAAGTAACTCTTTAGCTGCATTTCTTTCCCGGAAAGAGTAGTATACATATTTACCTAGCCCCTCCACCATGCACAGGATGTGACACAGGGTGAATTTTTAAACTGAGTAAAGCTGATTTGAATTCAGTCTAATCCTTCTCCCAGACTGGTTTTCGAAGCAAGATTAAATAACCCAGTCAACCCTACTATTTTCTCATAGCTGGTGGTGACATAATAGATAGAGTCATGCATTTCCCACGATGAAGTGAAACGCAGACAGTCTCATCCAGGGTTTAAACTTGGGTAGTCGATTTCATTTCTTCCAGTGATAACCGTTACGTTAAATCTGTATAGCATATATGTATTCATCCTGCGAACGTGCATCTTCAAAGCAGCAAGGTTCTTTGATAATCATCAAAAGTAACCGAATGAAAAACCGTTTTCAATCCCCAGGTGATAAGCTGCACATCTGTCCAATTATATTTACAACCTCCGCGTCGACTTGAGATATTGGAGAATTCTGTGTATGTGAGGTTACTTACTTCTGGGTTATCTTGACTGACCCGGAAAAAATTCGGTAACTGTAGTTTGCGCGGTCTTTTCTTGCTCTAAAGTGTCTTTTTCACCTTTCTCTGTGTGGAAGACCATCTGCAGGTCTGCGAGGTGAAAAGCCAATTGATATGATTTGTCCAACATTGCGAACTCAAAGAGCCTCCAGCAAGCTTCCGGTGATCCAACAAATCTTGTATCAAGGTAACTTTGAAAAAGTTTGCAGCTGAATTTCGTAAAGTTGGATGATCATTTCTTTTGTAAGTACACTTGTAAAGATACTTAAAGGATTTGACGCTTGGTCAGATCTTAACATTGATCTGGAATTGATATTTTCGACATAGATATGGTGAATATGGACCCACAAATCAATAATAAATATTGTCTGAATACCACTTGACGTTTATTCCGTTGTCTCTTTGTCGATATAATGAATACCTGTTGAGATTTTGACAACCCACACATAAATTGCCATTATTTCGGAAATTTCTTTTTAAACAAAATATATATATATATATATGGTATTTCATAATAAGGAATCTTTGGAAAGTCAACAAATTATTTAGTTTTTATAAAAATTGTCGGTTCTAATTCATAAACCAATGCGAATCATATGAACATTAAATCCGACCTGATTTAATTAATTTTATTTTTAAGGGAGCCCTTTTTGTGGAATAATAAATAATGATAATTTATAAAATAATTTACCCAAAAATTATCGTACATTTGTATGTAATTTAACACTTTTTTCACAAGTTCAATAAAGATTTCTTTGTAAATTTATTTATAAATGCATGTATCAAAACCAGAAAAAGGAACTTAATAAATCGGGGAATTTCTACAGGAATCGCTCAAGGCGTGATTATATTATATTATCAAACCACCAAGAGGGGCTTAGAATACACAGATTGCAAATAGGTAGCTCGGACAATAAATTGCATATCGTGGTGATACTCCAGCTCTAAATCTGGGTAATTCAGTGAACCTATTCGATCCCATTACTCCAAGGTTCATGCAAACCTGGGGTTACAGCATTCGTCATGGTCCATATCTGGGTTAAATAAATATATGTTCAAAGAGATAAGTTCAAAGAGTACGAGATAAGAACACATGATGTCATATAATAGTAGTAAAACCTTTCAAGAAACTAGGCAATGATTTAAATATGAACGCCTAAAACTGGCACAGAAAAAGACTAGATGGGCTGATATGCCGTTAAAATCAATCAACTAATGAAAGCATCCCAATTGAAAAAAAGATCATTAAAAATGTAATTATTGCAATTAAACGTTCATAAATTATTTACTTTAGCTTGGTTGGGTTTTCCGGCATATCAACTTTTGTAGGTTATCTAAGGCCAAATCCTAGTAAACATTTTGTAGATAATATTTTTAAACAAGGCTAATCTCATTTATTTGGACATAATCAAATGGTTTCAAGCATTGCTATACAATTTTACAGTCATTTGTTTGCTCATATTGTTTGAAGGAAATTTGATTTCAAATGAGTTAGAACTGATTTGTTTGCACTCTAGTATTGTCATTGTTTCAGTTAAATAGATTCAATTATTGCAATCTAACACTAATGATTCTAATCGATATCAATCCTTTGTTTGCACGCAATAGAGTGGTTACAAGTACTGCTATTTAACACTCATTAGTGTATTGAACATTACTCATTCATTTGCATATAGTTAAATGTTTCCAACTTTTTCTATATATCACTAACGTGGAGTTATGGTTATCGTCATAGGAAATGAATACGGTGATACGAGTTCAAATCCTGGACGAGACTGATTGTATTTCACATAGCACTAATACCCTTGGGAAAGGTATGAATCCAATTATTCTCCCTCTAGCTATGGGTAAATAGTAGGAAAGACTAGGTTCTTCAGCAATGGTGAGGCAACAAGTCAAGAAGGAAAACTCTGAATTCAAACCTGTTAAACTCCGCTCAAAAACTGACCTTGTGTCATATTCTACCCGAGTGGAGGGTTTAGTAAATAGGATCACTAACAATTCAATTTAACATTATTCTTTTGTTTGCATATGGGTTAAATGTCAAATATTTCTATTTTACCCATATATAAGTCTCTATCCAGTGCTACCACTACGGGTCAGAGTGGAACTTGGAGTAATGGCAATGAGGGGATCCTCCACATTCCTTTGGCCTCCAGGACTGTAGTCTCACCATCAGTTATTTTAGTACTATGTCCAGGACACTTGTTAGAGCTGGGTATTACCCTTCTGCGGAAATGCAGTTCATTTCTTCTTCATCCACAGCTAACTGGGTTTTCATTCAAATTTCAGCATTATATAAGGACTAGATTGGGAAAAAAAAGAGAAAACAAGAAAAGAAACCGAAATAAATAAATAAATAATGCTTTTAATTTACTTTACATTTTTGATATTTTTAAAAATTTTGTTTCTTTATTTCTTTTTTGAAAGATTCCTTCGAGTTTCCATGTCAACAGGTGTCATCCGGTTGTCGTGATGGGACTGGATAAAGACGCTGGGGCGTGTCAATTCGAATTTTCCGTAGACGTTAATAAGAAAACGAATTTTGATCGGTGACCAAACGAAGGAAGACTTCACACTGAAAGTGATCTCCGAAATCGATTTAAGATATCAATGTGTGTAGCCTGTGCTGTTCGTCTCCATACAGGAAATGAACATGTCTACTTCGTTGTGGATGCGATGAGAGAACTTCCGGTCCTTTTCATACGCACTATTTCTGATTAAAATATGGTTCTATGGTCAGGTAAATAGCTTCCGCATTTGGGAGCGTCTTACAACACACACACATACATGCACATATGTACACACTAGGTTTAGCGTAAACATTATTGTTATAATGGAATGGAATCTGCAATCAAAGTTCAAATCCTATACGAGTCTGTTTGCATTTCATTTCGCGCTAATACCATTCGGACAGGTAGGAATTTGTTCCTTTTCCCTCAGTCAGTTTTGTAAATAGTAGGGCAGACAGTATTTTGGGGGGTTGGGGTTGTTTCGTTTTCCTCTATTGGTTAATTTTTGTTTTGTTTTTTTCTTGCTTTGCTTTTTGTTGTCTTTTCGTTTCGTTTTTAGTCTATGTTTTTGTTTTGTTTTGTTTTTTTTTTCTTTCTTGTTTAATTTTTTTGTTTTTGGTTCATGTTTTTTTCATTTTTTTTTTTTAGCTTTTGTAAGGCAACTAGTCTGGGATTGGTTTGTTTATTGTAAGTAGAAAAAAACTGACTTTAGTTCAATCCTTTTCGAGGAGGAGGGACAAGGTAAATACACACAAACATAGTTGTTATTTACAATTCTTTGCTTAATTTAGTTCAAGACTACAATAGTTGGACGCCCAGTAAGGGTCAATTTCACTAAAAAAGTGACATGTTCAACAAAACCAAAGAGCTCACCATAAGTTAGTCAAAAATAGTAATTTACTTAGGTTGACTGAGGCAAAATCTGAGGGAAAGTTGAGAAGTACGCTTCTCCCAAAAAAAGAGAGCTGGTCTGATATGAACGTTAATGTTCGAAATATTGTTTTCTACTTGGTTTCAGCCGGGGCTTATATTTTTTTATTAAGCGTAGATAATCCTGGCACTGTCTTTGTCACTAAAGCTTGATCCGTAGCATAATCTCAAGAGGAGGATCAAACTCACTTAATCTGTTGGTTTAGTTGGACAAAGATGTTAATTCAAGGCAAGATCATTCAGATTGTATGCATTATAGTAGAACGTACGAGAACTCTCGTGGTAGGTGCGAAAAACGCTTACACGCGAATTTGGGAAATTTTGAAAAGTGTAAGTCAGTTATTAATCCGCAATGACTAAAAAACAACTCAAAAATTACCACCTAACGTCTCCTTGCTTTTTATATAGATAAAGATTGAGATTGAAACATAGTAATAGAATGAGAGGTATTTTTCTCGGTGAACACATGTCTGACTTATTCATTTTCCCCGACGTGAACTAGTCAATATCTCTCCCTATCATTTTTTACCTTCGGCAACTTCAATGGAGACGCAACAAACAATGTTTGTTTAATTGTCGTGAAATAACTAAACTATTTTCGATAGATTTTTGGCAAAATTTTACTTAGAGTCCCAGGCTCCCTCCTCCGATAATGCGATCTTTCAGAGTTGATCCAGTGCATTCTCTGTACAGTATTAGTGTGTTTCAATTCAGTTACAAACTTTGTGCTACATGGAAATCTCTTACAGAAACGTTGAAGAGCATTCACAGAAAAAGGCGTTGGAAAGCAAATAAAATCTACCTAACATCATCGGGCGGTCGAAATGTTTTTTTTTAATACAGGCCTATGACACACATAGTCATCCTTTTGGATTGAACACAATCACGTAACTTGGTGACAGTTTACTTAAAAGAACAGCATACTATCAGATTGGAATTGAGTATACTCTTCTTTTAATTCATATTTATATATATACTTTATAAAAGAATTCCATCGTACAGACGCATCTGCATAACAATATATATATATATATATATATATATATATATATATATATATATATATATATATATATGATAAGCATAATTGGAAGAGTGGATTAACTAACACTGACAACGGATTAGGCAATTTTGATATTTCGTTCTTTTTTGAGAAAAGAACTTCTTCAGAATGATTTTTTTCTAAAGTTCAGCAATTGAGGAGATAGAAAAAAAATCAGAATATGAAAGGAGGAAAGAGAGAAATATGAAGCGGGTTCTAAGAAATAGAAATGGAAAGGGTGAGATAGAGATGTATATGTTGGAGTGGTGGAGGCAGAGGTTTCAAGCATATCTGATTTTATCAAAGAATTTGACTATATCCGAATATCTAAACGAAAAAGGAAAAAGAAAAAACGTCTAAAAGTATGGAAGTAATGTGGGAGAAGAATTTTTTTAGTTTTGGCCAAAATCTTTTATTCATTTTATATTTGGATATTATACTCATGTAAAATTCATTTTCTATTTGGATATTATTCTCATGTAAAATAATGTCTTCCAAGTAGATTGTTTTTCTCACTGAAATTAATCCATCTTTGCTGGCCAAACCTCCGAGGAAACTTGATACACTTGACGGTACCCAACCTTGGCCATCTGCCCAGATGGTCACAGTCAAAACCAATAATCCCCACCGCCATCAGCCAAACCTATATCTATTCCTATTCCTTTCTTTCCTTTTTTTGTCTCTTTTCTTTAGACCTTTCTCTACTTTTATATTTTTTTATCTTTATTTCATCTATTACCACAATTGCTGAACTTTTAGAAAACAAACATTTTCATCCTAAAGAAGTTCTTTTTTCGGTGAAGAATGAAATGCCAAAATTGCTGAATATTTTGTCAGTGTTGGTTTATCCACTTTTCCACTTATTTTATCATGTTTTCAGATTTAACAAAATCTAACATTTCTCTCACTTTCTATCTCTCTCTCTCTCTATATATATATATATAATCAAGTTACATAATTTTTAACAAAAATGGAGGCAGTCGTAGTGTACTGGTCGTTGTCGAATGAAATGGACATGGCGAGCAGATTTCAAATCCTGGACAGGGCTGTTTGCATTTTGTATAATGCAAACACACTTGAGAAAGGTATCCATCACTACAGCTAAGGGTTCATAGTAGGAGAGATTGTGTTTTTCCGTTTGCATGGCTACCAGTCTAGGAGAAGGAACACCTTGAAGTTAACTCTGTTAAACTCCACTTAAAAATTGACTTTGTGCCTCGTCCTGCTTGTGGTAAGGTCTTTTGTAAATACGTATATGTTTAAAAAAACAACAACGTCAGTTTTGCTCCAGGTAACATGGGACATACTGTTATATATATATATATATATATATATATATATATATATATATATACACAAACAAGGTTAATTCAATAAAAATTGTGAATTTTTCCTTGGTGTTGTCAATAGGAATTACTGTATACATTTGAACCTTTGTTTATGAAACCAATTGTGATGGACCTTTTCTTGCCCCAGAAGACTAGTAGCATGACCTTCTTTACAAAGCTCAGTGTCCAAAACTTTTTCTTTACCAGAGAGACATTGTGTTTCTACTCCATGAAATGTCTTATCAACTCAGGCACATAATAGATAACTCATGCTTAGCCGATTTTTAAAGATTTTCTTCCATTTCTTTAACAGGCTTCGCCGTACATGTTGCACAGTCTTCAATAAATTCCACATGGTTTGCACTTCTCAGCTACCAAACATTTTATGACCGACCTTCGTTCACTTCTAGAGCACTCTATTTCATTTGTTGTCACTTTAAATAGCCTCAAAACAAATATTTTTGCAGGATTAAAATAAGTTTTTCAATGAATCAACTCAAAACAATCCAGCGTAGAAATTTTTGAAAAAAAGATTTGAAAAAAGATTAATTTTACCATTTTCAAAAAAAATTACCCTTTACTGAATGACTCTCGTATATATGTACACACGGTAGACAGACAGACAGACACACACAAACACACACACAAAGAAAGATCCAATCCGCATACAGCTACTCATCATTTTAGGTTTTCACGATCAGATATACTAAATTCTGAAGGATTTCAGCTGGATGTGAAATATTCATGGAATGGTTGGTAATAAAGCATCCTGGGGAATAAGGTAGAAGAGTAACTTTTAAGGTAAAATCAAGTTTTCCATAAATTACTTAACTGTCGTGTTTCATTGAAAGTAAATAAAGATTTTATTCTTGGAATTTTACGACACTAGTTTTAAGAGAGCAAGGATTATGACATATACTCAGATAGATAGATATATAGATAGGAGTGATGTGATGTATGTCAAAAGGATCTGCAATACTTGTTTTGCACTCCTGCATACATTGAACAAACTTTTTCTAAGCTGGTTTTAATTCGGAAGGATTCATGCTTTCTCAAGGGCATTAGCGTAAAGTGAAATGCTAACAGACTCGTCCAGGATTAGATGTAATGGTCAGCGATTACATTTCAAAATGTGTAGTTTTAAATCATAATCGATTTCCAAATTATTTTCAATAATCTGTTTTCAATAAAATTTGGTTTTGATTCTAATCTTAAAAGCGACACATCAACTGAGACGTGCAAAATACTCACTCGCCTGAAGATAAAATTCATGAAACTTTAAGTTATTTTTTTAATCTTGTTTTGCATTTTATATATTTTTACAGTTAAAATATATAGTTATATTGCTCTGCACTTTTGTACATTGTACGGACAAAATATATTTCAGCGTCATTTTTTTTCATCATAATTGGACATTCATACATACATACATATGTACACAAACACACACACACGCATATATATATATATATATATATATATGTGTGTGTGTGTGTGTGTGTGTGTGTGTGTGTGTGTGTGTGTGTGTGTATGCTAGTTTAGTACCCGAAGATACAAACCCAATCGGCTGGGAGAGTGGAATATACTGACTGCATCTCTTCATAGGATTAACCTACCACCACCAACGAGTGTCCTGGATATGAAATTAAATAAACTGATGGCAAGGCTCTAGCCTTGAAGATTTGGGGAATGTGGAGTACCTCTTCATTGCTATTGCTCCCAGGTCCACTCTGATCCGGAGGGGTTGCACCTGCTAGGGTCTTATCTATGTGTCAAATAGAAGGATCAGGGAGCAATCAATTGACTGATGTTATGTTTTGACAGTTATATAGCAATACTTGAAACCATTTAATTGTGAGCAAAAAAGTGCTCAGGCTCATTTAAGAATGTTATATACAAAATGAGTTTACAAATCATATATATATATATATATATATATATATATATATATATATATATATATATATAAAGTGGATTTGGCATTAAATAAAAGGTTTTGATATGCCATAAAACCTAAACAAACCAAACCAAACCAAATCATAAGATATACTAAAAGAATTTGTCGTTTTTAACCACCCTTGTTTTTATCTGCTGCCAAAAAGAATAAAAAATAAGACTTTAAGAATTTGCTGGATAATTTAAATTTTAGTAATGAGTGAAAAGTAGCAAAGGTTTTATTAAATTTTCTTAATTAGTCGAATTTCAATATACTTTCAAATGTAAATGTAATTTGTCATCGAAAATTTCCGTAATTAATTTTGAATTTTTAGTTTGTTGGCTTTATTGTTTTCTTTTTTTAAATTTTTAAATTTCTTTATTTTAAGTATCAATGTAAACAAATCTTTTAAAAACTCAAACTCTGTTTCCATATAACAATAGTAAAATAATTATCATATCACATATCTAAGATAGCCCTTATTAAAGTTTAACGATATAGAGCCATTTCTACCGATATCTGACATCAATGTTTTATCATTTATTTACTATTGGTAAATATATTGTTTACACGGAATGTGGCTTACGGAAGATAGCTTTAAAAGCCCCGAAAAATTAATAGATATTTCGAATAATGATTAATTTGATATTTTTTCTGGCATTAAGTTGTATTATCAATTTAGATTTTAAAAATTTCTATGGCTTTTTTGGGCTGTGCGACCTTTGAAAAGAAAAAAAAAATTCCTCTTAGTAGTTCGACACTTGATCCTGACAAGGAAGGTTTTAGTGTATGCAGGAAGAGAAAGAGTCATCTGTTTCTCATAAAGATTACCAAGAAAGTGGATAAGAGTTAGGGTAAGGATATATATTTATAGCCAGGAAAATAATAAGAAAAAGCGCGAGTGAAAGATTCCGCCAAAAATTCATTTTTTGTTTTCTCGTAATTTTTAAACGCTTTCATTGTATTCCTAAAATTAGACCTTAGCTGTACGGTTGAAATGATTTGTGGTGAATTATAAGATTTTATGAAACTTTATTAAATCAGTATATGTTTTTATTTATCAAATTATATCAATTGTAATCAATGTCAATTTTAATCGGAGTACGGTAGGTTTTAATTCAGAGTTTTACTTCTCCTGGACTAGTAACCTCACCAAGGTTCAAGAACCCAATCTGTCCTAGTATTTACCAATTGTAGTGGTTTCTAAGAGCATTAACGCTATGTGAATCGCAAACAGGCGCGTCCAATTTCTGAGTTTACTTTACCGATTCTATTTTCTTCATGGCAATTATTATAAACCAATGAACGTTATCATATTGACCCAACCCCTCCGCTCGGGCAGTATATGACACAAGGTCAGATTTTTAAGCAGAGTTTAACAGGTTTGAATTCAGACTTTTCCTTCTCCTAGACAAGTTGCCTCACCAAGGCTGAAGAACCTCGTCTGCCCTACTATTTACCTATAGCTGGAGGGAGAATAATTGGATTCATACCTTTCCCAAGAGTATTAGTGCTACGTGAAATGCAATCAGTCTCGTCCAGGTTTTGAATTTGTGTCGCCGTGTCCATTTCCTACGATGACCATCATAATCAATGCAATACTTTCTCGAGGCTTTTCTGTTTATCTGGTCCTCAACAATAGCAGTACTCATCGCTTGTAATTTGGGAACAGGTATACAAAATTTAAAAAAATATACAAATGTTTAGAAAACAAGAATTCATTTTGTTTGAGATTATTATGATAAACAAGATGAATCCGCGAAAATACCACGGTTTAATGAGTATATAAAATAATTTGATATATCATGTAAAGTTAAGTTGGCGACCGTAATCTTGGGTGACCAGAAGGCTCCTATTTCAATAGCTACTACAACAAGGTGTAAGAGAGGGCGCTACTCCTTTCCTTGGATCGCACCACTTTACCCTTGATATGTACCGTATATTGCTGAGTGTTAAGCAAGGAGGTATCAAATACCATTTTTAAAGTCTTGAACCCAGGTCACGCGGACCATTGGCGAACACTCTACCCACTAGGCCAATAAGCCAGCACTATCACCAATAAATTTGTACTACTGTACTTTAATGAATTGGAGTTCTCCTTTTGAACCAATAATAGGAGCATTTTATCATTAGATTAAATTAAATTGTTTTATTAGCCGTCGATCATTATAAAAGAAAAACAAACATTAAATGTTACATATTACTAAACACTACTGTACCCAAAGAATATATGTAGCAAACCCAAAATAAATACATGTCTATCAAAATGTCTATATCGTAATATATTTTCAGATCAATTCTTATGAAGTTGCTAAAGTGCTACACTACGGCCTCGAACTAAGCGAGTTCGAGCTCCAGTCATCCTGTTTAATTTACTTTCGGACTATTACCCTAAAGAAAGGCATGAACAGCCTTATCCCTTCAGCTATGTGTTAACAACTTTCACTTCTGTTCTACAAAGATAGTTTTGGCATTAAATAACCGACGATGGTTTAGGTACAAGGAAACCCAACTACTTTCTTTCTTTATAACAGAATCTTAATGTAGAGTTTAATTGTAAATGATGTCTACTAATAATTGAATAGGTTATATAATTTTTCACGAGGCATAAAAAAATTAATTTTGGGTATGAAAAAAAATTACCATTTTTGTATGATAATTAATAGAGACGTATATATATATATTATACTATACATAAAAATGTGCGTTGTAGGTCCAAAGAAAGGATAAAATATATTCTAAAATAGGTAGGTCCCCGAAGAGATTTGTATTTTTTTAATTTATTTGTTTTGTTCTTACATATGGGTTATCTATGTATATGTTTCCAGCTTGTTGCTTTAGTCAAAGTACATACGCGTTATATATGTGTATATTTCCTGCTTCTTCCTTTCGTCAGAGAACATATGTGGCACAAGGCCTTCTTAATGGGATACACAATGAGACTTGAACTCAATTTTGTTTGCAGTTTGAATGTTTTCCAGTTGGTTTGGGCGGGTTTTATATAGAGGCTCTTCTTTTTTTTTTCTTCGAGTGTGTTTACTTTAGTGTGCTTTACCCCGCTTTGATATATGATATGTTTATCGTTGCGCGCGCGTGTGGGTTATTATACTATATATATCCTACACAAACAAAATTAGGTTATATACCTCTGTTGGTCTTGAATATTTTTTCAAAATCGTTTTCTCTTCCGACAATGCCCAGTTCCTCTTTTTTCTTCTGTTGTCGACACTGACTGTGTCTCACGCGCCATCGTCTAGTCTTGTCATGCCGTCTTCTGTGGAGACCCCACAATGTCTGAAGTTCTTCATGCTAGGACGAACCATAACACAGATACTGTTTTGGAGCGTACACATGTCTTTATTCCTTAAATGGCCACATGTTTCCGGGAACCAGTCGCTTCAGAGGTCTCTGCTGACTAAAGTATCTCTAGATTTTTAAGAATCATTCAATTACGTGACTTTCACGTCCAACAAAACCAAGCTCTCAACTGACCCCCAACAATCAATCACTCTAACGGTTAGAATACTTTAAAACATATCTATACTACTAGCCAATAATAAATATAGCTAGTTTATTATCTAATAATTTGATATATACATGATTATAGTTATTTTTATCTTATCAAAAATATAATGTAACCTTTCGATAAAATATCAATACTAATGTTGTATTACAGTGAAAGAGAAAAAAACTGGTGGCGAGTGATTGGCTGGGAAAAGTGTTGCAGCGATTTCATCCCATGGAAGAGCTACTGAGGCAAAAAATATTTTTTCAACCGGGGTTATGTGTTTTAAAGGTATTCGTGTATATGAACGTGTTCGTTAGGTTAAACAGAACACAGTTTTCCTATTGCTTTCTAATTTGCTGAGACGTACACCAAATACGGAGAACAAAGGTTGGTAAGCAACAACGGTATTAATACATAGATTATTATCATTCAACTGCAAATATTTACAAATCGATTATCTATGGTATCGGAAAGTGGAATTAGCCAGCTGCATTTTCTTGCGTACCTGAATATTTTAGACTAAGTTTTATGAAGCAAATAAGCATATTCGCTTCTACTTCATCAACTCCTTATCTAAAATCGGTTGTTTAGTCGGTCTCTGCATTAAACGGAAAACGTATTATTAAAATTGTTAGCAATATACAGGGTGTAACGGGTGAATTGTCGCTATTTTAAATTAGTAATTTCACATATGCACTATGCATCTTTCATGTTTTGTTTCCTGCGTAGCAAACTAGAGTCAATTAGGCACTATCTGTGAGGAAAACGGCAATATGATGCAACCTACTTCTCTAGAAACCCTGATACAGCATAGTATACTGCCTAGTATTCACGACAGAGACGTGACTACAAAAATTACAGTGGACTTAGATTTCAATCCTAGAACAATGCATAGGATTCGAAGACTGTGGGATGAGTCCAGTTGTGATTTCGTAAATACGACAGCGCGGAAGCCCCACCCTGATCGTTCTGATGGAAAAAAGAACTCACGAATATCTGGGTGAAATCCCGGCCATAATAAACGACGATTCTGGCAAGTCAATCAGGCCCATAGCTAAGGACATGAGAGGGTCTGGATTTCTTATCGGGCAGATAGTGCATGAAGACCTTTGATATTTCTCTAACATGATCAAAATGGGACAAATTTTATCAGAGACCATGAAAGACAAGTGGAAAAAATGCGCTTCGAAGCCTTTGAATAAATTCAAGCATCCCCTCCAACCGAATATACTTTTTTTTTCAGCGGAGAAACATTTCTGCCAGGATAAGGAGTGAACTCACGGAATATCTGTTGATTTGTTCTGTCCCCACTAGACGTACCGATATTAATGACGCCCAAACACCTAATCTCCATCATGGTGTTTGGGGTGGTCATTAGTGATCATATTTACCACCCCCTCCGCTCGGGCAGGATATGACACAAGGTCAATTTTTAAGCGGAGTTTAACAGGTTTGAATTCAGAGTTTTCCTTCTCCTATACTAGTTGCCTCACCAAGGCTGAAGAACCCAGTCTGTCCTACTATTTACCCATAGCTGGAGGGAGAATAATTGGATTCATACCTTTCCTAAGGACATTAGTGCTATGTGAAATGCAATCAGTCAGGTCCAGGATTTGAACTCGTGTCGCCGTGTCCATATCCTGCGATGATAACTATTACACCACAGGCACCTCCATTAGTGATAGTGACTTTATACGTCCATTCATCTTCCCACAGGACCTCACATTCAACATCAAGTGCTTGAATCGAGAGCGTTACTGCTAGAAAACCCTACATCTGGCAACAGAACTCAGCACCGTGTCCAACAAGTTGGAGAAAACAGTGTTGGCTGTGAGAAAATTTCTGTGACCCCATCATCCCTAACATTTGTCCTCCAAACACCTCGGATAGTAATCTCCGGAATTATTATGTGTGGAGCATAGTAGAGCGAGAGGTCAGTATATATCCATCTGCAGTAATATTTCATCGTCTGAAAACGATATCAACATATACATTGATAATGCATGGACTCATTAAAAACCAGATGGAGAGCTGATCTCTCTGATGAAATAAAACGGAAATTCTTCCAAGCTTTCGTCGTATTGCATGTTCTTATATGGTTTCAAGTAATTTATATAAATAATCCTTAAGAAAACAGTACAAGTAATTTATAATTATATGGTATAAAGCAGTCTTATTTAATACAAATAATTTCTTAAAAGAACTATCCGAACAATACAGCGGACACTACTCGGTACGACCTCACCGGATTCTTAGTAAACTTGGTAGAAAAGCGATGAAGTAGAACTGCCCATTCCTCAGTGTTCCAGAAGAGGCTTGCCATTAGATGCATTTTGCAACCATATTAAGCAGTAGTCGTGTTGTAACGGTGCACAACTAGGTCTGTAACATAACGCTTTAAGAAAAACCTTGATGGCAGCTACACATGATGCATCCAGTGTTCACACGGAGCTGATGAGTGTAAGTCCTTTCTCGTCAGCTTACTCTGGCACGTCGACATGTAAGAGCTCTGAAAAGAACGGCATTTATGAGATCGTCTTTACTTCTCCTGCAGTGCTGCGCATGTTTTGTATGTCTTACTTGGATGGTTTGTAAGATGAGAGAAATTAATTTACTAAGCTTTTTTGCTTAGATAAGGCACAAGGTCATATGAGTCGGGTACCCAAAGAGACTTGTAAGATCAAAGGTAAATGACTTTACAGCAGCCGTTTTGTCGGATGTTGCATCAAAATTTTTAAAACCACACGCAGCGTTCTTGTATAGTTCCTATCTAGCTTTTTCTCCATGCATTTTATTAGCATTTAAGTGGTGCATCCATATAATAGTATTGACACCGTCACATCTTGGAAAAATCCTGTTTTTATTTTCTTTTTAAATAAGCTTTCCATACTATATATACATATATATATATATATAAGTAAAGTTGGCGACCGTAGTTGACGGCGACCAGAAGGCTCCCTTTTCAATAGCTACTACACTAAAGTGTAGGGGAAGGCGCTAATCCTGGATTACTCCACCTTACCCTTAATACGTACCTTATATTGCTGAGTTTTAAGCAAGGAAGTATCAAGTACCATTTTTGAAGTCTTTGGTATGACGTGACCTGGAATTGAACCCAGGTCTCCCGGTCCATTGGCGAACGAACACTACCCACTAAGCCAATGAGTCGGTATTATTATTTCAAGAAAAAAACAATATTCGTTCACATTAGGATAATAGATTCATTTCCATCCTGTTAAGAGCATTGATATGAATCAAAGATTCTAAAATTATTTTTAACAGGACTTCATCCGATCCAATAGGAAAATAAAATAGATTAAAACCAGATAGGAGGGATAGTCGAAGGAAGAAAGGAAGGAAAGGGAGAAACGAAATTTATTTCAGTTGTGTATAGCCTTTGCCCATGAAAGACTAGTTTTGGTCCCTTCCCGATTCCGATTAAGACATCTACAAAAACAATAAGATTAACACTTTAGCAATTAGAGTAATACACATCCACATTTCAACCATTTCTAACAAAAATATAAATTTCAGTTTTATTTTTAATTCTAATTTTAATTCGAGTATGTCTGCGACAGTATATTTTCCTTGGTTTATAAAAGCTACTATATATGTTTCAATTGCAATAAGCGGGTAATTGGAACATATTTAAACAGCAATAGCCATGCTATTTAACTTGCAAGGAAATCTATGAAAATTCCACGATAAATTTGTAGAGGTTACTTTATTTTTTTTCCAGTGCGTAGGGAAATCCCATGGCCGGTCCATTCACCACATCTGTGCCTTCATGATGTCTTCCTCTGAGAATAGCTGAAGGCTAAAATTTTCAAACGTATGCCACAGGCAACTAACGAACTGAAAGATTCTATTCCTTGTGAAATCGCAGCAATACCATGTGACCTCTGCAGATCTTCGTGCTGACGTTTCAAGATTATATCGTCCAAAAGCTTGCCCTCAAGAGTTATACAATAACTAAAGAGGGAATGAAATTGGATGATATAAATTTAAAACAAAGTAATGTCAATTAGAAAACAAAATGACAAATGTTATTCCTTCTCGTGGAAAAATTAAATGTTGAACAGAATCCATGTTACCCTTTTAATTTTTTAAAAAAATTATATGCCTCCAGAATTTATTTCTATAATATTATATTGTTCGTATACTCTTTTATGGTTTCAAGTAATTAAAATCAATAATCCTTTAGAAAATTGTAAAGATAATTTATAATTATGCGGTATCAAGCAGTTTTATCTAATACAAATGATTTCCAAACAGAACTATCCGAGCAATAAAGTTTACACTACAAGGTATGACCACAACAGATTCGGTGTCGACATAAGAGAAAATGCAATGAAGTGGAACTACACTCTCCTCTGTGTTCCAGAACATGCGGCTTACCATTAGACAACTTTGCTACCATATTAGGATCACCTCATTTTTTGTGGTCTTAACATGAGTTACGATCAGCACATTTTAAGCACTGCTGACAGGGCGAATATATATATATATTAACATGCACACTGCGTGCGTGTGTAATATTATTAAGGGTGGTAATTAATTATATTAGTTGATTATTTTATTTGATGTAATAAATTGAGTTCGCTAAAAACGTTGAATTTAAGTGTAAATCACATTCGAGAACAGTCAAATGTTACACGTGTCACACGAATAGCAGGATATGAAATCTAGAACGATATATTAAAGATTTGCTTTGAAATCAGAGGGAAAAGACATTAAGATCAACACTTTGAATACGATCTCAATTTTCTTAGCAATGATTGGTTTCGGGAAAAGTTTTTAATGACACGAGTTCTCATCATCATTAGTTAATAAGATAATGAATAATAAATATAAGAGAGTTAATTCAGAGTCATAGAGTCAGTCAGACACACTTGGTGATGCTGCATCGAGGATTTTCGGATCGAGAGATAGCTGGCTCGGTTGAGTGGGGGTGAGTGACCTGGTCGTGGTGAAAAAGTAGAAGTCCGTGCTTTGGTCGTTCGTCTCCAGCGTTTTTAAGTAACAGTTAATACTTTTCACGGTATTTCTCTCGCGTTCGTTGATCACTATGTGAAATGTTGAAATCACAGATCAAGTTCTACCAACGATTCAAAAATAGTACTTGGTACTTCCTTGATTAACCCACAGCTTTATAAGGTAGGGATCAAGGGTAAATTTGAGCAATCCAAAGAAAGGAGTAGCGCTCTCCCCTACACCTCGATGTAGTAGCTAACTTTACTTTTACATGAGTCAAAGAGTTATGTATGTTTCAAAATTATTCGTATTAAAAAGAAGTAGTTTCTTTTTGCATACAAATAATTTTTAAAGTAAAGCAAGTATTACAGAAATACATGAAAATGTTACAGAAACACACGAAAGAAAGTATTACAGAAATTACAGGAATAATTTTTTAATTAAAGAAAGTATTAAAGAAATAACGAAAATTTGAATTCACACAGAAACAACCACCAGAGAAGTTGACATGCAATTCAAATCAATCAGTTATTCTAGTGGAGAATCTAATTGAAAACAAACATGTAAAAAAGCCAGTGTACACAATTTCTTATATGGCATGAAACATTAATGAAAATGACTGGAGAAACAGTAAAAAGTGCTCGAACCCAAGATCTTTTAAATGATTTTTACTTTCATTCGATCCTGAAAATTCGTTCGTTTGTTTATAAACAAGAAGAAACTTTTTTTAAAGTCCTACATTTTTCTTGTCTGTTCGAGCATTAACAAAAAAATTGTTGTTGATATATATATATATATATATATATATATATATATATATAAACCCTTCCGCACGAAGAAGATATTGTAAAACAATCTGAGACAAAAGTTAATTGTTTTAGTAGTAAGTTGAGGTTCCCAAGTCTAGGTCGGGATAACTTTAGACGCCTGAATATAAAAATAAAAATGTGTCACCGGTCAATCACTCGCTGACTGTGATTGGCTGAAAGAAGCACTAATGAAAGAGCTATAGAAGTGGACGTGGGGTACGAGAGAAAAGAATTGGAGCCCAGACGCCATGATGTGTAGATGCAAAACTTCCACAGAAAACGACCAGAACGGAAAATTAGACTGTTTATTTTTTCCCTCTCTATCAAAAGGAGTGGACTCATTTCATGCTCTGTTTTCTCTTTTTTTAGCGACTACAAATAAAGTGTAGTAGCGAATAAAATTTGGCAACAGCGAACCAAGACAGTGTTTTGTATATTCGTCACTTTTTCTCATGAGGACATTACAACGAGGTCCGATTGGACTTAAAGCGTAATGCGACATCCATAGTCCCGTTAGAATCGTGGTGGTATAAATTTCCATGTGGTGCCGTAGCGCTATATGAGTCTGTAGAGGACCATGGTAGTACAATACGAACCAATGTCAACTTTTCAACGGAGTTTAACTGAAATCGCCGATTTTTTCTGGATTGGTTTTCATACAAAGGTTAAAAAGCCAATTCTGCCCTGCTATTCGTCAATAGCTGGAAAGTGAATAGTTACATTCATAACTTTCCATGTGTATTAGCGCTATGTGAAATCCAAACAACGACGTCCATGATTTGAACTCAAACCATCGTGTCCATTTCCATTGCGTCCATGTGTGTGAGTATATGTGTACGTGTGATTCTTTGTATACACTTACATTATATATATATATATATATATATATATATTCATATATATATATATATGTGTGTCTGTGCGTGTGATTCTTTGTATACACGTACATTTTATATATATATATATATATATATATATATATATATATATATATATATCTGATCACAGGATGTTTTTCTTTGTTAATTGATAATAACATTTAATGTCATTGATTAGACACATCAAAAAGACATTTAAGCTATGATGCTTATTAATATGTACATCTAATCAATGAGATTATCAGTTTTTTCTGCAGTAACGTTACTTAATGCAATAAAATGTAAGTTCCCAGGAGAATGGAAGTGATTGACTTGTATGATCTGTCTGGCAGATTTTTCCTTTGCAATATTTTAAAGGCATAACATATTTTTTCTAAAAGTACAAATAATATTTTTATGTCAAACAAAGGTTATTTGATAACGCCGGTATTAATAAATAGAACAAAAATGTCTGGCTAAAAGAGGAAAGAAGATTTTTTAAACAAATAATTACAAGTTATGACAAAACAATTTCTCCGAAGGATAAATTTACAAGAAATGTATTTCATTATTTTTCAATAGCCAAATAGAAAGGTTTCAATTTCTTTTTTAATGGCATATAAACCTGCATGTTTTATCTAATGCTAAATTTAACATTATAGAAGAACTGTAGGGGTGTTTTCAAACCATAGCTTAGAGAATTAGAGGATGCATTACTTCCTTAAGGATATTTGTCCGAAAATTATCGTAATAGTGCGACTGGAGTTCAAAATTGCTTACTACGTTATCGCAATCGAACAACGTAAACTGTATGTCGCGTCAACCCACTATAGAATACACTTACTGCATGTCTGGAGAGGGTTAGACCCCATCCAAGGATTTTCCTGCATATGACATTAAATATGTATATAAAATATTTGACTTTAAATTACATGAAAGAGTTGATATGTCCTAAAACCCAATCAACCCACCTATGTCATGGGTTCTCGTTCATACGTACATATATTTATACATATATATAAACGAATTAATATTGACTGTATTCTAGTCTCAAATTTACGTTCACTTTTGGACTAATACTTTTGAGGAAGGCATGAACCCCCTGATCATCCAATCTATGGACTAAATATACCCCAAATAGTCTAATACAATGATGAATTAAAAATAGATAGATAAAAAGAAAGAAACAAGATGAGACAGGTTTGGTTCAGTTTCTTTGTTCAGTGGTATCTCAACCAACGATTTTATGTCAAAGCCATCCTTGTAGGGCAGTAGGGATACTATTTAGTCCATAGCTGGTGGGTAAGTAAGGGTATTAGTCTGAAAGGTAACGCAATAGCACGGAGATCTTAGAGCTGCTTACTACAATGTCGTAGTTCAGTACGTTAGCCACTAAGCAACGGGAACTCCATCTAGATAGAAAGATAGGAAAAGAATTTTCATCGTCATCATTATCATCATTGTCATACTGATCGCAGGGAATCTCTTTCTCCCGCCACCCCCTCTCTCTCTCTCACACACACACACACACTATCCATCCAAATTGTCAATCGCTCTAGGCCGGACCTTCAGAATGCATCTGGTGTTGATCTATATAAGAGTTGTTGAAAAAAGAACGTGGCAATTTTGAGTAGTTTTCATCAAGCTTTTTCTCCGTGTTTCATTAGACTTCTGTTGGTGTAACTATTTGACCACAGCTTGAAAGAAATCCTGTTTTGTTTGATCCGAGAGATCAGATTTCGATAAGATCAACAGAATACTATGACGGTGTCCGTGGTGCAATGGTTATCGTCGTCGTAAATGGACATGGTGATACGAGTTTAATCCTTGACGGAGCTGATTGCATTACACATAGCACTAAAAACGTAGGGAAAGATGTGAACTCAGTTATTCTCTCTCAATGGGAAAATAGTAGGGCAGACTAGATTTTTTTTTTGGCTTGATAAGAAGGAAAACTCTAAATTAAAACCTGTTTAACTCCGGTAAAAACTTGGCCTAGTCATATCCTGCTCGTGCAGAGGGGTTGGATAAATACAAACAGCCTGTTAATAACAGGCTGTGCCTTTTTTATGCGTACGTTGTTATCGCATTCAGTCGATGGGATTTTGTTGACGAAGTAAGGAACTAGTATACTAATTTCATAGGCCTGCTTTGTCTCGTTTAAGGCATTTGATTCTTTTTTTTATCTGCATTCGCGTGAAAGTCAATGTTTCATGATTTGCACTGATTATTCAGCTTTGGCAGGTGTATTTATGGGAATATATTGTTTGCGTTGTCTACATCTGTCATTATATCTGCAAGATATCTTCAGCTTCTCTTTTTTTATATCAAACCATTTTCTTTTATAAGATCTAGTGACGTTCGTAGTACGTAATCTTGTCTTTTTTATAAGAAACTATTTTCTTTTATAAGATCTAGTGACGTTCGTAGTACGTAATCTTAATAGATTATTAACAGATATGATGATTATTTATCTACTTACAAGATTCCATTGACGATATCAAAGTATTTATTATAAGCATGGGCTGAGCGAACCATTGTTTTCATGTTGTTGTAAAGCAACATTCCAGAGGTAGCGGTTTCTTTGGGAAGACCATTTGCTTGTAGAATTGTGACGATACCCTCTCGGCCCCACGACACATCAACTTCTTTGAAACCATTTCGCTTCTTGGCCGGTGATCAACTAGTGGTTCCGATAGGGGCATCGCACATTTCTTCATAGCTACAAGAAATACAATCAAGGGAGTGGGAGGAAAGAGAACAAACGAACAACGAACAATATGCTTGGGTTTACTCAAAGTGCAAGAGACGAGTTATGTAACATTGCATTCCCTTTTGCATATGTAGATTAACGCTGGCGTGGATTTCTAGTGAAATTTCTACAAAGCTACTAGGAATGCCAACCCATCTTGACCGGTCTTTCCTCACTCCTCTGGACTTTATCTCATGCCAATTCGTCTCTCTGCTGTCCGGAGTCGACTGGTCACTCGCGTCACCCTTCGCCAACTGCCCTCCTCTGGGTTCCTTTGTCCAACTCCTACTCGCGTTCCGTTACCCACTTCCGGTTACGTTGAGATCGCGGGCTCAGGCCTCTGTTTGGTTTCGCGCCAAAACTGACAAAGGGATTGTCTGCTTGGCGGACCACCTACATAGTGTTACAGTATTTGCTTCAACTTTCCTATGTTTATGGAATCAAATGTCTTGGAGAAATCAACAAAATAAAGTATGCCTCGAGATTACTTGCACGTACTCCTTCGATGATTTGACGGGGAGTACGACTCTGTGAACTCGTGAATCCATTTCTCCGAAATTCTTTCTGATTTTTCTAAATAATTTTCTCAACTTCAGGTCGGATACGATTGAAAGGTAGGGCATTTTAAACCTTGGAAGCTATAACATTAAGAATTATACTTCTGTAGTTTTTATTGATTCCGAAATCGCCTCTCTTTGGAAAGGGAAAGATGCAGCTTTTCGTTCACTTCTCTATTGTGTTTTGCTTATACGCAGCGTTGCATAATTGAAGAAGTATGTCATCAAATTTTCTTGTCTTCCATACTTCTGGAGGTATTCCGTCGAATACCGCAACTCTTCAGTTTTTTTCAATTCTTCCTTCAATAGTTCTTCCTCCATAAATAGTTCTATTTATATGTTTATTTGGCCAGTGATAATTACTTTAGAAGGTATATACGTGATTTCAGGAAAGTTTTCTTTCCTCTTCCGATGTTTTTTTTTAATTCTTGGCTGGCGGCTTTTAGTTTTATTCTCGAGGTCTTTTTCCTTCCACTAATTTGTATTACTATCTGCTATGCTAATCTTGACTGTCTATCTTCTAGAGAATTCGTGATTCTACTGATTATGCCTTGCAGTTGTTCCTGCTAAATATCTAGTTGAGTGTTTTCTCAAGAAAAGGCTTGTCTTTCTAAACATGAAATTCTAAAAAAAGAAAGGATAAACTATGGATTAACATATACCTATATGACTAAAAAGCACAGTTAGAGAACATATTTATAAAGAAGTAGGTAAAATCCTCATTGAACTGTTTGGCATAGTCCTCCTTTGAAGATGTATCCTCCTATAACTGAATTGTTTCTGTAAATCTCGCCTGAGTCCAGGCAGAATTAAGAAACAATCAATGACTGGTCCTCACTAACCAATAGTGATAGATAAATTCACTATACAGTAACTTTAAGATTGATGCTCTTTAGTAGACATCTGATAATCTTACCCCAAATGACCAATAGAAAAATTTGTTATCGCCTACATAGAAGCAGCAGCCAACTGTACCCCTATTATAACAAAAGCCAAACGTAGAGTTCCGTGGAAGTTAGCTAATAGTAGCCATGAAAAAAAAAACGAGATAACGAGAAAAAAGCATATTTACTTAATAAAATGAACCCAGTAAACGCCAAAACGCTGAAATCTAAGAAAGCCTAGACAGGACATACTAAAACACACACACACACACACACACACACACACACATACACACACACATATATATATATATATATATAAAGATACAGAGACAGCCTGACAAAGATAGAAACAGAATAAGATCGGTAAATAGATAATTACAGGCTGTTCTAATCTGACAGATGAACAAACAAAAAAAATGAATAATAATGGAGTTATTGAGATGAATCAAAATATTGAACACTTGACGAATATCATAACGTGTTGCTACTTGTCTTTAAGTGCTCTAATAAGGATTGCAATGTCAACACACTCACACACACACACACACACACACACACACACACACACACACACACACACACACACACACACACACACATATATATATGTATATATATATATATATACAATCCAGGAAAATTGCGTTTCATCGTTGTTGAAGCAAAGGCTAAAATGTAGACAATATTTTTCGATTCTATTTTAAGTCTTGTAACTTTGGCAGCAGTGTTCTCGTATTTCTGAAACAGAACACTTGCAGTCATACGGCTCTCTGGAGAGGTCATATGTCAGATTCCTTTACTAAACTTAGAAGAATCGTCAACGAGGAGAGGGAGTAGTAACCAAGTCATAAAGAGGTCGAAAATACGGCACAAGCATCGGAACTGACACGGACAGACGACGCAACATGGTTAGGGCGGACATCCAATATTTATTGCTACCTGATTCCGGTGTACATATGGCTGGAATCAATGACTGTGTCGTCATTCATACCAACGTTGACACTTAACGCCCCTGATGAATGCAGATTTGCCTTTCGGTAACTTGTAAAGCGTCGCTGAAATAGCTGCATACGAGGAATGTCCAGAAAGTTGTCAGCCATTTTGGATATCTCGAAAAATCAGTTATGCGGCCTTAATACGTGTTAGCAGTCAATCAGGGTGACCTTTACAGAGCATACGCACGGGGAAAATCTACCTGCGGATTACCCAGTCGACGACGTGATTTTTATGCGATGTAATCGCCACATTCACACAGAATATGCGTTCAGATTGGGTGATTTTAATGCTATATCTACCCATTTAAGGTTATTTTGTGTCAACAGGTTTGGAAATCGTGTTTTTGTACGATTATATTTATATTTGTTTGGTTGTTATTTCTTAAGGGATTTTGAACGCAGTTATATATCAAGTATTTAGGTTTAATACAAATAATTATATCGTTCCAAGAAATTATCTTTATTCAGTAATTGCCATCTGTTTAAATTCAGATATATGGTTTCACGTAAATAATAATAATAATAATAATAATCTTTAGTTTGTTAAGTTTCTTTCGTTTAATGGTATATTAAACTTATTTAATGCTAAATCCATCCTCGTTGAATGGTTCAGACAAAACTTGACCCACAGCTGGTGTTATAAAATTTTTTATACCTTCTCAAAGTCCGAAAGTGAACGTAATAGCACGAGTGAATTTCGAACTCACTTACTATGATGTTGCTCTCCCGCTCGTTAACCACCACGTTATCATATTTACCAACCCCTCAGCTCGGGCAGGATGTGACACAAGGTCAATTTTTAAGCGAAGTTTAACAGGATTGAATTCAGAGTTTTCCTTCTCCTAGACTAGTTGCCTCACCAAAGCTGAAGAACCTAGTTTGCCCTACTATTTACCCACGTTATAGACAATACCAGTATGTATTTTAAATAGAGATAATTTTCAGTTGTATCATCATCATCATGTCGTGCCGCTAGCACGGATATCCCTGACCCTCTCTCGCGACTTTTCCCTATCGTTCATCGCCTCAGGCAGGTCTTCAGGGCTACATCCCGTATCCTCACAGAGCTGCTGTATGTATGTTCGAGCTGGTCGTCCTGCTTTTGCTCGGCCATATGTGGGGGTCCATAGGAGTATATCACTTATGACCTGGTCTCTGCTTTTCCAGCAGTGTCCTGCTTGTCTGGTTCGTCTAACTTGCATAGTTTTCGTGATGGGAGGCAGGTTGCCCTATAGTTGGTGCCTTGTCGGGTGTTGCCGCCAGGACTTATTCAATATTGCTCTCAACATTCTCGTATAATTGCCGTCTAGCTTCTTCTCCAGCCGTTTAGTTAGCGTCCAAGTGGTGCATCCATACAGCAGTATCGACAAGACCGCTGCTTGGAAGAAACTGCGTTGTATTCCTAAGAATTGCCTTAATTATTCATTTCTGTGCGAACACAGTGTAAACAACCTACCAGGGGCGATCGAAGATAGGGAACTTCGTGATATCAACACGACTTAATGATGATAACGGGTACTTAAACGTTGGATCAGTGCAGACAGAAAAGTATGGTCAATAAAGGAGCCCATCACATCTCCACCTGTCAAAAACCGGGGTCTTATTATCAGATATTGTTAATTGTACTATCCATGATATCCTTCTTTTTTAGTGGGGGGGGTGTCTTTAAAATATCTGGGGATACCACGAAATGTCCAGATAGTACTCTGCTTTTTATTTTCTAATCCCTGGAACAAATATATGGGATTGATGTAAATTAGTCTATAACTAAAGGGAATCTTATTGCCTACACTGTATTTACCCAACCCCTCCGCCATGAACAGGATGATATATAAGTTCAAATCGTAAGCGCAGTAAAGCTGGTTTTAATTAATTTTTTCTTCTCCAAGGCTTGTTGTCTAGCCCAACTTTCTCTAATATTTACCCATAGTTGGGTAAGTATATGGATTCATTCCGTTCCCAAGGGGCTTAGGACAAAGGAAAGCCCATAAAGCCTCATCCTGGATTTGAACTCTAGTCACTAACTAACCGGTCAATAACTCTAGAAATACACTGACTCTACCCCTTAAGCCCCGAACCCAACTAAAGGACGTGTAATGAGTATAACAGTATACTTCATCTGAGAATTCTGAGGAGTATGGATTACCCTTTCATTACCATAATTTCCAAAATGGTAGTACCATCTATGCGTCTAATAGATCTGTTTGATAATTATCTTTAATAAATAGAAATATTTGATATTATACAGGGTGTCCCCAAAAATTTGACAACGTTTTAAAAAGATTATCTTGAAAACTACTTAGCCGAACACGATGAAATTGAACAGTTTAGATGATGAATATCATAGATTTATTCTGAGACCAAATTCATAAGTGTTCAATTTTTGCACTGCGTGAGACACCACATACGTCAAGTCAGTGCTTAATCTCTTGCCAATCACGCTGTAGCGAGTCTCCAGTAATATTATCTAGTGCGGAAGTGATTTTCTGCTTCAGTTTCTCAATGCTAGCAAGAAGAAGGCGGACATAAAACAGTTGCTTCATACATCCGCATAAAAAGAAATCACACAGGGACAGACCATTGTGGCTTTTTTTTTTATCAGAAAGCTGTCATCATATCCACCACATCAGCTCACTGGCAGATTTTACATTTAGATAAGCTCGGGCTGTCCTCTTTCATTAATTATAAAGTCTTGATCTGTTTCTATACATTCTGTGAAAATTTGAGGTTATTTCAACAAAAATTGCCGAAATTATTGGCCTGCGAAATTATGTCAAATTCTTTGAGACACCCTGTATAACTATGTAAAAAAAATTTATAAAACTATACAAAGAATGTGAATATAAATGTACGAAATTCTTTAACCTCTGGGCATAAAATTAATCAATCGGATTCCCTTTCGTTCAACCATAACCGTTACACTAAGCACTCTTCATATATTGAGTCGTTGCATGGAAGGGTGGAGTTTTCTCCTCCCCATGAAAGACGGTTTGGAAACTCACATAGTCTGCTGGTCTGAATTGTAACCGCATTAATGCGAGAGCGAGAACTAAACTCTCAAATTACGACCTCTTTGTCTCCCAAATTTACTTTGATAATCTTTTGAAATTGCTAACAATAATATAATATTCACACAGATATTGTTACTCAAATAGTTGAAGCAAATCTATTTGAACTCAGTGACATCGGTATAAACAGGTTGAGATGGATAAATAGATAGATTGAGAGATTTGGGACTACATTTGCTCTGAACGTCAAATTTTAATCATTGAATATTTATATAAGGGAGGTAACTGTGAAATTCTATCCTCTAGCCCTAATACAAGCATCAGTGTTATTACAGACAGATTTTGGGCCATGAATACAATACGGTCATCAGTCGCCTAGTATACTACTAAATCCTCATTATATAAAGGATTATCAATTGATAATACACCTCTAAAAAAATTTTAGATAAATTTTTTTCTCAATCAAACATACCAGAAATTTAAACCGAAAATATATGTAGTAGTGGCACAATAACTAAATCCCTTTTATATATATATATATATATATATATATATATATATATATATATATATATATATATATATATATATGTTGTAAGTCCAAAAAGGAGAAAAAATATATTTTAAAATAGGTAGGTCCTCGGAGAGATTTGTATTTTTTAGAATTTATTTATTCATTTTGTTCTTACATATGTGTATGTTTTCTTCTTGTTGCTTTGCCTGAGAACATATATGGCACATAATGGCTTACGCAATGAGATTTCAACTCACTCGTATTTGCAGTTTAAATGATTTTCAGTTGGTTATAGGTTTATATAGGGGTCATCCTCCCTTTTTCTTGGAGTGTGTCTTTTCTTAGTCTGCTTTACCCCTCATTGATATTTGTCGTTGTCTGTGTGTGAGTGTATGGTAGTGGTTTTAGATTTCTCTAACAGTTATTTTACCTCTGTGTGTGAGTGAGCGTGTGTCTTAGAGATTTTTTAGTGTATGTATGCGTGGCAGTGTGGTTTGAAATTTACTGGTAACTATTTTTTCTAATAATTTTTGCCTATATATATATATATATATATATATATATATATATATGTGTGTGTGTGTGTGTGTGTGTGTGTGTGTGTGTGTGTGTGTGTGTTTTCAGCTTGATGCTTTCGTCATAAAATATGTCTGGCACAAGATCTAGTCAATGGGGTTTTCAATAAGTCTTTAACTTACTCGTGTTCGTTGTGTGAATGGTTTTTACTTACGTATTGGGTTTTTTTATGAATGCTGGTCCTTCCTTTTTCTTAGAGTGTGTTTCTCTTAGCCTACTTTATCCCTCATATACTTTTGATGTATATATATATATATATATATATATAGAGTGGAATTTTATTTTTGTTATATAATTTTACTTTGTAGAGCTTACTATTGAATAAAACTAAATGATATCGGTTTATTACCTAAGAATATCCTTAGATAGATAGATCGATAGATAGATTTGAGCATGATTTTACAGATGAACTTAAAAATAACAACGGAACTAATGGAAAAAATATATATTCCAGAGAGAGAGAAAGAAGTTGTGTGTGTGTGTGTGTGAGAGAGAGAGAGAGAGAGAGAGAGAGAGAGAGAGAAAGATAGAGAAAGAGAAACAAGATTAGCAAATATACTTTTAGATACCAACAGAACAAAATGAATACGCAGATAGATAGATAGAAAGAAATTGGCTAGCCTTAACAGATGCAATTTTAAATGCAAACAGATCTGGCAGAGCATAGAGAGAGCGACATACGTGCAAAGCTCAACATATATACTTTTAGATACTAAGAGAATCTGATAAATACATAGATAGATAGATAGATAGATAGATAGATAGATAGATAGATTCAGTGCTGCCGTAAATATTGTGGATAATCTGCCAACAACAAAATAGCGACCCGTCACTAATTGTTCGATTTCCTAAGAATTTATATGAATATCCTAATTCTTTATAATATTGCAAAAATACTCTCCCTTCATTCTGTCCACGGAATGAATTACTATTCGTTTTCTTAAGCATAAGCCCTGCGTGTCATTTGTATCTAAAACTGCGGATTCAGCAGTCTTCGCAATTGACACAATAGGTAGTCAAAGTAGTGCATTTGTTTCAATTGTATTGAATGCTAGGCGCGTGCATGCAACGACTGAATGAAATGGCTGCTAATAGCCCGCAGATTGAAAAGAAAACACGTAAAAATACTAAGCGGAGTTTCTAATCTACTTGTTCGGCTTCCCGTCTAGACGAAAAACACTCGGAAATAGTGACCGGAAACGAATGTGTCGTGTTTTTAGATGACGTCGTTTCAATTGAACAGTATGAATTAGCTTCTTTTTTTTTTCATTTGACTTTCCTGTACTTTTTTTTCCTTTCTTATATATTTTTATTTTATTCATTTTTTTTTTTTTGCTTTTTTCATTTTTTGTGCGTGTACCTTTTTGTACATTTTGTACTTTTTAGTGCTTTTTTTGCATTTTTCAGAAAGGGGAACATTCCCCCCCCGCATCTTAATCAGATGATATTTGAAGGGCAACAAAACGTAAACTAACTTTACCACATTTTCTCCTTTTCTGTCTTTAGCTATTTCGTCAAGGACTGAATGAATACTTTAAGTTTCCCAATCTTTTTTTTTTTGTTATCTTCCATCAACGATTACATTTCCAATAAAAACAAATAAAAATAAAAGCAATTCCGATTATAGGATTTTAGCAAATTGAATCCTCACTATTATTATAAACAGGCTGGTCGTGAAAACAGTTCAGCTTTTGTAATGATTTTAATCCTGGCACGTTACCCGGTTACCGTGACCCTGACCATAAAAAAAGCAACAAAAAAAAACACTATCTCCTTCGTCGATGAAGTAGTTCAATTCTCAACAAGTGTAGATATAAAAAAAATCTTAAAGCTGATTTTCAAGGTTGCTCTGCATGGAAAACAATTAGACTCTTGGTTGATTTTAACAACATGTAAACTCGTCAGGCGATACTTCAAGCCTAAGGGTTAGAGAACCGCGTTCCTTGAACTTTTATTTCTAAAACAAAAACCTCTTAAGAACCAATAACACAAAAAAAATAAATATAACCGTACAAGAATTTGATCCCCTAACCTTTAGGCATGAATTGATACTAGACGAGTGTTTATGGTCTATCAATTCTTATGGGTTATTCAAAGCTAAAACCTGCTTATATATATATGAGTGTATATATATATATGATTTCTAAGCAAATTGTTTGTAGGTAACATCATTTTTTAAAAGCTAGAGATCATTTGTTTGCACACAAATAAATGTTTTCAAGTATTGCTGTCTAACTCTTATAATTCATATTAATATTAATGACTTGTTTATTCACAGTTAAAACGTATCAAGTACTGGAAACACGTATAATTCTAATTGTCTATAATATATATATATATATATATAGGGTGGAACGCTAAAATTGTCGTCCTAAAGAAAACAACCCTACTGCTTTATTTTAAAACTTTTATTGAAAAAATCAATTCAGGTAACTTGATTATGTATCAGAGCTGACATCTATTCAATGTAGCCGCCTTTAGCCTGAATCACCGCCTCACTACGGTTTGGAACTGGGAGCATGCCTTTTCCACAAGCGCCGGCGGGAGCTTGGCGAATACTCGGCGGATGGTGGCGATTAGGTTGGCTTTGGTGTTGTGGGAGGTCATGTTGGTGAAGTTCTCGACGTATGACCAAACGAAGGAGTCCACCGGGTTCAGGTCAGGGGAGGAGGGGGGCCAGTGAGAAAAATGTACAAAGTTGTAGTGTTGTATAGCCATATGCAACTTACAAACACATATACATGCAGAATACATATTGACGCAATGAATAAAGACGAGCGAAGACTTCTTTAAAAAATATACCTCTCACTTTATTTGAACGGTTTGTGTGTGAGAGGGGGTTGGAGACCGAACAGAACTGCAATATATTGACCCCCACTCTTATGGCAATCAGCGTTGTGTCTTTCTTGTTCTCCAGGGCTGCTCAACCGGAGGTCCGAGGGCCCAACTTTCTGCTGAGTGCTGTTCTCTCTACTGTATCTTGTCTCTAGCTCATCTAATCTCCAACCTGACTGAATTCCTGTCCTCACCGAGTTATATAATAGTTCAATCGCCCACTCAGTATCTCCCCATAACCGGCCATCGGGATATGTGTCACTTCCGCTATCCTTGGAATGCCATGTTTGATTGTCATCAAGCGGAAATAACTGTCATGCACTTCACAGGTCACTCTCTTCCGGTGCATCAGTCTATTACTGTACCATGGGATTTTACCTTGTCCCATATTGTCAGCCAAGCTCGCCTACGCGATTTCTTCCCATAACTGCCATCGAAATGTGTCACTTCCTTCCGGTGTATCACTTTGGAATGGCATGTTTGGCCGGGTCAAAGGTCAATATACAACAGTAGCACTCCTTCTCAATCCAAGCCTGGGTCTCTTTGGACTTGTTGGCCTGTGCATAGTCCTGCTGCCACACCGAGGGTCTGCCACCGGCCACCTGATTGCACCAGGGGATCACCACACACTTCAGCACATCCAGGTACACTTTGGTGTTGACTTTCAAGCCGACTTCGAAGATGTGAGATGGCATGATGTGGCCCTCACTTGAAACCACACCAGAGACCATAACTGTAGCCTGAAACTTTGTTTTCATCACCCTTGGCACTCCGGATTTGCATTTCGAGGGTGCTGGCAATGGTCATGTTGTCATTACTTGGATCGGTAGAGTGCATGAATTGTACAGCAGCGCATCTCCGATCTCGCTCGTTGAACATTGTGTCACTTTCAGACATGATAGAAGGCTCCTATAGCTCTTGGGATTTGTACACAACTGGCCAACTAGTAGAGAGTCTGCAACAATGAAGAAAACCGGTTTTGATTAAACGGAAATGGAATTATGTCGTCTTTTTTAGGGTGACAATTTTATCGTTCCACCCTGTATATATATATATATATGTGTGTGTGTGTGTGTGTGTGTGTGTGTGTGTGTGTGTGTTTTCATTATTTTTAAGCGAATAGTTTGTAAGTAACTTTATTTTTAAACGAGTTAGACCTCATTTGTTTGCAAGTTTACATGGTTTAAATTATTTCTATTCAATACCAATAATTCTATTCATCAAGTATTCCTATCTAATTTAATATTAATCATTTGTTTGCTGACAGTTAAATGGTTTCAAATATTGCTATAATAATAATTCAATTTATCAAGTATTCCTATACGACGCGAACAATCTGCACGCCGAAGCAAGGCCTCAAATAACTAATAATAACAATCCTCAAAAATGATTAAACTGTTCTATTTGAATCATATATGGGATTCTTGCAAGTACTACCACTCCAGGTCAGAGTAGATCTGAGAGTCAAGGTCGTCAAGGGGTACCACACGTTCCTCTAACTCTAAGTGTTAAACCTCACAATCAAATATAGTTTAATATCATACCCTGGACGGTAAATACCTTCAGGTATTGCTTTCCAATACTTATTGTATTTAACATCATCAATTCGTTTCCACACACGTAAATGATTCCAATCATTGCTAATACTAACAAGCATTACAGCTTGAAATCAACAGCCCGTAGAAGCCTTTTTGAGGGTGTCGTACACGGCTGCATAGTATTCTACCTACCCAGCCGACGGGATAAGAACTACCTTCGTATTTAAATATATATTTTTTCTATACTAAAAGTTGTTATCCAATTTTTTAAAAAGCGTTAATTTTTGTGCAAAATTAGGCTACAGAAGTTGTAATTTTTGTATCTGGATTTTTGTATTAATTAACCAATAGGCACACTCGAGCTAATTTTAAAATTTTGAAATACTTCCCTTACGACAATATTTGACTTGCCGCAAAAAATTTGAAGGATCAAAAACTTCAATTATTGAAGTAACTTTTTCCCTCCAAGAATATGAAAAAAAAAGATTATTATATTCGAAATTGAATTATTATGACCAGAAAATCTTGCAAACACTTGTGCTCAACATACGGAACCACTATACAGCTGCTTCGACATTATTAGGTCTCATCAGCAGTGTATACCATGATCTCCTTTAATAGAGATCGAACTGGGTAATACAGAATGCAAAGCCGAAACTCTACCACTGACCCATCGGTTAAGATGGCACACAAGCGATTCCAAATCAACAAGTTCTGGCAATTGTGCGACCAATTACCCTGAATGTGTCTCGTTAGTTACATCTGTACTATTTACAGAGGACACAGTCACCTCCAGGACCACGTTTTCCCAAGAGGATAGGAAATACGCATTCGAATAATTATCTTAACCTTGAGTGCAAGGAAATAGATAAACAGTTTTTTCTTAGTAGAGAAATTATTTTGTAAATTGTATTAACATGATCAGAAAATCCGGCAAACACTTTTGCACGACATACAGAACTGTTACATAGCCATATACACGAATATGGCCATGTACAAAATGGGTGAAATGGACATCGAATGTTGATTACGATAGAACTTATGAATCTCGAAATTCGAAAACACGTAACGACTTCTTGTTCAGATACGAAACCTTTTTACTAACTTTGAGTTAAAGGTCTCGACATAAGGAGGAGAGACACAATCTTCTATGCTGTCTTATTCATTTGGCCCCCAACTCGAGCGGCCCCCATAGGGTGCACGTTCACCTCGCTAGCTCCAAAAGTCGATCCTTCTCGTTTGGCGTCTAGTACCCGACACTCTAACTTTGTTCAAATCTCCACAAACCTCTGCGCACTTCCGGTGTGTGACAACACCCGCACCCTGTCACCCAGTTTCGTCTTGGACTATTATGACATCTGAGTGACACCTCCCTCCGCCCGCGCGCACCCGCGATAACACCTGCCTCAATGTTGCACCTAACTAACCCATGTGCTGAACCGAAAGGTTCTCAGCCTAACTAAACTCAAAGGCATGAACCGAAATCCCTCGGTTATTATACAACAGAACTACTGGACAGCTGTTTCGACCTTATAAGGTCTCATCGGCTGTGTATACCGAGATCTCTCCAACTAGAGATCAAACCAGTCACCATAGAATTTAATTCAATTTTCAATATAATTCATCTACTTAAAAAAGACAATTTACGTATACATTATTCTAACCGATTAGTCATCATCATCATCGTCATCATCATGTCGTGCCGCCGGCTCGGATATCCCTGACCCTCTCTCGCCACTTCTCCTTGTCATTCATCGCCTCTGGCTGGTCTTCAGGGTTACATCCTGTGTCCTCACATAGCTGTTGTATATAAGTTCGAGCTGGTCGTCCTGCTTTTGCTTGGCCATATGTGGGGGTCCATAGGAGTACATCGCTTATGAGCTCGTCCTTGCTTCTCCAGCAGCGTCCTGCGTGTCTGGTTCGTCTAACTTGTATAGTTTTCGTGATGGGAGACAAGTGGCCTTATAGTTAGTGTCTCGTGGGGTGTTGTCGCCAGGACTTGTTCAATATTGCTCTCAACATTCTCGTGTAATTGCCGTCTAGTTTCTTCTCCAGCCGTTTAGTTAGCGTCCATGTTGTGCTTCCATATAGCAGTATCGATACAACCGCTGCCTGGAAGAAACTGCGTTTCATTTTATCAGTCAGGTGTGATTTCCATATGATCGAGAGCCTATCGATAGCTGTCCATGCTTTCGTTAGTCGCGTGTCGATATCTTTTTCGGTTGATGAGACGCTACTTTCTAGGAAGGTGAATTTGTTTTAGCCCATTTCGAACCGACCGAAATTGTATAACTAAACGAATAAATATTTCTTCAGTAAGTATGATTTATATTATACTTACTCAACTTATCGATTTATTTCTTTTGAGTGAAGATCGACATTTTTTTCTTATGCAAATGCATTTAGTTTGAAGTTTGTTTTAATTATTCTTCAACTAAGCGAATATTTTTTGACTTTTTTTTACTGCTTTAAAAATATTTATCTGTCTCCTACTAAAAATAATTTCAACTGCAATCACATATAATTTAAGGCATAAATACATTTTTCTCTCATAGAGGGACAAACTTACAGAAGGACTTTTATATACACAAAATAAGTCCATTTATTTTATGCTAAAAATTACTGCTATACTTCGTTGACAAAATCTTATCAATCATCCATTTAAAAATATCATCGGTCTGAATAATATTAACTTTGTTGCCAGAAAACATTTTGTAATTTCTTTTTTTCAGCAAAATTTTTACTCAGTTAAAAAAAATAAATCTATAATTAGAGTTGTATTCAACCATTTCACCACTTATTCATATATATATATATATATATATATATATACTAGTAACGAAAATTGTCGATATTACTGTGTGGTAAAAAGAAAATCTTAAAAAACCAAAAATGCTAATAGGGACGTACAATAAACGCAATTTCTTAAATCCAGGCATAGAAAAGCCCTAAACGAGTTTGACTCTACTCTTTGAAATACCCCACATTTTTCTCTTCTCAAAATATAATTTCTTATATATTTGGCCCAGTCAGCTAGGGCGATAGAATACACTGACTGCATCTCTGCAGAGGAGTAACCCCCCTACCGACTGTCCGTGATATGACACTAAATTGTATCTGATGGTGAAGCCTCGGTAGTGCTGGTACTTTGGGGATTGCAGAGTACTCTTTCATTGCCATTGCTCCCAGGTCCACTCGTATTCGGTGTGGTAGTATCTGATAGGGTTAAACTATAGGGCAAAATGAACTGTTTAACATTTAGACGGTGTACTTGTGTTTGAAATAATTGTTTTTACATTTAACTGTCTTTAAGCAAATGACTGATGGGACAGTAGAATACACTGACTGCATCTATGCACAAGGGTAAGACTCTCCCCCACAACGTGTGTCCTGATATGACACTTATCAATCTGAAGGTGAGGCTACAGTAATGCTTGAGATTTGGAGGATGTGAAGTATATCTTCATTGCCATTGTTCTCTGGTAAACTCTATGAGTCAAATAGAAATGTTGGACATTTAAACTGATTCCAAACAAATGACTTATGCAAAACTGAATGGCTTGAAATAGAACTGTTTCATCGTTCAACAGTGTGTAAACAAATATCTGATGTTTACTTGAATCGTAAATAATACATAGCAATGCTTGGAACCATTTAAGTTTGTTGACTTATGCTAAACTGAATTGTTTGAAATAGAAATGTTTGATCCTTTAACTGTGTGTAAACCAACGAGTGATGTTTAAGTGAATTGAGTTCAAAATCCATACTTAAAAATATCTAATTGTATGCAAGCAAATGATTAATACTAAATAGAATTATTTGTTTTTGAAATAAGTAAAACTATTCAAATGTGTGCTAAAAATGAGCTCAGGTTCATTTCATAATGTTATCTACAAAATACGAATGTATAAAAAAAGAGTTGGCATTAAATAATCTGCAATAGTTGATTGGCATGAACCTTAACTGAACCAAGCCAATAACAGAATTATTCGTATTAGATTAAAATACTAGAAACTATTTAACTATGTAAAAAAATGAACTCAGGCTCATTTAAAAATGTTATTCGCAAAACGTACGTATTCAATAAAAATGGATAAACAGGATTTGGCATTAGATAACCATCAATGGTTGTTATGCCATAAAACCAAACCAAGCCAAGCCATTTTTGAAAGCTTAAACCTTATTCCCTTGAACGACAGGATAAATGTAAAGGATCTTGAACTATATCCCAAAAAGCCATAAATTAAAATAATTAAATATTTAATTACATTGCCTAGAGACATTAGAGTTAATTTTGTTAGAACAATTAGTTTGTCAACCCAGAGACAGAGACAAACCAAAAAAGAAAAATTATCGGACGGTCTTATCACCAAAACATAGAGCAATTTATTTCGGTTCTTTTAATCCATAAAGTGTCTCTCACTTTCATTGCTAGACTATTTTTTTTCAGTGGTGGGTGTCAACTCAAGTCAAATGTCAAGTCAATATTACTTTACATTCCTCCTTCTACTGCACCTCAAAAACGCGACTGATTTCACTGGGCGTCTCCTAGCTTATTTTAAATACAGAAGAACGTGAGTTTCAGAATGTCATAAACTGAATTTCATTTTTTTAACGAGTAGGCGAGTCCCGGTCTTAATTGATAAAACAACTTTTTGTCAAAATTCGACTTTATTCGTCAACATAGTCTCCTTCTTGGATGATACAATTCTATGCATTTTTTGTAGAACAATTTGTCTTTGGTTTCAAAATACTTTATTCGTCAACATATTCTCCTTCTTGGATGATACAATTCTATGTCTTTTTTGTAGAACAATTTGTCTTTGGTTTCAAAATACACCTCAATTTCCGATATAATCTCTTTATTGAAATCAAATCTCTTTCCCAGGAGCATTCTTTTGAGATCTGTAAACAGCCAGTAGTTACTAGGGGGCCAAATCTTGAGAATAGGGTGGTTGCGGAAGCAATTTGAAAAGCAATTCCTGTAATTTTGCCATCGTTTCGATCGACTTGTGACACGGTGCATTGTCTTGATGAAAGAGCATATTTTTTCTTCATTTGTAGCCGTTGTTTAGCGATTTCTTCCTTCAAACGCACCAATAATTCTATGTAATATTTGCTATTGATGGTTCTTCCTTTCTCAAGGTAATCGATAAACAAAATACATTGAGCATCTCAAAATGCAATGGCCAAAACATTCCCTGTTGATGTTTGAGTCCTTAGGCGGGTTTTAGGCACTGCTGTCCTCTCAGATAACGGCAGATTTGACTCCGAAGTGAAGTGGTGGGTTCATGTTTCATCTATTGACAAATATGTACTCAAAAAATCTTTTTTGTTTCGTTGAAACAGTTACAAACAACGCTCTGAATCGTCGACGCGTGGTTGTTTTTGAGCGACTGTGAGCAAACGCGCACCCACTTTGAACAGTTTTCTCATTGACAAATGTTCATGCAAAATTGGAAATACATTGCCTTCTGATATCTTCAACTCCCCTGCTATCTTACTTAACTTCAATTTACGATCGGCCAATGGAAGTTTTAGGAGATTTTTGGTGTTTTCCAGGACAACTGCCGAATTTGGGCGACCTGAACGTTCATCATCATTTGTGTCTGTGCGACCGCGTTTAAAGTCAGCATACCTCCTCTTAACCGTCGTTTCCGACAGAGCTGAGTCCGAATAACACTTATCAAGTCATTGCTTTGCTTGCACAGTATTACCACTAACCCAGGGCGCCCCAACAGTATCTCACAATACTACCAGACTTTATTGGATGGTGTTTAATCTGTACGAATGCCATATCCGTTCAGATGCAGTTACAGTCTTGTGTTGGATCTTTTTTATATATTTCCTCTTCTTTGCTGGTGTAAGTCCGATTTTGGTAAAAAATGTTCAGGTTGCATTCGAAATAAAACCTCGACATACAATATCAAGAGGAAATATGTCTGTTGACTTATTACGTTAATATGTAATATATTACGTTAAGAATGACTATTCTTAGTACACTGTTCACGTAGGTCTTCGTACGTTTCCAATTTCCGCTGATGCGCCCAGTCGATGTTGGTCTCGAAAGGGATCGTTAATTCTGGAATGATAACTTTTTTTGAATTAACTGACCAAATGACGAGATCTGGACGCTGCCGAGTTGATGCTATTTCCGTTGGAAAAGCGAGTTGTCGGTCTACGTCAGCAATAACGCGCCAGTCTGTGCAACCATCAAGCAATGTTGGTTTGTGCCTATTATTTCTATGTGGAGTTTTCAAAACGTTTCCTTCTTTTACAAATTGTATATTTGTCTTTATAGATGGAATTTCATTAGCAGTTTCACAGCAATTTTGCAATCTCAGCAATAATCCCTAAGATTTCATTATGTCTCCATGTGTAGCTTCTTTGGGAATACTGACATCCAGTTAGGACGTGTTTGAGGTTAGCAAGCTTCCCACATGCTTTGCAAAGGTTAGATGTACTTAACCCCCAGAGTTTTAAATTTACTGGTGTAGGTAATATGTCGTAAACTGCCTTAATGGGGAAACCTAATTGTTTAGGCTCCATTTGCTTGATGTCGCTCCATGTGATAGTCCTGTCCTTAGTGTTTTCCCACCTAGTCCATGCACCTTGTTTGGGTTGCGCCACAGCTATGGCAAGACGTTTGCTTTCCTCAAAATGATGAATCTCTTCCGAAATCATTCTTCCTTTATTCTTTATGGTCTCTTTCGACCACCACTTTTGTGGGTGAAGACCAAATCCGGCTCTCCCAGTTGCAATATATATATATATATATAAGATTTTGGGGTTTAGTTAAGGATTCTATAAATGGATCCGACAGGTCAAAGGAATATTGTCTAGTTAGTTTTGGTTTCTTTATTCAATTGCTTATCAACCACTTGGGGTTATTTAATGCCAAAGTCATACTTGTAGAACAGTAGTTGTACTATTTAAGCCAGAGTTGAAAGGCTAATGATGTTCGTAACTTTCCCAAGCAAAATACTGAATATCAAGTAGTGGCAGCTTATCCCAAATAAATTCTTCCTAGAGAAACTCCTTTGGATGTACTCGCCCAACGCAACCTATGATGGGCTGGCTTCTTGAACAAACTTGAGGATAGCAGACTGCCAAAACAGATCATGTACTTTAAACTTTGAGAAGAGTCACGTAAAAAGGTTGTCCAAAATTCAGGCATAAGTGCATCATCGAAAGAAGCCTGGGGGTCATGAAGATCCTTTTAGACGATTCCCAATACCAGTCCTAAAATCGAAAAAACGAAGGAAAAAATCAGCTGTACGTATCGTATATATATTCATATGTATATATACTTTTTAGCTTACAGGTCATTCTATTATTATTATATCCCCTTTGAGAGTTTTTCATACCAGCATTAGCCAATTTTCTTCCACTGAAGTTTGAGTGACAGCAAGTCTCCTCAAGTTTCCAGGACACTTCAAAATATTTTGGCAGTACTTACATGACTAGAGTTCAAACTCCCTATGATGTTGCAATCCTGCACATTAGCTACTACGCCTCGAGTACTGTCTCAAAAGTAATGTTTAATCTGATAAACAATATTTTGAGAAGAGAAATATATTAGGTTTTATATCAGTGTCCCTTTTCTAGATGACTGATTTATCAAAATCTTTTGATTCATTCTTCTGAGTGGTCAACGAGCTTCAGTAACTTTAAATTCTATAGATACCTTTATTGCACTTTCCAGCATGAGTGTACTATTTCGCCGTTGCCCTTCTTCCGCCAATTTGACCGGTCATATTTTTTGTCTTTATTAGCGTGTTGGCCAAAATGCGACCGAGTTACATGACACCGCTTATGATGCCCATATAACTCGTCATACATACATACATACATGCATATATACATTGTGATTGTCCGTTTTTGCCAGAATTTTCCCATCTGTTCATTGATTCCTACTCGAACGTGAAACGCCACTCCTCTTTCACTGGTGGACTTTGAGAAGATAATTTCAAAAAACAGTCACAACAGCGGTATCTGTACTGCACACATACCACACACAAATATCCACAGCTAAATTCCAGTGAAGCAGTGTGAGATGATTGGTGGCTGAATCAACCGCAGATTTTCCAAAGTTTCCTTCTCACCGATTGTCGACAGTCTTTATATCAGTGTAAGCAAATTTTTTGACATCATATTCCACAGGCCCTGTGCAGGAAGTATACTATGTTTATCACCATCTTTCGTCTCTGACTTTTTATCAAATGTATTTAATTATTATCCATTCAAAGAATATTGGCTTTCTTATGAGTCCCAAGATTAGTCTTTCCGCTTTAAATTGATTTGGTTTCAGTTTTGTTTATTGGCATATCAACATTTGTTGGTCATTTCATGACAAAGCAATCTTTGTAGAAGAACAGCAGTGCTACTATTTAATCCATAGCTGGGGACGAAAGAGGGTTCATGCCTTTCCCATTAGTATTGATTGAAAGTAAACGAAATAGCATGACTGGAGTTCGAACTCGCTTACTTCAATGCCACAATCCAGTATTTTAGCCCCTACGCTACGGGGACTGAACCCTACTTTGAATTTCAAATATATTACGTTAATATACCTTGAAAGAATATTTTTTCATAATAGTCCCCAAAATCAAAGTCTTTCTCTCTTTTGAGTTGATTATTTTAAAATTTATATATAATTCCACATCTTGATAGAAGAGAGTTATCTTAACCACCAAAATTACTGCTCAAATATACTGATTAAAAACTAATTCCTAATCATAAGCTCTCAAATGACACTGAACTTACTCAGCTGTTAACTTAGGGCAAATATGAAAAACATGGCTTGAATTTTGTATAGGGTTCATATGATCCACCTGTGAAAATATTATTTAAACCGTCAATTATTACAGAGGCGTATCCTTGCTGAATTTTTTTGCCATTTGCAGATAAAAAAGATGTGAATGATTAAGTTCTAGCTAAATATTTTTAATGTTGTCGACAATTTGGGATTTTTAAAAATTGAAGTTTAAAGGTACGGGGATTTTGGAAGGGTGGGCAGAGAAAGCTCGTGGTATGAATGTAGTTCAATCACAGTATCCACTCTTCCACTTTGATTCTCTCGTCAAGACACAACAGTTTAAATAACAGTTGTATGTTAGTTTAATAGCACTGTTATATGTCAACTTTGGAAGTGTCCAGGATCAACATTCAAAGGGAAGATAATCAACATACATACAGACAGACAGATAAGGCAGGAATTTAAACAATAATTGACTTTCACAATTTCCAGGGTAAAGTTTCAATAAAATGCATCACATTTATATAAAGATTCCCTCATTGTACGGAAATTTTTATATAAAAACGATGCATCGAACAATCCCCAGTATACTGCAATTATTACAAATATTCAGAGTAAATATGTGGCATTGCTCATAGTTTAAATTGTGAATTTTCCAAGAACACTGTCAACTTGTATACAGATGAAACGAAATGCGAGGTAAATAGACAACTACAAAGCGAAGTATAAAATTTACATTTAATTAAGTGAAAAAGTATTAATAAATATAAAATTATAAAATAGTCTTTATATATATATATATATATATATATATATATATATATATATATATATATATATATAAACATTTTGTCTTTAGATATTTATCAGGGCGTGTGAGTTATTAAAGGACTCTAAAATGATGACAAAGAGTTAAAACATTCTGGTTCTGTAGGTAGCATTCTGCTTTGTATTTTTGTGATACAATCAGCGTTCTAAACTTGATTAAAAACAATCCATATCTATCTATCTATATATATATATAAATATATATATATATATATATATATATATATGTGTGTGTGTGTGTGTGTGTGTGTGTGTGTATTTGAATGATATTTATAGACATTTTTGTTTACATATTTTTTCGTTAATCCTTTCGACTTGTCCTATCGATTTTATGATATTTGGCTGGAATTGGTTAAGAAACCTTCCATAATTACTTATTTCTTAAGTACTTTCCGTCCAATCTTGGGCCATCATCAGAAGTATGTACATTGCAAAAGTGATGTAACCTTTGCATGCGCATAACTACTTTGTAAGAATGAGCGTTTATATTGGTGTATTGTGTGGCGTTTATTTTTTTAAATTTGTATCCATGAATAGCATCAGTATCTAAAGACATTTAATACATAAGCATTGGATTCAAAATTAATTCTATTAAGTTTGGGTTGTATATTTCTAATATGTAGCACTTCGAGAATCAGTTTTGTTTTTTTGCTTGTTATTTTGTTGTTATAATATTGTTGTGTTTTCGGTAAGAATTCAAAAATTCTCTCATCGGGATGAATGTTTTTCATATGTTGGGCGATGCGACTGTTATCAGAAAAATGCATAGCATGTCTTCTTCACTGGGTAGTTAAGGTTAAGTCGACGTATATATTGTTTTTTCAGAGATATATATATTTTTCATAACGGACTTTTAAATTGACAAATAACGTTATTTTTTTTTTGCAAAAATCCAATCGAGGGGGACGAATTATTATTAATAACTAAGGTGGGGGTGTGATTTGTTGTAACATATAAGTTTTATTCATTTATCAGGATTATATATATATATATATATGTGTGTGTTTTATTATTTATACTATCTATTTCATTTCTCAAAACCGAAACATTTAACTTGGTTGAATAATTTTATAAATAAAATCGTCTTCCGAAGATCTGTTTTTCATCTCTATACATTTTCATACTCTCGGATTTATTTCGTTTTCCCCTGATCTATCTATTAATCTCTCTCTCTCTCTCTCTCTCTCTCCACACACCCACACACACACACACACATATATATATATATATATATTTCAAAATACAAAAAAAGACGAGACAATCCCATCAACAACAATGTCTGCCAATTTTAAATTGCTTTTGTTAACATTCTTCTGATTTATCTTTCCTTCTTGTCATTTGTTGTATTGTCGCCTTGTCAGTTGGGTTGACCTTTTCCTTGTCGGTGATTTTTATCCATTATAATGCGATGCCATTGATAAAAGTTGTCTGCACTTTAGGTCGGCTTTATTGAGCGTGCACGGTAATTATCTACCAGACCGACAAGGTCGTCAATAGTTTTTATGTAACAAATCAACATTTGATCCAAAATGAATCCTGAGACACAGTTTCAACGATTATACTTAATGTATTTATAATCGTTTACATATAATATCGCAGTTCAATCTGCGATCTGCTTGAACCATATTTTTTCGGAAATTTGGCTTAAAAAAACGATCGAAACGCGTCGAAACTAATGAGAAATGACATTCTAATACACATGTACTCTCTCTCTCTCTCTCTCTCTCTCTCTCACACACACACACACACACACACTCATACACATACACATAGATAGATAGATAGATAGATAGATATTATTCAAGCAAGTTTTATTAAAGACGATGGAATACTTTGTTTATTATCTTTAATTCTATTTTTTCAAGACTCCTTGTTATTTTTCTAGTGCAGGGATCTAGATGGTAAAGGAACTATCCCCTATCTTCTACCCAAGCACTTTCGACCATACTTTTGGTCGTCATCAGGGATAGTGTAGTTTTCAGTTAACAGTTAAGATTTGACGATTTTAATAATTTATAGCGTTTTGTTTTGAAGTTGTCAGTTGGAATATTTTTAACGTTTTGTTTTAAAACGTTCGGTTGGAAAATGGTTTACTAACAGATTTAGTCATTTTTAGTTATCAAAAATATTTTATGTGTTGGTGTCTGTGTTAAACGCTATTTTATTTACGTTAGTTTTTTTTTTATGTTTCATGTATATTGCTTCTAGAATTTGTAATCGTTTTTTTATTATTGCTTTTATATATAATTATTGTATTATCAATGAGAATCTTCCTTACGTCGGAAGATGTTAGTTGGTCAGTGCTATTGTTGTATTTTATGATTAAATCTTGTTTTATGGCGCTATTTTCAGAAAAATGATAAGTGAGACGACGAAATAACGTTGTGGTTGTTTAGCCAATGTAAGAATTATTTTTGTTTTTCCGGAGATACTCTCGAAATGCTCATATAAATTTATTAACTACATTGGTTTGTTTTAGGTGTATTTCAGCAGAGTTGGTGTTATTCATAAGGATAAGGTTTGATATTCTAAATTTAGTGTAGTAGATGATAAGTTTTATTCTTTTTCTTTCAATAGGTTTACTGTGTTTGTTTTATAATGTTGGTTATTGATTGTTCGTCTAATTTGTAGTTATAGTGCATTTGATTTCTGTTATATCGATTAATTCTGTTAGTGTTGTTATTGTTGGTAGTGTTATTATTTTTATGAATGTATCGAAGGTATAATTTCATTTGTTGATCAACTAGTTTATTATATATATATATATATATATATATATATATATATATATATATATATATACGTTGCTTCAGAAAATATTGTTTCGTAATCTGATCATGCGGTTTTTTCTGGGGTTATCTGAAGATACTTGTCTATGGCTCCGCTTTTCTTGCAAGCAAAGAAAGAATACCAGCAGAGAATCAATGCCGCACGTGATACTGACATCGGAGACATGCTGCGATGTGTTTAGCAAACTTGGGGAAACTTATAAAATCATTCATTAAATCCAAACACCTTTGAATTTCTCATACAAATTTTTTAATGAATAAATCGTAATTCACTCAGTATTAACCATGCTTAGTCTTATTTGCCTTAACTAGTAGATGCATAGATATTGGCCTCTCAAATAACAATTTTAAAAACTTAATATATATATATATATATATATATATATATATATATATATATAGATGGATTGTGTACCAATGTGCCAAAGACTTTTAGGAGAACAAGTAAAGTTAATCAGAGTTTTTCTTTCTTCAAATCTTGTTGGTCAACCAAAGCTAGAGAAACCAATTTGCGCAATTATTTACCGTTTGCTGAGGTTTGAAGCGAAATATTATTTCCTTCTTTGTGGGCATAAGCGCAAAGTTAAGAGCATCTTCGTTCAGGTTATATATATATATATGTTCCGAGGAGGACCACAGGAAGAGACAAATTACTCAGAATATACATTTAGTCAACAATGAGATAAGGCAAGAAGAAAGAAACTTCTTCAACAAAGGATGGATTATACGAAAAAAATATTTATTTACCCTGGATCCAATAATGGCAGACAGGAACCACTTCTAAGTTGAAGGTTGTGTACAAATTCCTTTTGTCTGCATAGAACCGGTTTCGGAGATATGTGCTCAGTGAATTTGAAAGTAGGTACGAAGTTAAAGGTCATGAGGAATGCAGTCAATGCTTGCTAAGTGTATATTCGGAATAATTTGTCTCCCTGCATTCATCCTCTGAAGAAACAAAAACAAAAGAATTCTTTAACAGCTGAAAATGCTTTTAGTAGCAAGTTTGAAATTGAGAGCCATTAGAAAATTATATATATATATATATATAATTTTCTCATGGGGTCGGTACTAAACTCCCTGATGATCCGTTGCGGTGAAACTTTAGTAGGAGAATTCCGACTCGCGATTTAAGTTAATTTTTGTAATTGGCTCTACCTCGTATTGACCACTCTTGTAATTGTAGCATTGCGGCATTTTACCGTGAGTTTTATTTTTCTTTTGACCAACTGACTGCATATCTTTTGATTTTTTTCAACTGGTGTGACGAAGTTGGCCTTTTTTTTTCTTTTTCTTTTTTTTTTTTTTTGTCCTATGATATTTTTTCTTTTTCCCCCCGGGCGGTGATTCAAGATATTTTTATCTCTTGTTCCTGGCGTTTTTTTTTTCTTTTTTCCTGGTAACAGTGAATGCAAGTAGATTGTACGTTAGTAAATATAAATATATATATATATATAATTGGTTGATATATTTCGTTTGGGGAATAGGGTTATTCGAATTAATTTATAAATCCACCAAAAAAATGAAATCTTACCAAAAGGTAAGCTTACCAAAAGGTAAGCTATTCTTTAGCTATTCTGCTCACCAAAATACTATTCACCGTAAGTGAAATATTCTTCTAATTATTCGTGTATAACATGGATTTGCATATAATACGCACCCCTAAAGTTCGGCTACGAAACTTAGAGAAAAAAACATATCTCATGCATAGTTATTTTTGAGTTTGCAGCAGTTAAATTTAAACGAACATTTTCAGCTTTTTATCCGGTTTTTATCGATTGAAAATAAGAATTTATATCGATTGTAAAATGTTTTGAAACACAATATTTACACAGTATTTTGGGCAAAAGTAAAGACATGTTCACTCGAAAATATAACAAACTTTCGCTAGCACGGATTTCCCTGACTCTCTCTCCTCATTCTTCTATATCACCCATAAATCCTGGCAGGTCTTTCCTACTACATCTTGTGTTTAGTTTGTTCGGTTTTATGGCATATCAACCTTTGGAGGTTATTAATGCCAAATCCATTTTTATGTAAATAATCTGTTCTATTTAAAACAATTCAGTTTAGCAAAAAGTACACAGTTTAATTGTCAAAAACATTTCAAAATCTTCAAGAAGTTATATGTAACAATTTAGTTAAGTGTAAATACAATTTTAATGTCGAAAAACAGTTCTATTTCAAATAATTCAGTTAAGCATAAGCACGCAGTTCAAATGTAAGCACGGTTTAATTGTCAAAAACATTTCTATTTCAAGCTATACAGTTTGCTCAAACAATTCAGTTTAGCATGAGAATGCTGTTAGTTCTATTTAACCCATAGATAGGGCCCTATCAGGCGCTACCACTCTGGGCCAGAGTGGACCTGGGGGCGATGGTAATGAAGGGGTACTCTGCATTCCCCAAAGTTCCAGCACTGCTGGAACCTCACCATCAGATTGTTTAGTGTCATATCCAGGAAACTCATGGGGGGTATTACCCCTCTGCAGAGGTGTAGTCTGTGTATTCTACAGCCCCAGCCGACTGGGCTACATCTTGTGTCGACACAGGATTGCTGTAGATAAGTTATTGCTCTTCGGCCAATACTGGCACGTCTATGTGAAAGGCTCCATTGGAGAATGTCACTTATGAGTTCGTCCTTGCTTCTCCAACAATGTCTTGCTCATATCATTTGGATGGTTTAAGAGATGGGAGGTAGGGCACCACATTAGCGAATAAAGCAATACAAACACACACAGAGACTCTCTCTCACACTCACATATATAGACATACCTCTATGTGTGTTGTGTGTATGCCTTTATTGCTAATAAATATACATTGTATACATTTTAGTATATTCGCTGTACCAAATAGAAGAACGTATCAATCGATTTATCCCTTGGAATATTATCCATTCAGTTAAATGCGTCTCTACATATTTAAGTATATATATATATATATATATATATATATATATATATATATATATATATGTATTCGTCATTATATCAATGCATATGCTATGCCAACAGCACATTTGGCCTCGCTTTTTGTTTAGATTATCAACTCCTTTAGTAAAACGAATAAATAAATATTTCTAAAAATTTATTTTAAAAAAAATTCTACGAAAAGTTTTTCTCCTGAAAATTACCAGAGCTCAAAATATTAAGTGTATACATATATTTTCAACATTCTTATCATCCAAGAAAAATTGTATATACTTTTATTGTCCTTTCTCTATTTAGTGTTCATCTCTGTCATGTTTTGCGGGACCAATGAAATCGGTAATGTTATACTCGTACATTTGACAGTCTATATTTCTTTTTCAATTAAGCGGAACAATACAAGAGGTGAAAACTGAGAAATTAATAAAAAGTCAAAGTTGGAAACAGTACAAATTGTAAATATTTTGCTATGTTTGTGATGTTATAACATAATCGGGTTTGATCACGATTCTGCGTAAGAGGTGAACAACAGCAGGAAATAAACCTTAACTTTATTTTTCCCGGTAGGTTTTCTTTAAGTACTTCTCTAAGGCATTATAGTCAATTGAACACAAACCACCGAAACTCGAATTTGAAATCAGTTCATCAGTTTTATTTTTCGTGATTTTAAATTAGGGCAAAATTTGCATCAACTAGCAACAGAGAGACAGATCAATGTCAAACCAGGCCATATTTCATATATATATATATATATATGTATATATATATATATATTTATACAAGTAGATATATATTTCTTTTTATATATATATTTGATAGCATGTAAGCTTGTCTGCAACCATAGGTTTCATAAGATCTTATAAACGACAATCATCAGGCGAACGAAATATAATGAAGAAATCAAAAAAAAAAAAAATCGAAAAAATGCAGTCAAAAAAAAAGTTAAAATTGTGTATAATTCTTTCTGTGTGCGTGTGTGTGTGACAACAAACTCTATTACAATATATATATATATATATATATATATATATATATATATATATATATATAGGAGGTGCATACGATAAGTTTCCAGACGTTTTTGTGCAGGCATTTAAAATTGTCGTAGACTCTTGAGAATTCAGTATATTATTTCTATACATCTTATGAGATGACTGACCAACTTTGATGAATTCAGGTTCAAATGAACAGCTACAGCAGTAATTTGAATACACCCTACTAAAACCTGATTGTCACAGCTGGTGAATTTCAAAAATGCAATCTGACATTTTAGGAGAACAATATACAATAAAAATCTGTTTTAAACTTGGAAAAATGCCACAGAAACGTATGGAATGCTTTGAACTATCTTCCATGAATCGATCAGAAGTTTTTGAGTGGCATAAGAGATTCAAGGAAGGCAGGGAGTCTGTGAGGGATGATGAGAGGTGTGGGAGGAGTAAGGAAGTCAATACACCAGAGTTGATTAGCCAAAGGGTTAGGGTTAGGGCTACTCTGTTGAGGTTTTAAGGGAGTTCAGCAAGAGATTCCGTCGGAAGAGGCCAGCACTTTTCAAATCGGCTCAGTGGCATTTCCACCAGAACAATACACCAATCCACAACTCCATCCTTGTCACAGACTATTTGACCAAGATGGGCATCAACACAGTTCCTCAGCCTCCCTATAGTCCAGACCTTGCTCCCTGTGACTTTTGGTTATTCCCTAAGCTCAGAGACTGTCTTTATGAGACAATTGAGGATACGAAAGAGGCTGTGACGAAGGTCATTGACACGCTCACATAAGAGGACTTCCATGGGGCATTACAGAAGTTGTTGGAACGATACAAGTGCATTGCACCCGGAGGAGATTACTTCGAAGGGGACTAGAGTTTCATGAGTGTACTATCAATAAAAGTGCCCATACGAAAAAGTCTGGAAACTTATCGTATGCACCTCGTATATAATGTATTTCTATTTCAATTAAATCCCTAACTTTAACGCTGGCAAGGTGAAAAAACAAATGATCAAACTTGTGAATAAATAAATATACAAATTGATATCTAGGAAAAAATCCATAAAAAAGAAAGAAACTAAAAACATATGTATTGTCTGAAAAAAATCAGAGTATATCGTAATGTCTAGCCAAGAAGAAAAATCTGACAGAAGACTAAAAAGGTAGAGCACACACACATATATATATATATATATATATATACAGTGTATCACAAAGTGAGTACACCCCTCACATTTCCGCAGATATTTAAGTATATCTCTTCATGGGACAACACTGACAAAATGACACTTTGACACAATAAAAAGTAGTCTGTGTGCAGCTTATATAACAGAGAGAATTTATTTTCCCCTCAAAATAACTCAAAATATAACCATTAAAAGCTAAACCCCTGCCAACAAAAGTGAGAACACCCCTAAAAACCTACACCCCTAAATGTCCAAATTGAATACTGCTTGTCATTTTCCATCCAAAATGTCATGTGACTTATTAGTCTTACTAGGCCTATGTGTAGTAAAGGGAGCAGGTGTGCTAAAATTTGTACTGCAGCTCTCACACTCTCTCATACGGGTCACTGAAAGTTCCAACATAGCACCACATGGCAAAGAACTCTCTGAGGATCTTAAAAGACATATTGTTGCGTTACATGAAGATGGCCAAGGCTACAAGAAGATTGCCAACACTCTGAAACGGAGCTGCAACACAGTGGCTAAGATCACCCAGCGTGTTAAAAGAGCGGGGTCCACTCAGAACAGGCCTCGGGTAGGTCGTCTAAAGAAGCTGAGCGCACGTGCTGAGCGTCACATCCAAATGCCTTCTTTGAAAGATCGGCTTAGGAGTGCTGTCACCATTGCTGCAGAGATTGAAGAGGTGGGAGTCAGCCTGTTAGTGCACAGACCATACGCCGCACTCTACATCAAATTGGTGTGCATGGCTGTCACCCCAGGAGGAAGCCTCTTCTGAAAACGATACACAAGAAAGCCTTCACACAGTTTGCTGAAGACATGTCAACAAAGTACATTGATTACTGGAACCATGTCCTATGGTCTGATGAGATGAAGATTAATTTGTTTGGTTCCGATGGCTTCAAGCATATGTGGCGGTGACCAGGTGAGGAGTAACAAGATAAGTGTGTCATGCCTACAGTCAAGCATGCTGGTGGGAATGTTATGGACAGGGGCTACATGAGTGCTGCAGATGTTGAAGAGTTACATTTCATTGAGGGAAACATGAACTCCAACATGTACAGTGAAATACTACAGCAGAGCATTATCCCCCCCACTCCAGAAACTTGGACGACCACTGCTTTACTGAAGAGGCTGAGGGTAAAGGTGATCAATTGACCAAGCATGTCTCCAGACTTGAACTCACTAGAACATCTTTGGGGGATCCTCAAATAGAAGGTGGAGATGTGCAAAGTCTCAAATATCCACCAGCTCCCCGACGTCGTCCTGGATGAGTGAAAGAGCATTCCAGCGGCTACATGTGAAGCTCTGATAAAGTCCATGCCCAGGAAAGTAAAGGTAGTGCTGGATAATGATGGTAGCCACACAAAATATTGACAGTTGACATGGTATATGCTAATATTGACAATTTTCCCTAAGTGGTGTACTCACTTTTGTTGGCAGGGATTTAGCTTTTAATGGCTATATTTTGAATCATTTTGAGGAGAAAATAGATTAACTCTGTTATATAAGCTGCACACAGACTCGTTTTCATTCTGTCAATGTCAGTGTTGTCCCATGAAGAGATATACTTAAATATCTTCAGAAATGTGAGAGGTGTACTCACTTTTGTGATACACTATATATATATATATTGAGAAAAATTGATAACAAGGCAATCCAAGTAGAAGGAGAGATTTATTAAGAAGTAAAGTCGACACTATAGCGTTGCGGTTCTACTGGACCATCATCAGGGATGATATTAGCCAGTCTAAGTCAAATATGGATACAAATGCAAAAATGCAAAACACAAAAAACCTTGGGAATAATATGTATAACAAGAAAATCAGCGTTTGTTGTTTTAAATTACGTCATTTGACTTATTAGGAATATTGTATAGAATTTATGTTACGTTTGTTTATCGAGAAAGATTTCGAGTGAAAAGAAAGAAAAAGAAAGACAAAACAAACGATTGAAAGCATAACAATCATGATATATGTAGAAGATATTAACTAAAGATCGAATATATTGTAGCTATTTAAAATGGATTTGCTCAAGTAAGGAGAAATATTATAAATATATATAAGAGAAATCATAAATACATTTATAGTATTATATATATATATATATATATATATGTATGAGAAATCAACTGATTTCCAAACAAAAAAATTAACACTTCTGTTTTTAATGGAAATCAGTTGATTATATATATATATATCTATATATATCATCATCAGGACATGCCACTCGCACGGATAATATATATATATATATATATATATATATATACATCATCATCATCATCATCATCTGAGGCCACTAGCATGGATTTCCCTTATATTCTCTCTCTTGTCACCAGTCTCTATCGTCCATCGCTCCCAGCAGGTCTTCCATGCTACATCCTGTATCAGTACAGAGCTTTTGTTGATAGGTTTTAGATGCTCAGCCAATCCTTGCTCGTCTGCGTGAAGGGTCCTCGGGAGTACATCAATTATGATTTCGTCCTTACTTCTCCAGAAGTTTCCGGCAGGTTTTATTCGTCTAACCTGGATAGATATCGAGATGGGTAGTAGCTGGCCGTACAGCTGCCATTTCGTGGGGTGTTGCCTCCAGGGTTTGTTCAATATAGCTCGCAGTAATGTTTAACTTTGTGTAAATTATACCTCCTTTTAAATAATTTTAGTCATTTTTTTTATAATGGTGTAATGTACACTTGCTAAATCGATATAGAATAACCTGAGATAGATAGATAGATAGATAGATAGATCAAATTTGGATAAAAGACGTTCAACTAAAAGACAGAAAACAAGAGGGGGACAGGAAGTTGTTATTTGACATCAAAGCCATGCGAAATGAAACCACTGCGATCGATTAATGTGGTTTACTCAAAACAAACTGGGGGTTTTCTTTTAAGTTGGATCAAAGTGAAACGTTTCTTAAAAACAACTGAAACTGGAATATGACATCAAATAAAAAGAATTTTTAAAAATCACTGAAACATATACAAAATAAGGCTTTAATGAAAAAAAAACAACACACATACACAAACACACACGGACCAAACAAACAAACAAACAAACAAATACAGACACACATACAGACACACGGACACAAATTGACCCACGAAAAAATAGTTGAGTGTCTTTTGCTGCGGAAGCCTAGTCCGTTAAGGTAGTTATGGGGTAGGGTTTTACCTGGTGTTGATACAGAAAGGTTCCCTTTTTCTTCTTTTTTAAAGGAAAGTGATGTTACATTTGGTCAATATATTTAGATATATTTAATTGTAGGGAGAACTATATTCATGCCTTTTAAAAAAACCAGTGACGCTTATGAACATAAGGGGGATTTCGAACGTGTTTTGACGATTAGATCGCTCGAAAGGGTTAAATACTCACATTATATCTGCATAATTTATTATTTTCTTTGTTGAAAAAAAAAACACTATCAGTATATATATATAGTCATCCACAGACAGATCTATTTTGTTCTATCAGAACTCATCAGTGTAGCTAGAAATATTAGCTTCCCGAAACCTGGTTGACTCAAACGCCAAGCCAAGCCAAGCCAAGCCAAGCCTCTAATCCTTCAACCACGAGGAGCTATTAGCTGCGAAGTAAATTTTAAACTATTGTGGATCACAATCACTATTGTTTACAGACATCCGTTCGACGGCTACCGAGACCTCAATTCATTTGTATGAAGAGACTTGCAATAAACGCTAATGGCAACACGATTACTTCATTCGCCAGAGAACTCAACCCCACGGGGGTAGGGAAGTATATATATATATATATACGCACACACACACATATATATATATATATGTGGGGGGGGGAGAGAGAGGTTTTGAATTAAGTGCAGGATCCATGCCTTCCTCAAATATCTGAACGCAGGTAGCTGATTCTCTTTCCTATGATGATTACGCTAAGACCGGCTCTCTCTCTCTCTCTCTCTCTCTCTCTCTCTCTCTCTCAATATATATATATAATATAATTCGATATATATATATATAAATTATGTATAATCTAATATATATATATATATATATATATATATATTAATTAACCCTGAAAACGGAGTGTCTTGCATCGCCGAAGTTTATGTAACTACCTCGGTAATCAGAACCTATCACATTTCATGCTTTCTTTCCGTTTTTGAAAACCCGCATCTTTAAAATTCACTTTCTGTTTCCTTCCACACGCACCTCTGCCCGACACTGAAAATTTCCGCAGTCTCTTATCTTTTGAAACTTTTTTTTCTCACTGCATATCTTTTACGGGCATTTTGACAATAGAAACATGCAGCTGCTCGTAAATCATTTCTGACTCTAATCGTTTTCTTCTTCTTCTTCTTCTTCTTGTTCCCGCCCCGCATTCTAACGGCACTGACAGATCCATTCACCATATGTTAATTATACCTTGTAACAAAACTTAAGTTTAAGATTAGAACAAACGAGTTTCTTTTTTCCTCGTTTAATTAAGTCTTTCTTTACACCGAAACAACAATAATCATTTTCTTTTCACACACAGACACACACACACACACACACACACACGGGCGCGCATATATATATATATATATATATATATATATATATATATATATATAACGATAATCATTTTCTTTTTTCAAATATATACATATATATATGTGTGTGTGTGTGTGTATGTGTGTGCTGTCAAGGTTGACTAGAGTTGTAATATGTTCCAGCTGTTGCCAGGGCATATAAAGTAGTTTTGAGAGACTCCTAAAGCACATACTCTATTCTCCGAAGGCATACCAAAGACGAGACCTTTTTCGGGATAACTAGCTGTAGAATTCTGCATAGAAATGCCTCTTTTAATGATATTAGCGGTAAAAAAAATATTTACTAAGGATGATAACTAAATTTGAGCTCTGCTGTTTTCGATGTTTTAAGAATTCTTTTTATGCTCATTTAGATTCATGTTTTTTTTTTGCATATCAACCGTTGTAGGTTATTTAATGCCAAATCCATCCTTCTAGAACAACAATTGTGGTACTATTTAACGCATAGCAGGGAGGATAAGTGGGCTCATGCTTTTCCCAAAAGTAATTTGTCCAAAAGTGAACGTAATAACGTGACTGGATTTCGAAGGCACGTACTACGATTCCGTTGTCCATCGTTTTATCAATTTCCCCACGAAGACACACCTGCTTATTTAGAGTGCTTTATTTGAGCAAGAGTTCTAATTGTTTTGTATTGTATAATATTTTATATTCACACCGTTGTGACTAATAGCTGTATGTTTTATATCGTCGCTGATTTTCAAATAAACTACTAATCCTCTCCAAGCTCTAAGCTAGTCTTTTAATATATTTTCTTTTCTTTTTTTTTCTTTCATACAACGCTGTTTTTATCCCCTTACATTTCTTTGGGGGAATGTCCGCTTTAAATAGGCTAACTGTATCCCCTGCTGAAAGGTAATCCCTTCAAAAGATAGCGTATGACATTAAACTTTGTATAATGGGGAGACTCCAGTTCACTAGGGATCTGGGAATTTTACTTTCATTGACATTACTCTCTGACCCGTAGTGAAGGCACCTATTAAGGTTTCATGTATGCGTCAGTTAAAAAATATTTGTATTTGATTGGACTACTTCATGCCATAAAACTGTAAATTATTTGTACTAAGAACACTTATCATTGTTGACTATGAAGGTCTTTCGAAAGGTTCTTAGCCTCACCAAGAATGAAGAGCTCTACATCAATATTTTTTTTGTTGCAACAGACTACTTCTTCTGATAAATCTAGAAAAACTGGTTCAGATCTTCTTTGGTTTTATAAGAAGTGGTAGCCTGTTGCCACAACAAAAATGTTCAGCGATAGCTCTTATTTCTGTGTAATGCTTAAAGCTTTTTGAACTTGTAAGAATTATCATTAATTACTAGAAGCCATATCGGTGTGAATAAACAAATGAATATTCTTCAAAAGAAATAATTACTTGAAAATATATAATTATTACGGTTAGATAGGAATACTTGAAACCATACTGCTATGTTCAAATTATTTGTATTTGCTAAGGAATCTTGATATCATATAACCGTGTGCAAAAAAAAAATTATTTTAAAATGTACGTATAAACATTCAATGAACGGGATAAACATGATATCAACCTATATGGGTCGATATGTCTTTAAAATCAATCAGTCATTTCAAAATTATGTTCAGCAGTTCATTTTTGATTTTGAATTCAATTATACAATATTTTTTCGTAAACATCTTACATTTCATCGTGTTTGTTGCTTTTTTTGTTGTATAACTAATATCTGGATTATTCTTAGCCGCTGTACCAACCATACATAGATATTTGTCGCTGCCTCCCACCAGACAGGACTTGACACAAGGTCAAAAGCCCGAAGGCCGATTAAAGTGGGGATAAAGGGGAGGGGAAGGTCGGGAACGAGCCGAGACTCGAACCCTGCTAGTCATTGACCCACTAAGTGAAATGTGGGTCTAATGAGTCAAGCAGTATCACGGACCTAAATCTAGATCCGGGCACGTATGCCAAAATATAGCTTGAACTAGACCGTGAGGTCTAGTACTATACAAGGAGTGCAGTGTGGACAGAAAAGCAGCTCACCCACCCGAGGGTGGCCCAACCGAAGTTGGAGGCCTTTCGGCCTCGAATCTGGCATTGGTTTCGATACCCCATCCGACACGAATGCCAGACGGCCCAGCCAAAAGGCCAGGTAAGTACCAACTATTACATATCTATGATATATCACACGTTTAGAAGTAACTGTAGTACAACCCTGCCACTGTACCAACGGAATATCACCGAAATGTATACTAGCTGGTATTGTTCTTTGGGTAGGGAATCTAAGCCTATCAGCGCAGTTGGCTGAGGATGTAGATTACGCCAACTACATCTGTGCAGATGGGCAAGACCTCTTCCCCAACGAGTGTCCGGGTTACGACATAAAACCATCTGATAGTGAGCGTTCAGTTCTGGGGTTCTGGTGAATATGTATCCTTTCAGTGCAATCACTCCCAGGTCCACTCAGATACGGAGTGGTAGTATCAGTTAGGCTGCTATCTATGAGTCAAATATAACATTTTAATCCTATGCAATACTTTAAACTATTTAACGTAGTGCAAATAATATTAATACTTAGAATTGTTTGAATGTGTGCCAACAATAGCAATACTTGAAACCATTTAAGTCTGTAGGGACAATAGTAAACATTAAAACTATCTGGTTTTGTGCTAACAATAGGAATACTTGAAATCCTATAAATGTGTGCTAACAATAGCAATGCTTGAAATCATTTAAGTGTGTGCGGATAATTGCAGATATTAAAACTATGTGGTTGTGTGCTAACAAATGAACTCTGATTGGTTTAAAAAGTGTTAGCTACAAACTATTAGCTTAAAAATAATATGCATAACCATTTTTGGCATTAAATAACTCACAATGTTTGATATGCCATAAAATCTAACTCACCAACTAACCACCTAAAACGTATAAAGTCTTCATTCTATTGATCGACGTAATGTACTTTCTGGCAAAAATCTTATTATTTAATTCTACAATCTCGGTCGGGTGGAAAACGAGTAAGACGATACGGACGAAGACAGATGTTGGAAACTACAATCTTATATAATACTTATATATACCACCAGTGCTTATTACCACTTTGGAACAATGGATGATTTAATTCTCTCTCTCTATCTCTCTTTCTTTCTCTCTCTCTCTCCTCTTAAAAGCTAGAGTTCACTTCTCTATAAGTCTGGTGGTTGGGAAGTGGTTACCAAAAACACGGATAGCAGCCGAGGTGAATGTCAATTGTTGTGGTGGTGTAATGGTTAGCAAGCTCCACTAACAAACCTACACAATTGAGTTCGAGTCTCATTGGGTGCCCCGTTCATATGGCCTTGTGCTACATCTAAGCAAAAAGCTTAGTAAATTACCACTTGTTGCATTGCTGGAAACCCTATCACTCTCTCTCTCTTCGGAGGTTCCCATTTTACAGTTTCGGAAATTCCCAATATTGTATTCGCAATTATTCTATTATTTTAGCACAACAATGATCCATTACCCCTATTTTTCAACTTTTAAGTTGGATTTTCCCATGACTAACAAGCCTTAAAAATGAAATGCTTCAACCAAGAGGTGTAAATATATTCTAACACCTCCTGACAAGGTGCCTAACAAAAAGTGCCCAAAAACATGTTAGGCAGACCTGTTGGAGGGATCTTACTCGGTTATTTACGAGTTCAAACCCCACCAGCGGGCTCGTCGATCATATTTCACAATTTCAAATCGATTCCTATGAACATTCTTTCTCCCAGCGATTTTCTTCGATACCCATTTGATTATCCGTATGTCTTTCCCAAAGAAAACTGACATCGTCCTCAACTCCAGGCCACCAGCTGCACACAACACTATAGACAAGTACCAAGGTTACTAATCTCTCCCATAATTTCACTCCATTCTTTAGCGGTTTTCGTCATTTACCATCCATATTTCAAATGTATTATATTGCTTTCGTTTTATTGTGACATAAGATCTTTATTCTACCTTGCTTTCCATTCGATTTCTATTGCACCAATATATATTTTTCAAGAACATTTTCTGTCGGTAGCTGTACCACTAAAAGTCAATTCCTGATATTGTAAGAAGCGTCAACGTCATATTTCTTTTCATATTCTATTTAGTTATAAAAATCACACGATAGGCTGCTGAAAAGTTCAAAAATGGAAATGGCTTCCGTTCTAGGTTTTGAAAGCCAAGTATGAGAGGCTACTGCAAAGGTCTTGGGCTTTTCAAAAAAGCAATTCTTTCCTTTAAGGTTTGAAAATTCCTAAAGGGGTGGGTGGACTGAACAGACCTTCGGTCTTTCAAAATGGAAATGGCTTTAATTTTAACTTTGAATCCATCGGTGTGAGAGGGACCTGAAAAGATATTAGCCCTTTTAAAAATGGAAATGCCAGTCCTTGTTGATTTGGAAACTCCGCTATGAGAGGATCTTTTCAAAATGTAAATGGCTTTCATTTTTGGTTTGTAAAATTCAGTATGAGAGGTGTAAGGCTTTTCAAAATGAAAGTTGGGTAGACTGGGTTCTTCAACCATGATAATGCAACATATTCGGGAGAAGGGAAGCAATAATTTAAAACTAGCTGTACTTTCCTTCGAATTGCGGTGCCGTTTTGTAAAAAACACTCTTACGTGTATTTCTTTGCGACTTATATTCGGCTTTAGAGACCATATAAAATATTTTTTTTTATTATTGATTTAGAAGCAGAAAATTCGTAACTGACTTTTTCTTTGAAGATCAGCTCAACATAATCTTTCTGTAAAGATTTAACACCATTTTTTCTTTTTAGCTTACGATATAATGGCCCTCTTGCCTGAGGCTGTAGAATACACCGACTGCATAGCTGAAGACGGGTAACCCCCCAACGAGTGTCCAGTATATGACATTAAACAATCTGACAGTGAGGTTCCAGTAATGCTGGAGCTTTGGGGAATGCGGACTACCCCTTCATTGCCATCACTCCCAGATCCACTCGGGCCCGAAGTGGTAGCACCTTATAGGGTCTTATCTATGGGTAAAACAGAACTAAATGCGTACTTATGATAAATTGAATTGCTTGAAATAGAATTGTTTTAACATTTAAACTACGTACTTATGCTATACTGAACTTTTTTTTTAAATGGAACAGTTTTTGACATTGAAACTATCTTTCGATAAACCGAATTGTTTGAAATAGAATTGTTTTTGACAAAAATTATGCTTACACTTAAATGAATTGTTTTAATTAGAACGGTTGGACTGAACTGAATAGCTTGAAATAGAAATATTTTTGACAATAAGATTGTGTACTTATGCTAAACTAAATTGTTTGAAATAGAACTGTTTATCTTTATAAAAAAACTGATTTGGCATTAAGGAACCTACAAAGGTTGATAAGCCATAAAAAACAAACAAACAAACAAACATGATATAAATCTGATTAAATATGACGTAAGTATTGATTTCTTTATCTGTTCGAGTGAAGATTCAGCGATCAATGAAAATCAACTCTAACGTTCTTCCAGAAAATGTCCTGAAGGAAACGAAGAATTCGTTGTATGTGTTCGTCATTCATAAACATTTTATGAAGTGCTCTATTTTCTTATAGAATCTGGAAGGAAAAGTTCCCATTCAAAATATTGATCACTCACATGAATAATATATTATCAAGAAAATTATTTACTATCATTATTAACAAGGACTTTACCGGGGCTTGATGGTTAAAGTGGTGGACGGCGGTCCCCAAGTAAATGAGTTCGAACATCAGTCCTGCTTTTATGCTCACTTTCGGATAATATTCATGGGGGAAAAAAGGTATAAATCCTCGAATCCACTCCAGTTACAGGTAAAATCGTATCCGTACTATTCTTCTACAAGGAGGGCTTCTTGTAGAAAATAACCCACTAGTGTTGATATGCCATTAATCAAAGAAACTAAACCATTATAAAATTTTTTCCATACTTTGACATTAGAACCCAGCGTCTATTATTTCTGTTTCTTTATAATCGTATCCGTACTATTCTTCTACAAGGAGGGCTTCTTGCAGAAAATAACCCACTAGTGTTGATATGCCATTAATCAAAGAAACTAAACCATTATAAAAATTTTTCCATACTTTGACATTAGAACCCAGCGTCTATTATTTCTGTTTCTTTATAATCGTATCCGTACTATTCTTCTACAAGGAGGGCTTCTTGCAGAAAATAACCCACTAGTGTTGATATGCCATTAATCAAAGAAACTAAACCATTATAAAAATTTTTCCATACTTTGACATTAGAACCCAGCGTCTATTATTTCTGTTTCTTTATATTCACTTCATCAAGTCACACAGACAGCACGGATTTCCATGACTCTCTCTCTCTCTCTCTCTCTCTCTCTCTCTCTCTCTCTCTCTCTCTCTCTCTATCCGTTCTTATCATCCTAGCAGGTCCAACAAAATAAACTCAATGTCTGCACAAAGCTCATGTAAATTCTTACTGGTCGGCCAACGCGTCTATATGTAGGGGTTCCTAGAAGAACGTCGCTCATGGATTCGTCCCTGATTCTCAAGCAGTGTCCCGCGTATTTTGTTATTCCTACTTGGATCGTTAAGGTAGAATGTAAGTTGACGTACAGATGTTGTTTTCTTGCGTACTGCTTCCCGGTTTTTCCCTTATCTATGTTTTTACTTACGGTTTAATTGTTTCCTTTGCATTTTAATCCGTCATGATTAATTGTTACCGTTAGTGTTTAAAAATATTAACCTTTCTGTAGAAGTTCTCTGATAAAATTATTTAATATATGGTCCGGGAGACCAGGGTCCAATCCCAGGTCTCGTCATACCAAAGACTTTAAATATGGTACTTGATACCACATTGCTTAACACACAGGATTACAAGGTACGTATCAAGGGTAAAGTGGAACAATCCAGGGAAAGGAGTATCACCCTCCTCTACACCTCGGGGTAGTAGCTATTGAAAAGGGAGCCTTCTGGTCGTCCTCAACTACGCTCGCCAACGTTACTTTCTACTTTTATTATCCACTGGGATGCTTGTAGTGCAGAAGTCATTCTTGAAATTAGAACTATTTTTAGTGAGAATTATCTCCTCTTCCTTAAATGTTTGGAGAGGAGGCTCTGCCATCATAAATTAATTAAAAAAAAACCTGCTTTATAGTCATCAAACTAATTTGCATCGGGGTGTTACTGGTTGGATACTGGCCGATAATCAGTGTGTTTTTGAGGTAAGACAGCTATAAAAGACTTACATTTCCTCAGTCGAGAAGAAACGCTTTTGATTTGTTGACAGTAAAAAAAAAAAGGATTTTGATTCGAGCGTTGGCAGTAGTGATGTTTTTTTTTGTTTTTTTTGTTTTTGTGTTTTTTTTGGGGGGGGTATCATAAGCTCCATTTTTGCTCAAATCTTCATGATTTTTGCTGACTGTATTCTTATTCTCTTAATTTCTCTATCATTCCAATTCTTTCTCTCAAAGCTCTTTCTTTGTCTTTGAGAATTTACTTTTTTCATCTACCAAGATTCTTTTGGGGTTTTTTTTCCTGTAATTTTTCCTATTAAGATAAGAGGAATTTATGAAGAAAAAAATACAAATCCTTTGTAAGAAAATTTTTGGGTTTTTTTGTTTTTTTTTCGTTTTTGGAAAATGTTCTCTTTTATGTATGTACTCTTTCAAAAGAAGCAATATGCTGTTTATACTGATATATAAATGAGATTATTAAAACAATTTCAAGTTAAACAATGTCGTCCAGCTTTTGCAATGGCAATGGTTGTGATTTTCTCCTGTAAACAATTTCAAACCTGAAGAATCGTAGAAAAGGTAATAGACTAGTCAACAGGATTTTTGGTCCCAGGTAACAAAACACTTTTTTTTTAGCTAATTTAATGGTGCCAATTCCGAAAATGACCTTAGTTTTTCATGGTTAGCAACCGTTTCTGCTTGTTGGTTTTGGTATATTCAAACGTATTTCTTTAAGACTTAGGGTCAGCTTGTTATTACAAAAATAGAATTTCTCAATTGCTCTTTTTTTGAAAAAAAAAATCAATTTACGATCTTGGCTGATAGAAAAATTTAGTAAAAAAAGGTCGTAGAAATCGAGTCATATTCAGGTAGGCCAAGCAATTTATGTCAGCCACGTTAAATAAACTATTCTTATAAGAAAAGGGGTGTTTTTCAATAAAAAAAATTTCAACGGAAGTACCGAATTTTTCCAAAATTTGTCACCAAAATTCAAATTATCTGATAAACTTTATCAGTTATACACTTTAGTAAACCTGATAATTAAGGTGAAATAAAAAATAACGAAAGCCTGCAATTTTCTGTTTGATATTCATAAACTTATCTCATTATTTTGTCCCTTCATTACGGAAGGACACCATGCACATTAAGAGTTTTTGCTTTCACAGTTGGAAAGAAACTCCAACTAAAAACACCTCAATTGAATGCACCTATTCCATGGTACATGATGAATATCTTGAAAATCGTTTCACCATAATATCGGGAAACTTATTAAGGATGATGAATTTGTTAATTCGGTGAATTACTTGAAATTATATGCTTGGACATCGTTTGTTGACGTGGTGAAAATCTTCCTTGGCAATCACCGGGCTGAAAACTACTAGGAGTTAGAAGAAAAGCTGTTAAAAATTCTATAGGACATAGGCGCTTATATGAGTATGAAGGTTCATTTTTTACATAGCTATCTAGATACATCGCCGCAATTATCCAGAAATTTAAGTGAAGAGCAAAGAGAACGAAGGATACCAAAACAATGGAAGAGCGCTGCCAAGAACGTTGGCTGACTACATCTAGTGAATCAAAAGGCATATAAATAACATTGAATATGACAGACAATAAAGAAAGAGAAAATTTTTGCTATAGTTATTATGTTCACGAATATCTTATTTCTGCTCTGAGTTTATTAAATGATTTGATAAAAAATACTTGTTGGTTTTGGTATATTCAAACGTATTTCTTTAAGACTTAGGGTCAGCTTGTTATTACAAAAATAGAATTTCTCAATTAGCAGACTGATATTGATTGATTTAAATATAAATCGAGGTATTTCAACGATTTCCCTTTGAGAGATAATGCCATCAGTCAATATCATATATACAAAAAGTAAATGAAAAAATGAGGCATTTCAGTACAGCAAAAGCGGTAGCTAACCAATAAAAAGTAAGTTCATTTTCATATTCCCTGCCCTTAATTAGTTAAAAAAAAAAAGATGACACCAACTCAGTTTTTTTGTTGAATTGTATAATTCATCTGAGGTTAAAAATCAGTTATTAAATGGCAAAATTAAATAAAAAAATTTATAAAATAAAGTCTTTGAAATATTTATATGTGATTACTTGAAATTTTTTGAAATTAGATTATTTATATAAGTAATTATTGTAGGGGACTAGTTGGGTATATATATATATATATATATATATAAACCCTTCTGGACAAGCAAGATGTGTTACAAGGTCAATTTTTAAGTTCTGTATTACAGGTTTGAATTCAGAGTTTTCCTTCTCCTTGGCCGGTTGTCATACCAAGGGACTAGTCTGCCCTACTATTCACTCATAATTGGGGGAAAAGAATTGGACACATACCTCTCAAGAGTATATATATATATGTATATATATATATATATATCCACATATATATATTTATATATATATACGTGTGCTTGTGCGTGTGTGTGTGTGTGTACATACTCAACTCGTCGATCACAGACGTTACCCTTGGTCAATTTTCAAACAGTGTAACATTGATTTGATTTCAAGTTTTTCTTTCTTCTTGATAAATTTCTTTACCAAGGTTAAAGAACCCAGTCTTCTCATATCTTGATCCATAGCTGGGTTATACTAGGTGGTTTGATGACTTTCTATACGAAAAACATATACACAGACATGCATATATATATATGCAAAATTATATACATGTAAATTTATATATATATATATATATATATATATATATATATATATATATATATATATTGTCAGCCACAGACTGTTTCGTTGTATCACAACTCTTCGGTGTAGCTAGATATGTAGAACGCTTAAAGCTGGGATCGAAACCCGCCCAACTTTACGTTAGACTTCGAATCAAACCGCTCGGTCAACAAACGTGCCACATCGGCTAGGGAATTATAAGGTATTACGTCGCAACAGCAGCAGCAGCGTTTGTTTGTTTGTTTGTTTACATTTTATACCTTACTGGATACCAGAGTGCCCAATTCGTTCGAAAAGCTTTGCATTATGCGAGCGGCTGCCGAAAATTCCTTTGCCAAAGTGTTCAACCTCCATGGGGGAGCGTATATATTGTTTTCCACAGACAGACTGTTTCGTTGTATCACAACTCTTCAGTGTGGCTAGCCACGTAGGACGCTTGAAGTTGAATATGTAGCAGTCCAGAGATATATGGTATTTGAATCTGTTTTTGTATTACAGAGTTTCTTAAATGATATCCGTTTTTTCCATGGAAAATACGAACACACACACACACACACACACACACACACACACACATATATATATATATATATATATCTGGACTGCTACACATTCATTCCTTTGTTACAGATATTCAGTACTGTTGAGTAAAGTGGAAACCATTCGGTATTATCTCATATCTAACCATAATACCTAATGATATCCGCTTTCTCGATAGAATGTCCCATAAGACCTAAGAAAATATAAATTCGAAGATAAACAAACTATATTCCTTTCTTCAATTGGCCTTGAAGTCTTCGGCACACACACACACACACACACACACACATATATATATATATATATATGCACGCATATATGTACACACACAGACACACAGACATACACACACACACACACACGTGTGTGTGTGTGTGTGTGTGTGTGTGTGTGTGTGTGTGTGTGTGTGTGTGTAAGAGAGAGAAAGAAGTGATCACACAGATAAAGGCTTCAATACCTCGACTAGCAAAATACCATGATCTCCATGCATATGAAAAGTAAAGTTAATCTGTTCGCAAATTTATTTATCTATTAAATGGTTGACTAGTTTTCTCTTTCTGAAAACGATAGATTTTTGCCCCAGTAATGATACATATTTCGAAAAAACGGGTTATCTCAATCGAAACAGAGTAAACCTGACTTTTGTTTGGTTTCTATATGGTGCATTCGAACTTTCTTCTAATACAAGACAAGACAATATTCAGGAAAGAAAACATTTAATCTGTAATTTCCAACGATTGTCTTAATCTACATATGTTTTCTTGTGTGTAACAGTATCACTTGTGGTAATATTACGATGACTTTTTCAATGAACAAATCACATCTTTAGTAATAACAAGAATATATATATATATATATATATATATATATATATATATATATATATATATAAGTAAGTAAGGAATATATATATATAATTTATCAATTAGACAGTCTATGTATTTATAGATATTCGACACGTATCACCATTAACATTGTTTTCCTCAAGAACAAGTATGGCCAACAAACACAATATATTGTTCAATACCACCGAAAATGACAATAGTTTATCGATTCGACACACAACATAAGTTCATCTATTTATTCCCATAAAACTAGAACAAATAACCAGAGTACAATAACACCGTTCAATAGTGCAAATTTTCAACTTCAAAATCACATATTCTTTTTTATATAATCACCATCATTGTCTATGCTTGATACAATATTCTATGAGCTGTGCATAGAATATTATGTTTATATTCCCTGCGGAAGGGTAAATTTTTCCTTGCAAAAAATGGAGTATCCTAGTTATGAGACTATGTGTATCTAATGGTGGTGATTCAGTAGTGGAGCTTGGGTGAGTGTATTCCTTCATTGCCATCACTCCCAGGCCAACTCTGACCGGGAGAGTATAGTACCCGATGGCGTCCAAACTATGAGTCAAATAGAAATGTTTGGTATCACATTACTCTTAATTAAAATATACTCCATAAGAAACGACAACGCAAAAAAATATGCACGTACAATGAAAGCGATTCCCTCATCTCTCTCTATATATATACATATATATAAGTAAGTAAAGTTAGCGACAATAGTCGAGGGTGACCCGAAGGCTCCCTTTTCGATAGCTACTACACCAAGGTGTAGGGGAGGGCGCTACTCCATTCCCTGGATTGCTCCACTTTACCCTTG
>OY757912.1:94319150-94446650 GCA_963585895.1 Sepioteuthis lessoniana
TTCATTTTTACTAATTCACATTTCTCATGAGGGGGCCAAAGCCTTGTCGTGGTGATTAACCAATAGTACGAGAATGCAACCTCGAAGTAAGCAAGTTCGAACTCCTGTCGCGCTACTACGTTCACTCACAGACTAATACCTCGTTTTAGATTCTTCGTTTAATGGCATATCAACCTTTGCATGTTATATAATGTCAAAGCCATTCAACTAGAAAAACAGTAGTGGTACTATATAAGATGTAGCTGGGAGATAAGGGTTTTCATACCGAGGGTGTTTGTCTGAAAGTGAACGTAATAGCGCGACTGGAGTTCGAACTCGCTTACTACGATTCTGCAGTCCATCACTTTAACCATAACACCATGAGGATACCCCCAGTAATAACTTGGTGAAAGGTATAAACTCCCTTTACCTCAGCTGTGGTTGGATTAGGTTCTATGACAAATCAACCGTTGCAGGTTATTTAATGCCAAATCTTGTTCATACATTTATTAAATACAGAGAAGATTTAAACAAAGTTCGTCGGTAACGTTTTTAAACAAGACAAAGCTCATTTGTTTGGACACATAAAAAGGATTTCAAGTATTTAAAGGATTTCAAGTATTAAAACGATTTCAAGTATTTAAACGATTTCAAGTATTTAAAGGATTTCAAGTATTAAAACGATTTCAAGTATTTAAAGGATTTCAAGTATTTAAAGGATTTCAAGTATTTAAAGGATTTCTAGTATTAAAATGATTTCAAGTATTTAAACGATTTCAAGTATTTAAAGGATTTCAAGTATTAAAACGATTTCAAGTATTTAAAGGATTTCAAGTATTAAAACGATTTCAAGTATTTAAACGATTTCAAGTATTTAAAGGATTTCAAGTATTAAAACGATTTCAAGTATTTAAACGATTTCAAGTATTTAAAGGATTTCAAGTATTTAAAGGATTTCAAGTATTAAAATGATTTCAAGTATTTAAACGATTTCAAGTATTTAAACGATTTCAAGTATTAAAACGATTTCAAGTATTTAAACGATTTTATGTATTAAAACGATTTCAAGTATTTAAACGATTTCAAGTATTTAAACGATTTCAAGTATTAAAACGATTTCAAGTATTTAAACGATTTCAAGTATTTAAAGGATTTCAAGTATTAAAACGATTTCTAGTATTTAAATGATTTAAAGGATTTAAAGTATTTAAAGGATTTCAAGTATTAAAATGATTTCAAGTATTTAAACGATTTCAAGTATTTAAACGATTTCAAGTATTAAAACGATTTCAAGTATTTAAACGATTTCAAGTATTTAAAGGATTTCAAGTATTAAAAGAATTTCAAGTATTTAAAGGATTTCAAGTATTAAAACGATTTCAAGTATTTAAACGATTTCATGTATTTAAAGGATTTCAAGTATTTAAAGGATTTCAAGAATTAAAACGATTTCAAGTATTAAAACGATTTCAAGTATTTAAAGGATTTCAAGTATTAAAACGATTTCAAGTATTTAAACGATATCAAGTATTTAAAGGATTTTAAGTATTAAAACGATTTTAAGTATTTAAACGATTTCAAGTATTTAAAGGATTTCAAGTATTTAAAGGATTTCAAGTATTAAAATGATTTCAAGTATTTAAACAATTTCAAGTATTTAAAGGATTTCAAGTATTTAAAGGATTTCAAGTATTAAAATGATTTCAAGTATTTAAACGATTTCAAGTATTTAAAGGATTTCAAGTATTAAAACGATTTCAAGTATTTAAAGGATTTCAAGTATTAAAACGATTTCAAGTATTTAAACGATTTCAAGTATTTAAAGGATTTCAAGTATTAAAACGATTCAAGTATTTAAACGATTTCAAGTATTTAAAGGATTTCATGTATTAAAACGATTTCAAGTATTTAAACGATTTCAAGTATTTAAAGGATTTCAAGTATTTAAAGGATTTCAAGAATTAAAACCATTTCAAGTATTTAAACGATTTCAAGTATTTAAAGGATTTCAAGTATTAAAAGGATTTCAAGTATTTAAAGGATTTCAAGTATTAAAAGGATTTCAAGTATTTAAACGATTTCAAGTATTTAAAGGATTTCAAGTATTAAAACGATTTCAAGTATTTAAACGATTTCAAGTATTTAAACGATTTCTAGTATTCCTATTTAACAAAAATAATTTTATTTACTAACAATGATGTGTTTGCACAGTTAAATAGTTTCAATTATAAATATTATAATAAGTAAAGTTGGTGACCATGGTCGAGGGTGACTTGAAGGCTCCCTTTTCGATAGCTACTACACCAAGGGGTAGTGGGAGGGCGCTACTCCTTTTTCCTGGATTGTTCCACTTTAGTCTTGATCCTTACATTATAATGCTGATTGCACCACTTTACTCTTGATTCTTACCTTAAAATGCTGAGTGTTAAGCAAGGAATTATCAAGTACCACTTTTTTGAGTCTTTGGTATGACTCGACTTTCTATAGAACCCAGGTCTTCTGGGCCATTGGCGAACACTGTAACCATTATGCCAATGTCTGGTTAAACATGGTAATACAAACAGTTTAATTTAACATCAGTCATTGTTTGCATTGTTAAATGGATATACATACGATTTGTAAGTAAAGCAAGTAATTCTATCTTTTTAAAAATTAGAGGTAATTTATTAAGGCTTCAAAACTCTTCTAAGTTTCTGGACTGACTGTAGCATTGCTATGTTTTAGATATCTTCTATTCTCTCCTATAAGAGGCAGTTCATCCGGCCTGTTCAGTGATTTCAAGGATTTTTCCAAGAGACTAGAATATGCTTGGTATTACAGTCATTTTCATATTCTACAGCTTGTTTGTTTGTTTGTTTGAGTTTATGGCATATGAACATTTGTAGGTTATTTAATGCCCAATCCAGTTTATACAAATGAACTGTATTATTTCAAACAATTCAGTTTAGCGCAAGTACCAAGTTTAATTGTAAAAAAACATTTCTATTTCAAGCTATTCAGTGTAGTCAAACAGTTCTTATTAAAACAACTCAGTTTAGTTTAAGTATTGTTTTTGTCCACACACAGTTTCAATGTCAAAAAAGTTCCATTTCAAAAGATTAAGTTTAGCATAATTACGTGGTCTAAATGTCAAAACATTTCTATTTCAAGCAGTTCAGTTTAGCATAAGTACGTATTTTAGTTCTATTTGACCCATAGATAGGACCCTATCAAGTGCTACCAGTCCTGGCTTGAATGGACCTGAAAGTGATGGCAATGAAAGGGTAGTCTGCATTCCCCAAAACTCCAGCATCACTGGAAACTCACCATCAGATTGTTTAGTGTTATATCCAGGACACTTATTGGGTGGTTACCCCTCTGCAGAGATACTGTCGGTATATTCTACTGCCCCAGCCGATTGGGCAATATTCAACTATATTTTCACTTCTCGAGCAAAGTGTAGGTAATTGTCCAGTTTGTTTTTTAACTTTCTTTCACTTTCACTCTGACATCGCAGCAAAATCTAAAAATTGTTTTCTTTTTCTAGTAAATTAAAATGTCTGGTCTGGATTGATTGATATGTTATTCCAGAGATATATATACGTTTCATTTTCAATGAGAGATTCTGATTTTAGCATGTACCGTTTGATAGTATGGTGAACTTTTAACTTAATACACAATACTCAGTTGATCATCTTCTTCAAGCCGTGTCTGTTTTTGTATTCCTTTAGTGATAATTTGCTATGTCATCAATGGTTTAACCTCTATCACCACACAGGCTACACTCATTAATCACCGATGTATTATGAATTTTTGCTTTGATTTAATTAGTTTTGATGACATTATTTTATGCTGCTGTTATAAGAAATTAACTTTAAGTAACCGTTTTGAAAACATTTCCAGGTCATCTCATATGTAATATCCTTATTTTATCGGCTGAAGTGTCCAAATAGTTGTTTTCCTTCCCACTTTTATTATCGAGAATTTAACATTTTTTTATCCTGTTATTATTGCAGTTATTAGTCTCAGCATTTCACACCGTATTAGTTAAATTTCCTTCCTAGCTAGTTTTTCACGTGAGTTTTAGCAGGTGGTTTTTCGCTGGAGTCGAAGTAATATCAAGTCTTCTCAACTCTCTGGGACCCAGCTGAATATTTTTGCTTATCTTAATAATTCCGTGGTCTGAATAGTCTCGATTTAATCAGTTCTTTTAGTTTCTTTTCTAGACATCTTGGGACAGTCCCAGGAACAACTAAGGCTGGTATCAGCGTCATCTTCATGCTGAACAGATTTCCAGCTTCATGGCAAGATCCAGTCTATCTTTATCTTGACATTTGTGGACTATCCAAGGCACATCAACAAAGATGGGTATATTTTCAGCTCTCAGGCAAGATCCAGTCAATCTTTTCTATGCATTTGTGGACCGTTCCAAGCACACAGACAAAAACGAGTATCATTGCCATCTGCATGCTGAACAGATTTTCAACTCTCTAGCAAACCCCAGTGTATCTTTCCTAAACATTTGTGGACTGCCAAGGCACACCATCAAGAACGGGTATAGTTTCAGCTCTCTGGCAAAGTATAGTCTATCTTTTCTATGCATTTGTGGACCGTTCCAAGCACACGGACCAAAACGAGTATCATTGCCATCTGCACGCTGAACAGATTTCCCACTCTCTGGCAAGATCCAGTCATTCTTTTCACTTTCTGTTATTTTTACTCATCCACAGAAACGACAAGTATTCTTATTCTTCTGAATTGATATTTGATCTGTTATTTTGGCAAAGATTTGGTGATCTCTGTTGGTATCTAAAAGTTCAAGAGAATTTTATACTTTTCTTGGTCTGGGCGAAATTATACGTATATCATTTGTCATAATTGCATGGATTTATTTCTCTTTTAAATTGTTCACTTATTTACAGAGTTATATGACTCCAAATCAGATAGCACAAAAGAGCGAGACTGGAGTTCGAACCCGCTTCCGTTGACAACCCAGTCTAGCACTTTACCTATTACGGCACAGGGACTTCCTTCCAGTCATTTTTAAATTGGTAGTCCTATTTTATTGCTTTTACTGGGAGCTATAATCATGTCTCCTTTGATTTCCAGGATTCTTCACAATATTCTAGCTGATTTTAACGAAGCTGTGGGCTGGAAAGTTTCGATGAATCCTCTAATCTTTGATTATTCCAATATTATTTCCAAGCTCTTTTTGGGGGGAGAGGGGGGGCTTTCCAAGACTCCAAGTACAATTCGAATTACTGTCACATACATATTCCAAGTTTCCTTAACTCTCTAGATAGATATAGGGATTAATCTATTGTTTAGCTTTCCTTTATTTTCACTCAGTGGCCCGCTGGAACAGTGAAATCCACTAGAAGACAATTAATTTTTGTTTGGTTGGTTTTTATGGCATATAAACCTTTGTTGGTGATTTAAAGCTAAATCCTGTTTATTGGTATAAAAATTTCAAACAGTTCTATTTGACCTATAGAGAGGACCTTTTTAGATGCTACTACTCCGGGTCAGAGTGAGACTGGGAGTAATAACAATGAAGGAGTATTTCACATTCCCCAAATTTCTTAGGCATGAGCCTCTTCATCAGATTGGTTAGTGTCATGTGTGTGGGGAGTCTTACCTCTCTTCAGAGATACAATTGGTGTATTCTACAACCCCGGCCAAAAGGGCTGAAGTTATTTTTGTCTTGTACATTAACAAAAGTTCCGATTATTATTGGTGGTAAGTTTTTATTTAAGAGTCAGATAATTTCATGCGACTTATTTTCTAGAGCAGATTCTGGTTCGTGCATATAAAAGTATGATCAAATCTTAATCCCTTGCACAATTCCCAGTGGATCACTTTTCCCGGCCCAGTTGTGCTTATTTTGTATTCCTTTTCTGACAGTTTGCCCCACATGTCATTGACCGTTTCATTAAAGTGACATAACCTAACATATAGTCTGTCTTGATCATTTCTCTGAATAAGGCTTTGTGCATATTTATCAATTTCATTGTCCTTTGGTCCATTGGTCTGAGTTCCTCCCTAGTCTATTTTAAGAATGGCCCGGAGCATCTTAAAAGTGGAACTGCCTTGGTGTTTAGTCCTTTGGAGAGATTTCTATAGTAGAGCTATGTTTTAATAAGATGTTTTTCTTCTGATATACATTTATCTTCTTTCTTTTTTTTCATCTATGTTTGTTTGATGGTGCCTGTTTCCAATATTCCTGAGTAATTGTAATTCTCTATCTGTCTAAGATTTCTTATTTCTAAATTAGGAACCTCCGTTTCTTCCGTTGTTTTTTCTCATTAAATTTTGGCTGTAGATTCTTATGGATGTCTATTCTTATTATTTCTTGCAGGGTCTCTCGTTCTTTTTTTTAAATTTTTGCCAAACGTCTTGATATTATCAATGTACATAAAGTGGTTTATCTCGTCCTGTAACTTTGTGGATTTATAGCCACCTGTTCATTTCCTATGTATATTAGTGAGTGGCATCAATGTTATAAATTGCAGCGGTCAGAGTGAATCTCCTGGGATGATACCGCTTTGGATAAACAATTAGCGTACAATTGTTAAGTTACAAGTATTCTTATCTAATACTAATTATTCTGTGGTTTCAAGTATTTATTTCTATTTTATATTTGGTTTGCTCATAGTTATATGGTTCCAAGTAACTGATATTAATTCTTAGTAAATAATCATAGCGTCAAGTAACGATGCTTCATACGAAAAACCTACTGTGATATGGAATCAATAGTTTTATCGAATACAAGTCATTTTTAAACAGATATATTTGACTCCTGGATGGGACCCTAAGTGGTACTCATAATTCTGGCCAGAATGGATCTGAGAGTGATAGTAAGAAAGAGGTACGTCACACTCGTCAAATCACCAGAACATAAGTATCACCATAGATGTAGATCAAAGTCATTCTCTGCACATTCCTTTTTGGGAGGGTATTACATCTTTGAATTCTAAGCCTCTTCGACAAAGGAGGACGGTAAGTATGTAATATCATTTACAGAATGTTTCAACCTACCATAATTTTCTTTTATCTCATTTTCATTTTGGTTAAGTGGACGTGACGTGATTAATTCGCCATGTTTTGCCTAATGTATATTCTGCCTTTTTGCTTGTATTATTAATCGTTTATTTTTTATCATTACTTGTTTGAATAAGAACATATATATTATTTTAACCTCTGCGATAGGAATATTTGTTGTTCAGGCTTGTGATTTCTCTGAGAGACTTTTAAAAAAGCGTTAAAATTAACTGGATCATCTTAGATTAAACTGCTATTGTATGATTGTCTTCTTTACTTTTTGGGGGTGGTGGTGGGAGGCGATTTTTTCATTTATCTTCTTCAGGCAGCTATACACCTCTGGCCTTGAAGAGACGCTGGCCCCGGCCAAATCTGTGAGTCTAAAAATATCAGTTTTATTGTTAGGCCTTCCATTAGAGTGAAAACGAAACAAAAAAAAATAGAAAGACTCACGTTTAGTAATGTCAGCTCTGCCGACAAATTTATGGGATATTTTTTCAGTGGACAATTCGCTTCCTTTCCCACCTTTACCACCGGACAGGAAGTCGATTGATAATCAAATAATCCTTTATCAAGGATGAAGAACAGCAAAGTGCAAATAAATGTTGTAAAAGGAGAAAAAAAAACTTCTTCCTTTTTGAAGATGCCGGAATTGAATTATATCACATTAATACTCATAATGGATTCCAAGAAAGTGTTCTATCTTTGATTTGGATATTATTTTACAAGTATGTGTATGAAGCGACAACACTTCCTTTTGTAAGTCAATGTTTTCTTTGGCCTATCATGGACAGCTTTCGGTCGTATCGGTGGGGCTAAGAATGTTCCTACTGTATCCTCTGTTGCAGAGTAAGACCCCACTTAAAAGAGTTAAGAACTTTTTTTCCGTTGGTGAGGTTCCACATCGGGAGCTCTAGAAAGAATGGAGTCTCCTCTTCGTTAACATTACCCCCAGATCATATCTAACTCGAAACAATAGTGCCTATTAAAACGCTATCTATGCGTCAAATAGATCAGAAAATTCTTAGTATTGGATAGGATTGTTTGAAATATGTCTGAATGCAATTTATTTGGAGTAAGAAGTAAGTTACTTGTAGATATAATTGTTTTCTAAGCAGTACTAATATTGTTTACATGAAACCATATAAATCCTTGCAAATTATTGGTTTAGATATAGATATCTGAAACCATGCAACACAAATTATTAAAGAAGAATTGTCCCTTTAAACCTTATAATATTATATAATGCTGATAGACATATCTGGTACCCTATAACCTTGGAAGAAGTTAGCATTATTATTATATTTTTCTTTAGATTTTCACACCAGTTTTAGCAGATAGTTTTTCAAAGGAGTCTGAGTGAAAGCAAATCTCTTCAACTCACCAGGACTCTTCTCTGTATTCTGGTCAATCTCAACTATGCTGTGGTTTGGATGTTCTCCACTCGTCCTCTAATTTTCAAGTCCTCAGTTCCCAGGATCAAACCTTTCGTGACTGTACCTAACGCATCAATTACAATTGCTCCATTTTTTTTCAGTTACCTAGCAAGATCTACGTACTTATCTCTCCACGCACTTTCTTTCAGTTTTACCCAGTGGTCATCCGGAAAGGCAAAATCCTCAATTCAGTAGCTTCTCTTCTTTTTTGACTAAGTCAGGTCATCCGGCTGAAATTAGATGATCGTTTATCAGAATCAAAATCAGAATTTTTATTATTTTTTTTTTCTGTGTTGTTGTGTTGTTGTTGTTCTTTGCGAGCTTTCTTTTACACCAGGGTTAGCTGGTGGTCTTTTAACAGAGTTGAGAGACTGCTAGTCCCTTCATGTCTCTTAGATTCTTCTAAATATTTTGACCAATCTTAAAAATACTGTAGATTGGGTGGTCTCGACTCTTTCTCTAATTTCCAATTTCGTAAGCCTTTCTTCCAAGCTTTTGGGACCGTTTGAAGAGTATCGATTACAACTGGCATGGCTATCACCCTCATTTTCCAAAGTTTTTTCAGCTGTCAAGCAAAGTCTAATATCTGTTAATCTTTTTGCTTCCTTGAATTCTTAATTTGTGATCCAAGGAAACGACAAAATCCTCGAGATAGCAAAATTTTTTTTTTCTTGTTAATAAATACTAGACTTGATAGTCCGGACGGTATCAAATGAACTATTTTGATCTTGAAATTATAGAAAATTTTATGCATCTCATTCTAACACTGATGGGAAAAGCTCTAATGAGTAAATAATAATAATAATAATAATAATAATAATAATAATAATAATAATAATAATTATTATTATTATTATTATTATTATTATTATTATTATTATTATTATTTTCTCATTGTTTCAGTTTTATTCTGTGGTCAGCTGGGACAGTAAAGTCGACAATTTTGCAAATTCCCTCCTTTTTTTTTTGTTAATTATTATAAGGTCTGGTCTTCTGGCTGAAATTAGGTGATCCGTGTGTATGTCAAAGTCCCATAGGAGTTTATGTGTCATTTTCTAGGACAGGTGCTGGGTTATGCATATACCATTTTAATTTTTCTGGCGTTAACAGCTTGAGAAGTGCCAGACGAAACCGGTCGTTTCCCCCTTTTTAAAAATAAACATGCTCACAGTTTCCCTAAACCTTTATATCTTCTTGGGTGTTAATAAGTTTTTAACCATCAATAATTTGTTCAAATATATATATATATATATTAAAATAGAAGCCATAGTACTTAATGTTGGTAATCTCAGAATTGAGGAGGCTAAATTAATAGCTACGTTACACCCTCAGATTGAAAACTGGTTTGAATTAGAGACTGAATATATCAATTTACATCCACATTCTTTAAATAAATATCTAAATTTAAAAATAAAAGAAATTGATTTAGACAACTAAGGTCACGTCTCTTCTGTATGGCGTTTAAACACCCCAGGTGACACCCAACATAGCGTTCCAACACCCCACATGACACCATCTTTACAACGTCCCAAATAATATACAACACCGAATTCATATTTTAAAAAAGTATCCGATGATGAAGTTTTTACTTCGAAATTAATTAGACCCGAATAATTATTTTGCATTGCAAGAGCTCTCTAAACAAATACAATAAAATGAAATAGACACACACACACACACACACACACATATATATATATATATATATATATATATATATATATATTAGAGAGAAATGCAAATAAGAATAATTTATATGAAAAAAATAATCGATGTTTTAATAGCAGGTGTCCGTGTTGTAATGTTTATCGTCGTAAAGATGGACACGGCAACACGAGTTCAAAATCCTGGACGAGACTGAGTGCATTTCACATAGCACTAATACCCTTGGGAAAGGTATGAATTCAATTATTCTTCCTCTAGCAATGGGTAAATAGTAGGGCAGACTAGGTTCTTCAGCTTTGGTGTGGCAACTAGTCTAGGAGAAGGAAAACTCTGAATTCAAACCTGTTAAACTCAGCTTAGAAATTGACCTTGTTCAATTAAAATTAAGAAGAATGCTTAGAAGAATAGAGTTGAGAAGACTTGCAGTCAAATAGACTTCATAGGTGAAACTGGGATGAAAAAATTGCTAGCAGTAAAATAATATTTTGAAAATTTCTAAAATGTAAATAATTAAAACATCTTCAAAGCAATGAAAGTCATCAGATCCTACGGGTAAAAGGTTAAATTAATAAAATCAACCCATGCAGAAATCTGTTTGCTTAATTAATTTCATTTACTCTGTAGATTTGAGGGAAAATTTAATATATACAGGCATCGTAATTATTTGTGTATTGGGCACATTAGTTTTCCAGACGTTGCAGCCCGCCCAAGTAATGTAGTATACATGATAGCAATATAGTTTGGATGGTCTATATATATATATATATATATATATATATATATATATATATATATATACATGCATATATATATATATATATATATATATATATATATATATGTATGTATGTATACATGATGTTGGTGTATTAGATAATAAATATTCACAAAAATAATACAATTAGTGTTGTCTACTATATATATATATATATATATATATATATACACACATGAGAAGTAGTGTTCACCAATGTCGAGGGACACCAGCATTCTATCTCAGGTCGAGTCATAACAAAGACTCTAAAAAATGTACTTGATGCCGCCTTGCTTAACACACTGAGGATGAGACAGAAAACTCTCATTTCTCTCTCTCTCTCTCTCTCTCTCTCTCTCTCTCTCTCTCTTTCTCTCTAAATATACATATATATATATATATATATATATATATATATATATATTATATATATATAGAAAGAGAGAGAGAGTCATAACAAAGACTCTAAAAAATGTACTTGATGCCGCCTTGCTTAACACACTGAGGATGAGATAGAAAACTCTCATTTCTCTCTCTCTCTCTCTCTCTCTCTCTCTCTCTTTCTCTCTAAATATACATATATATATATATATCTCTTTCTCTCTAAATATACATATATATATATATATATATATAATATATATATATATAGAAAGAGAGAGAGAGAGAGAGATGAACAACATAACGAAAACCCTTAGAATCTTAGAATTATAATTTTGTAACTCCTGTAAAACCATCAAACGTTTATTTTCATGTTTTTTGATTGGTTATTAATTTTTCTCATCTTATTTTACTAAACTTTTTGTTATTTTACAGATATCATCAGAATAAATCAATAAAAATTCATTAAAATGTCAGATCTAACAGATTTAAAAGAGGTCAAATTGTTGGTGCTCGTATGACAGGCGCTAGTGTAGCAAAAAACCGCTGAATTATTTGGTGCAGCAAGGAGTACTGTCTTGAAAGTAATGACAGCATTTGAGATAAAAGGAAAAACTTCCGCACTGAAACAAAACTCTGAAAGAAAGCGAAATCTGTCTGATAGGGACCGTCAAACCCTTATGCAGGTTGTTAGGAAGAATCACAAGGACGCAGCTCCGAAAATTACAGCAGAGCTTATTGGCCATATCGAGAAATCAGTTTCCTCAAAAACTGTAAGAAGGAAGGTGTAGAAAGCCAGATTTCAGGGAAGTGATGTAATCAGAAAACTACTGCATTTACAAACCAATATTACTCAGCATTTACAGTAGAGTAGGAACCTACAGAACTAGTCGAAGAATCTTATTTTATCGGATGAGTCATTCTTTACTTTTTTTTTTCCGACATCAGGTCAAGTATACGCGTGGAGCCAACGTAAAGAAATATTTGTTCAAGACAGTCTTCTTACAACTATTAAACATGGAGGAGGCTCTGTTATGCTTGGTGGGTGGGTATATATCTTTGAAATCTGTCGGCGAAAGTGTTTCCCTTCATGGTAGGATCAAAAATCAAGACAATGTAAAAAATTCTTTAATAAACTTCTACGATCGTGGAACTGTTTTCGGGAGGAAACGCAATCTTTCAGAATGATAATGCAACAATTCACACTGTTAAAATTGTGTCTAAGTGTCATGAAGAACATTCTGGTTAAATAGAGCATCTTATCTGGCGACCAGAGCCCCCAGATCTCAATATTATAGAAAATGTTTGGTGCATTTTAGAAAAACAAGTAAGAAGTCGATATCCCCCAACCATCATCACTGAAAGAACTTAAGACTGTTTTGGAAGAAGGATGGTCAAAAATTCCTTTGGAAAACATTCAAACTTTGTATGAGTCCATAACTCGTCGAATTCAAGCTGCAATTACCACCAAAGGTGATCCTTCACCATGAAATAAATTTTAATGGTGTTTGTAATTATTTTGTCCAACCTCTAAAACTTTTAAAGAAAGACCTATCACAGAGCTTGGTTTAATTGTTGGAGCACAACTCATGAAGTGTGTTATGATCAGGAATATCCAGGGGGAGCTCATCCCTTTCTAGGTCTGTTTCGAGTTCAGTTTTTCTTTCAGTTTCCCTTCCAAGATAAAAGAACCCACTAAATCTTTTCATTTACTCATAGCTGAAGAATTTCGTAGTCCCAAGTTAGAGGTGTGTGTTATTCATAGTATTTTATTCATGACAGCGTTTTATACATGAGTGCCTATTATATATTCTTAATTATGGTAAATATTAAGCTTGGCCGGGGCTCCCGGTTTTATATATATATATATATATATATATATATATATATATATATATATATATATATATATATATATATATATATATATGACCTAAACCAAGATTTCAGTTTCACTGAATATTAAAGAAAAAACAAATTCCAATTTCAACGTAATTTTTCTTAAGAGAGTTGACAAGAAAAATATCAGTCAGAAACCATTGTTAATCCTGGTGTGAAAAACCAGCTTGAAGTAAATATTGATGATATAAAAAATAATAAGTAAAGTTGGCGACCTTAGTCAAGGGTGACCAGAAGGCTCTCTTTTCAATAGCTATTACACCAAGGTGTAGAGGACGGCGCTACTCCTTCTCCTGGATTGCTCCACTTTACCTTTGATCCTTACCTTATAATGCTGAGTGTCAAGCAAGTAGTATTTTTCGAGTCTTTGGATTGACTCGACCTGAGATTGAACACAGGTCTTCCGGATCGTTGGCGAACACTTTACTCATTATGTCAATAGCTCGGTTAAAATATTTATAAAAGAATAAAAAAGACAATTTTCAGAATTGTGGACTTTGATGTCCTGGGTGACCACAGAATAAAACTGAATGAATGTGAAAAGAAGAATAAGTACTTTGTCCGAGCTAGGGAATTGAAAAAACTGTGGAACATGAAGGTGGCAATTACACCAATCGTGATTGGTGCTTTTGGTATAATAACTAAAGGATTACTAAAGAGACTGGAGGACTTGGAAGTCGACGGATGAATGGAAACCATCCAAATAAAAGCATTATTAAGAACGGCCAGAATACTGAGAAGAGTCCTGGTGACTTGAGGAGACTTACTGCCAGTGAAAAACCACCAACTAAAACTGAAGTGAAAAACTCTCAAGGAGTAAATAATAATAATAATAATAATAATAATAAAAATAATAATAATAATAATAAGAGTCCTGGAGACTAGAGGGGACTTGCTTCAAACTCCAGTAAAAAAAACCATCAGCTAACGGTAGTGTGAAAAACTCTCAAATGAATAGAAGAAGAAGAAGAAGAAGAAGAAGAAGAAGAAGAAGAAGAAGAAGAAGAAGAAGAAGAGTATATTTTTTCGTATTCCTTTATCCCTTCAGCGTTCTAATTGGTAACAGTTAAAGAAAGGGATTTTGCACAAGACTAGAGACATGAATTCTCTTTTAGATTATTGACTGATTGATTAGTCTAATTTCTTTACCTAGAGTGTAGGGAATCACAATCATTGTACGTTCAGATTTATATTTTTGTGAAGTTGTTTCTTAGGTTTTTCTTATTCAGTCCAATCGAATACGAGTAATTTTTAAACAGACGCATAGATGGGACCCGAAAAAGTACTTACATTCCGAGATTTTAATGGGCCTGGTAGTAATGTTAATAAAAAGGTACTCCATACACCCCATATCTCCAGAAATAGTGTAATATAATGGACCATGTTGAATATTAAGATTTAAAAAATAGCTGGTAACACATAATGTTCAGATACAAAGCTGTTTTATTCGGAGCCAACATTTTATAGCAGTAAACACAAACACGAGGAGAGAGAAAAACGTCTAACCTAACTGATTCTCACAAACGTCTAACTTGACTGATTTTCACAAGCGTCTAACCTAATTGATTCTGAACAAGCGTATAACCTAACTAATTCACACAAACGTAAAACCTAACTGATTCTCACAAACGTCTAACCTAACTGATTCTCACAAGCGTCTAACTTAACCTCTCTCGTTAGGTTTTAAATCTCATTTGCATAACTTCAAATTCTACTATATTTTATATTTTCTAAAATACATTGTATCATATCATCACCACCTACACGTCTTCACTTTCATTATATTTCAATTTCACCTAAATCAAACTAAATGACAAGACACAAATGTATTTTATTTATATTTAGGTTTCAGGAGCAAGATGACAGGTGTCAGTTTGATAACCTTGAGCGTGTGAACGCGGCACCGAGTACAATTAAACTAAAAGACGCCTGAACAGTTGACCAACCCTCAACAAACTAAATAATAAATAATCAACAAAATTAATCATCAATCGTATAATCAATATGGCCCAGTCAGATGGGGCTGTAGAATATACCCACTGCATCTGTGTAGAGAGGTTAGACTCCTCCAACGAGTGTCCTAGATATGACACTAAACAATCTGATGATGAGGCTCCAGTAATGCTGGTCTTTGAGAATTCAGAGTACCCCTTCACTGTCATTCCACACAGGTCGACTCTGGTGCGGAGTGGTAGCACCTGATAGGGTCCCATTTATGGGTTAAATCGAACTAAACTGTGTGCTTATGCTAAGCTGAAGTGCTTGAAATAGACGTATTCATACATTTAACTGTGAGTAAATGAATGACTAATGTTTAATTGAATTGTTAGTGATACATAGCAATACTTGGAACTTTGTTGACTAAACTGGATAGTTTTAAATAGAACTTTTTTTTACATGTAGCTGTGTGTAAAGAAAAACCGCACTTATGCTCAACTAAATTGTTTGAAATAGGACGTGTTATATATATATATATATATATAAATATATATATATATATATATATATTGATTTGGCATTAAATAACTTACAACGGTTGATATGCCTTAAAACCAAACCAAACCAAATAAAAAGGTTTTTCATGAAAATGATTTGATTTAGCATTAAAAGAGCCGAAAATGGTTTATATGCCGTAAAAGAAACCAACCAAATAACCAACCCACCAAAATAATCAATATAATTATCACCTTAATTATTTAACACTGTTGTCTCTAAACAGATTCAGTTTTGTCTCATATCCAGACCCCCCACCACCACCTTTTAGAGCGGTCTTACACATCTACAGGGGATACAGTCAATAAAAGAAACTTGGTATAATTAGATTTAAAGATCTATCATCGGCGATCGAACTCCTACCCAGTCGACAAAAAATTCCACTCGTAAGTGATAAGTTATCAGCAATTAGTATGTAGGCATTGATTAAGGATTATGTTGAAAGTTTTATTGGTTGGGTGGCTTGTCAATGACCACCTCCTTTGAGTTTAATTATCAGTAATTATGGGCTTGATTTGTCCGTTTGATCAATGGACGTTCTGCTAGTAATACGGAACTTCTGAAAACTGTTGACTGCTGAACAATTGAACGGTACAAATGAATAACAAATAAAGATTAAAAAACGCCATTTTTTCAAGATTAATAAATTCATAATTCATATGCTTACTTATTTAACGAGGCTGATAATATGGGTAACAGCTCTTTGCAACCACAAATCTTACTAGGGTTGTTAAACACCAAAGCTGAATAGTCTTTGTGGAAGCTTTAGGACTTGTGAATTTAAGTTGTTTCGAAGATACTGCAAAGAGATAAAATTCAGTAAATGATTTTATGACTTATGTCAGGGTATATAACTGTAAATCTCCTTTATGCTCTCCCAAACTGTCTCTGACTATCCCCCGTTCTTTATATATATAGACAGAGAGATTGTAGTTGCGAAATAGTGAGACAGATAATATAACACATATGGGCATGTGAGCACTCGTGCGAAAAGTTAAATTTCATTAAAAAAATAGTCCAAATGCTTGAACATATATATTTATGTAAATTTTAATACTATATATATATATATATATATATATATATATATATATAATGTGCTCAATATCAGCGGAAAAGCATATAGCATATAAATCTCTAAGTTAAAAAGTTGCGTAGACTGAGTTTTAACTGATGTTTTGTGATTTAGATCTTTGAAAGATGATGGTGTCTGCGACATTTTCCTTTAGAACTGATAAGAAATGCTCAAAAGCACGGACCGAGGAGTCCTGGTCGTTCGCGAGTCGTATGGGCCCCATTGACTAACCCCGGAGGCGTAGCGAAAGCGAGAGAGCGTGCTGGAGGGCTCCAGGCCGGGAGAGGTGTCGTGGCGAAGTCACGGGTGGAGGAGGCAACTCCTTTTCGTTCGCTTCCGAGCTGTGCCCGATCCCGCCGGGGCGGCGTCCCCGCCAATCCAAACCCCGTCGTTAACGTTGGCGTCTCAGGCGTCGGCGACCGGAATCTTTTTTCCTTCGGGGAGAGAGACGAAAGTTTCAGCGATGGCGGAGGGGGCGTCAGTCTCTTCTTTCCGCCCGTCGGTGAGATCCAGCGCGCCATAACACGTGCGCGGGCACATCACTCCCGGGTCGTTTTTTTTTTTTCCGAGTAAGACTCGGCCGACTCTGGTGTAGCGAGCGGCCAGGGACCCGAAAGATGGCGATCCACGCCCGGTCGGGATGAAGCCAGAAGAAACTCTGGTGGAAGTCCGAACCGCCTCTGACGTGCAAATCGATCGTCGGAACCTGGTGTAGGGGCGAAAGACCAATCGAGCCGTCTAGTAGCTGGTTCCCTCCGAAGTTTCGAACTCGGAACGGGTGGAACGAGTCGACTCTCCCGAATAACGGAGCCGTAACCACTCTCGTTTCCTTTTTCCTCTTGGAAGAAGGAGACGAAAATCGAATGAGAGTGCCAAGTGAGCCACTTTTGGTAAGCAGAACTGGCGCTATGGGATGAACCGAGAAAACAGCAAAAATTAGCATCGGCAAGAACGCCTCCCCTTTATCATCTGTGGTTGGATTGGTGAGCTTTCCGTTGCGTGTCCCAGAACATTTCGAAATAAAATTAATCAGGTATGCCTTATTTGCACAAAAAGTAAATGAAATTGTTCATCGGAGCACAGGAGTCTAAATCAAAAAATAAAATAAATAGAAAGCTGTCTATTTAAGTAAGTTCAATATCCTAAATTCGGACGCTCAGTGTCCGTGGGAGCACAACAATTTTTTTAGCGGACTTTTTTTCTGAAAGAGATAGATAGATAGATAGATAGATAGATAGATAGATAGATAGATTATTGAGATTTCTCAAAGACTTGATGTCATGAAAGACATTTGTGTATCATATTAACTCATGGTTGTATTAAAGAAAGTCTGCTGTCTATATATGCAATATTTCATATGGTAGACATTTTTATTTATATTTAAATAGCTGTGATAATTTCAGCATTCGTTTTGAAGTTTAATTTAAAGTGTCGGTTCAATATGCAAGGAAAAATGTGTGTGTGTGTTTGTGTGTATGTGTGTGTGTGTTGAAATTAATCAGAGGCACCCCTGTTTGCTGATGAATCTTCCAAATCTCTGATGAATTTTCGTTTTTTTAAGAAAATGATTGGTTTGGTTTGGTTTGTTTTGGTTTTATGGCATATTAACCATTATAGGTTATTTAATGACAAATCCATTTTATTCATATATAGAATATTTTTGATTTGTAAACATAAATCAAAAAAATTAAATAGTTTCAGTTTCACAAGCAGTTCAGTTAAACATCAAATATTTTATTACATACAGTTAAATAATCGAAAAATACCATCTCAAACAATTTAATTCCGCATAAGTCAAAGTTAACTGGCTCCAAGTAATCCTATGTATCACTAACAATTCATTAAACATCAGTCACTTGTTTACACACAGTTAAATGATCAAACAGTCCTTTTATGAACAATTCAGTTTAGCATAAGTCATTTGTTCGCACTCAGTTTAAAAGTCTAACAGTTCTGTTTCACTAATAGATATGACCCTTTCATGTGCTACCGTTCCGGATCAAAGTTCAGGGAATACAGGAGCTTTAAAATTATTTTTATTCCGGGCAACGCCAGTTACTTATATATATATATATATATATATATATATATATATGTATATATGTTCATACATGCAAGAATGTATACGTATGTATGTGTTTCTGTGTCTTTGTGTTTACACACAGAGAAGTTGTCTAATCATTGATCTACATTTTATTTATTCTGTTTCTTTCAATGTTCCAAATATCGATACCAAAAACCAATGATCTTAATTCTTTGACAGTGTCCATCCCTTCTTAAAAACATCTCCCTTTCCGATTTCTTTTATCGAAGTTTCCATCTCGAACCTTGTTACATTATTCCTGCAGGAATAATGGACTTCGTTAGGAAAATTCGACGGCGTATTATCAAGCCTCTGTCGGGTCAATGGATGTCCATTAACTGTAATATCTAAATGGCTGTGTCACACGTTTGCACGACTTATCAGTCGCCATTTTGACTCCGATGACTTTACAGTCTGGCCAGAATTGAAAAGATAAAATAGAATTTTGTGCACCAATAGATAAAAAAAAAACAATATCAGACGCAAATTCTAAGTCTATGGTAGACAATATATATATATATATATATATATATATATATATATATATATATATATATATGTCTTAGTATGAATGATAGACGAACGTATTAAAGTGTTCGTATAAAGTTATCTTAGCAGTAGAAAAAACACAGCTATTTTTTAAATAGTTTTTGATGAAGAACTTTCGTTATTACTACTATTTTCTACAAGTTTGTCGTCGTCGTTGCATTGTTGATTTTTTTTTTAAGATTTAAACTTTCTTGACCGATACACGTTTAGACAGAATAATACACCCTCTTATTTACTGTGTATGTGAGTTCTTTGAAAAAACGTATTCTGCATACATTTAATATTCTACTGTAAGGGTGTCCAGTCCACTGGGGCTGTAGAATACACCGACTGCATCTCTGCAGAGGAGTAAGACACTCCCTCGAAAGAGTATCCTGGATATAATACAAAACAATCTGATTGGAGCTCTTCATTGCCATTGCTCACAAGTCAACTCTGGCCCTGAGTAGTAGCACTTGATAGGGTCGTATATATTGAACCAAATTCTTGACCTTAAAACTGTGTCCAAATAAATCACTTTTGCTAAATTGAATTGTAAGAAAAGGAACTGTTTTATCATTTAACAGTGTTTAATGGCTGATGTTTAAGTAAATTGTAAGTGGTACATAACAATTCTTGAAACCATTTTACGGTATGCCAAAAAAAAAAAAATGGGCTCCTATTCGTTCAAAAATTATTTCAACAACATGTCTTTACAAATCATATATATTTGATTTATGTATAAACAGGGTTTTGTATTGAATAACCGACGATATGTCATGAAATCAAACCCAACCAAACCAATCCCATATGAAAAAAAATTTCAAAATATGATTAAAGCAAAGCAAATAGAATCAGATAAAACAGGGCATTTTTACGCATACTAGAATTAATATGCCCACTCCAGAGGCTAGTATTTAAGATTTACCATAATAAAATATTACATTTGATTAGAAAGATCAACGAAACTGAAGCAGAACGAATATAAAGTCATGATGCTTTTTTTATTTATATATTTGAAACAGAGAAGTCTTGGTCAAAGCAAAACTACTACTACTAATAATAATAATAATAATAATAATAATAAGAGTAGTAGTAGTTGTAGTAGTAGTAGTGGAGGACGACGACGATTTCGTTAGTCTAATGGACCAAAGAAAATTAAAGCAAAAAGAGAAACAAGTACTTTGAACTTACGAGAAAATTTAGAAAGCCGTGGAACAGGAGGAAGATAAGAATAGAATAGTAATTGGTCCGTTTGAAACGATTCCCAAAGATTTGAAAAAGGGAGCTGGAAGATTAGGAAATCGGAGGACGAATCGAGATAATACAAATGACAGCCAAGATACTGCGAAGAGTCCTGGGGATCTGAGAATACCTGCTGTTACTCAGACTCAAGTGAAAGATCATACGCAAACGTTGGTGTGAAAAACTCAAAATAAATAATAATAATAATAATAATAATAATAAAATAGAATATAGTATTTGATATTATTTGAAATTAAATAATTAAGTGAAAGATTTTTGAAACAGAGGTGTGGTATAATCAACGAATAGAACACCTTGGACGCTACTCTTCCCATCACTCTAGGAGTTCATTGCTAAATTTTCCTACTTTATTTTATTTTGCAAAATCAGACTATAAAGAATAAAGTTATAGTTATTATTTTTCATGGACGGAAATGTTGTGTACATAAACCAGACAATTAGAAATCACTATCAGCCAATTTTTTGTAAAAATCAAATTTTTCAGATTAGTATGCAAAGTAGCCTTCCTGTTCACACTGCAAACTGTTGTTTTGTTGTATATATAAATACAAATGCATTTTATATTTGAAATATAAATGAAAATAAAATTTGGTAGAATGCGTTGTAAATAACTAAGAGACTATTAACATTAGTGGTGACGTTAGTTTAGTTGCAGAAAGATAAGCATAAACATAATCTCTATCAAAATAAGTTATTTGTCCCGTATTCAAGAAGCGATTATTCGATACTGTGTGAGGTGCTTTAAACGTAACGACTATGGTTGTATTAGAAGAAATTGATAGCCGGAGTTCGAATTCTAGACAAGTTAGCTTGGGTTTCCCTTCTCACTAATGACTTTGGAAAAAGCCGAAATCCATCTGTTTTCTCCTCCTGATCAATAGGTGAGTAGTAGGTTCTTTAGCCTTGGCAAGGAAACCAGCTTTGGAAAAATGGGAAATCTGAATTCAAACCAGCTGTACTCCTCTTAAAAACAACCTTGTGTCACATCCTGGTGGTTGAGTTGACTCAATACTTATACTACCGATACTTCCTATTCCGTGAGATGGAAGCCGACAAATATGTTTACTCTTTGATTATGTAAATAAAAATGAGCTCAAAACTATATAAATACTTTTAATCATTAGACAAGCTGATACGGGGGTGTCCTCGTGGTGTAATGGTTAAAGCGATGGACTGCGGAATCGTAGTAAGCGAGTTCGTATTCCAGTCGCTCTATTACGTTCACTTTCGGGCAAATACCCTTGGAAAAGGTATGAATCCCCTTATCCTCCCAACTATTGGTTAAATAGTACCCCTGCTGTTCTTCTATGAGAATGGCTTTGGTATTGAATAACTTACAAAGGTTGATATGCCATTAAACAAAGAAACCAAACCAAATAAGTTGATGCCATATGTTTGGTCTTCATTCTTGGACGAAGATATAGTTTCACGCGTCCGTATCAATGTTATGAACACAAAATTACTCTTCATAAATGAAACAATGGCTTAAAACGAATTCCTGGTTTATGATTATTTAGAAGTTCATACATTGTAGGAATAAGGTAATTAATGAGTGAAGATCAACATTTGTCTTTTATAATCATTTTATAAGAATTCATAAAATTGAAATTTTGTATAATTTGTTCATATGTGTGTTTACCTTCTAATAATTCTATTTGTTGTTATATAGTGTAGTGTCCATGATAAAATCACCTCTGCCTTTATCTTAAATGTGATAATAACTTTGATATTTTGAGACAAAGGTCTTAATACAGCTCCATGTCTTCTGATTAAAGTGTGATCATTGGTATCAAAATTTGTAACTTCGATGGTTAGTTATTGTATAAATCTTTTCAAGAAATTCGAATCATTGTTTTTGATTATAAGGTTCACCAAAAATAACTAAAATCAATAAAAATAGATGTACTTTTTTAAAATTTGTTTTTCTAAAATTGAACGCTATCGACATTTAAAAACGCAAAAAAAAATTTCATTTTTCAATTTGAAACTATTCTTCAGATGGAACTTATTAGTCTAATGGCTAGAGTGTTCACCAATAGTCCAGAAGATCAGGGTTCACTCCCCCTTGAATCATACCAAAGACTCAAAAAAAGGTACTTGATGCCACGTTCTTTAACACTCAACATTAAAAGGTACAAATCAGGGGTAAAATGGACCGATCCCGGGAATAGTGTAGCGCCTTCCACTACACCTCGGTATAGTAGCAATTGAAAAGAGAGCCTTCGAGTTGTCCTCGATAACGGTTACCAATTTTACTTACTTTATATGTGCTCTGAAAATGGAAACGTTGCACATTATCATAAAAAACGCATCTATGAATATTTTGTTTTTTCATACTTAATTTTTTTTGTACTGTCTTTCTCAAATACAAAAATGCACACACACACATACGCACACAGACACACACACACACACACACACACACATATATATATATATATATATATATATACCCCTGGACAAAAATATAAGACCGCCCTCAAAAATGAAGAAAAAGATATTGTTTACAATTTCTTTAAATTATGAAAATCAGATATATTAAAAATAAGGCATAACGACAATTAAATTAATATATGAAGAAATTTCAGTGTATTTTTATATGTATATTAGCATTTATGCTCGATTTTAAAATTTTGTTTTGGAATAAATATTAGACCATCATTAAAAACTAAATAAAGTAACTTAATTTAATCGAAAAATTTATCATACATTGTCTACGTAATATAATAGGTTTTAAATCTGTAATACTTAAAATACTAAAAACATAAATGGCTAAAATAACTAAATCATCTAGATTTCAGAGAGGCGAGATTACAGTTCTGAAAATAGTCGGAAAATCTCATAGAGAAATTTTGAAGGCCTTAATACGCAGTAAAACCGTTATCTGCATATACTTGAAAAGTCCAAATAAGTATGGAACAAGAAAACCGACTGGCAGACAAGAAAAATTATCACCACAATTCAAGAGAAGAATTGTTCGTGAAGTAAAAAAGAAAACTTCCTCAAAATCAAAAATAGTGGATGCTCTTTGCAGTACTAGATCAATTACAAGACGAAAAATTTAAGTATAAGAAAGGAATTCATCGTCCAAGGTTAACTCTAAAGCACAAAGAGAAATGAATGGAATATGCTCGTCAATATTAAACCATGAGTACGAAAGAATGGTGAAAGGTTTTCTCGGAAGAAAAGAAATTCCATTTAGACGGTCCAGATGGCTTTCAGAAGTACTGACACGCAAAAGATTTTCCTGGAGAGAATTACTGAACAAAGTACGTAGGAGAAGGATCTCTTATGATCTGGGGCGGGGTCTCATCTTCAGGAAAACTATAATTTTTCAGTGGTCGACAAAAAGCAGCAGTTTATGTGAAGATGCCAAATGATTTATCTCTCGCAGAAGAAGGGCGTCATGTATGTGGAGAAGAATGTATTTTTCAGCAAAATAATGCTGCTAACCACAGTAAATCAATAACAAAAAAGTACTAGCTTGAACAAAAAAAGACTTCTTGACCACCCAGCCTGCTCTCCAGACCTAAATCCCATGGAAAACTTGTGGGGATTGATTGTTGCAAAAGTGTATGAAGGAGGTCGATAGTACTCAGCAATTTTAGAACTCCAAAACGCGATCTTTGATACATGGGAAAAATACCCTCGGTTCAACGTCGGAAACTATTTGATAGTATGTGTAGCCAAATTTTTGAGGTTATCAAAGCTAACGACAGATCTACAAAATATCAAATAAAAAATTTGCCTTTATATTCCATAGTTCTGCTCATTGGTCCTATATCTATGTCAAAACAAATTTTAAGTTTAAGCATAAATGGTAATATGTAAAAAAAATGAATTGAAATTTCTTCATTTTTTTTTTTCAATTTAATTGACTTTATGCCTTATATTAATATATCTGATTTTCCTAATTTAAAAATTGTAAACCAAATATTTTTCTTCATTTTTGAGGGTGGTCTTATATTTTTGTCCAGGGGTGTATATTATGTGTGTGTGAAGAATAAACAATTTGGAGCTTCAATGATATCATATTGCTATTTATTGCCCTAATACTTTTCCCCTGTTGCCCATATCACGGTTGCCTGACCAAAATACTCTCATAGAATGTGACCAAATAAGATTAATTTTTCAACATATTTCCTGTTAAGTTCTACACATTTCTTCCATCAGTGTTGAATGCTTGGACCCCATTGGTCAAAAAATTCAACCATAGATATAACACCCTCATAAGAACTTTTCAGCCAATGATCTTTCAGCTTTCTCTTATTAGCTTTCTGAGTGATGTCTAATTTTCAAGTCGCTAAAAAAAGTATAGAATTTCACTCTTTATTTTCACATTTATCAACGATCATTAGTTTTGTTTGTATATTTTCTATTGATTACAAAAGTTAGGTGGAATTTTTAGAACAAACAAAGAAAGCGATAACCATCATGCTACACTTTCTGAAGTCCTCAAATTAAATTTCTAATTCCCAGTTTTAGTCAAGCGTACATCTCACACAACATTAGCACGATTACATGATAATCAAACTGGCCCTGTGCCAGTAAGCAATCCGAATTTACATAATTAAAATCAAACGCCATCCACATCTACTCAGAAACCAAAAGAACTGCATAACTGTAAACAAGTTATTATCTATAAATTGCATGTAATTATTGCTTACTGAAACGCCGAAATAATTCTTTATTGGATTAAATATTTCTACATCATGTACGAAATTGCTTTACGCAGAAGCGACTTAGCACCGGAAGGCAGAGGTTTTACATGAGCGTGTTGAAAAGTTCCCTGCCCAACTAAGGATAGAAGAATATGTTCCATTTTTTACTATATATAAGTAAGTAAGTAAAGTTAGCGACCATAGTCGAGGGTGACCCGAAGGCTCCCTTTTCGATAGCTACTACACCAAGGTGTAGGGGAGGGCGCTACTCCATTCCCAGGATTGCTCCACTTTACCCTTGAACCGTACCTTATAATGCTGAGTGTTAAGCAAGGTGGTATCAAGTACCATTTTTAAAGTCTTTGGTATGACTCGACCTGGGATTGAACCCAGGTCTCCCGGGCCATTGGCGAACACTCTAACCGCTGGGCCAATGGCACTCTGACGAGAGAATGTGCGGCTGCCACTATCATAATGCAAAGTTCTTCGAATGAATTGAGGCTCTCTGGTATAGGGTGAGGCAAAAATATAAACAAATTAAAGCGACTACATAATGCCTTATAATTCCCGAGCTGACGTGGTTTGCTTGTTGGCTGAGCAGTTTGATACTAAGTCTAACGTAAAGTTGGTTTCGATCTGAGCTTCAAGCGTACTACGTGTCTAGCCACACTGAAATGTTGTGAGACCACGAAACAGTCTGTTTGTGGACGACTATATATATATATATATCCGGAACATTGGTCTAGCAGTTAGAGAGTTCAGCAATGGCCATAAAGACCGGGGTTCTATCCCAGGTCGTGTCATACGAAAGAATTAAAAATGGTACTTGATACCTTCTTGCTTAACACACGGCATTATAAGGTAGGGATCCAGGGTAAAGTGGACAATCCAAAGAAAGGGGTAGCACCCTCCCATACACCTCGGCGCAGTAGCTATTGAAAAGGGAGCCTTCGAGTCACCCTCGTCTACGGTCGCCAACTTTACTTTTACTCTATCCGGGAAAATTCCGGTGACATTTGGAAAGCCTCGTAACGGAAATTGGTACCACATCACGAAAAAATTGGATTCGCTTCCATGATGTGAGGAATTTAATAACGCCACCATGTCAGAAAACAATTCCGATCAATCTAAATAAAACTGGTCACCTGTTTCAATGACAGCGTCAATCCTTTACAGAGATTGTAAATCAATTTATTAGATAGCGTAAAGTACACAGGATATTTATTGAAGCAGGTAACTACTTTAAAAATAATAATTGTGTCAGTTTGAACAAAGTCGAACGTGGTGTCGATTTTCTAATTTAAGTTTACATAGAGTAATCTCGTATTATCATTCAAATTAGCATCATTGAATTAACGATTCATAATTGAGGTCTTGTGTTCACTGACTTTGCACATAAATTTCTCGTGAATTCTATTATCGTTAAGTAAATTGATATGTCATCTACTCTGTTAATTAAAATCTTACATCATTAAATTGACGCTTCGTTGCAATAATGCAAGAAGTGCAATTAAGGATTGTAGGAAAAGGATTGCATCTTGATCTGGCATTCCCAATATGCAACCGAAAACCAACACAATCTTGTGGTAAGATGCTAGAGTCTGTGCTAGTGATAATTATACTTTTACCTTTTACCATGATGCCTAAACGCACAGTTGAAATTTTGTCTTGTTTTGTATTTTTTTAAAATATTTTTAAGTGTGTGTATACATCAATGGCTCATTGGTCTTGTGGGTAGAGTGTCCGGGAGACTGGGGTTCAATTCCAGGTCGAATCATACCAAAGACTTTTAAAAAATGGTACTTGATACCTTCCTGCTTAACACTAAACATTATAAGGTACATATCAAGGGTAAAGTGGAGCAATCTAGGGAAAAGTGTAGCACCCTCCCCTACACCTCGGTGTAGTAGCTATTGAAAAGGGGGCCTTCGGGTCGCCGTCGACTACAATCGCCAACTTTACTTTACTTAGTATATGAAGGGAAAACCCCAGGACAGAAACTGAATCTTTATTGACAGCAGCACAAAAGAATGTCATAATAATCAAGTAGCTCAACGAAAAAAATTATGATACTCAGAATAAATGTTACTCATGTCTTGAAAGGATTAATTCCATAATGCAGAAAACTGATACAAAAGAAAAACAAGAACAGACACGAGAGGGCAGGAATGATGATCAACTGGTAATTGTGCAAGAAAATAAAATTTGACCATGTAGAAAAAGTACAAACGTACGTGTATCAAAGAAAATAAGACGCATAAAATTCTTGCTGGGATATGGTGATCCTTTTGTATTCGAGATACAGTTCAACGGATCATTACTAAAAGCCAAGACCTAGTACTAATTTAAAAGAACTAAAGAACTTTCAAACTTGTGGATTTTGATATTCTGGTGGACCAAAGAGAGAAAAAGAAAGTGAAATGATAGATGAATACCTGAATCGAACCTGCGAACAAAAGTGACTGTGATGCATTTGCATACGGTGCTCCAAAATCCTTTAAAAGAAAGTGGAAGAAATGAAAATGAAGAGAAAAATCGGGACTCTTAAGACTACTGCACTTATTAGATTAGTAAGAATACTTAGAAGAGTCCTGGATACCTGAGAGTAGTTGATGTCACTCGGACTTTATTTTAAAATAATCATTTAAAACTAATCAAAAACTCGCATAGAGTAGCATATTGTACAGTTTTACAAACCTTCAGAATTACTTAAAATGAAAGAGATTGATATAGTTCAGTGCCAGGCATTAACATGGGATACACCTACGTACTTTGAAAATCATTATTGGAAATATTTACTTGATTAGTTTTGAACACCATCAAGAATTGAGGATAGATAGATAGATAAATAGATAGATCAACCGAGCGACCGCACGATCGAAAGATAGTGAGAGATTGCTTTGAAGATGACACTAAGATAAAATATGGCCACATCAATATATAGATGCGAATATTCGAACAAACTAGGTCTGCATCTTGGCTAAGATTAGGCATTTCCTATCAATGTCAGTGGTTGGCCATCGAACCCACTTAAAAGCGAAGATTTCGATTACTGATCTCTCTGGCTAACAAGCCCTTCCTATTTGAAAGATCATAAGAACACACACTTCCGACCAAACGTTTCTTCCTCATCCGTCCTTGTGCTAAATTCATCCTATCTTTGGATATATATATATATATATATATATATATATATATATATATATATGTGTGTGTGTGTGTGTGTGTGTGTGTGTGTACGTGTGTGTGAGAGACAGAGACAGAGACAGAGTGTGTTTATGTGTGAGCTAAAAACTATAAAAGATATGTAAAAAATTAAGACACCCACACACCTACACACACAAATATGTGCGCACACACATATACACACACACCCGCACACACATATGTATATATATAGAGAAAGTGAGACAAAGAGACATCGATAGAGAGGGAGAGAGAAATGAACAAATCATTATAAAAATGTCTTATATCAAGAAAGTTATTCAACACGGGCGAGTAAAGCTGGATAAATTCAGAAAACGTGCATGTATTTTTTTTCAAATGCATGAAACTGTTTGTGACAGAAATGACATGTGGAAGTGACTGCCCAACGAGTGGGGTTTAGAAAATGCTGACCAACCCTCAATATGTCGGTCCCTTGTACGCACTGAGCTGCATCTGATGCTTAGGTTTCTGTTCTGAAACAGTATTCTTTCATTTTTATTACCACCAGGTCCACTCTAACCCAGATTGGCATTATTTGTTAGATTCCTTTTATGAAACAGTACTCCTTCATTTTTATTACCACCAAGTCCATTTTAACCCAAATAGGCATTACTTGTTAGGTTCCTGTTCTGAAACAGTACTTCTTCATTTTTATTACCACCCACTCCATTCTAACCCAGATTGGCATTACATGTTAGATTCCTGTTCTGAAACAGTACTCCTTCTTTTTTATTACCACCAAGTCCATTCTAACCCAAATAGGCAATAACTTGTTAGATTCCTGTTCTGAAACAGTACTCTTTCATTTTTATTACCACCAGGTCAATTCTAACCCAGATTGGCATTACATGTTAGATTCCTTTTATGAAACAGTACTCCTTCATTTTTATTACCACCAAGTCCATTTTAACCCAAATAGGCATTACTTGTTAGATTCCTGTTCTGAAATAGTTCTCCTTCTTTTTTATTACCACCAGTTCAATTCTAACACAGATTAGCATTACTAGTTAGATTCCTGTTCTGAAACAGTACTCCTTCTTTTTTATTACAACCAGTTCAATTCTAACCCAGATTAGCATTAATAGTTAGATTCCTGTTCTGAAACAGTACTCCTTCTTTTTTATTACCACCAGTTCAATTCTAACCCAGATTAGCATTAATAGTTAGATTCCTGTTCTGAAACAGTACTCCTTCTTTTTTATTACCACCAGTTCAATTCTAACCCAGATTCGCATTACTAGTTAGATTCCTGTTCTGAAACAGTACTCCTTTTTATTACCACCAATTCAATTCTAACCCAGATTAGCATTAATAGTTAGATTCCTGTTCTGAAACAGTACTCCTTCTTTTTTATTACCACCAGTTCAATTCTAACCCAGATTAGCATTAATAGTTAGATTCCTGTTCTGAAACAGTACTCCTTCTTTTTTATTACCACCAGTTCAATTCTAACCCAGATTAGCATTAATAGTTAGATTCCTGTTCTGAAACAGTACTCCTTCTTTTTTATTACCACCAGTTCAATTCTAACCCAGATTAGCATTAATAGTTAGATTCCTGTTCTGAAACAGTACTCCTTCTTTTTTATTACCACCAGTTCAATTCTAACCCAGATTAGCATTAATAGTTAGATTCCTGTTCTGAAACAGTACTCCTTCATTTTTATTACCACCGGGTCCATTCTAACCCAGATTGACATTAATTGTTAGGGTCCTATTTAGAAACTACTCAAAAAATGTAAAAATGAATTTACTATGTACACAATTCCCAAAGCTCTAGTCATAAAATATTCCCACAAGGGTTGACATGCAGTTAACATTAATCAGTCAACTTGGAGACAGTATATCAATTTTTAGTTATTTTATATATATATATATATATATATAAGTAAAGTTGGTGACCAGAGACAAGGGTGACCCGATGGCTCCCTTTTCAATAGCTACTACACCGAGTTGTAGGGGGTGCCACTCCATTCCCTGGATTGCTCCACTTTATCCTTGATCCTTACCTTATAATACTGAGTGTTAAGCATGGTGGCATCAAATACTATTTTTTGAGTCTTGGGTATGACCCGACCTGGAATTGAACCCCGGTCTCCCGGACCATTCGTGAACATATTACTCATTATATATATATATATATATATATATATATATATATATATTGTTATCCCAGAGAGACTGTTTCGTTGAGTGACAATGTTTTGAACCGCCTTTATTTATTTTTTTTTTTTTTGTATTTTGTTTTTTTGGTGTAATTTATAAAACGAAATGAAAAAGATGAAATATCCTATTTCCGTCGATCGCATCCTGTTTCAAATTTGAATGATGTTATTAGAGTTTCAAAAATCTATCAATGTTAGCCTTCTTATTATTATCCCATTTTATCCAACTACATGTTTACGTATCCAAGTATGAATATGTTTTAACAATTTAAAAAACTATTTAAAAAAATAATCTTGCATTTGTGAACGCCCTTAATGATGGCTTCTGGAGGGCCCTAAAGCACACGGGGAAATTTTGGTGAATTTATCTACCAACTTCAACTTAAAATTAAAACACTTGTCGGGATGTTGTAAAGATCCTTATGAAATTGTATAGACAACATGTGTTTTTATCAATTAATGAAATCCTTTTCAACAAGGGACTGTTTTATATATATATATATATATATATATATATATATATATATATATATATATATATATGTATGTGTGTGTGTGTGTGTGTGTGTGTGTGTGAGTGATAGACAAATACAAACTTCTATTTTTATTAAAAAAAGAATGTAAAAGTCGCCCTATTCCTATAAATAGAAAATGTAAATATTAACGTATGCGATCCTACAACTCTCAGCGAAAAAGAACTTACGATGGGTTGACATGTTAAAATCAGTCAATTGGGCATATATTGTGAATGAGGTCTAAGTTGGGTCAGCGACGTGCAAATTAGATAAGAGTGGACCAAAAAGTAAGGTAGAAATGTTTCTTTATTAAAAAGTGTATTATTATACAAATATGTAATTAAATAAATATTTCCAGTAGTATAATGACTTTTTTTTCCACGTAGTCATTATCGGATGTGATTCCCTTCTCCCATAGGTGTTTGCGTCCATTATGTCCTTTTCACAAATGTGAAGTCCAGTGTGCATGTATGTATTTACTAACATCTCTTCATGAGCAGGCAGCGACACAAGGTCAATTTTATGCGGGGTTTAACAGGTTTGAATTCAGATTTTTCTTTCTACAAGATTTCTTGCCATAACAAGGCTAAAGTAGAGAGTCTGCCCAACTATTTGCACATAGCTGGAGGGGAAACAGTTGGATTCATACATTTCCCATCTGTATTATTGCTTTGAAAATGTTAGCGTCATCGTTCATTATTTGAACTCGTGTCGCCGTGTCCTTTTTTTAACGACGATAAACATTACACATCGGACGAGAGTATATGCCCCATGAAATATAGACAAACATAGATAGATAGATAGATAGATGCAAACAGACACATATAGATGGCGAAGGGGTTAAAAAGATAGATAGATAGATAGATAGATAGATGCAAACAGACACATATAGATGGTGAAGGGGTTAAAAAGATAGATAGATAGATAGATAGATGCAAACAGACACATATAGATGGCGAAGGAGTGAAAAAGATAGATAGATAGATAGATAGATAGATAGATAGATAGATAGATAGATGCAAACAGACACATATAGATGGCGAAGGGGTTAAAAAGATAGATAGATAGATAGATATATAGATAGATAGATAGATCAATGCAAACAGACACATATAGATGGCGAAGGGGTTAAAAAGATAGATAGATAGATAGATAGATGCAAACAGACACATATAGATGGCGAAGGGGTTAAAAAGATAGATAGATAGATAGATAGATAGATAGATGCAAACAGACACATATAGATGGCGAAGGGGTTAAAAAGATAGATAGATAGATAGATGCAAACATAGACACATATAGATGGCGAAGGGGTTAAAAAGATAGATAGATAGATAGATAGATAGATCGATGCAAACAGACACATATAGATGGTGAAGGGGTTAAAAAGATAGATAGATAGATAGATAGATAGATAGATGCAAACAGACACATATAGATGGCGAAGGGGTTAAAAAGATAGATAGATTGATAGATAGATAGATGCAAACATAGACACATATACATAGCGAAGGAGCGCGATAGATAGATAGATAGATAGTAGTTTACAAGTTTGCCTTACATGGTGTGCCAGTGCAGATAATCTGTACTTATATGCAAGCCTCCAACTGGACACAAACGTAGACTGCAAATGGTAGAGCCAACCTTCTATTGATTTTCCCGCCAAGCCAACCATAGATCGATTGATAGATCGACTGGGTTACAGTGTATTTCGTGAAAGTTTGCTTTTTTAACCATGTAAATCCTCGCATGCCAAAACAATATTTAAGCAAGTGCAACTTTTAAAAACGAGAACCTGCCAAATCTGGATATATTTCCAATCAATCACATTGCCGTTCGTCGACAGCTTTGATCAATTACTGTCCAGTCAGGTGCCAATTATTGATCTACCTCTTCAGTGTTTGAGCGCTCGGTAAACTTGAGAAACATACCAGACACGCGGACAAGGAAAACCAATAAGTAGTGCCTATAGTGCATTATCATTATGCAAGCAAATATCCCGTCAAAAATTTGATTTGATTATGGATCAGAGCTTATACCTTGGCTCAGATGTTCAGCTGGGTTTCTTTATTTTGATGGCATATCAGTCTTGTTTTGTTTTTATTTTTGTTTTTGTTTTTGCTTTTGTTTTGTTTTGTTTTTAATTGTACCTTAAATTACGGATCCCAGTCGGCTGAGGCTGTGAAAAACACCAAGTGCATCTCTGCAGAGGGGGAAATACCACCTGAACGAGTATCCTAGATATGACACAAACAAATCTGATTGTGAGGTTCCATTAATGCTGAACCTTTGAGGAATGAGGAGTACCTCTTCTTTGCCATCACTTCAAGGTTCACTCTGTCCTGGAGTAGTAGCACCTGATAGGATCTTATCAATGGGACAAATAGAAGTGTTTGACATTAAACTGAGTGAAAACAAATGAGTTATGCTAAACTGAATAGCTAAAGATAGAGCTGTTTGATCATTTTACTGCGCGTAAACAAATAACTAATGTTTAATTGAATTGTTAGAAATGCTTCATAATACGTGGAACAATTTAGCTTTATCAACTTATCTTTACAAATCATATGTTTAATATATATGTGTAAACAACATTTGGTATTAAATAACCGACAATTGTTGATATACAATGAAAACAAGCCAAACCAAACCAAACAAAACCTTGAATTAAAGGATCCGGGAGACCTGTGTTCAATCCCAGGTCACGTCATACCAAAGACTTTAAATATGGTATTTGATACCTCCTTGCTTAACACTCAGCAATATAAGAAACGTAGGTTAACCTGGCATATACGATCACAAAAACTTCTGCTAAAAATTCTCGACGTGTTGGTCGACCACCAAATATAGAATCAGCTACTGTAATGTTCTGGATAATGTTTCCAGTCAATATATTAGTCGTCAGAGACAGCTTGAAGATGAGGCACTATACTGAATTGTGAGAGTAACTCACCGAATACACCTTTATGGTTCGGAGCATGGCCCTGAAAGCCATGGTTTTCGGCTTACCTGATCTTTCTGATTGTTGAGGTTCCAGCAATTCCAGCGAAATGTATTCAACCATCTGGATATTCTATAGTGCCGAACGCTGCCATCACTTTTCTCATAGCAAATGTTTTGACTGCTTCCAAGACGTTTTGACGATGTTTAAATTAATTTATTTGTTTGGCCTTCAGATTACATATAAAGAGTAACAAAATACAACATGTCAGCACACCAACAACTACCATACTATCAACAATAGTGGGTACCTTCTTAAACTGCTTTGGTCTCAGGTTGGAGCACATACCAAAATATTGCAAAACTTGTGACTCACCCAAGTATATTCCTTTCATTTTTATTTGAGATTATTCTTTTAAATGATGCGAATTTTTAAATTAATGTAATAATTTGTGAATATATATGGAGGCATACACCAGAAAGTTTTTTTTAAATGCCAAGTCATATTATAGGGCATTAAATAAAAAGACTTGATGATTTTTTTAAGAAGGAGATTTACAATTCACAAATAAGCCGTAGACTGTTCACTGTGGAACAGAAAAGATGTCGCAAGGAAACCAGAGGTATTGAAGAACTACAATACATTGATAATTACATTTTCAAGGACATAAAAACGAAACAGAAAAAAGTAGCTATGACGTGGATTGACAACAAAAAGGCATATGATATGGTCCTGCAAAACTGGATAATATACTGTCTTAAAATGTGCAAGATATACGGTGAAGTGATAAAGTTTATCGAAAATACAATAGAAAACTGGAGAGTCGAACTGACAGTAGGAAGAAAAAGCTTAACTGAGGTGAAAATCCAGGGAGGGTCCTTCCCGAAAGATGCGCAATAACTATTACTGTTTGTAATAGCAATGGTACCACTGCATCACATACATAGGAAATGCAAAGGCGAATACAAACTTCAAAAATCTCAAGAAATAATCCACCACCTAATATAAAAGTAAGTAAAGCTGGCGATTGTAGTCAAGGGCGACCAGAATGCTCCCTTTTCAATAGCTACTACACCAATGTGTAGGGGAGGGCGCTCCACGTTTCCCTAGATTGCTCCACTTTACCCTTCATACGTACCTAATATTGCTGAGTGTTAAGCAAGGAGGTATCAAGTACCATATTTAAAGTCTTTGGTATGACACGACCTGGGATTGAACACAGTTCTCCCGGATCCTTGGCGAACAATCTACTCACTAGGCCATCGGTAGCAAACAACCACCGCCACCTAATGTACATGGACAATATGAAACAAAAAAAAAAAAGAATTGGAAACCCTAATACTGGCAGTGAGGATATACAGTGACGATAAAGGGATATAGCATAGAAAAATATGCCATGCCAATATGAAAAAGCAGAAAACGACAAATGACGGTAGGAATAGATCCACCAAATCAAGAAAAATCGGAACACTTGGAGAAAAGGAAGCTTACAAATACTTGAGAATACTGGAAGCGGGCACCATCAAATACGCAGAGATGGAAGAAAAAATGAAAAAAGAATACCACGGGAGAACGAGAAAAGTACTCAAAACCAAACTACATAGAAATCTCCTCAAATGGATAAATATCTGGCTGTCCCCCTCGTTAGATACTCGGGTCATTTTTTTCTTAAATGGAAGAGAGAATAACTTAAACAATTGGCCAAGAGAACAAGAAAATTCATGATGATGCATAAGGCCTTATATCCCAGCGATGACGTAGACAGAATGCATGTGCAAAAAAAAAAGAAGGAAGAGGATTGTCAATTCCTATTTTTCCTATATTGTAACTTATGCATATACCAACTCCTCTACTCGGACAGGATGTGAGTCAAGATCAATTTTCAAACAGAGTTAAATAGGTTTGAATTCAGAGTTTTCTTTCTCCTAGACTGGTTGCCTAACTCAGGCTAAATAATCTAACCTGCCCTACGGTTTACCCATAGCTGGAGGGGGATTAATTGGATTCATACCTTTTCCTTAGGGTTATTGTACTATATAAAATGCAATCAACCTCGTCCAGGATTTGAACTTGTGTCGCCGTGTCCATTTCCTACGACTGTAACCATTATACCACGGGCACCTCCAGTGTATTTTATGTATAAGTAGATCTTTGTTGCTTTGTAAATAAGAAAAAGATAATCTCCTTAATCTCCATTTTCCCTATCTATCTAATTTTTACTTCAATTAACTCATTAAATATTTAAAAAATAATCCCTCTTTCGTTAAGAAAATAATGCCAACATATTTTTAAAAAAGAAACATAGGCCCTTTTTCAGTTAAACAATCAAACATAGGAAATTGTATTTTAAGATAATTTAGACCAGAAATTGCTGCCAATTTACAATAAATTTCTTAGGGAGGTTCGAGCACAGATAAAAAAAAAACATTATTCAAATGCTGATTTTAAAAACAAGAAATCTCTCTTCACTTTGAAAACTTTCGTGGAGATAAGTTTTTAAGGGTAAGGAACTGAAATATTCTTGGTGAGACAAAAATGTGAATAACCTCAGACAATGAAGAATATAACGCTTTTCCATCAATTTATCCTACAATTGAACTCACTTAGAATAATGTTTTTCAATATTCTTTCATTTCCTCTTTCATCATCAAGTCGCTCTGATAACAAGGAATTTCCTGACTCTCTCTCGCTCTCTTTCTCTCTCTCTCTCTCTCTCTCTCTCTCCATCCGTTCCTATCATCCATCGCTCGTGGCAGGTCCTCTAGACTGGATCCTGTGTCCGCATTGAGATGATGAATGTACGTCCTTGATGGTCATACAACACTGACGCGTTCATATGTCGGAGTCCATAAAAAAAAAGGTTGCCTTCTGCGTTGTGGCAAACAGAGATTGTTTGTTAAACCTTGATTATTCGTTAGATAGGAGGTAAGTGGCTATACAGCTGCTGTTTTGTGGTTTGTTGCCTCAAGGATTTATTCACAGCAGCCTGCAGCCTTCTTTTATCGATTTCCAGCAACTTTTTGTCAGAATCCAATTGGTGCATCCTTACAATAGTTCTAACAGCTACAGAATAAATTTCGTTTTATTTGATCTGATATATCCATATGATCGATAACCTGTCAATAGCAGACTCTGCCTTTCATAAGCGTGTGCTGATATCGCTTTCAGTTGATTCGATATTGTTGCCTAGGTACGTGAACATTTTAAGATAAGTTCTTTAATTGGTTGGATCAAGAACATTTCATCACCCTTTTAAATTTCGATAGACAGTCGAATTCGAATAAAAAATGTGACTGGTTGTAATTTTGTCTCTTAAAATAAATTCATCACAGAGGAAAAGATTGCATGGTTATATGTTTGATTCTGACGGACAAGCAAACAAGAAAAAATATATATAGATATAGAGATTAGAAGAGAAAGAAAGAAAAAAAAGTCAACGGAAGAAAAGCGAAAGAAAAAAACAATAAAAAAAGAAACAAACGAAATAAAACAAAAGAAAGAAAGAAAGAAAGAAAAGGGTAACGGAAAAAAAATAAAAACGTGATAAAATAAAACGAAACGAAGAAGGAAAACGATTAGAAAGAAAGAAAGAAAGAAAGAAAGAAAGAAAGAAAGAAAGAAAGAAAGATGTTCTCCCTGTAGCTATCTTATTCTCTGTTATTGTTGACTGAAAATAAAGGAAACTCCGAACGGCTTCCGTTATTCTCTATCATCAAGAACGGGTATTTGGAAAGCGTCAGTGACGACAACAATAATAATCAATGGAAGCTGAATGAAGCAATAATATCCAATAAACGCTCCAAGAACCAAATGCACTAAAAGTACAGAGATTTCTTTTTTCCTGACCCCTGTAATTCTTGGCATTGCGAAGTTCATTTTTGCCTGCTTATTTCCCAAAGACATTCCATGCTGATATTTTGTTAGATGGAATCAACAGAATTTTCATTATTATTAGACCTTTATTCGAATCTTTATTTCATAAAAAACATCTAAAAACTATTTTTGACTAAATTGTTTTATCAAATATACATATATATTGAAATTCAAAAATATGTTGACATTTTTATGGGAGTACCTTTATGATATATTTAAATAGCTTTAGAAACAACACTCTCAGGCAGAAAACGTTATCTGCCAAATGATTGTTGTTTGTAAAACTTCATGAGACAAAAGGTCACAGACAAACTTCCATGTCATTAAATATATAAAATCTAATATATATATTTATTTATTTATTATTATTATTATATAATAGCTCTATTACAGATATTGAGCACCCTCCAAATTATATCGCACTTGGTTCGCTACAAACCCACAAAGTGAATTTTTTAGATTGTTTTAGAAAGGAAGGAATTAGGGGGAAGATCATTTTTATTCTTTCTTTTTTTTTCTTCTCTTTCTTTTCTTATTTTCTTTCTCTTTTTTTTTTTTTTTGCATATTTGTTTTTCTTTTACTTTTTAGAAACAGACAAAGACGCGTGTCTACTCAATGTTTATTTGATAATACAACTGATAAGAAATTTTATTCGAGGCTGCAGTCAGAATTGCATAAGCACAAAAGCTGCTGAATAATCTATATACTACGGAGGGTTAGAGTGGTTTATTGTTTGGGGTTAAATGTGTGCGGTTCGCATCAGAGTGGGACAGTGAAAAGTGTTGCATAGTTGGGATTCCATCAATCAATGGCGTGAAGAATTTGTCAGACAGGATGGAAGAGAGCCAGGATAGTTACTAGCGAGTATCTTGCCATAGGAATACATAGAGACACAGTGCTGTCAGACTATGTGTTAAATGAAAGAAAAGAAAGGATGAAACAAAGAAATATTAAAGACGTTTGAAGACAATAACAAATCGAAGGAAAATTCAGTTATTTCAGCGGTAACGTATATATCATCATCATAATCATCATCATGTCACCGTGCCAGCACAGATTTACCTGACCCTCTCTCGCCAACCGTCTCTATCGTCCATCGCTCCTGAGAGGTCTTCTTGACTATATCCTGTATCAGCACAGAGCTGTTGTATATAGGTTCTAGCTGGTCGTTCAACCTCTGCTCATCCATGTGAAGGGGTGCACTGAAGTATATCGTTTATGAGTTCGTCCTTACTTCTCCAGCAGTTTCCCGCATGTCTGGTTCGTCTAATTTGGATAGTTTTCGCGATGGGTGGAAGGTCACCGTATCGCTGCTTCTTTGTAGTACGTTACCTCCAGGACTTGTTCAATATAGCCTGCAGCATTCTTGTGTAATTGACGTCAAGATTTTTCTCCATGCGTATTGTTAGCGCCCATGTTGTACATCCATATAGTAGTATTGACATGACCACTGCTTGGAAAAATTATTTTATCGGTCAGGTCTGACTTCCATATAACTAATAGCCTATCGATAGCTGTCCATTGGCTAGTCTCGTCTTGATGTCTTTCTCTGTTGATAAGACACTGCTTCCGGGGTAGTTGAACTTGTCCACTAGTTTCAAAGGCCCACGATTTAGTTTGGAGATGTCTCTTTGATTAAAGCAGATGTATCCCGTCTTGTCTGCGTTGACATGAAGGCCTATACCACTAGCTGTTCGTTCTAGATTAAGTAGCTGGGATTCGGCTCGGGTGTGTGTATTTGTCGGAAGCACTAAGTCATCGGAATAGTCCGCGTCCGTAATTGTTTGTGCAGAGTATCTTCTTGCTTCTTTCCTTTACCAGCTTGACACCGTTTTCTTTCATTAAATCGATAGACATTCTAGATACGTACTCTAGGCAACGTACACACACACACACACACACACATATATATATATATATACATATATATAAGGAAATTACGTATGTAGAACTTTATTCATTCACTTAGTTCAACAATTGTCGGAGTAGGAAACGGAATCTTTAGCATTAATATCAATCGGTGACCTGTGTTCAGAACCTGAATGGGGCTGTTTGGGCTTCACTTTGCTGTAATGCGCTTGGCAAAAATATAAATGCACCTCTGTTCCAGTTAGATATGACAATAAGAGGTATTCACTGGCGTTAAAAACTTATGGACGGTATGATACATTTTTTGTTTAGGAAAATGTAATTTTTCTTTTATAACAACATAAAAAACTCATACACTTTGAAAGAAATTGAAAAGTCAATTACAAGGATCAGTGCTAACTGAACTTTCAAATAGAAAAACAAAAGATAAACAAACAGGCTTCGGAGTTTGTCAGTGCGTTGACCCAATTTAAATGACGACATCTCTTGCACAACTGTTGGGGTTAATATATCAGATCTTTGATTTTTGTTTTGGTTAAAATGAAAAGAAATACTCTCCCCCAAGGCATGGGCTGGTATCCTTAATTTAACAAACCCCTATACTGTAGTTTGATTGGATAACCAATGAAAATCTGATGCGTGGAAGAGAGGCTCTTCTCACAGATCTATATCAGCACATTTGATTGGCTGACCAGTCAAAGAGTAATAAAAGTATGCAAAATGATCTGTGATTGGTTATCCAATTACGAATGTTTATTGCTGGTTTTTTTTTTGTTTTTTTTTTTTTTGGTTATGAAAGAAGAGATCCGATGTCCATACTGAGGACAAGAGAATAAGAAAAGAACCCCCCCCCAATAACTAAAGCATCTCCAGCAAAAGCCTCCCTCTCTGAGAATTAGATAGAAAAATGCATCAGCCAAATACCTTAATTATCGGCGTCTCAAACATAACAAAAGAGACAATTTCTCTCTCTCTCTCTCTCTCTCTATATATATATATATATAGTATATATTATTGTTACCCCACTGTGTTTCGATAAATAATTGTTAATTGTTAATGGAGAGGTTTTCTTGTTTCTTTGAGTATCCAACACCCAGGCAACTTGTTCCGATGAATCACCCCGACCGTCAGAAAAAGTTCTGCAGAGATTATGTAATTCCCCATCTGTGGATCTTTCAAACAAAACGTAGACAGAAAGGAGGTGGATAAACAAACTACCTAGAAACGCATGTGGTAGTCAGGGAACCACGACATTAATAAAATCTTGTGAAAAGCATAGTATTTGGCATTGTTACCACGTTAAGAATAAAGTTAAAGTACCGTGACAAATATAGTATCACATAGGGTTCTTCAGCATTGGCAAAAAAAATTATCTATGAGAAAGAAAACTCTAAAGTCAAGCCAACTTTATAGCTTTAAAAATCAACTTAGTGTCACTTTCTGTCCGAGGCAGAAAAGGCTGGGCAAATACTTAGATTCGCTATTCGATTTACTTTTTATCATTTGATTCAATTGTTTACCGAATATTTACAGTTAATAACTACAACTTGACAGTGAGCCCACATACCTAATAGCTACAGTATTGGCGTCCAGCTTCGAGGTGAGCATGTCGCAATTCCTGTCACCCTGTAATAAAATAATGTCTCCGGTTGATTGTGTTAGTAGTAAGTTGTTTCCTTGCTGGATTAAGGGTCAATCAGAGGAGCTATATATGAGAAAGCAATTCGAATCAGTGGGAGAAACGAATAAGAAAGTGAACGGCAGGTTCCCGAAATCTAGGTCAGGATAGCAACAGTCGCCCAAGTTAAAAATAGAAATATATCAGCAGCAAATCAGCCGCTGTCAGTAATTGGCTAGAAAAGCCCATGGAGGAGTCATTGGAGTTGACGTGAGGTAGAAAACAGTGAAAAAAATTTAGTTGTAGCCCAAATGCGGAGATGTGAAGATGAGATCCCGAGCAGGCAGATACGAGATCTACAACAGAAAACGACCGGTGCGTAAAAGTGGGTATCAAAGTCTTTTTCTGTATTTCTCGTCCGACACTGGTTTATTTATCTCTGTCTAACTAAGGCTGTTGTCTCATTTTTCATACTCTGTTTTTTCTCTTTTCGACTACAACGAATTAGGGATAGTAGCGAATAAACTTCGTACCAAACGAGCCTACAAACGGTGTCCGTGTGTTCGTCACTTTTTCCGTGATGAGGTGACAACGACGTCCGACTGGAACTTTAAGACGTAGTGCTATACTCATATGACTATTTAAAACGGTGGTGTTACACGTGTCTATGTGGTGTCGTTGCTCTACGGGGGTCTGCTGAGAACCTTGTGGTTCAAATGTCTATTGAGAGCCGTGGCGTAACAAACGTCTATTTCGTATCTCAGCATTTCCACCCTATCACGTTTACTTTTGTACAAATACCCTTGAGAAAGGCATTTACCCCATTATAATCCAAGCTACTGGTTAAATAATATAACTGCAATCCTTCTTCAGGGATGGCTTTGGCATTAAATAACCCACGAAGGTTGATATGCTAGGTTGTTAATTATCCAAGTGAGATTCCTAATAGCCTTAAACCATCAAGGGCTCCTATTCATAATCTTCTACAAACGAATGGAGTACTGATTTGCTACAATCTTACATCTTACATATCAAAGATATGAATTCTCGTGTGAAACCACAATCATCTCAAGAAAATTTGCTGGAGACAACTGCTTCATCACAAGAAAACTTCAGACAAGCCGACAAGCCATTTGAATTTAAAGGACTTTATTTTCCTGTCGGACTCAATATTGTCACAAATCTCAATAAGTCTTAAAGGCAGTAACTTAAAAATAAACGATTGACCCTGGCAAATCCTGTTTTTTCTGAAGGTCTCTTCATTTTGGCACCACAGTAAAAAACCAAGAATGTTGTTTATCTAGAAATTTATATAGCGTAAGTGGATATACTGTATAATTTTATGGCAATAAAATACTCAGTAATCTATTTGATTGATTGATTTTAACAGGTCAGGGAATGGCATTTATTTTTGGTTCATATTTATATTTTTTGTGGAAGTATCTCGTGGTGTAATGGTTTTCGCCGTAGGAAATGGACACGGCGACACGAGTTCAAATCCTGGACCAGGTTAATTGCATTTAACATTGCACTAATACCCTTGGGAAAGGTATGAATCCAATTATTCTCCCTCCAGCTATGGGTAAATAGTAGGGCAGACTGAGTTCTTCAGCCTTGGTTAGGCAACAAGTCTAGGAGAAGGAAAACTCTGAATTCAAACCTGTTAAACTCCGCTTAAAAATTGACCTTGTGTCATATCCTGCCCGAGCGGAGGGGTTGATTAATATGATATTTATATTATCTATGTAATTGTTTCTTAAAAGATATTTTATGGACACGTTCCTATAGAATAGGAACAATGTTTAAACAAAACTCTTTGATCTTAGGATCGTAAGCTTACAGATAGTACCACTCCTGCTTAGAGTGTACCTTAGAGTAATTGCAATAAAACGGTGCTCTAAACTTATCAGATCTCCAGGACTGGAGCCTGACTAGCGGATGCAGTTTAGTTTCATACCCAAGACATCCCTTTTTTGTGGGGAAGTGTTATCTATCGTAAGGGAATGTTGTCAACGTGTTCTAAGCTCTAGTGACTGGGTGGAATAAATGTTATCTTCCTTAAGGTGAAATAAAACACATTCTGTTCACAATATGAGTCAAATTTGTGGGGAGAATGGTCCGTTAGGTAGTCCTTAACATGCTGAACGGTGACATCGTAGTAAGCGAGCTCAAGCACCAGTCACACCATCACGGTCACTTCGGACTAATACCCTTGGGAAAGGCATGAACACCCTTATCCCAACAGCTATTGGTTAAATAGCACCACTATTGTTCTTTGATAAGGATGGATTTAGCGCTAAATAACCCGTGAAAATTGATATACCATTAAAACAAACAAAATGAACCGAACCAAATTTGCACAGTACAGCTTGGTGTTATTTTTATATAATGCATGCAGATACAGGCCATACTAGGTTGGTTGTAGCTGTAGAATACGCTGACTGCACCTTTCAGAGGGGTGGGATCTGTCTCATATTAGTTCTCTGGGTAAGACAGTAAACTACATCTGATGGTGAGGTTCCAACCCTGGAGCTTTATGTAATGTGGAGTACCCATTCATTGCTATTAAACCCAGTTATTCTCTAACCCGGATTAGTTGTACCAGTAAGCGTCCCATCTATGGTTTTAATAGAACTGTTCAATCTTTTCCTAAGGAAAATTATTATCGGTCGTTCGAAAGTATTTTGCAGTACGCAAATTATTTACATAACATAGCAAAACTTGATCAATCTAATCACCAATGGTAACTAGCAATAATTGTAACCATTTAACTGTGTGCAAACAAATGATTATTATTTAATTGAATTATTTGTATTAAGCTATCAACAACTGTCCATGCCTTTGTTAGTCGTGTATTGACATCAACACGCGACTAAGGCATGGACAGCTGTCGATAGATAACCAGTCATATGGAAGTCAGACTTATCCGATAAAATAAATAAAATGCAATTTTTTTCCATGCAGCAGTCGTGTCCATACGACTACATGGGTGCGCCACATATACGTTGATTAAGCGTATAGAAAAAAGCTTGATGGCCATTATACAAGAATGCTAAGAGCTAAATTGAACGAATCCTAGATGCAACATCCCACAAAACAGCAGCTGTACTACCACCAACTTCCCATCTCAAAACCCATCCAAAATAGACGAACAAGACATGCGTGACACTGCTATATAAGTAAGGACGAACTCATAAGTGACGTTATCCAGTGGACCTTTTCACACGGATGTCCAGGGCCACCCGTTGGATGAACAACAAGAACTGATCTACAACAGCTCTGTACGGACACAGGATGTAGTCTTCAAGATCAGCAGGAAGTGATTGATGATAGAAATGAGTGGTGAAGAAGAGTTACGGAAACCCTTGGTAGCGGCACGACATGATGATGATGATGATTTGTGTTAAATAGGAATGCAAGCAAATATTCAACCGTTTGCAAACAAATGATTAATATTAAAAATGAATTTTTGTGTTACTTAAGAGTACTTTCAGCCATTTAATTTTGTTCGAACAAATTTGAATTAGATATAGTTATTAGTGTTAAACTGGAATTCTTGTGTTGTATTTTGGCCTTCGACCCGGCCAAACATGCCATTCCAAAGTGATGCACCGGAAGGAAGTGACACATTCCAATGGCCAGTAATCGAAAGAAATCGCGTAGGCGGATTTGGCTGACGTAATGGTACAAGTTAAAAGCCCATGATACACTCATAGACTGATGCACCGGAAGAGAGTGACCTCTGAACTACATGACAGATATGATGACGATCAAACATGCCATTCCAAAGACTGAGTGGTCGATTGAGTCGGCGATTGAACTATTATATAACTCGGGGAAGAAAGGAAGTCAGTGAGTTGGAGTACAGATGAGTTAGAGACAAGATGTGGTAGAGAAAGCCAGCAGAAAGCTGAGCCCCAAGGCCTCCGGTTGAGCATCAGGAGAACGAGAACGACACACGGCTATGTCTGGAGGGGCTGGTGAGATCAATACGTTGCAGTCTCAAACTCCCTCTCACACACAAACGTTACAAATAAAGTGAGAGGTATATTTTGTTAAAGAAGCCTTCGCTCGTCTGTTATTCATTGCGTCAGTAGGTATTCAGCATATATATCTATACGTGTATGCTTATGAGAATATAACACTTGTAACTATTTAAGTGTGCGCAAATAAATGATTAATAATAAATAGAATTATTAGTTTTTCATTGGGATATTTAAGACCATTTGTGTTCAAGGAAATGAGCTGTTACAACTCGTTTAAACTAGTTAGATACAAAATATTTGATTACTAATCACACACACACACACACACACACACACACACACACACACACAAAGACACGTTTATATATACGTGTGTGGGGGGTGACTGGGAGTAAGATTATGTATTAATTGACCAACAAGGGCTGATATGCCATAAAACACCAACCCACAAACCAATAGTTTCACTTTCTTATATCTACTCACCCGAAACACATGCATTCCTTTCGAAGATCTGCAGTCTATACAGAAGATTTGCAAAAGAATTCAAACTGCTTGTTGAACATTACCGTCACTGAGTACAATTCCATCCTAGATTGAATTCTTACTGAAAAGGGCCTGATTCTTTCAGTCAAGATAAGGACCCTGTATCGGAGTTCAACATAATCATAGCCCTCTCTTCTTTTAGATATTGATTTCCTTATAAACATCGAGCAGCTCAGCAGAAAGGAAATGGTCTGAATACTGACTTTGAAGTCATGTATCGCATAAGCGTAACTCTTATTTTCGGGTATCAACCGAGTCGATCAGAAAGGAAATAGAGGCTTTACAAAGCTTCAAAAAGTCAATTTCTCAGAATTGCATTTATAAGCATGCCCCAAAAGAAATGACCCCATGATAACTACACCAGATATAGGGAGCTCAATAACCTAGTTGGACACAGTTGACAAAGCGCGTACATCTTTCTTCGTGAAACACCTTAAAATATATGTTATTTTTTTGCATATGCAAAAAAGATGCAAAGAAAAAATTTCAAGGATGATTACTATTAATAAGATTTGCATCGGCTCCTTCAAACATAGTATGATTATGTTTATTTACATTATCAGTGCACTTATTGTTTTTTTTTTTTTTTTTGTGTTATTTTAATTTGGGAGAACCCTCTAAACACACAAACACAAATGCTTGAGGAGGGAGCATGTGTCTACTGACGCTTCTGTAGGAGCTAGATGAGACACAAGGTTATTTTGAAGCGGACTAAATTCAAAGTTCTCCTTCTACAAAACCAGTTACTATACTAAGGCTAGAGAACCCAGTCTGCCCTACTATTCATCCATAGATGGACGTAGAATAGTTGGATGTAAACCTTTGTCAAGGGCATTAGTGCTACGTGAATGGAAGATAGCATCTTCCTAGGATTTGACGTCGGTTTGCTTTGTTTATTTTCTTCAACGATAACCATTATACCACAAATATATATATTCTTGATAGCGTCGATGTATCGATAAAACGACTTGAAAACTACATAAAAAGGGAAGAAGACTGATTACAATGACAAGTAACAATACAGACAACACATTCATAAGTAGAACAACAATATCCAGAAAACAAAAATTAGTAGAAAACAACTCAATAGACAATTCAAGCAGTAAACAAGAAAAATCTCTTATGAGAAAACTTGGACATTGCTAAGAAAGAGAAACCTCAATAGAGAAACTGGATCACTTCGGGTTGCAGTTCAAAATAACGTCATAAAGACTATGTCAAAGCAAAAAGAGACAAGACACAACAAAATGCCAAATGTAGATTAAGCAGTGACAGAGACCAAACGACCAATCACATATCATCCGAATGCAATAAGTTAACGCAAAGTGGGTATAAGACTAGACACAATTGGGTGGGGAAGTTGATCTACTGGGAAGGGTGCAAGAAGCTTAAATTTTACCATACGAACAAATGGTTCATACATAACCCGGGATTCGTCCTATGAAATGAAATGCACAAAATTCTTTGGGATTTTGCGATACAAAGGGATGAGACAATGAACAACGAAGACATTTTTGTAGTAGAACTTTCTCTTTCCTTCCTTTCTCTAAGACACGTGACATGATATTTTTCTTATAAAAGCCGTTAAACAAGAAGTGGCAGATATGGATGTTTAAAATAGCTTGGAATATTGGCAAAATGGTGGAAAACTAAAAGATAGCAAAGGTTTAAACAACTCAACTGTGTGGAAAGGTAGCATACTTCCAATTGGTGCATGAGCAAAGCTTGTTCGAAACTAATAATCTGAACATTAACAATGTTCTTAGTAGACTCACATACATCTCTTCTTTTTGTACAGCTCTAATTCCTATCCTAAAAAGACACAAACTATGGATATAAAACGACCACTAAATAAGAAACCCCCTATTCTATATGGACAATTTAAACTTATATGCAAAAATGATGACGATTGAGAAAGTGTAAACACTGCACAAAGAGTTAGGGGTCACATGCAGAAATAATTTGGTCCGGACAAATGTGCAAACATCACATAGAGCAAAAAATCGCTGGTAAATTTTAAAACATTTCTCTCGATATAAACACAGAAATTACAGAATTAAAAACACTATAAAATCTAAGAATATTAAAGATTAAAGTCTAAATTCCATGAATTAGATATACGTGGTACATTCAATAAGTTTCCAGACTTTTTTGTACAGGCATTTAAATTGTCGTGGACTCTTGAAAATTCAGTATGTTATCGCTATACATCTTATGAGAAATTGGAATACACCCTACTAAATCCTGATTGTCACTGCTGGTGAATTTCAAAAATGCAATCTGAATGTGAGGACACTTTAGAAGAACGATATGCAATAAAATTCTGTTTTAAACTTGGAAAAAATGGCATAGAAACGTACTGAATGCTTCAGACTGGTTTTCGACCATCTTGCATGAATCGAGCATCGGTTTTTGAGTGGCATAAGAGATTCAAGGAAGGCAGGGAGTCTGTGAGGGATGATGAGCGGTGTGGAAGGAGTAAGAAAGTCAGAACACCAGAGTTGATTGGTCAAAGGGTTATGCTTAGGGCTACTATGTGGATGTTTTAAGGGAGTTCAGGAAGATATTCCGTCGGAAGAGGCTAGCACTCTTCAAATCGGGTCAGTGGCATATCCAGCAAGATAATGCACCAGTCCACAACTCCATCCTTGTCACAGACTATTTGTCCTAGATGGGCATCAAGTATGTTTCTCAGCCTTCCTATAGTCCAGAGTTTACTCCCTGTGACTTTTGGTTATTCCCTAAGCTCAGAGGTTGTCATCATGAGACAATTGAGGAGATGAAAGTGGCTGTGACGAAGGTCATTGACACGCTCATACAAGAGGACTTCCATGTGGCCTTCCAGAAGTTGTTGGAAAGGTACAAGTGCATTGCAGCCGGAGGAGATTACTTCGATGTGGACTATAGTTTCGCGTGTGTACTATAGATAAAAGTGCCCAAACAAAAAAGTCTGGAAACTTATTTAATGATCCTCGTATATAACTAATATATATGTATTTATTATTATTATTATTATTATTATTATTATTATTATTATTATATGATAGCTCTATCCTAGATATTGAGCACTCTCCAGATTATATTGCTCTTGGTTCGGCACAAACCACAAAGTGATTTAGTGACAACCAACACTGTTATAATATATATATATATATATATATATATATATATATATATATATATAGTATTTGTTTATTACCAATTCCTGTAAGTTAAAAACTTTATTAGAAATCTGTAACCAAAAATAAAACTACATAACTATATATAAAGAATTTACTTTAGGCTTGAAATGCTACTGACTGGTTTATGACCACATAAGAATCAGATCTTTCTGATAAAATAAAGCGGGAATTTTTACAAACTGGAATCGTTTCAATACTACTGGATGGTTGCACTACTTGGAGTATGCAATTAGGCTACGTGCTGTTTTGAAGAAATCCTGAAAGCAAGGCAGTCGTTGTATGAACACTTGCCTCCAATCTAACAAACCACATAAGTAAGACGAGCAAAACATGCTTGGTACTACTAGTGAAGTTAGGACAAACTCATAAGTGACATTATACGGTGATGACCAACAAGCAAAAACTTATATTTCTCAGTTCTGTAAGGACACTAGATGTCGTCTAGATTAGTTGCTAAATGCGATGACCGACAAAGGCAAATGGTATTCGAGAAAGAAAGAAAGAAAGAAAGAAAGAGAGAGAGAATCCCTACTGTCTTCAAACATTGATGATGATGAGGATTATGATGATGATATACTTATATTTTTGATTATAGAGTTTCAATACACTAGATTTTGGGAATAAATAATATCTAATAATGTCGGTAACATTCCGCAATGAATGAGAAAATCTTACACCATTTGGCTTATAAAAAGTTAGATTACATAAAAAAATTGTTAAAGATGAGCGATACAATATATATATATATATATATATACTCACATTTTTAATATAAGATTTTAAATTTGAAATATAAAAACACAATTTACATAATTTTCTTGGCGAGCTCAATATCTGAGATAGACCCACTAGATTCGAAAATGGTTTTAATCGCTTATTTAAAACTCTTTTAGAAACGTCTAAAACCGAACCGTTAGCAAAATCTTTTTGCCTTACTCGGAGTTTCACTGTTATGTATGGTTAATCAGACGCTAGTTTATACGAATGGTAATTTCGGAAAAAGATTTCTATTCAACAAATATAAATGCTATATCACCAGTGAATTTTACATTGCTTCTATTATTAAATATCAATTTAAAAAAAAAACATTTTTTTGAAAAAATCTTTTCTCTTGAAGATCAAAAGCAGTTAAGAACCATCAAAAAATTAAAAAAATAAAAAAACTCCAAAGAAAGATTCCTATCAATCTCATCACTTATGTTCATCTTTATATATATATATATATGAAGTTGAGCTGAAAAGATTATTGGCTGAAAAGTTCATAAGATGACGTCAAGTATGCTGTTAATATTTTCGACCGATGGTAACCAAACACAGCAATACTAAAGGAACAAGTGTGTGGTGCGCCAAGGGGCAGCGGCTCAAGAAAAAGGAACCTCATTAGGTTACATCCCATTTGAGTATCATGGTCATCTTAGAAACTTTCCAGCTGACACTCGAAAATATATAAGGGCGATCTCGGATGAGCCAAGAACTACCGAGGTATAACACATACATCCATAGCAGCCAAAATCTACAATGCCCGACTACGAAACCGCATAGAACCCAAAATAGACAACATCCTGGGGAAAAACCAAAATGGCTTCCGAAGAAATAGATCCCCAACCTCACAAATATTGACCATCCGTAGAATCCTTGAAAGCGTACGGGCAAAAAACCTACAAGCGACATTACTATTTGTCGACTTTACCAAAGCCTTCGATTCCATACACAGAGGGAAGATGGAACAAACCCTACTAGCATACGGCCTACCAAAAGAAACCGTAACAGTAATAACGATTCTCTATAGAAACACCAAAGTGAAAGTGCGTTCACTAGATGGAGACACAGAATACTTCGACATTGTTGCAGGAGTACTACTGTTATATTGTCATCTACAGCATCATGCAGCATCATAATGACACAATAATAGACAGATGCACGATGATAAAGACGCAGGAAGACTTCTTTATAAAATATTTTACCTCTCGCTTTATTTGTAAGTTTCGAAAGGGTTGTTCAAACTTTGCGTGTGAGAGGGAGCTGGAGACCGAACATAACTGAAATATTTTGACCCCGAAGTTATGGCAGTCAGCGTTGTGTCTTTGTCGTTCTCCATGGCTGCTCAACCGGAGCACCTTCGGCCGGGTGTGGCTTTCTCTACCACTTCTTGACTCCAACTGGCACTCGAACTCAAGTGTCCTCTGTTCAATTCGTCGACCTTCAAACTCCCACGCAGTGATATGGACACGCCTCCACGCTTCCGCAATTTCTTCCGATGTTTGGCGATCGGGATGTGTCTCTTCCACTTTCTTTGGAATGGCCTGTGTGATCGTCATCGAGCGGAAATAAATTTCATGCAGTTCAGAGGTCACTCTCTTCCGGTGCGTCAGTCTATGAGAGTATAATAGGATTTTATTTTACCTCGTCCCATTTCATCAGCCAATTTCCGCCCACGCGATTTCCTCTCATAACTGCCACTAGAATGTGTCACCTCCTTCCGGTGCATCACCTTGAATGGCATTTTTGGCCGGGTCAAAAGGTCAAAACATAACACTACAAGGGGACACGCTAGCCCCATACCTCTTTATCATCTGTCTAGACTACGTGCTTAGAACATCGATCGACAAAATCAGAGAAAATGGCTTCGAGCTGACAAAGAAAAGAAGCAGAAGGTACCCCGCAAAAACAATTACCGACACCGACTACGCCGATGACATAGCGTTACTGGCGAATACACCTAACCAAACCGAAACACTACTGCATAGTTTGGAACCAGCCGCCGCAGGCATTGGCCTCCATGTCAATGCACTGAAAACTGAATATATGTGTTACAACCAAACTGGCGACATTTCCACACTAGACGGAACCTGTCCGAAACTAGTTGACAAATTCACCTACCTAGGAAGCAGCGTCTCATCAACCGAAAAAGACATCGACACGCGACTAACGAAAGCATGGACAGCTATCGATAGGGTCTTGATCATATGGAAATCAGACCTGACCGATAAAATGAAACGCAGTTTCTTCCAGGCAGCGGTCGTATCGATACTGCTATATGGATGCACTACTTGGACACTAACTAAACGGCTGAAGAAGAAGCTAGACGGCAATTACACAAGAATGTTGCGAGCAATATTGAACAAGTCCTGGCGGCAACACCCCACAAGGCACCAACTATACGGCAACCTGCCTCCCATCACGAAAATTATACAAGCTAGACGAACCAGACACGCAAGACACTGCTGAAGAAGCAAGGACGAACTCATCAGTGATGTACTCCTATGGACCCCCGCACATGACCAAGCAAAAGCAGGACGACCAGCTCGAACTTACATACAGCAGCTATGTGAGAATACGGGATGTAGACCTGAAGACCTGCCAGAAGCGATGAATGATAGGGAGAAGTGCCGAGAAAGGGTCAGGGATATCCGTGCTGCAGCTATGTGACGATACAGGATGTAACCCTGAAGACCTGCCAAAAGCGATGAACGATAGGGAGAAGTGGCGGCACGACATGATGATGATAGATAGATAGATAGATAGTGGTGGAAATAAGTATAAGTCTCCCCAATTAAAATGTTAATAATTTTCTTATAACTGCACAAATTCCTCAGAAAATTTGTTTGTGGTACCTAGATCCGATGGGTATTAGTATACATATTCGATTCTATAACAAACGTTCCAATAAAAAAAATGTTATTAAGAAAAATACGTTTTCGAGGGTGAAAATAAGTATAATACAGTTTTGGAAAGTTGTATTTAACAGCTAAATTGTACAAAATTCAATATCCACATTTATTCCCTTTCAACTGTAATACTTCAATAGACTTGTTTTGGATTGAATCAATAAGTTTTCTGAGAGTTTTAGATGGAATTCCATTCCAGTACTGTCTATTGCAAGATTTTAGTTTCTCTGTATTCAAATTGACGTTTATTTTAATATACTCTTCTTGATAAAATTCTCCACAAATTTCCAATTGGGTTCAAACCTAGAGACTTCGTGGGCCAGTCCAAAAGTTCAATATTTTTTGTTTTAAACTAGTCTTTCGTGAGCTTAGATGTCTGTATGGATGCGTTGTACTGTTGAAAAATTATCGATGTCTAGACGATTCATAAATGGGAAGAATTTTTCCAACGCATTGATTTATCTAGCAGAGTTTTGTCTCTCTTCCATCAATACTAAATCAGCCTTTCCAGACGCAGAAAAAGCCCCACAAACCATAACAAATCCTCCTTCGAATAGTCTTTTTGAAAACAGCTGCTTTTCTTTTCTTAAATCATGTCAATAACACTGGGGGCCCTCGGGCCCATCCAAACTAAACTTTTTCTCATCAGAAAACACTACGATTTCTCATTTCTCCTTTGTCCATGTTACTTTTTTCTTTACCCTATCTACGTGCATCTTCTTATGTTTAACAGTTAAATCTAGGACTGTCTTCCTGTTTCGATATACGAGATTTAGCGATTCATGGAGAAGTTGACGAAATCTTTTTAGAGTGATGGGTAAATTCTAAGATTTTTGCATATTTCTTGAGTTTGATTGCCCTTTAAAAGCTTCTCAAAAAAGTTGACATCTGGAAGCATTTGTAATTTTAGATGGAAGACCTGGATGTTTTTTGGTGCCAAACGATTCAGGGTTCTTTAGTTTAAAGGCAGAATTTTGCCCTTTTTTATTTTCATTAAGTGGGGAGTTCCTAAGCGTTTTGCAGTATCTGTATGCAGTTATGAAATGTTTAAATATGACTCATGTGGCTTAAAATTATGATAAAAATCTTTTTATAATCGGTGTATGCACTTATTCTTCTTTTGGCATTCTGAAGTAAACCAGATATGTTATTTTTCAAAACTGTCTTATAATTATTTCCACCCTCGAAAATGAAGTTTTGTTTATAACATTTTTTTGGCGGAAAGTTGTTATAAGATTTAATATGTATGCTCATACCCATCGAATCTAGTTACCACACAAAAATTTTATGAAGAATAAGAAAATTAATGACATTTTAATGGATTATATTATACTAATTTCCACCATTGTATATAAGCGCCAAGTGTGACTGCTATCTGCTTCAGTTTTAAGAGGAAGGTAACAGTCACCGTTTCTACAGAAAATATTCATGTATTTTATTAGCTTTTTCTCTCATTATCTATCTATATCTATCTATCTATCTATATATATATATATATATATATATATATATATATATAAGTATATCCTTCGCAAAACTTCTATATTCTGACCCTTAATAAATTGTGCTAAAATAAAAGCTTTTGAAATTCGCCAGCGAAAATGTTTTACAAGCATTACTAAGAATAATGTTTACAATAATGTATTACATATGTGTTATTTTACCCAGAAATCCAACCTCGACCATCGAAAATTACTGATACAACCTTGGAATCAAAACAGTTAAAAATTTATTCAGAAACAATTGAGAATATAATCAATAATTCGAAAACAATACTCACATCAAATACAATGTTGGCTCTTATTCTGTCTAATACTTTGGATGTAATAAAAAATACAAGGGGAAACAAATTCATGAACATTAGAGAGATTAAAAAAAACGGCGACAGAAAGAACGTGTTTGGTCAGACATAATTAAGAAATTATTTACAACTTTAACTTTCATCATCATCAAGTCGTGCCACCAGCACGGATATCCCTGACCATCTCTCGCTACTTCTCCCTATCATTCATCGATTTTGGCAGGTCTTCGGGTTACATCCCGTATCCTCACATAACTGCTGTATGTATGTTCGAGCTGGTCGTCCTGCTTTTGCTTGGTCATGTGCGGGGGTCCATAGGAGTACATCACTGATGAGTTCATCCGTGCTTCTTCAGCAGTGTCCTGCGTGTCTGGTTCGTCTAGCTTGTATAGTTTTCGTGATGGGAGGCAAGTGGCCGTATAGTTGGTGTCTTGTGGGGTGTTGCCGCCAGGACTTGTTCAATATTGCTCCCAACATTCTTGTGTAATTGCCGTCTAGTTTCTTTTTCAGCCGTTTAGTTAGCGTCCAAGATGTGCATCCATATAGTAGTATCGATACAACCGCTGCCTGGAAGAAACTGCGTTTCATTTTATCGGTCAGGTCTGATTTCCATATGATCGAGAGCCTATCGATAGCTGTCCATGCTTTCGTTAGTCGCGTGTCGATGTCTTTTTCGGTTGATGAGACGCTACTCCCTAGGTAGGTGAATTTGTCTACTAGTTTCAGAGAGGCTCCGTCTAGTGTGGTAATGTCGCCTTACATAACAAAAACACAGACAGATGACAAGATCTCGAATTATTTCCAATTGCTTTACAATTAAATGAAAACCCAGTTTCTTCAACTTATTTCGTTATTTAATAAAATTAAAGCTAAAAAGTTTAAAGATCCCTTATTTAAATTCATCATCATCATCATATCGCGCTGGTAGCACGGATATCGCTGACCCTCTCTCGACACTCCTCCCTATCGTTCATCGCCCTAGGCAGGTCTTCAGGACAACATCCCGTATCCTCATATAGCTGCTGGATGTATGTTCGTGATGGTCGTCCTGCTTTTGCACGTCCATGTGTGGGGGTCCATAAGAGTATATCACTTATGAGTTCGTCCCTGCTTCTCCAGCAGTGTCCTGCATGTCGGGCTCGTCTAACTTGAATAGTTTTCGTGATAGGGGGTAGGTGGCCGTACAGTTGGTGTCTTGTGGGGTGTTCACTTAAAAAATTTTTTTCAGCATCCTTCCTAAACAGCAAACTGTTACAAAATTAAGAAAAACATAACAAGAAAAGAAAAGAAAGAAACAAAACAGAGAGGGGGAACAGAAGAATATATATATATATATATATATATATATATATATATATATATATATATATATAATACGGTAGTTTTAAAAATTCATTTTGGATACTGATTACGTCACATATTTTTGAAACACACCGCTACTAACGGTAATAAAATGTTAAAAGTTTTTTCTATCATTTTTTTGGTTTCATTTTAAAAATGAATATCATTCAGAAGACACGACATGACGTTATAACTTTGCCCTGATGATGGTTTAATGTAAAAAGCTGAACGTTTAACGTAGGCAATTAATTCAACTATAAATAAAATCTTCCTCTGAATACCTTGCTTTTTCATATTAGCATATCTATATACAAATATATATATATATATATATATATATATATATATTGAGAGAGCGAGAGACAGACAGAGAGACAGACAGAGAGAAGTTGGGTCCTGCGTGAAAATCTTGCAAATAAGTGAAACTAAATCTTTTAGAATTATTTGTTCATTCATTTTTCTATGAACGCTGCGTCAAATGGAAACAAATGTTGATTCCTGTTATTTCTTTAAAATTTGTCTCTTTTACAGTTTCTGCCTTGGTCATGAAAAATAGACCACATGACAGTTATTGCAAACTGCTTGAACTTTAAAACGAGACATCATCTCACTATATTTGATTCCATCAAATTTGTTATCAAGGTGGTATTTTAATTAATTAAGCAAAATCAACTGCAGCCTGCTTGGTATTTCAAAAGCGTATTTCTATAGTTCATGAGAACAAAAACGCTGAAATCGTTGTATGCCAAAAGCAAAACTCAGAAGTTAATTAAATTTTCAACTTTGAAGAATTTTAGAAAATAATTAAATATCATTTTACTAATCTATTTTTGTCGTAAATCTTTTTAAATCGATAAGAATTATTTTATATGTTCAATCTAATATGTTTTCCTCTTTTTTTCGTTTTTTGTTTGTTTTTTTTTGTTTTGTTAACATTCCAGCAGGTGAGTTCTTCGGCCTCTAAAAGATATGAAGGGTGATTAATAAGTAACTTCCTATTTCAATTTTTTTACTGATTTATTTCTTAACTATAATTTTTACTAGAAATGTAATTATCGGTATTTCAGAATTAGAACATATTTTTCACTAACCCTGTAGATTCGACTAATCTCTCTCTCTCTCTCTCTCTCTCTCTCTCTCTCTCTCTCTCTCTCATATATATATATATATATATATATATATATAGAGAGAGAGAGAGAGAGAGAAATGGCAGATTTTTGTGAATCTGACAAGATGAAAATAAGTGGACAAGTGGATAAACCTACACTGGTAACGGATTCAGCAAAGATATTTTGGTCTTTATTAAAAAAATAACTTCATCAGAATGAATTTTTTTTTCTAAATTTCAGCATTGAAGGAAACAGATAAATACAATAAAGATAAAAATATAAAAAGAAGGAAAGGTCGAAAGAAAAGAGTAAAAAAAGGAACGAAAGGTAGAGATATACATATATGTTAGACATATGGCGACAAGGGTTATTGGGTTTGGCGGTAAGTCTAGGCGAATATATATATATATATATATATATATATATATATATATATATATTTGCATTTCACATAGCACTAATACCCTTGGGAAAGGTATGAATCTAATTATTCTCCCTCCAGCTATGGGTAAATAGTAGGACAGACTAGGTTCTTCAGCCTTGGTTAGGCAACTAGTTTGGAGAAGGAAAACTCTGAAATCAAACCTGTTAAACTCCGCTTAAAAATTGACTTTGTGTCATATCCTGCCCGAGCGGAGGGGTTGGTAAATAGGATATATATATATATATATATATATATATATATATATATATATATATATATACTTTGTAGCTGTGTCACTACCGTGTTATGGTTACATAACTTTGTATTTAACAAAATGGCTGCACGGAAAGGTAGATGAAAACTACACGGGGATGGTACTTGCTGTTTTGAATAAATCCTGCAGCAGTGCAACACAAAACTCTGGGAGGTACGTGACCATACCACCCATCACACAAACCTTTAAAGTAGGGCTAATCTCGCGCTGCGCGATGACACAGAAGTAAAGGCATAAGCAACGTTCTCCATTGACTATTCCCTATAGAAACACCAGTGTTTATCAACTATTCACATTTACCAGCTCTTGCGAACACTGAATGCCGTCTAGAGGACTTACGTAATGGCTGATAGGGACAGATGGTGAGATAGGTTGAAAGGAATGCATGCTTTCTGCACACGTTATTTATGATTATGATGATTTATAACCGATCCATAGGCCTAATCAGTAGAGTGTTCGCCAATGTTCCAGGAGACCGAGGTTCAATCCCAGGTCGAGTGTTACAAAAGACACCAAAAATGGTACTTGGTGCCGCCTTGCTTAACCCTCAGCACTCTAAGTTAAGAATCAGGGGTAAAGTCGAGCAATCCAGGGAATAGAGTAGCACCCTCCCCTACACCTCGGTGTAGCAGCTATAGAAAAAGGAGCCTTCGAATCACCCTCGACTAAGGTCACCAACTTTACCTATGATGATATATGATGACTGCCACATCTAAATTGATAGCTGCCTTTACTACCTAAATTTCTGTCCAAAATCGTGATTAATAACAGCTTCAAATTGTGAGAAATATATACATGAGGAGTAAGATGGTTAGGTAGTAAAAAATCTGTTCATAATTGAATTATAGTTAGATACTCTTATACGAAACTCATGCTACTCTCTGGGGACATATAGCTACTGCACATTGAGAAGTATCGTAATATAACTGGTTACTATGCAAACGGCAGTTTTTATATCCGAACACCTTCTTTTAGACTTTTCCCGTTAAAGGATACGTGAAAGTCAGTTAAGGTTTGACGCAAGAGCATCCTTTTCCAAAGTTTCGTTTTGGAGTTAACTTCCAGAATGATTGCTTTTACCAGAGCTTCGCCGATATCCAGGTAGCCCCTTCTACTCCATAATGTATATATAATAATAATAATAATAATAATAATAATAATAATAATTATATATATATACATATATATATATACATCTTTAAGAAAAATCAAAAAAACGGTCACATTAGGATTATAAGTTTATTTCCATCCTATTATGGGTTTTGATATAAATCAAAAACACCAAAAGAAAAGTATACGTCACCTCGGGAATAATAAGACATTATGTAGTGGCTTCGCTTCTTTACATTTTGCCTTACTGGATACCAGAGTGCTCAATTCTTACGAAGAGCTTTGTATATATATATATATATATATATATATATATATATATATATATATAAACATCCACAGACTGTTCCGTTGTATTACAACTTTTCAGTGTGCCCAGACACGCAGGACGCTTCAACTCGGAATCGAACCCCCCCCACACACACACATATATAGGTTTAGGATAAATTGATAACACTCGTTTATGCACATGCACGGAAACAAAAAAAATCATTTTATGGTGACTCTAATTAACCTAAAAGGACCATCCTCTCTTAATAGTTAATGTAAGACGAGGCAATAAAGCACACCATCAGGTTTTATTATGAGAACCATTTCCTCGATACAAATGATATTTTTTCATGTCCTTCGACATTGAATTCGGATAAAGAACGCATTTTGTAATAGTTTATGGCAATTTCGCAACTCTGCTGTGTTACGACAGCTAAACGCTTGCGAAATCACTTTGAAAACCATCTCCAAAGCTATATGGGGGGATTCTTTTTTTAGTAATATTCATTGAAAATAGAAAAAAAAGGAAGGGACAATAACAGAAAGCAAAAATGGAAATGAGATAAGCGCAGACCCTTTAATCTGAATTTCCAAAATCTAGGTGAATGGATTCCACAAGGCGCGAACAGAATTTAATGCCTCATATTTATTTCCAGGGAAAGGACAACATATACAGATAACTACCTTCAATAAAAACGTTGCATAATGTTTTCAGATGAAAATCACTATTTTTTCGGTTTAGTTAGTTATTTTGTCGTTTGGGCTTTATGGCATATCAACCTTTGTAGGTTATCTAATGCCAAATCCATTTCATACAAATGACAGTTCTATTTCAAACAATTCGGTTTAACATGAGTACACTGTTTAATTCTCAAAACATTTTTATTTCAAACTATTCAGTTTAGTCTAACAGTTCTAATTCAGTTTAATTCTCAAAACATTTCTATTTCAAACTATTCAGTTTAGTCTAACAGTTCTAATTCAAACAATTCACTTTAGCGTAAGTACAGTTTCAATGTAAAAAAACAGTTCCACTTCAAGCAGTTCAGTTTTTCATAAGTGTACACTTTACATGTCACAACAGTTCTATTTCAGGTAATTCAGTTTAGCATAAGTACACCGTTTAGATCTATTTGACTCATAGATAGGACCCTATAAGGTGCTACCAATCCGTGCCAGAGTGGACCTGGGAGCGATGGCAATAAAGGGGTACTCTGCATTCCCCCAAGCTCCAACATTACTGGAACCTATAAATCAGATTTTTTAGTGTTATATAAAGGACACTCCTTAGCGGGGTTCAACCTCTCTGCAGATGTTCAGTTGATCTATTCTACAGCCCTAGCCGACTGGGATTTTGGGTTTTGTTTCTTTATTTAATGGCGTATAAACTATTGGGGTTATTTAGTGCCAAATTCATCTTTGTAGAACAGGATTGATACGATTTAGGCCACAGCTCAGTGGATAACGTGTCTTCACCTTTCCTTGGGGGATTGTCCGAAAGGGAACGTAAAGGATTGACTAGAGTTTGAACTCGTTTGTTTCGAGGTCAGATTGCAGTATTTTAGCCATAACACCATGGGGAGTCTTTTTTTTTTTATTTAAGAAATTTTTTTTCTTTGACCAATAATACTAAATCTTGGTCATAATGAACAGAGGCCTGTATGATGTTCTCGTAAGAATCTGAAGTATGATTTCGCTTTCCTGTGTCTGTTGTGATTTCCTTGAAAATAAATAGAAGATATTACTTTCGCTATAGAATACAAAACATTATTACAAGAGGAAAAAGTATTTTCCCCAAATTTTTCTTAGTAGTTACATAAATGTAGAATACTAATATCATAAAATAGTCCTTAAATAATGATAAGGATAAGACCAAAAAAAACTATGCTGTACATCATCTTACTGCTTCTCCTCCAGGGCCGTATGGCATTTCTTTTGAAGTGCTCGGGTTAGATTTCTTTGCTTCATGGCATATTAACCTTTGTGGATTTTTTGATACCAAATCAGTCCTCGTTAAAAAATTTTTATACTGTTTAATCCAGAGCTCAAGATATAATTCGAAAGTAAATATAATGTCGCGACGGGACTTCGAACTTGCTATTATGTTGTAACAGTCCAGCATATTACTCACTATACCATGAGGTCTCTGTTTCTGTGGCATTTTTCCACGTTTAAAACATAATTTTATTGCATATCGTTATTCTAAGTGTCCTCATTGCATTTTTGAAATTCAGCAGCTGTAACAATCAGGCTTTAGTAGGGTGTATTCCAATTCCTGCTGCAGCTTTTCATTTGAACCTGAAATCCTAAAAATTGGTTAGTCACCTCATCAGTTGTATAGCAATAACATACTGAATTTTTAGCAGTCTACGACAATTTTGAATGCCTGTACAAAAAAAATGAATATATGCACCGCGCATATATATATATATCATGTCGTGCCGCTAGAACGGATATCCCTGACCCTCTCTCGCCACTTTTCCCTATCGTCCATCGCCTCAGGCAGGTCTTCAGGGCTACATCAGGTATCCTCATATAGCTGCTGTATGTATTTTCTAGCAGGTCATCCTGCTTTTTCTCGGGCATATGTAGGAGTACATTACTTATGAGCTCGTCCCTGTTTCTCCAGCAGTGTCCTGCATGTCTGGTTCGTCTAACTTGGATAGTTTTCGTGATGGGAGGTAGGTGGCCGTATAGTTGGTGCTTTATAGGGTGTTGCCGCCAGGACTTATTCAATATTGTGAGCAATATTGAATATATATATATACATATATATATATATATATATATATATATATATATATATATATGTATGTATATACATATATATATACAAATATATAAATATATATATATATATATATATATATATATATGTATATACATATACATACATATATATATATATATATATATATATATATGTATATCATAGGACATTAAATAACCAATAAGAGTCGATATACCATAAAACATAACAAAACGAAACCTAACGATTCATAGCCATTATTCTAATGTCCACTCAAACTTGCAGAGATTGTACCACTGATTAGTATCAAATTAGATTATTTGTGTTAAATTGCAATACTTGAAATCCTTTCACTGTGTGGAAACCAATGAGTTCCGGTTCGTTTAAAAATAATTTTACCTACAAATATTTACATTTTCACACACACGCACACACCCATATATATATATATATATATATATATATATATATATATATATATATATATATATATATGCAAGGATTTGTCAAGAAATAACTCGCCAGTGTTGATATGCCATAAAACCCAACAAAGCCAAACTTAACTATATCATATAAAGACATATTAAAAATAGAATTTTATGTTCTGAGGCCGTAGTCTAAAAGCCTTATTTAAGAACACAAATGGATTAAATATTGCAGAAAAAGCAAAAAGATGAATTAACATATGCTATTTTTGTTCAAACATGTTCTTCCTTAAGTTTACTCTTCGGAAATAACCTTGCCTTCCATTTTAATTTCTTGGTTTCATTTCTAAAAACAAAACTCCTACAGAATTTCCAACATATCTCTGCATATTCTCAAATTATATTCAATCTGTTGGTTTAAATTTGTCCTGTTAACTTGTGCCATGCTGTTCAAATACATCAAGCGTTCTTTGTTTTACAAAAGCAAAATAGAAATACATTTAAGAGTATGGATGAAATCTCTCCGTAACAGACAGCTTCTACGACAGTAGAGATTCCTAAAAATGTATTTTCATTAAATCTAGAAAAAATTGATATCTTTTCAGTCAATATTTTCTAATTATAGTTATCGTATTGAATTAAAAAATTAATATATGAATACTAATCAATGAAAATATATATATATATATATATATATATATATATATATATATATATATATATATGTGTGTGTGTGTGTGTGTGTGTGTGTGTGTGCATACATATAATCAAATGATTCCTGCACTAAAAATAGTGTTAATTTTTGGACAAAAATAAGCTCAAGAAGCTGTAGTTCTTTCCATTTATTGATTAATCGGAGCCCTCGTTTGAGACGCTACGCTTTTACTTTTAACTGTTTTCTTTTAATTTCATTGAGATGGAGGACAGCAACCATTGAATTGCCTCACAAATTTTGAATGTCAAAACTCGGCATAATTAAAGAAATGTTTTCCTTCCAAGAATATACATCTTTTTAACCAATTCGAATCATAGATAAATTAATACACATTTTATCAAACTTGGGCCCTTGCCAAATCTTATCAATAAAGCGATAAAATAGATTAACCTTCAGTAGGTATAGATTCGTTTTTATTTCTACCCTAATAGTTAGTGCCACACCAGATCAGGATGAGCTTTGCATCACTGGCAACGTAGGAGTAATTCTACACTCTACAGAGCTTCAGAAGTGAAGTCTCACCATAAGATGCATATAAATGTAATACACAGAATTAAAAGGCTGGAAAAAACTGTATACCATATTTACCTAACCCCTCCGCTCGGGCAGGATATGACACAAGGTCAATTTTTAAGCGGAGTTTAACGGGTTTAAATTCAGAGTTTTTCGTTCTCCTAGACTTGTTGCCTCACCAAGGCTGAAGAACCTAGTCTGCCCTACGATTTACCCATAGCTGGAGGGAGAATAATTGGATTCATACCTTTCCCAAGGGTATTAGTGCTATGTGAAATGCAAACAGTCGAGTCACCTCCAGGATTTGAACTCGTGTCACCTCCAAAGAACTGTATACAATCATTTAGCCAAATCAGTTGAAGCTGTAGAATACACCAACTTGATCTCAGCCGAGAGGTAAGACCTTCTTCACCAACGAGTGTCCTGTTTAAGACAACAATCTGATGGTGAGGCTCCAGTAATACTAGAGCTTTAAGAAATGGGGTGGAACCCTTCATTGCCATTAAGTTCACTCTGGCCCGAAGTGGTAGCACCTGATAGTATCCTATCTATGGGTCAAATGGAACGTTTTAACAAACTGTTGACTAACAAAGGACTTGTGTTAAATTTAATAGTTCGAAATAGAACTTTTCGATATTTAACTGTGTGTAAACAAAAGACTAATGTTTATTTGAATTGTTTGTGATACATTGCAATACTAGTAGCCATTTAACTATATGCAAATAAATGAGTAATGCAGAATAGAATAAGTGTTAAATATCAATACTTGTAACAACTTCACTGTCTGCTAATAATATTGAATAAAATTATTAATTCCTAATTGCAATAATTGGAACCATTTAACAGTGTAAAAACAATAGCAATACTAGTGTGCAAACAAACTAGTTCTAACTCATAACAATGAAATGACCTCCAAACTATACACTTACAAATCGTTTGCAAATAATCACTGAGGTTAAATTTGTACTATTGCATTGCAATACTTGCTTGTGGTGTAATGGTTATCGTCGAAGGAAATGGACACGCCGAAACGATTTCAAATCCTGGACGCGGCTGATCGCATTTCACATAGCACTAATACCCTTGGAAAAGATATGAATCCAATTATTCTCCCTCCAGCTATGGGTAAATAGTAGGGCAGACTGAATTCTTCAGCTTTGATGAGGCAACTAGTCTAGGTGAAGGAAAACTCTGAATTCAAACCTGTTAAACTCCGCTTAAAAAACTGACCATGTGTCATATCCTGCCTGAGCTGAGGGGTTGGGTAAATAAGGAAAGAGGAGGTGCCCATGATGTAATGGTTGTCGTCGTAGGAAATGGACACGGCAACACGAGTTCAAATCCTGGACGAGACTGATTGCATTTAACATAGCACTAATACCCTTGGGAAGGGTGTGAAGGTAAATTTTTAAGTGGAGTTTAACAGGTTTCAATTCAGAGTTTTCCTTCAAGACTAGTTGCCATACCAAAGCTGAAGAACCTAGTCTGTCCTATTTACCCATAGCTGGAGGGAGAATACTTGGATTCATACCTTTCCCAAGGGTATTAGTGCTATGTGAAATGCAATTAGCTTGGTCTAGGATTTGAACTCGTGTGGCCGTGTCCATTTCCTACGACGATAACCATTACACTACGGGAACCTCTGTTTTGACATTAACTGTGAGTAAAGAAAATCTCTACTTATACTAAACTGAATTAGCCGAATTCGAACTGCTTGACTAAACTAAATAGCTTGAAATAGAAATATTTTTCACAATTAAATTGTACTTATATGTAAACTGCATACTTATACTAAACTGAATTGTTTGAAAGAGAACTATTTTCATAAAAATGGATTTAGCGTTAAATAACGTACAAAGGTTGATATGCCATAAAACCTAAACAACCAACCAACCAAACCAAATTCCTATGACTATCAGTGCAACTAGTACTTATCGAATATATCAATACAAATTTCCAATAATTCAGCCAACTGGTACCGCAAAGTAAGCATTACACCAATACAGACATAGTAGTCAAGCACAAATTTTTATTTTGAAATCTAATAAACATTTCTTTGCTGTCTTATTTATCAACTTGTTGCTTTTCTTATTATGCCGCGATCAAAGCAAATTGATCTGGGAATAACAGCGGCAGCTTCGCGCTTTATTTCCCCGTCACCGGGTCTAATACATGTGACAACGTAAACAAGTCTTTATCATCCAACGAAATTGACACATAATGAATTCACCGTCCCCACCACTCAGCTCAAATTACCTAATTGTACATTTTGCAATTATGACAATCAAATTAAATTATCCTTCAGGGAAATTAGAATTTCAACTAAGCTGAGAATAAGTAAATATTTATTTATACACTGGTTCGTAAAAGTATTTCTTGTTGAAACAGCTGGAATCGTAGCAATTTAGTTGCTCCATTTCAAATTTAATCGATCTATGTCTGAAAGGATCCCCCAAATGAAATAATAACATAGGCTGTTTCAACTGTTTAAATTATGGAGCGATTACTCTTACCAAACGCGGGGATTTGGAGCAATATATATATATATATATATATATATATATATATATATATATATATATATATATATATATATATCACGAATTATTTATTTATTTATTTATTTTAATGGCAAATCAACCTCTCTGGTTAATCTAATACCAAAACTCTCCTTGTAGAACATTAGTGATACTATTTAACCCGTAGCTGGAAAGGTTTAAAAGGGTTCCTATCTTTCTAAAGATTGTGTGACAGGAGAGTAGGTAAGGCACTATGCCACGGGGACTTCCCCTTAAAAGAATTCGTATAAGATGTTTTGCAACATTTCTTCCCGGGAATAACGAAGAACTCGAAACAAACAGATATATACATTCGAAAAAGTAATTCTTCATCTTTTTAATTTTTGTTCAGCAAATCGAAATTCGGCTTTCTCACCAAGTGAGAAGTGTTGGTTGCCGCTATATAGATCCATTAAGGGGGTGTCCTCGTAGTGTTATGGTTAAAGCGCTGGACTGCGGAATCGTATAAACGAGTTCGATCTCCAATCGCGCTATTACGTTCGCTTTCGGACAAATAATCTTGGGAAAGGCATGAACCCTCTAATCCTCCCAGTTATGAGTTAAATTGCATCATTTCTGTTCTTCTAGAAAAGCATTCGCATTAAATAACCCACGACGATCCATTTACCATTAAACAAAGAAACCAAAGCAAGTCATATGTCCATTAAATGTTTCCCGCCTCTATAAATCAGAATTTGAAATTACTTTTTCATTAATTAAATGCAGCTTTCAGTTAATTGTATCTTTTATGCTTATTTTATCTAATTATCTAATTATGTCATTGCTATAGTTCCGTGGACGTGCCAAGCAGAGTAATTCCCCTTTATGGGATCACTCATGACAATGGCAATTTATAATTAGTAATCCTCCCCATTAAGTAACTAGCGACAGATTGTATTGAATTACACAGTACCAGCTTTAAAAAAGAATTATTAGTCTTACCAATCACCAAAGGCCAAAGATGGATTGATTTTTCAAGGTTTAATAACTTCATTTTCTATTAGCCCTTAACTTTGTGTGGGGGATAGCCGGGGTTAATGGAATGGAAAATGCTCCCTGTTAACTAAACCTAATAAAGCAACATACCATCTTTCTTTCTACAAACATCTGCTGGTCGGTCAGCTAATTATACCAGACAATTCCTATGATTACATTGCTAACGAAAGTCTTATTTTGTTTTTTCTTTTGTTAATTTTTTTTTAGTTTAGTTTTGTTTTTGAATAAGATGAGCTTGGATATGAGGCTAGATTTACAGTCATACATCATACGATTTTCTCAATTTTCAATCTCTCATCAACCGAGAAAGTCATCAACATGTGACTAGCAAAAGCATGGACAGCTATCGATAAGCTATCGGTCATAGGGAAGTCAGACCTGACCGATAAAATAAAACGCAGTTTTTTTCCAAGCTGCGGTCGTGTCGATACTGCTATATGGATGCACTATATCGACGCTGACTAAAGGTATAGAGAAAAAGCTTGAGGGTAAATACAGCGAGCAATATTGATCAAGGCCTGGAGGCAACACTCCACAAAACAGCAGCTGTACAACCACCTACCACCCATCACGAAAACTATCAAAGTTAGACGAACCAGACATGCGGGTCACTGCTGGAGAAGTAAGAATGAACTCATTAACGAAATACTCCCGTGGACCACTTCACATGGTCGAGCAAAGACAGGACGACCAGCTTGAACTCTGTGCCGATACAGGATATAGCGTTGAAGACCTCCCGGGAGCGATGGGCGATAGAGACGGATGACGAGAGTGGGAGATCCATGCTAGCAGCGTGAGATGATGATGATGATGATGATGACATTAAACGAATTGATGAACGACTCTATGCAACATTCCTTCGGAGGAAGGTCGAAGAACATATTACTTTAGATCAAGCGAAGATACACTTCTAAATAATTCTTGACTAGTTTAAGGAGAAGTCCAATTTTTAACCAAGCAAATCTAAACTCGGCTTTCTGACCAAGTAAACTCAATTTCCCAATAATAAAATGGATACGTAAAGAATCCCAAAGACACTTGAAAATATGATTAATATATGGAATTTGAAATTATAAAAAGAAAGGCTGTCAGCTCGGAGTAAGAAATTCCACACGAATTCCAGGGTTAAATTTACTTACTGAATTCGCTTTGATTTTTCTGTTAACTTTGAAATTTCAACACTTTTTTCATGATTTCCCTTTTTCATCAAATAACCGAAAAATCTTTTATCATAACAATGAACATGAGACGACAACATTTTGTTTTCATTATTCCATCTCGTCCGAATAATTCTGATGTCGACAAATTCTTTTGCTCACGGCACATGGTACATACTTTTTATTTGGATAGAGATTTCATTACACTGGTTTCATAACAGGACTTTCACGTAAAAAATAAACAACATGATTCTTTCTACATAGCCCGTCCTAAAAGAGATTATACATTCACAAGATATATTCTCCAGTCTTCTAAAATCCACATTCACTTCTTCTTTTTTCTGGGTATTTAATTTCTTTCTGGCGGTTTCTGAAACCACTGTGTTACAAAATGACTTTTCTTTAATGAAATTCACATTTTAGATAAAACGTCGTTCATGTTTATATCATCTTATTATCTCATTTTGTTTATGCTGTATTCCCATAATCTAGTAGTTCGTTGATGTGCCTTACAGAGTAATTCCCCTTGATAGGATCTCTGTTTTGGTATGAGCAGGATTTGACGAAAGATCAATTTTTCATTTGAGTATAGATAATTTGAATATAGAACTTTCCGTGTCCTTGACTGGTTGCTTTATGAAGGCTAAAAAACCCAATGTACCCCACAATTTACTAATACATGGAGGATGGACAGAAGGATTCATATTTTATACATGGGCATTAGCGTGGATTGAAACGCAAAAGGCTCGTCGTGGATTTGAACTCAGGTCATCGATTTTTTTTCCTACGAAGATAACCGTTACGTTAAGCGCTCATCCATCTCCTCTCTCAGCAACATGCGACAGGTTATCTGGCATTACCAACTGCAAAGAACAATAACTGATGATAATACAACCTATTATACTAACGTAGAACGCACTGACTTGTATACCCTATAGATAGGGTGTGACATGCTACCCACGCCCGCAAAAAATCTAAGATATCCACTGAGTATGACACTAAACTGCGTCATATGATTTCCTCCAGTTCTGGACGTCTAGAAATTTTAGAGCATCACTTCCCTGCGATTACTCCCAGTTCCACTCGGAACTTGAGCGGTTGCACCTTTCAGATCCCAACAATCGGTGGAATAGATCTGTGTTAAAATTATTTATTTTCAATGGTAAAGAATCTTTAGAAATAACAACACGAAAAATGTAAATATGAAATTACAATGAACGAGATTTTTTATCCTTAAGGCATAAAAACCCGAAACGAGTTGGCATGCCATTAAAATTAATCAATCCATTACTGAACGCCTAAAAATGATTGACTCTACCAAGCTAACTCCTTGTACTCTTCTACAGAGGAGTTACTGAAGTTAATGAATGGTTTGTTAGTTGGTTAGTTGGTTGTTTTAACCGCATCAACCCTTGTATGTCATTTAATACTAAATCCAATATATATATATATATATATATATATATATATATATATATGTGTGTGTGTGTGTCTGTGTCTGTGTGTGTTTGTGTGTGTGTGTGATTTTTATACAAATAGTTTGAAGGTAACATTTTAAACAACCCATTGCTCATTTGTTTGTACACAGTTAAATCGTTTCAAATATTGTTTTCCAACATCAATTGGTTTATTTGTAGATAGTTAAATGGTTTCAAGTATTATTATGTTAGATTAGATATTCAATTTAATATCACTAATGTTTTTATACATTCAAGTCGTTCAACAATTCGATTTGGCCCATAGATGGGTCCTTAACAGGTACTACCTCTCCGGGTCAGAGTGGACCAGGGAGTAATGACAATGAAGAGGTACGCAACATTCTACGAAGCTCCAAAACTAGAGCCTCACTAACAGATGGTTTAGTGTCATAATCTGGACTCTCGTCAAGGAAAGATTAACTCCTCTGCAGAGATTTTCACCATATTCTACCGCCCCAACCGACTCGACTTAATGATTGCCCAGTCGGCTCGGGCTGTAGAATACACCGACTGCTTCTCTGCAGATGGGTAAGCCCCCACCAACCAGTGTCCTGGATATGACACTAAACAATCTGATGGTTAGGTTCAAGCAATGCTGGAGCTTTGGGTAATGCGGTGTACCCCTTCATTGCCATCGCTCCCATGTCCACTCTGGCCCGGAGTGGTAGCACCTGATAGAGCCCTATCTATGAGTTAGATAGGACTAACAGGATATTTATGCTAAACTGAATTGTTTGAGTAAACAAAATAGCTTGAAATAGAAATGCTTTTGACACTTAAACTGTACTTACATTTAAACTGCGTACTTATGCTTAACTGAATTATTTGAAATAGAACTGTTTTTGACAAACTGTACTTATGCTAAACTGAATTGTTTTAAATAGAACAGATTATTTACATAAAAATTGATTTGACGTTAAATAACCTACAAAGGTTGATATGCCATAAAAACAACCAAACCAAACCAAACCATCGGCTTAATGAACAGAAATTTTTAGTTGATATCTAAACTTTGTAAAGCAACATATCATACTTTTTTCTACTAATATCTCTCATCGATTCAGCCAGTTTTATGCAAGACATTGCGTCATATATCTTTTCGCAACCAGTGAAATGTTTTTTGTTCCTGTTTGTTTTTATTTTTTCAATAAGAAAACCTTGAAATCACGAGACGAGTTGCTCAAGGTCGTGACATGATCCTACCAAAAAAAAAAAAATGGAAGATGATTGAAGTCTAGTTTTGCAAATAGATCACACGTGTTTTTACTGATTTTGATATCTATAACCTGCCCATTCGCTTAGTGTGTAGAATGTTCGCCAACGGCCCCGGAGATCAGGGTTCAATCTCAGGTCGAGTCATACCAAAGCCTAAAATATGCTACTTGATGCTGCTCAACATTATAAAGTATGTATCAAGGGTAAAGTGGAGCATTTCGGGGATAGGAGTTGCGCCCTTCTCTGCACCTTGGTGTAGTAGCTAGTGAAAAGGGAGCCTTTGGGTCGCCCTCGTCTACAGTCGCCAAATCTGCTTAATTTACTATTTATATAAACTGCGTCTGAATCAGTCATGACAATGTTTTAAGTGGTACTTTCTGTTTAAAAGAAAAGGCGCTCATGGTGCAACGATTATCATCGTAGAAAATGAACACAGTGAACAGTGTAGAAATCCTGAACGGGGCTTCTTTGATTTCCCATTTAGGAAAATTATGCATCCAATTACAAGTAAACAGTAAAGCACTCTGGACTCTTTATTTTAGTACGTTAACTAGTCTTGGAGAAGGAAATTCTGAAATTTTAAAACCTTTAAACTTGACCTTTTATCCATCTGGTCTGTGACAGAGCGGTCGGTAAAATACAATGTTTCAAAGTATGTATGATAAAAAAAAGTATTAGATATAGGTTGATTCTTGTGCTCTTTTGTTTACTCACAAGTGGTTTCTTGCCTTTTGCGAAGATATTAAAATCAAGTAAAGAAGTCTTTCCCGTTCAGAATTAATCATCCGGTCACTTACACATACACCTTTATCGAAAGACTAGATCAAGTTTACAATCGCAACTGACTCAGATTTAATTAGAAAAAGCAAACGTAAAGTTTCCCCTGTGACTAAAACGTCCAGTTGTTTAAGGCCGGGAGAAGAACGACATAAATTAGATATAAAACATACTCGACAGAATTAACATGTCTCGAGTCTTGACAGGCAAGATTTTCATGGCGTTAAAATCAATAAGTTTTCTGTTAACGAATAAATGACAAAACAATAGTTAGCGTTAATAGAAAACGTGAAAAGTTTCTCTAATTTCGACAGAGAAAGCAGTAATAAGACTTCAATCGTCTAATGAAACGTATCTTTATCTCCAGATATCATAAATGTACAGTACCAGTGAAAGTTTGTGATCGATATATTCTATTTATCCAACCCAACCACTACAGGCATTTTTTAAAGTTGGGTGTATATTCACAGTTTTCCTTTTCCTAAACTAGCAGCCGTAACAAGGCTATAGACCAACTAATTACTTAATGTGGAGAAGGAAGAGAAGTATTTATATTTCTTCAATGAGTATTAGCGCAAATAGAAATGCAAATAAACTCGTTCTGGATTTGAACCTAGCTCGTCAAGTTTATTTCCTACAATGATAACCACGATGCCTCCAGGAGAAAATTATATTCAAATGCGATCATCATCATCATCAAAGTCAGCTGACAGCACCGATTACCATCAATTTCTCTCGCCAGCTGTGCCAATCAGCCCTAGCTCTTCGTCAGTCCTCTAGATAACAACCAGTGTCTTTAAAGTTTTGATAAATTAGTTGTTGGTCAATTTTAGTATGTCTAGGCGGAAGACTCTATCTGAAAACGTCACATGAATTCGTCCTAACTTCTCCGGGGTTACATAAGAAATATGTCCCTATTAATTTTGTAAAGTAAATGTAGAAATCAAAATAGACGTATTCAAAAGTTAACAGGCGATTCGTGAGAAGAGTGATGGAAAATAACAAGTGATATGATAAACAAGACTTGACCCCTGGCTGACCTTTTTAGCAGTTCTCTTATTGGTTGGTTCAGTCGTGAGAACGAATCAGTTAGGAAGAGTTAATGAGAGCAGTCCAGGGGGCGTAACGAACGAAACCTAAAATAGCAAAATCTCCAGCCGTACGGTTGACGTAGGAATTTGAGTGAATAAAAACGTCGAAAAAAAAAAACAACAAAGTCCCTGTGTCTTTTTATAAGAACAGAAGCAGTTATGGAGACCAAGTTAAACCCAAGACCACCCGAAGAATTCCCTGATAGAAGACCAGAGATTCCGGCCAGATAGATAAGTATATGAAAAAGAGTTAGTATTATACAATTCCAGTAGTGTCCTGCATGTCTTGCCCGTTTTACTTGGCTGTTTTATAAGATGGGAGGTAAGTAACCGTACAGCTATAGTTATATAAGTTGTTGATTATAAGATAAATTATAAACAGCACCAGAATCATTGTTTTGTTACCATCGAGATTTTTCTTCGGTCGTTTCGTTAAAATATGCGATACAATGGCATTGGCATGACTGCAGCTTTGAAGGATACCCGTTTTATTTAAACAGAGAGATCAGACTTCTACATGGTCATTGAAAGGTCGATAGCAATCCATACTTTATCTGTACGTATGCTGATATCACTTCCCGTAGTTGAGATAATGTTAACAAGGTATATGAACAGATCAACTAATTTCAGTGGCTTAGTATTTAAAGATAGGATGTGATTTGATTTGATCTAATTTGGTTTAGTTTGGTTTGGTTTTAATAACCTTACTCCACTGTCCACTCTGAACCGGAGTGGTAGTACGAGTAAATGTCCCATCTTATGGTCAAATAGAACTGTTTAATCTATTACTGGGTATTATTAATATTAAAAAGAATTACTAGTATTAAATAGCCATACTTGAAACCATTTAACAGTCTGTTGTATGGATGCACTACTTGGACGCTAACTAAACGACTGGAGAAGAAGCTAGATGGCAATTACACAAGAATGTTGCCTGCGATATTGAACAAGTCCTGGCGGCAACACCCCACAAGGCACCAACTATACGGCCACCTGCCTCCTATCACGAAAACTATCCACGTTAAACGAACAAGACTTGCAAGACACTGCTGGAGAAGCAGGGACGAGCTCATAAGCGATGTACTCCTATGGACCCCCACATATGGCCGAGCAAAAGCAGGACGACCGGCTCGAACATACATACAGCAACTATGTGAGGATACAGGTTGTAGCCCGGAAGACCTGCCGGAGGCGATGAACGATAGGGAGAAGTGGCGAGAGAGGATCGGGGATATCCGTGCTAGCGGCACGACATCATGATGATGATGATGATGATGATGAACTGTGTGCAAAATTTTTTTAGCGTTAGCTAGCAATACTTGAAAGCATTTTACTGTGTGCAAATAATACAATTAGTCTTCGACAACAATAGCTAAAATATTTGACTGTGAGTAAACAGAATCACAATTGTTAAATAGCAACACTTGAAACCATTTAACAGAATCCAAATAAATCTAAAATTTCTGTATACGATAGCCCATAAAGAGTTGATATGCCGTTAAATACATAAACCAAACCGAACCAAACAAGTGAATCAAAGGATTTTTTCTGTTTCCTCTCGTCGCGTTGATAGAACAATTCAATTTTGTTTTTTATCTTTGTGGATAATTCTCTTTTACTGTCTGGTTTGTCATTAGTTGAATTCCCTCAGAAAATGAGCTGGTTTGATCAAGAAATTGCTATTTTGGACAATGTTTACAATAACCGTCCCTAATGGCCCCTTACTTTCTTATTCGATCTCTAGTCTCAAAAATCCCCAGACACAAAACAGTGCGGCAAACATTTTAGACCAATCAGATAAAAAATTTAGCCAACAGAAACGATTTCTGGAGTCAGTTGTTTGGGGTCAACAAAATATTGTAAACTTCGTTTGGAAATCATTAACTTATCAAATGTTTAGTTTGACTTAAGTGATGTACAGAACTTTTCTTCAATACTGATAGATTCCCCTGCAGAAAAAAAAATCAAACGAAGAAAACTAATCTTCACCCGGGACACTAGTTAACTAATACTATGTTTAAGAGTAAGATAACAAAAATGCCGACATTTATTTTCTTTTTCTTTTATTTCTTTCGGGTTTTTTTCTTTTTATTCATTCTTATATTTCATTAATTTTGTCTTTATGCCTTTTTCGATCATTTTTTAATTATTTTTTTTCTATATTTAGTTATTCTGCTTTATTGTTTTTTCTCTTTCATTTATTTTTCCCCTTTTTGTTCTCTTACTTTCTTTTTTGTTTTTAATTTCTCTTATTTCTCTTCTTTTTTTACTGTCTTTTTATTTTTGCTTTTCTTTTTCTTTTTTCATCTTTTACCTTAATATATTTTTTCTTCATGCCTTTGGTTTGCTAGCCTTACTTTCTTGTTCTCTCTGTCATCATTCTTTTTTTTTTCTTCATTTTTCTTTTCATCTTACTTTTTTTTCGTTCATTTTACATTATTCGTTTATTCTAATATTTTTAGTCACTTTTCTTTTGTTTTTGGTTTTTCTTTCTTTTCTTAAAATGTTAGTACTTTTTCTTTTTTTTTTATTTTGTTTTCTTTCTTGCATTTTCTTCTTTTTTTTTTCATTTTTTATTACTGAATCTTTCATTTTTCTCGGTTTCTATCTTTACTTTATTGTTTATCGTTTTTCATTTTTTTTAATGTCATTTTTCATTCTTTCCAATTTTTTCTTTATTTTATCTTATTTCTTTTTTTTTCAATCCTACATTTTTCTTTCGAGTTCTTTTTTTTTCTTTTTTTCATTCTTTCATCTTTTCATTCATTTTTTCTCATTCTCTACCTGGATAATCTTATCACATGTATTATTTTGCCATCGAAAATCCCTTGAAGACAATCTTTAACAACTTAAATTTTTTACAGACTTTACACTCATCCTTTCCATTCGATTTTTTCTTCGCCAAAATAAAGAATAAAATCTTATGTCAACATGACACGTTACACCAATGCGCGTAAACTCATCTCGATTTTTTCCAGATTGTTCACAATCCCAGCGTTTCTGTTCGCAATAATTTCTTGTTGAAAAATTTGTTTATTTTCGGAGTATCATATTTGATGGGTGTTAAAACATGATTCCTTCAAGTTCCAAAATAAATCGAAAGCTGAAATAAAATTCAAACGATATAATATTTCTTCCTGATATTTTTTTCCAGCGATAATTTTCATGATGAATATGCAATACAAATTATTGATATTTATGGACTAGTATATTTGTCTTTACTTTTATAACAACGCTATGAACTGTAATATAAAGTCGAAGATTATACAGGCCAAAACACTGAGACATACGCTACAAATCTTAAAGATTTTATTCTAATCGAATTATCAAATTAAAATAACCTATCCTAATAATACATCTAATTTTTTAATGTATTCAAATATCTATTAATAGCATTATGTACATTTCATGAGGAAATTGAAGCTTTAAAAGTTTTGCGCAGCTAATGAAAAAACAAATATGTTATATTACATCGTTCCGTTCTAAAGCAGTGTCCGCCCTGTCGGTGGAATCTTGAATAGGGCAATTGCTTCTCCTGCAGAGGGGTAAGATACTTGCGAGTAAAAAGGTGTCATGAGTATGACACCAAACTGTATCTGGTGGTGAGGCTCCAGGTCAGGAGCCAAAAGGAGTGTGAAGTGTTCACTTCGTTGCTATTAATTCCAGCTTCACTGTAACTGACGTGAGAGTAATTGTTATGAGTTAAATAGATTTGCTTGAGATAGTTTTTAAAATAATTAATAACTTTATTAATACTCTTGCTCATAACACCTTAATATTTTGACAAAGTATGAAGTGCTTTAAATGATTTATAAGTAAAAAGTAAGTAAAGTTAGCGACCATAGTCGAGGGCGACCAGAAGGCTCCCTTTTCAATAGCTACTACACCGAGGTGTGGGGGAGGGCGCTACACTTTTCTATGGATTGCTACACTTTACCCTTGATACGTACGTTATATTGCTGAGTGTTAAGCAAGGAGGTATCAAGTACCATTTTTAAAATCTTTGTTATGACGCGATCTGGAATTGAACCTAGGTCTCCCGGAGCATTAGGCGAACACTCCACCCACTAGACCAATTATTAATGTAGTTGATTATAATCAACTACATTAATACATTGCAACAAAGTATTTAGTTTTTACCGGTTCAAAATGACTGCAATTATTGCTTCTACATTGGCTCTTAAAACATACACAGGGCCACTAACTATAGAATGCTTAAAATGATTGCGAAGTATATTAATAGATTTGCCCTTAAAGAATTGAAACTGCGAATAAGTATTAAGTTTTTACCTGTTTAAAATGATTGTGAATACTGTTACTCGACCAGCTCTTAAAATACAAATATTACAACTAAGTATGAATTATTTACGTGTTTAAAATGGTTCAGGATTCAATTAATACATTAAAACGTTGATATATTACTAAATATGAAGTGTTTACCAGTTTAAAATGACTGTCAATTTTATTAATGAAATAGCTTTTGAAATATTAATACTGCTACTCAGATGTGCTTTGTTGGTTAGTTGATTTTTTGGTTGGAGTATTTAAAACATGTCAACTGGTTTATTTTATGTTGAAGTCAATTGAACAGGTATGGTCTCAAATTGCATAAGATGCAAATAAGTTTTTAAACGCGTAAAAACTTTATTTTCTTGAAATTTATTTGACCGATAGATATGACTGTAACAAGCAATACCAACAAAAGTGGTCAAAGTGGACCTGAGAGGAATGGAAACGAAGAAGTTACTTGTCACTTCCCTCCAAAACTCCAGATTCACTTTAGTGTCACTTCTCTGCAAAATACGCAGTCAGTGCCTTCTGAGCACTTCCGACAAGGCGTGATTTTTTTTAGGAAAAACCTGCGTATCAAATGACAAGTTATATAAATAGCCCGTATTCAAAATAACACTTCTACTGAAAGAATTCTCGTAATGTGGTAGCTAATTTGCCAGACTGCGACATCATACTGAACGAGTACAAACTCCAGTCACTCAATTACGTTCTGTTTTAGACTAATACCCTTTGGAAGTGTATGGGCCCTCTTATCACTGCAAATATCTGTTAGATAGTACCACTACTGTTCTTCTAGAAGGATGGCTTTAGCATTAAATAACCCACGAAGATTGATATACCATTGAACAAAGAAACCAAAGCAAAGGCAACCAAACCTAATATTACTGTGAGAGCATGCACAATCTCACTAAGAGCTGACGTTATTCCTGAAAAATATTGCATTATGTCAAATCACTATTATTTATTTATTTAACTTTTAGTTTAATTAGCTTTCTTCGGTCGATGTCTTCCATTTTTTCCTGTTTTGAAAACGCCCGATTCGCTTCCGGAACATTGTGAGATTTCCATAGAATAACATTTCAATCTGTTCAATTTGGGTCTTTGTGTCGGATAAGGAAGTGAACCTCCTTCGGCCAACAGGAAGTCATCGGCCGAACAAGACCGGATGTTAATTATTGTGGTTTATCTAATTACGCATTTGCAAATAAATTGTCTGTGCGCAGTCAACTGTAAAGTGATTATTTCACCACGACGCTTGTACCCCCAAAACCTATCGAACCAGAAATCAATCTGATTTTGAGGACCTGACATCTCTTTCCAGAAGCAAATTCAGAAATAAATGAATGAATGAAAAAAATCTATTCTTTATTGATATTTATTTATTGTGTATTTTATTCTTATTCTTATTTATTTATTTCCTGTAACAAATAATGGGAGACTGGGTATGTGCGTGTTTGTTAGCGTGAGTAGTGAAATAATCAAACAAAAAATCTACACGACGGGGCAAAAACTCATGGAGCAGTTAATATTATTACAATTGTAATTCTTAATCTTTTTTTTTCTAATTGGAAGTTCCCGACTTGCTTGAGTCTCCTTGTTAGAACACGCAACTGAATCTGAAGGTGAGACTCATGTTCTTCAGATCTTAGGATTGTAGAGAACACGTTCATTACCATTTGTCCCTTGTCCACTTGATTGGGAGTGGTAGTACCCCTTAAGGTTACCCTCTGAGTAAAATGGCTCTGTTTAAAAATTGTTATTACTGGATAAGAATGCGTGAAACCATACAACTATGAACAAATCCGTTTTATTTCTTGATATTATATATTCGAGTTAAAAAATGCTAAAGAATTTACACAAAAAAATGTGAATGGTAATGTGTTTTTTCGTGTTTTTTTATTATATTATTTTGTAACACACACACACACACACACACACACACACATATATATATTGTTATGCTCTAGTTAGTGAACACAAGTCGTTATAATAATAATAATACAAACCACGATATGCGAGGAAATAGTTATATTTACAGGAAAAAGTGTTTACAAGAGAGAGACTGTTAGTAATAAGAACATAGGATTAGTGATAGAGTAAGGATATACTCCCACAATAGAAAACACTTTTCAGACTCGTAGACGTAGACTGATCGTAGACTGGTCTCAGCCTGAGATAGACTGGGGTATTTGTTGCACGCCCCACCTAACGTTCAAGTGTGGCACAAGGCCTTTTTAGGTGGGTCCGGGTGCATGGCCGTAGCCCACACGAGCCCGGCATTTCCCAAAAATGCCTATGGCCCCGTCGGCATACCCCTTATTAGGGGCGCCTCAGGCACCGGGCGATCAACCCAACCCTCCCGAAGTAGGTAATAACCTGGGGGGAAACCCCGCTGAGGCTGAAGGAAATCTCCAGGCACCGAGACACACTCGGCCAGATCCGTACCCCAGACAACACGGCCGGCCGAAGTGCTACCCAGCACCTAGAGAAGTCCAGACCGAGATCAATCTGTCGCCAGACTGATCTGGACTGTTCTCCATGTTATTAGAGCTACTGCCATATATGGTAGATGGACCAGCTTTATTATGTCGGAAAGGTAGGTGATACCCAACATATATATATATATATATATATATAAGTTTAAGCATGATTGAAATGGCCGATTTGCGGAATGTGAGGCAAAGTTAATTTCTTAGAGGAGTTCAGCTGGTTTGAATTCAGAATTTTTCTTCTCCTTGATTGGTTGCTTCTCAAAATCTAAAAAAAAGAAAAATACATGAAACTAATTGTAATGTGACTGTCAGAAGTAAACATCTTTTTATTTTAGATTTACTTAACATTTTTCTGATTCATAAAAAAAAGGTTTTATGGAAAGATTTGTCTTTTTCACTATATATATATATATATATATATTCACTTGTGTGAACGATATATGTGACGGACAAACCACTCACATGATCATTTGTCAGTCGTGCCAAGGCTAGATGCAAGAAACATCTGGCTTTTCTGGAAGCCATAGCTATTTTGCCCAAATTTGTGTAGACCGAGAAGGCAATTTTACATTATTTACTTATTTGGCTAGTCTAATGGGAATATGGAGGGTTGAGATTTTTTTAACTCTTAAGTTTTTTTCCCTCTGGTTTATGAGTTTTACCCCACTTGTTTATGAATTTCACTTATTTTAATCGATTCAGGTCGTGACTATTAAAAAAGTTCCGGACAAGAGGGTCCCTTTGGTTTATTCAAATTATTTTAAACTGAATTAATAGAATTATTCCCTTAATTCAATTAATTATCAAATTTTCCTATACCAATAATTTATATATATATATATATATATAGAGAGAGAGAGAGAGAGCGCAAGAGACAGACATAAATATCTGGTAATATATGTAGACCTGTGGTTACGCAAGAGCCTTTTTAAAATAAGCAAGTTTGGTATATCAAATACGATAGTAGGCTGAAACGTTCATCGGCTGAAAAGTTCAAAGGTTGTAAAGATCATAGGCTGAAAAATTCATAGGCTGAGACGTTTATTGGCTGAAAATTGGTGTACTTTTGTTTTTCTTAAGGGCATTAGTGCAAAGTGAAATACAAACCGCCTTCTTTACGGTCTTGATTCGGTCATTCCATTTTTCTGCGACGATAATCGTTCAGCTAAGTGTGCCTCCATTAAAAAGCGCAGTAGGAGGTGCCCGTGGAGTAATGGTTATCGTCACAGGAAATGGACACGGTGACACGAGTTCAAATCCTGAACGAGACTGATTGTATATCACATAGCACTAATACCCTTGGGAAAGGTATGAATCCAATTATTCTCCCTCCAGCAATGGGCAAATAGTAGGACAGACTAGGTTCTTCAGCCTTGGTTTGGCAACTCGTCTAGGAGAAGGAAAACTCTGAATTCAAACCTGTTAAACTCCGCTTAAAAATTGACCCTGTGTCATATCCTGCCCGAGCGGAGGGATTGGTAAATAGGATTAAAAAGCGCAGTAAAACATGAATTATATATTGATTAAATCATGTGCTGACAGACGGAATCTAGGCATTTTAATGAAGCTGTGTAAATTCCTGTAAGTGAAATAAAATACAGATAATAAAGTGTATAGATGAAGAATCTGTAATTTTGATAACTAAAACGTTGATACAAACCATTTATAGTGAAATGTAAGACCATTTCCCATTTATCACATATGTCAGTCGACCATCTGGCTTTGCATTTTGCATTCGGCTGTAAAAGCATTAGCACAATAGCAAGCCATATATCTTCTTTGGTTGCAAAGTGACATCTGTCTTAATGCAGCTTCTTTATGGAGATTGTCCAGAAATTTTCAGTTCGGTAGAAATGTTAAAAAATCCTTCCTCTTTCATAACTCGAAATACATTTTAATCATTTACGATAATTTTGCATAATAATTTGGGCCACACTAGTAATTACGTTTCTTTGTAAATCCTTCCTAATCATATAAATTTCTGTCTCATTCGATTCGTCATTATAATCTAAGATGTAAAAACGATACAAAAAGGGAAATACGAAAAGAGGAGAGTTTTTATGGGTAAGTTGTCTTCCTTCCAACTATTTCTCTATATATTACAGAAATGTGTCGCAATATCTATTTACCCAGCCCAGGCAAGAATGTGACACAAGGTCAGTTTTCAAGCGGAGAACAGCTAGTTTAGATTCAGTTTTCTTTCTCTTTTATTGCTTGCTTAACTAAAGTTAAAGAATCCGGTCTGTCCGACAATCAAATCATAGCTGGTAGAAGATATTTCAGGAGGTGCCCGTGGTGTAATGGTTATCGTCGCAAGAATTGGACAAGGCGACACGAGTTCAGATCCTGGACGATACTGTTTGTATTTCACATAGCACTAATACCCTTGGGAAAGGTATGAATCCAATTATTCTCCCTCCAGCTATGGGTAAATAGTAGGACAGACTAGGTTCTTCAGCCTTGGTGAGGAAACTAGTCTAGAAGAAGGAAAACTCTGAATTCTAACCTGTTAAACTCCACTTAAAATTGACCTTGTGTCATATCCTGCCCGAGCGGAGGGGTTGGGTAAATATGGTATAGAAGATATTGTACTGAAGGGAATTAGCACAAAGTTAAACGCAAAGAGCCACTTGTAAAATGAGAAATCATGTCACGGATTATATTTCCTACAATGAAAACCAATACGCTAAGCATACATTATATATAAGGGTCTAATAGTTGTTGTTAAAGTATAGACTTTTACTGTAAAAAGTTTTATTCATACTTTAATCACAGCGAAACAGTTACTGTTGAAGGAAAAATTGTATAGGTGACCAGAGTTCAAAATCCGAACGAGGCTATTTGTGTTTGACTCTGCATAATGCCCTTGGGGATGCATGAATCTATTTGTTTTCATCCAACTATAGGTAAATAGTTGGACAGATTGTGCTCCTTAGCCTCGGTTAGGCAACCAGTCTAGGAAAAGGAAAACTTTAAATTCAAACCTGCTTTACTCCGCTAAAGAATCGGCTGCTTGTCAGATCCTTCACCTTTATTCAAACTTGATAACTACTCCCTACAAATTAGTTATCCTGAGTATAGATCCTATTTACCCAACCCCTCCGCTCGGGCAGGATATGACACAAGGTTAATTTTTAAAGCGGAGTTTAGCAGGTTTGAAATCAGAGTTTTCCTTCTCCTAGACTAGTTGCCTCACCAAGGCTGAAGAACCTAGTCTGCCCTACTATTTACCCATATTATCCTGAGTATATATACGCAGTCTACGATCCTTCTGTTCTCTTGCAAACATCCCCGAACAATCTGCCCTTTAAGTGTAAAAAACAATGTATACTATTCATTGAATCCCCTTTACAGGGAAGAAACGATGACTTTTCAGCTTTGATTTTATGATCAGAAAAAGGAATAAAACGCAGAGAGTCAACTATAGCAAGTGCAGAGTTTATCTAGTACAGATGTGGCCTAAAAGCTCTCACACTTTCAATACGACGTGGGCAGACGGATCTTCCTGTTCGAGCATTCAGTTTCCATTGGGCCACAATTGCTTTGTGCTGAATGTTCTATTAGACTCCTTAAAACGTTCAACTGAACTCACTATTGACATTTTTTCCCTGGAAGACGAAGTTTCAATATTTAGAAGGGATAGTGCGCGGTGAGTTTTGTTCTCGGGTCGCCGTCTCCATTTCCTTCGACGATAACCATTGCACTACAAGCACCACCTTAAATACTGGAAACTACATAACTTTATGTAAAATGAGTATTATTTGATAGAAGTAAAAACTTGAAACCAAATATTTGTGTTCAAGAGTTTAGTATTGAGAATTGTTGCTTGAACTTATGATTTCCTACGATTGATTGTAATTAGTTACTTGAAACCAAATGATTGATTTGAAGACTGATTTCAGATATAAAATTAGCGACCAAGCGTTGACATATCATAAAACTAGCTAACGAACTAACCATCGCGTCTCGCTAGTTCATTGGTGTATAAATCCTTCCACATTGCCATTACCAAATTCCTCATTGTGATACTGAAACTGCTGTTTCCTTGTTGCTTAAAACTTACATATACACTGAAATCACAAATGCACAATGAACTTGGTTACTTGGTTAACTGTAATATAAATCTCTCTGTCATGGCGTCATCTGGCATGACATCATCTGGCATACGGATACGTGACGTTTATTGTTCAATTCATGCGACGTGCGCATGACAGTTCAACGCTTACTTTGTATCAGGGATAACCACGAAGCTTTTTAATCAAATTAAATAAATTGGCGTGTTTTGCTTGATATTCTTGGTTTGTTGGCCGAGCGGTCTGATACTAAGTCTATCGTAAAGTTGGACGGGTTTCGATCCCGGCTTCAAGCGTCCTACGTGTCTAGCCACACTGAAGAGTTATGATAGAACGAAACAGTCTGTCTGTGGATGAATATATATATATATATATATATGCGCGCGTGTGTGTGTGTATATATATATAAGTACCTAATGGGTCAGAAGAAATCTACCTAGGTTTTACCTTTCCGGATTATCAGGATTAAGTTGATCCTCATGATCCGAAGAGGAGAACCTATGTAGATTTCGTTTGACCGATGAAGTACTTATATTAATATTTGTTCTATCTTGTATCGAGCACTTTCTTCGTTTACTTAGTCTTCTGTCAGATATTTTTCTTCTTGGCTAGACATTAAGATATTCTTTTTTTTTTTCAGATAATACGAATGTTTTTAGTTTTTTTTTTTCTTTTTTATGGATTTTTCCCCCAGATATCAATTTTTGTATTATTTGGATTATTTGGATTATTTTTACTCTGCCAGAGGTAAAGTTAGGGATTAACCAAAAATAGTAATACATTATTTATTTTTTTCATCATACAACGTGTGAAAGCACGTGCGATACCTTGCCCTCATCAGCCGCCAACTAGGGGTAATAACATAATTTTAGTAGGTCAAGGCGGTAATGTCACTCCTGGCGCTCCCAAGCAGCTTTTGCCACCGGACAGGGTATTTAAAAGAATTATATATATATAAATATATATACACCATATCAATTAAGAGTAGAGATTACATTGGACGTTCATCTTCATTTTTAGTGCGCAGTTTGTGATTTTTAAAAAACGTATTTACTTTCGGTCGTTGATGTTATTACGCGTTGACAGTAACTGTTTCTTAATGTTACGTAATTACACGGGAATATATATATTGGTCATGGAAGAAAAGGGATTTTTTTTTTAAAAAGCAAAATAATTTTCTCTCAGCATTTTTTTTTTTCAATAGATACTCTTCTATGTTTGGACTTAGTTTACTGTCAAATTAATTTTAATCTAAAAAAAATTGTTTTGTAGCAATTCAAAATGGAAGAAAATCTGAGTAGTTTAGGTTTGAACAAAGTTCTGTTAACAAATGTTTGGTAGCTGAGAAGTTCAAAGCATGTAAACTTCATCGAAGATTGTGGAATGTATACGAGTTAGAGTGTTTTAGTTTTATGAATGAGCTATGAATGGGTTTGCCACAACAAGCTTGAGTCAAAAAGACAGTCCATGAATTGGAAACACTATCATTCTCCCTTAAAGAAAATGTTCTGGCCATATCTGTCTGTAACAAAGGCCAGCTCAGTCTTCTGGAGCATGAAAGAACCTATCTCTTTCCCTTTCTTTAAAAGGGGTATACCCCCCACACACACACAGTAGGATTTTTTTTTGTTTTTGTGAAGGCAAACGTTATTGGTTGATTATTTTTAAAACTGTATGAATGTTTTTAGTCTTTTCTTTTTCATAGAATATTTCCCCATATATCAGTTCGTGTAATATTTTTTATTGGTAAATTGTATCATCTGGATTTTTTCACACTGTCAGAATTATAAAACAGGTAAAAAAATTTAATTATATATATATATATATATATATATTGGTAGTTTTATAGAATTTAGAATTATTGAATCAGGTTGTATTTCTTTCTTCTTGATTTTCTTTTTTGTCATCCACTTAACAACTTTTTGGCTTCCAATTAGTTCTACTTTTCTTATCTAGTCTGACTTATTCAGTTAATTAAATTATATATCACATGACATGTGGACACTTACCTTGACTTCTAAATGCAGCAAAAGTTCATATTTACGAAAGCTGAATTAAATTCCTTTTTCAACATATCCTCTATTAACAACCGAACTTTTAATTAGTCTTCGTGTAAGACAACTCATGTCTCAAAATATGTAAAATAAACGATTAGAAATTATCGAATCCCGCATGTTTGTAAATTGCTTGAAGTGGCACAATTTTTTTTTTTCTGTATTGGTTTCATTCTGATATCATATCTTTAGAACTTATTGAGTCATTCAGTCAGCAACCTCATCATCTTTGTCAGTCACCTTGTCGACTAAGACTTAGAAAACGCTGATTGCCTCTCCTGCAGGGGACTAAGACTCCAACCCAAAAAAATGGGTGTCCTGAGTATGACACTACACTGAATGATACCCTGGTTCATTTTATGGCATATCAACCATTGTTGGTTATTTAATAACAAATCTTGTTTATACATATATATTAATTATATTGGATTAGTAAACACATTTCGTAGATATCATTCTTAAACGAACCTGAGCTCTTTTTGAGCATAGTTAAATGATTTTATGTATTGTTATATAACATTCATAATTTAATATCAGTCATTTGTTTGCACAGAGTCTAATCTATTTGACCCATAGATAAGACCCTATTAGGTGCAACCATTCCGAGTCAGAGTTGACCTAGGAGCAATGGCTATAAAGGGGTACTCCACATTCCCAAAATCTGCCAGCCCGGAGCCTTGCCATCAGATGGTTTAGTGTTATATCCAGGACACTCGTTAGGGGAGGTCTTACCCTTCTGCAGAGATGCAGTCGGTGTCTTGTACAGCATCAACCGACTGGATTAAAGACCTGAAGATGGTGGAGTACCGTTTCATTGCTATTACTCCCATATCTCATCGAGGCAGGAATGGTAGTACTAGTTAATGTCTCATCCCTAAGTCAAAGAGATTGGGTAGAATTTATATGTATTCGATATAACAAAGTTTTTGACCGGACACTAACACCAATGAAAGTCTGTCCACATGCTAAGATTCAGCAATGCAATCTCATATTCTTCGAATTCAGAGCTGCTCCCCTGTTATTTTGGCAATTAAGGCGTAAGACTTGAGTCTACCCAACTATTTCAACTAAAGCCATTACTGCGAAAGGAAAATAAGTGTGCACAGCTGGAATTTGAACTAAGTTCAAATTCAATTCTTCTTGCCTTGAAACAGTAACCAGATTACAGTTCCTTCTATGTCATATAAAAGCATTTGTGAAATCTTGGATATTTAAGCCTATAGCAGGGAAGTCTTCCTATCACAGTTCTTTCTTATTTCAAAATCCATATTATTGATACTCTAAAGGCGTGTGTGGTATAATGTTTGTCGGCCTTGGAAATTTGACACAGCATTTACTTGATAAAGGCATGAATCCATATATCCACTGAATTATGAGTTAATAGTACATCAAGCAAGGCATGTCGGTAGGCAAATCGATTTATGTCAAGGAAACTCAGAAGGCAAACTCAATTGATTGATTGATTGATTGATTGATTGATTGATTTTAACTTCATGTTAACTCTTCAATGGTTAATTTATACCGAGAAGAGAAAGGAACCGCCTTCATTGTACGTTCATATTTACATTTTCTCTGTATTTGTCTTTACATGGTTTTTGTTTCGACTGAAGACAAACGTAACACCACGGCCCTAAATACACTATGGGTGTAGTACTACTCCTTAGGTTTCTGTCGGACCCCATGGTAATCTCACTGTGGTAAAAAGTGACAAACACAAAAAACCGTCTATTGGTTCATTTGATACAAAAGTTTTTTTTTGCTGCTACCCATTCATTGTAGTCACCGAAGAGAGAGAGAGACTGCATTGACTGATTTAGTTTGAAAGAACAAGCAATGCAAGTCAAAAGGAACAGCCAAAGACTTAGGCATTTCTTCTCTACTGACCTGACAGCCACTTCCTTCGGGCATTGTTTCTCGTCTGTTGTCTCTTTGCTTCTTCTGCATCTTTTTCTTTGACATCCTTAACTGCATCGAGTCCCTTTTCTCTATATATTCCTCCAACTATTCCTTAACAAATGTTTTTATCTCACGTCATCCTTAAACTTTTAGTGACACGTCAACGCAAAACAAGGTTTGTTCGTCTTGACCTTAACAAATCGAAAACCCACCAGTTTTGAACTCTAAGTTGAGCTTGAAATAATTTATTACAAAAATAATCAACTAAAATCCATAATTATTTAGCACAGATTGTTTTTTAAACAGTTCTTTTTGAAACGTAAGTGGGAACTTAACAGGCGTTACCACGCCGAATGAAACTGGAAGTATTGCCAATTAAAAGGGTACTCCTCACTTCTCAGATCTCCAGAACTGCTGCTCCATCATTGGATGCTGCATAATATGCTAACCAGGATGCCTCTTTTCTTCAGTGGGCGTTCAAAACCCTTTACGACTCTATGTGTGCACACAAAGGAAATCCTTGCGGTTAACAGGATTATAAACGTTGACGGGAATAGATATATCAACAAAAAGACTTGTCAAAGGCTAATAAATTCACATTGGTTATCAAATTTTTATTCAGTTTAGCAAATGGAAAAATAAAGTTTGCTTTGTTGTAATTCACTGTGCTTTACTTGTGTTCATTTTTTTAGCGGCATTTGACTTTTGGATCATTAAATGTCGATTTTTTAAGATTTCTAAACGGTTTAACCTCATCATAACTATATGACCTATGCCTAATTGGATTTTTATGAAATGCAATTTCTATATTAGTCTATAATCATTTTTTGCACCCACTGAACTGGTAAGAAGTATTCCAATCTAATCTAAATAATTTATATGATCCTGTTGACTGGGGTCGTGGAATACACCGACAGCATCTATGCAGAGGGATAAGACACCTCAAACCAATGTTATAGATATTATACTAAACAGTCTGATAGTGAGGCTTTAGGGAATGGAGACTGCGCCTTCATTGCCATCACTCCCGGGTCCACTCTGGCCCAAAGTGGTAGCACCTGATCGAGTTCTATCAATGAGTCCATCGGAACTGAGTAATTTGACATTTAAATTGAGTGCAATCAAATGGCTTTTGCTAAACTGAATTGCTTGAAATAGAACTGTTTAATCATTTAACTGCGTTATGGCTTTGTTTTGTACTGCTATGAAAAAATTATTCATTTTTTTTATATTTCCGTTTCGTAAGTTAGACCTGACCGATAAAATAAAAAGCAATTTTTTTCCTAGCAGCAGTCGTGTCGATACTGATGTATGGATGCACTACATGGACCTAACTAAACGTATTGAGAAAAAGCTTAGTAGCTTTACACAAAAATGCTGCGAGATGTATTGAACAAGTCTTGGAGGTAACAAACCACAAAGTAGCAGCTCTACGGCCACCAACCAACCATCACGAAAACTATCAAAGTTAGACGAACCAAACATGCAGGACAATGCTAAAAAGCAAAGACGAACTCATAAGCGACATACTCCCGTAGACCCCTTCACATGGACAAGCAAAGGCAGGACGACCAGCTTGAACAAAAGCTCTGTGCTTGTAGCCTTTAAGACCTCCAAGGAGCGATGGACGATAGCGACAGGTGGGGACAGAGGGTCAGGGAGATCGATGCCGGTAGCATGACATGATTATGATGTCTTCTCGGGTGCTATCTTCCTAAATTGTCACTTGAAATATCTATACCGTTGGTTTTCTTCTCATTTCTCTTTTCCTTGTTTTTATTGTTTTTTCTGTCATTTCTGATATTGCTAATGATCCTATTGGCCGATGTAATTAATCTTTTGTTTTTCTTTTAAATCAATTCCTTGAATATTTTTGTCGATAAATACACACAGTTTTCAATACTGGCGAGTCATCTTTATCCTTTTTTTCTTGATACATGCAGTCGATCAATGTCGTCTCCCGGATGGAAAGCTTTGTACACAGTCATCAACTGTTTATCTTTTTTATTTGTATGACTTCATTCCTTATCCATTTTAATAATGGTCAAAAGTATATTTCAAGACGTAGTTTGATTAGGTTTCTGCTGTAGAGCTTGGTTTCGAGAAACTTTCTCGTTCTTCTGAAAACACTTTTCTCACTCTTCCTTCAATTTTGCTTGTTTGCTAATGTCTACTTCCAAGTACTTGTACTTTTCCTTTTCTCTAAACGTTCTAACACTTTTCTGATTTCGCTGTTTGACTTTTCCTACTTTTCATTATCATCATGGCATACTTTTTAATGCCAAATCCCATTCCCATATCTTTGTTGTATATTCTTATTGTTTGTATCCGGGTCACCAGTTCTTTTTTTCATTTTTTGAAAATACCTTTTTATCATCGATGTAGATAAGGTGATTAATCTTTTCTCTTGATTTTTTGAATTTGTATCCCACGTGCATTTCCTAAGTATTTAGCTCAGTAGCATCTTTGCAATAACGAATAACAGTGGTAAAGACGCTTCTTTGGATTTTTACTTTTATACGTATAGTCTATATATACTAGGTCATTTATTCCACTCGTTCCACTGCGGCATTCCTTCTCTTTTTCCGGAAAAAATCCACGGCATATGAGCAAGTAATAGATTTCTTTTCTTATTTGAAAAGTCAAGGATCTCCACATCATAGGTAGACAAGTTATTAGTCTATAGACGCTTGGAAAGATCCCATTTTGTGTTCCCCCAAGATCAAGATCGTTTTCCCTTCCGTCATATATGCGAGTAAACTTGCTTCTCATAGGCATTTACCCAGTTGCAAGGTCAGTCTGTCATAGACAGACGTGAATCTTTTATAGCAAAATCCATGTATTCAATTGTGGCCTGGGATTCTGCAATTTAATATTTTCTTGAGTGTAACTCTTTGTGACTCCAGTTACATTTTTAACTCGAACCCTTTTTTGAGTTTTTACAAGTCTTTTTCATACTATCTATCGATTCAACGTTTCTGTTATGCTCTTCCCGTTCCCATATTTTACTCTAAAATTGTTTGCCTCTTTTTCATCCATTTGTTAGTTTGTGCTCGTGTCATTCTCACCAACTGGTCGGTAGAATTTTCTTTCGTTTTTTTCGAAGGTTCTGTTTTGTTCGTATTCATCCTATCCTGGTATTTTTTGAGTATTCATTCTTTCGCCAATATCTTCTGATGTATTTCCTATTGTTGTCTTGTTAGAATTATCTGCGGTTATCTTTTGGGGATATTATCTTTTTCACTTATTTTCTTTTTTTTTCCATCTATTACTATTTTATTTTGCCTTTGTTTGCTGATTTGTCTTTGTGTACCCCTCACCAACTTGTTGGTTGAATTTTCTCTCCTTCTTTGGGAATGACCTGTTTATTTGGATTGATTGATCCTACCCCGGTATCTTTCGAATATCCCTTCTTTTGCTAACATTTTTTAATTTCTTTCTTCTAATTGTATTGTCGGACTTATCTGCGCTTGTACTTTTCGGATTCTTTCTTTTTATTGGATTCATGTGCGTTTTATTTTCCTTAGCCATTTTACAAGCTGCAGTTTCTTTCTTTATTCTTCTATCCTCATTTCCTATTCATTTTTTTTAAATTTCTGTTCCGATTTCTTTGGGCTATGCCTATTTTATCACAAACTCGTTTTTTGTCCTGCATAGATTAACCCCTTCAGTTCCGTGACGTTGTCCGTTGGGATAAATTATAAAAAGTTATTTACTTTTTAAAGTTTTTACCTTGACTTTCTTCTACTTTTGGTTGCTGTGGGATTGCAATGTAGTTTTCCGTTAACTTTTGATTTTTTTTTAAAAATTAATTCTAGTATTTCAAAGTCAGAAAACCAACCCCTCTATAAAACCAACTTATTTTCGTCTGCTAGTCTTTGACTTGATTTTTTTTTAATTAAGCATATTCTGCATAAATCTCCATCATACGTTTCTTATATAATCTTTGCATGCGATTGTTTTTAAAATAACAGTAGATGACTTTTTTTGTTTCTTTCTCTAGGCCTTTTTTCCTTTGATGCCGTTCACGTGCATTCTTGCTTTGCTCGATGTTTGTATACCTTAAATAAAAGTAGCCAACATTCGTCGGATGCCGTCGGATCTCATGATGCTTATCAAGAGAGCACCTTCATATAATGAAACTCTAATCTAACGCCCGAATCTAACGTTGTTTTGAATTTGGATATGTCATTTTTCATGGGTAGTAATATTGTGGCTATACCAGACAAGGTTTTGATTATTATTTGTACTCCCCTCGTAGATGTGACCTGGTACTCTGACAAGAATGAGGACATATCAAACAACTGAGGTTTTAAGTAACTCCCATTACTGCATATAATTTGTGTATAATTAAATTGGCTTTAACTAATCCTGTCCAATATTAATAATGCTAGTAAATAATTATCATTTTTTGCACACAATAATATGATTCGGCGTATTCTTATCCAATACTGACAATTTTTATACAGATGCATTTGACACATAGATGGAAACCAAACTGGTGCTAACACTCCGGGTAAGAGTGAATTTGAGAGTAATGTCGGTAAAGAGATACTTCATTCTACCCAAAACTGGAGCCTAACCACTAGATAAAATTTAATGTTATATCGAGGACACCCTTCTTGGTCTAAGCCTTACTCCTCAGCATTGGGCAATAGTCGACCTATTCTAATCCTCGCTGACAAGGCTACTGAATTTTTGCCCAGTCAGCTGGAGCTGTAGAATACACCGACTACATCTCTACAGAGGGGTAAAGCCCCCCAATGAGTGTCCTGGGTATGATACTAAAAAATCTAATGGGGAGGTTCCAGTGATGCTGGAGCTTTGAGGAATGCAGACAACCCCTTCATTGCCATTGCTCCCAGGTCCACTCTGGCCCGAATTGGTAGCACCCGATAGGGCCCTATCAATGGGTCAAATAGAATTAAACTGCATTCTTAGGCAAAAAATGAATTGTTTCAATTAGAACTGTTTGACGAAACTAAATAGTTTGAAATAGAAATGTTTTCAACGATTAAACTCTGTACTTACATTTAAACTGCGTGCTTATGCTAAACTAGATTGTTTGAAATAGAACTGTTTTGACATTGAAATTGTACTTAAAAGAATAGAACTGTTTATATAGAACTGTTTTGACATTTAAATGTATGTGAACAAAATCTAAACTCATACCAAACTGAATTACCTGAATGAGAACTGATTGAATAAACTAAACAGCTTGAAATAGAAATGTTTTTGACAATTAAACTGGGTACTTATGCTAAACAGAATTGTTTGAAATAGAACTGATTAGTTGAATAAAAATGGATTTGGCGTTAAAAAAAAATAAAAAGGTTGATATGCCATAAAAAACAAACCAAACCAGACCAAACCAAAGCTAGTAATTTAAAAATAATAATCTTATTAATTTCTGAAAAAAAACTTCTGTGCATTAGGTCTGAGCCAAATAGAGTATTTCTGCGTTAGTATAGCAATCTTGATACCCTGATTTTTTAAATTGTTTTTTTTTGGTTACTTTTTGTTCTAAAAAATCAAGACTCAACTTTTTGGTTACAATCAGGGAACTTTTAAGAAAAGCCTACAGTTTAAATTGAATCAACTGAATACCGAGCCGTTAAAGACTTAAGGCAATTTGTTGAAGTGAAAACGAAAATTTCGGAGCGTGGCTTTGAAAGTGAATAGTTTTTAATACGATACACCTGATTTTAACTGAAATGATAAGATCTTTTACAAAATCAGTGTCATTACGTAAGACATCAACGACACAGATATCACGCTTTCTCTTCTTTCTTCTCAGTTTTTCTTATAATCACTCTCCCTTTAATAAAATCCAAATCTTCTAACGAGCAAACTTGTCAACCAGTGTAGGTGGAGCAAAACCCTAATTTGCTACGATCATATATTGTTATCACGCCTAACAGCATCGTAGAGACCGGCTTTATGTAAAACATGATCAAGGTAGGTCTGTAACAACTCCAGAGATTCAGGTACAACAAGCTACACCTAAGACAAACCCAAGCCTGTCTATTCCATCAATTGATCTTACAAATGAAAGAAACTAAAATCAAACATTAAGGATACGATTTGACCGCATGATACGTCTCTCAAGAATTCATCAACAAATAAAAAGCAAAATTATTTTTAGATATGTATTCAACATTTTTTAAAATGTAAGTCCTAATTTGACTATCTATAATTTTAAAAGTATGTTAGGTTGTAAACACCGGTGTTGAGCAAGAGTCTATATTCCACACTCGTTCGAGGTTTGCTGTAACAGAAATGCCTTCTATTAATTACCATGAGAAATAACATATCAGATATGGAGAGAACCATAACACCGTCATTTAGAGTAGGTTTTCAGCTACATTATGCCATTCCTAATCACTGCTATAAGCATACCTACTCAGACTGGACTGCTCCAGGAATATCGGAGAGTATCCTCGTGGTGTAATGGTTAAAGCGATGGACTGCGGAATCGTAGTAAGCGAGTTTGAACTCCAGTCGCACTATTATGTTCACTTTCGGGCAAATACTCTTGGGAAAGGTATAAACCCCATTATCCAACCAGCTATGGGTCAAATACTACAACTACTGTTCTTCTAGAATGATAGCTTTGGCATTAAATAACCTGCAAAGGTTGATATGCCATTAAAACAAAGAAACCAAACCAAACCAAACCAACCATTAATAGCATTACTTACACTTAAGTTATTTTGTATTTTAATTCGTCCTTCTTACATATAGAGTGACCTAAAAAAACACACAAGTGTTCGTCCTTAGTTACTCATGGTGTCAGAAGTGGGATTCGAACTCACGCCTACATTTATCAAAGAAAATTATTAATCAATTCAACTGAACTTTTTTTTGTTTGATTCTTAGTGTATTTTTGATTCATATTTATGAAGAGTATCATCAATAACTTCTAACTGCCACTAAAAAATATTTTCAGAAATTCTTTATTCCTCTCGTTGATAAGAATGTTACTGATGCCTCTGATATCATTAAACATGGTAAAGTGTGAGCAAGAAAGAAGACATCCTTTCATTTGATTAATACATGAAGCGATAAAGTTTTATTTTCTTTTTTATTTTACAACGATGTTTCAATATTTTTTTCATGCCAACTAAAAGTATAGATCCTTTTGACAATTGTAATAATTGCATCATCCACGAATAGCCCGAGTATTTTTTCATTGAAATTTGATTGTACCTTGCCGTTAAAATCTCACGAGTCGTTTATCTCTCTCTCTCTCTCTCTCTCTCTCTCTCTCTCTCTCTCTCTCTCTCTCTCCTTATATATATATATATATATATATATGCGTGGAAGAAAGAGAAAGAAAGAGAAAAGGATAAATAATGAGAGAGACGTAGATGAATTAAGTCCCTCTTGTAGATTCTTTGAGTTTTATTTCATGCAAGCATACATATATACATAAATACATGATTAGATATTCTCTATACACTCAATATATTCATATATATACATATATATATATATATACATATGTGTGTGTGTGTGTGTGTGTGTGTGAGAGAGAGAGAGAGAGAGAGAGAGAGAGAGAGTTAGTTAGTTAGTTGGACGACAATAGTCGAGGGTGACAAAAAGGCTCCCTTTTCAATAGCTACTACACCGATGTGTAGGAGATAGCGCTACTCCTTTCTCTGCATTGCTCCACTTACCTTTGATTAACACATTATAATGCTCAGTGTTAAGCAAGGAGGTATCAAGTACAATTTTTTGAGTCTTTGGTATGACTCGATCTGGGATTGGACCTCGTTTTCCTGGACCATTGGCGAACACTCAACCCATTACGTAAACTGAAAGATAATTGCATCTTTTCGCAATATATTCATTGCTCTAAGTTTTATTCTTCAGCTACCAGTAGATACATGAGACGTATAGTAATGGAACTATATGTACGAACGTTATTCTTTTAGTTTACAGATATATAGATTGATAGATAATGAGTTGTCTTCTATATAACTTTACATCATTCAGGAACTTGAAAAAAATTATGAACGCTTTTTCAGGCTAGGTTAATCTAAATGTATTCTATAAGGACACTACTAGATGCACCATAGACTAATCTGAACTATCTTTTCATTTCTCTTGATTTTTTTACACCACACATCGATTAATATATTCGCCTTTCCAAAGGCAACTGCTTAATTAGGTCTTCAAATTTGCTTTCATAGTTTTCTTTTCCTAACCTTTCATCATTTTCACCTCCTCAGCAAGTACAACCACGTCAAAAAGAATCACATGATTGTGCGTTAATGTTTCGTGCTCGTAGTATGAACGGTAAAAGACTTTAAAATAAAATAAATTAGATAATAACGCTAGATCTGCAAGTTGAAAGGGGCCATACTTATAGGTTTACTATATACTATATACCGTATTTAAGACATTACTTAACCCTGTAAACTCTGTCAGGTGAAGCTTACTATACAGCGATTCTATGCTCAGCACAGGGGTAAAAACACGGCTACATCCAAAGATAGGTGTTCTAGATATGAAACTAAAGTACATCTGGTGGTGAGGCTCCAATTCCGGAGATCTGGGAAAATGTAGAGAAGCCCTTAATTAATATTACTCTCAAGTCCACGTGAATCCGTAGTGGTACTATTTACCAACCCCTCCGCTCGGGCAGGATATGACACAAGGTCAATTTTTAAGCGGAGTTTAACAGGTTTGAATTCAGAGTTTTCCTTCTCCTAGACTAACCAAGGCTGAAGAACCTAGTCTGTCCTACTATTTACCCATAGCTGGAGGGAGAATAATTGGATTCATACCTTTCCCAAGGGTATTAGTGCAATGTGAAATGCAATCAGTCTCGTCCAGGATTTGAACTCGTATCGCCGTGTTCATTTCCTACGGCGATAACGACTACACCACGGGCACTACGGAGTGGTAGTATCTGTTAGATTCTATCTATGGGTCAAATAGATGTGTTTGAAAATTATCTATATCAGATAGAAATATTTGAAATCATAGAACTGTGTACAAAAACGTGTATTGATAAAAAAGAAACATTAAAAGTTAGAAAAGTCGGCAACCGTGGTTTAGGGCGACCAGAAGGCTCACTTTTCAATAGCTACAACACCGAAGTGTAGGAGAGGGCGCTACTCCTTTCCCTGGACTTTAACACTTTACCCTTGATACGTACCTAATATTGCCGAGTGTTAAGCAAGGAGGTCTCATGTACCATTTTTTAAGTCTTTTTTCAGGTATGACGCGACCTGAGATTGAACACAGGTCCCCTGAACCATTGGCGAGCATTCTACCCACTGGACCTATTAGCTGAGTTCCTGAATGATGAATCATTAGTACTAGATAGTAGCACTTGAAAATATATAACTGTATGTGATTAATTATATCCTACAAAAATACTTTATATGTAACTGTGTGCAAACAAATGAGAAGACAAGTGAATGTAATTGTAAAAAAATGTTTAAATGGCGTTCAACGAGTAAAACAAAACTAACACTGGATTCTAACAGCAAATTAAAACTAGTGTCCAGAAAATATCTTTTGGTAAATATTTCTCTCAATTAAAGGCATCCGTATTAGATAGTGCAAAATTTTTAATTAAAGTAATTTAAGTTCAAAACGACATAAAGTCAACTCGTGCTGTAAGCACTATATCCTCCTTGGATTTACTGAAGGTAAGCAGCGGAGATCATGTTCAGTTTTACGATGGGTGACGCATTCAAAAAAGAATGTTCTGTAAGAAATATAAGCACTTTTTTCCAGACAATGCGAATCTTAGATAATAAAAGAATGGGAAGACAAAGGTGTTATTATCATCATGTCAGGCAACCAGCACGGATCACCCTGACCCTCTCTGGCCACCTGTTTCTATCATCCATCGCTCCCTGGAGGTCTTCAAGGCTACATCCTGTATCGACACAGAGCTGTTGTATATGGGTTCTTGCTGGTCGTCCTGCCTTTGCTCGTCCATGTGAAGGGTTCCACGGGAGTATATCGTTTATGAGTTCATCCTTACTTCTCCAGCAGTGTCCTGCATGTCAGGTTCGACTAACTTTGATAGTTTTCGTGATGGTTGGTCGGTGGCCGTATTATAAGAACAAAAATATTAACTTATAATTTCTCACATTGTGTCGTAAATTTTCACGAATGAAAGACAATGATCATCAGTAAGATAAGGCACATCATTAGTTAATTGGTTGATTTTTATAGCATTTTAACCTGTTTGGGATTATTTTGCATCAAGGATTTAAACACATTGAAAGTCTATATTTAGACTTTCTGTGTAGTTCTTTAAGAAATTTCATATTTTTATATATTGCCTTGACTGGCCGTGAACCAGGCGAATAAGGTTGATAGATTCATCTGGTCGTGGATAAAATCAACAAAGTGACTACCGGAAAAAAGTAATGCATGGGCGTGCCACCCAGGGCATAAAGTAATTCACAATGTTTGGGCGTGATACCTGAGGCATAGAATAATGCACAATGCGTGGGCGTGATACTCAAGGCAAAAAGTAATTCACAGTGCATGGGCGTGATAAAAAGTGCATGGGTGTAAACCATGATCAGTGAAAAACAAGCATTACGTGGGTGAAGAGCCGTGGCCATGTGGGTCGCGTGGGAGGTTTAAGACTCTAAAGTCTACAATTTTGACTGAAGTTCAGTTTCCGCTAGTTGTTCTGACTCCCGACAGCTCCTTAATGTATTTAAACTCTATCTTGCCCCACATAAACATCACCGTCAAAGATTATATTTTTATGGATATGTATTCCTCGTGATTTTACACGATCCAGCAGTAGAATACAACAATATGATATCAAGTATTTCTACCGAGTATAAATGATTTGCAAGCAGATTTGTTTGATCCAGAGATTAGACCCCAACAAATATTAACTCTCGGAATCAGAGTGGACCTAGACTAAAAGGCAATGAAGGGGAGACTGCACACTTACGAGATTTTCAGAACTGGAACTTTACCATCAGATGTAATTTAAGGGTTATACCTAGGACACTTTGTGGGGAGTCTTGTCCCTTTGAAAAATAAACATCATATTCTAAGACTGACCGACAAGGTGAGAATTCTTTTGTTTTTATTATGGTTAGCTTGGAAAAATGGAAAGAGAAAAAGACAGTAACAGCCAAGATAGAAAATACCATGAAAACCAAGAGAATATACAACAAAGTCAGTTCTGGGTCAAATGATACAATAGCATTTTGAAACAGTGCTTGCAGTTTGGTATAGATTCATTTCTTTTGTTTATAAATAAACATTTCAGATTGGACCACATAGAACGCTGAGCCGCTCAGCGTCTTGACGTCGTCTGGATGGTGATAAATTCAAAGTTGACAAGACTGAATTGATGCTTCCTATTTTTAGCTTATCTGTCCTGACTGGAAAGCTGTGAATACTACAAAGAATTACATGAAGAAGCTTTATTTGCATCTGACATTTCCACAAATTGAAGAAAAAACAACAAAATCTGGTGGTTTCGTTAGGGATGCTCAGCGTCATTGATGATGTTGATTCGACCACAAAACAAAGTAATCATTTGCTATAAGCTTTTTTTGACGAAACTGTCGTTGCTTTGTGAGAGCAACGTGCATACAGAATTGTATACACACACACACACAAATATATATATATATATATAGTTAGAGAGATAGATGGAAAACCAGTTATATATAGACATGAGTGAAGTGTTAAATGACAATTTCTTTTCGCATATTTACGAGCTTCATCAGTTAAGATGATTGTTCGGCTGGTCAGTTGGTTGGATTTTAAGGTATATCGACCTTGTAGGTTATTTAATGCTATATCCTCTTTACAAACACGCACACACACACACACACACACATATATATATATATATATATATATATATATATAGTTAGAGAGATAGATGGAAAACCAGTTATAGATAGACATGAGTGAAGTTTTAAATGACAACGAAGTAAGAAAGAAAAAGTCAATTTGGTTAATCACAGACCGATTGAACATAAACATACAAGGAGTAAAATAGTGGAAGCCCGATCTTTAAGCGGCCTCACTCCTAAATGAACACACACACACACACATATACATATATATATGTGTGTGTGTGTGTGTGTGAGTGTGTCGTAAAACCCAAAGCTTTATTTCTTTTCGCTTATTTACGAGCTTCATCAGTAAAGCTGGTTGTTCGGCTGGTCAGTTGGTTGGATTTTAAGGCATAGCGACCCTTGCCCGATCCTCTTTACAAACATACGCACACACACACGCTTGCGATATGATATACGCGCGCGCACACACACACACACACACACACATATATATATATATATATATATAGGAATTATAATCGAATATTTTGTATATAAGAATTTTAAACCGAGCCACAGCTTATTCATTTGCTCACAGTTAAATGGTTTCAAGTTATCCTATCGATTACAAATAATTCTTTTTAGTATCAATAATTTGTTTGCTCACAGTTAAATGGTTTAAAGCATTGTTGTTTTGTTTGCACACCGTTAAATAATCTCAGTTAATTTTATTTTACACTAGTAATTCTTTTTAGTATAAATCATTTGTCTGCACAGAGTTAAATTGCTATTTAACACTATTGTCTATCCAAATTTATTCATTCATTTTCACTCAGTTACATATATATATATAGAGAGAGAGAGAGAGAGAATGTTCAACAATGGCCCGGGAGGCCCGGGTTTACTCCTAGGTCAAGTCATCATCATCATCATATCACGCTGGTAGCACGGATATCCCTGACCCTCTCTCGCCACTCCTCCCTATCGTTCATCGCCCTAGGTCGGTCTTCAGGACAATATCCCGTATCCTCACATAGCTGCTGAATGTATGTTTGTGCTGGTCGTCCTGTTTTTGCACGGCCATGTAAGGGGGTCCATAAGAGTACATCTCTTATGAGTTCGTCCCTTCTTCTCCAGCAGTGTCCTGCATGTCTGGTTCGTCTAACTTGAATAGTTTTCGTGATAGGGGGCAGGTGGCCGTACAGTTGGTGTCTTGTGGGGTGTTGCCGCCAGGACTTGTTTAAGATTGCACGTAGCATTCTTGTGTAATTGCCGTCTAGCTTCTTCTCCAGCCGTTTTGTTAGCGTCCATGTAGTGCAGCCATATAGCAGTATCGATGTGACCGCTGCCTGGAAGAAACTGCGTTTCATTTTATCGGTTAGGTCTGATTTCCATATAATCGATAGCCTATTGATAGCTGTCCATGCTTTCGCTAACCTCGTTTAGATGTCCTTTTCGGTTGATTCGACGCTGCTTCCTAGGTAAGTGAATTTGTCTACTAGTTTAAGAGGGGTTCCTTCCAGAGTAGAGATGTCCCCCATTTGATTATAGCACATATATTCAGTTTTGTGTGCATTAACATAGAGGCGTATGCCTGCGGCTGCTCGTTCCAAACTATGCAGTAGTGTTTCGGCTTGGTCAGGTGTATTTGCCAGTATCGCTATGTCAACGGCGTAGTCGGCCTCGGTAATTGTAGTTGCGGGGTACCTTCTGCTTCTTTTCTTCGTCAGTTTGAAGCCATTCTCTTTGATTTTGTCAATAGATGTTCTAAGTACGTAGTCTAGACAAATGATAAAGAGGTACGGAGCCAGCGTGTCCCCTTGTAGTACTCTTGCTACAATGTCGAATTATTCCGTGTCTCCATCTGGTGATCGTACTTTTACTTTAGTGTTTCTATAGAGAATCGTTATTGCCGCTACGGTTTCTTTAGGTATGCCGTACGCTAGTAGGATTTGTTCCATCTTTCCTCTGTGAATGGAATCGAAAGCCTTGGTAAAGTCAACAAATATCAATGTCGCTTGTAGGTTCTTTGCCCTTACACCTTCAAGGATTCTACGGATGGTTAATATTTGTGAGGTCGTAGATCTATTTCTTCGCAAGCCATTTTGGTTTTTTCTAAGTATGTTGTCGATTTTGGGTTCTATGCGGTTTCGTAGTAGGGCATTGTAGATTTTGGCTGCTATGGATGTAAGTGTTATGCCTCGGTAGTTTTTGGCTAATCCGAGGTCCCCCTTTTTAGGGAAGGGGAGTATGCATCCCTTCATCCATCTATCTAACGGATTTTGATTGTATACTGCGTTGCAGTGTCGGAGCACTAAAAAAGTGGTACTTGATATCTCCTTGCTTAACACTCAGCATTATTAGGTACGTATCAAGATTAAAGTGAAGCAATTCAAAGAAAGGAGTGGCGTCCTCCAAAATCTTCATCGTGGTAGCTTTTGAAAAGTGAAACTTCTGGTCGCCCTCAACTACCGTTGCTAAATGTACTTATATATATATATATATATCACAATATAAATTATTTCTTTTCTTTGTTCAATGGCATATCAATCCTCGTGGGTTATTAAATGCTAAATTCCTCCTTGTAGATGAACTCTACAATTTAGATATAACCCAAAACTAATGAAAGAAGCGCAAAAATTATGAAAAATTACGGAATACTTTTTTTTTTTTTACTTATCCTGTTAAATTTTAAAATTAAGCAATCGAATTCTTTCCATAAATCATTAGACTTCGCAGATCTTAAAGTAGATTCGTTTCGTGAAGAATATTAGTCGCATTTAGATAACGTTACACCTCTAGTGAAACATGTCACTTTTATCTGCCGAGCGGTTTTTTCTTTCTCATATATATATATATATATATATATATATATATTACGGGACATTGTGTTTTATATATTCATTAATTGTATCCAGGTTTTTTAATTGACTCGTCATTTGGATAATTTATACCTCGTTTTTCTATTGACGAGAATATATTAGACCAATAAAATCCCGTTTTACGGAAGTAGGTGTGAAGGTAAATTATTAATAGTGTCAGTGAGAAAATGAAAGACGCTTGGAGGTGTCTTGTGTTAGAATGCGCAAAGATCGAGACAACAATGCAGAACATTTATGGAAAATCTAAAAAAAGAAAATTAGAAAATTAGTTATCGTCAGTTAGTTTGTTTTATGGGATATCAACATTTGTAGGTTATTAAATGCCAAATCCATTCTTATACGAATAAACAGATCTCTTTCAAACAATTCAGTTTAGTATACAAAAGCAGTTTCATTTCAAACAAGTGAGTTTAGCATAAGTAGGCAGTTTAAATGTCAAAACAGTTCTATTTTAAACAATTCAGCTTTGCGTAAGTACGCAGTTTAAAGGAATTACGCAGTTTAAAGGAAGTACGCAGTTTAAATGCCCAAACTGTTCTATTTCAAGCAATTCAGTTTAGCATTAGCACACTGTTTAGCTCTACTTGACTCATAGATGGGGCCCTGTCAGGTGTTACCACTCCGAGCCCGAGTGGACCTGGGAGCGGTGGCAATGAAGAAGTACTCTGCATTCCCCAAGGCTTCAGCATTACTGGAACCTCACCATCAGATTGTTTAATGTCATATCCGGAACACTCGTTGTTGGGAGGTCTTACTCCACTGCAGAGAAGCAGTCGGAGAATTTTACAGCCCCAGCCGACTGGGTAGTCAGAAAAAACAGTGAGAGATCTCTTTTTCTAATTAACTTTCACCAAGTCAAATCAAATCGAATTGGTCGTTGCTGCATTTATTTAAGCTATTGTCAAAAGAAATACTATTCATCTTTTAAGTTGTGACTCAAATTAATTCTATACGAAGAATACTTTCAACTATGGGAATGCATTAAGGTGTAACAATTATTCAGACCATAATTCTGACCCAAAAGAAACACTTCTTGTCGGAGAAGCTTAGAATACACTGACTGTGTCCCCAATAGAGGTGTAAGACCCCTAAAAAAGCATATCTGTCTATGAAACACAAGTACATCTGGTTATGAGACTTAAGTTCTGGAGATATGAGAGTGTACATTACCCTTTCGTTTTTCTCTACTCCAAGGTCTAATCTGACCTGAGGTGGCAAAACTTGAGGTAAAACCTTTCAGGATCCCATCTCTGAGTCAAATAGATCTGTTTAAAAATTATTCGTATTTGTGGCAAAACCTATGGTAAAACCTGTTAGGATCCCATCTCTATGTCAAATAGATTTATTAAAAAACAATTCGTATTTCATATGATGGTGAGCAAAAAGTGCTTTCAAGATACACTTTCGTAAAAATGAAAATATGAACGTACAATGGGTGCAGTTCCCTAGATTCTAAGCATAGAATAACCCAGCACCGGTTGACAGGCTATTAAAATCCTTTTGACAATCAATTAAACTTAAGATGGTCTTTTTTTCTTCTTTGCACTGGAATACTAATGATTTTTAAACAGATCAATTTACCAAGTGCGATAGCCAATAGGAAACGGATGGCAAGAGAGATTTAAAGAAATCTATGCTTCAGCCATGCCTTGATGATGATGATGATGATGATGATGATGATGTCCTCTTTCCGAAGAGCCAAACGATTTACTCTAGATTATATTCTTCGTAATTTGATCAATCGAAGGCAACAACAAACAAAAAGCCCCCGGAATTTGTAACGACAATGCACGTAATATTCTCTCACGATATGCTTGAGCCTATGTTTCTTTAATATCGAAACAGAATTCATTACAGTTTGCATAGGAAGCTTTCTTTTGTCCACCATATTAACCGGATATTGCATTTCCAGATTATAGAATTCTCTGAGCGAAAAAAAAAATAGTGTGGGTAATTCTCTAGAGGACTGAAGCATCTTCTTCCGAATGATAAATACAGATTGAATATAGGATTTTGAAAATAGCGTAAATTTAGCAGAAGCCTATGTAATTAAACAGTAAATGTTATCTTCTATAAAGATAGTGTCGGAAATAAAGAAAAGGTATCTTTTTATATGTGTTAATTAAGCCGATTTCTTTTTGGGTTTTGTTAAATAATCTAATTTTTATAAACATCACGAAGATTTCACAATATGCTCCAATCTACGATTTATATACTGGCTCATTGGCTTAGTGGGTAGAGTGTTCGCCAATGGTCTGGGAGACCTGTGTTCAATCCCAGGTTGCGTCATACCAAAGACTTTAAAAATGGCACCTTATTCCTCCTTGCTTAACACTCAGCAATATAAGGTACGTATCAAGGCTAAAGTGGCGCAATCCAGGGAAAGGAGAAGCGTCCTCCCCTACACCTCGTTGTAGTAGCTATTGAAAAGGTAGCCCTCTGGCCCCCCTCGACTAAAGGGAGACAACTTTACTTACTTACTTACATTCTTTAAATCAGTTCAAAAAATTCATGCAATAATGAAAATTACCCAGTTCAGAATATGACGTATAATGCATCCTGATAATGGTGTTTCGATTTATATACATATATATATATATATATATATATATATATATGTGTGTGTGTGTGTGTGTGTGTGTGTGTGTGTGTGTGTATAAAATTTGGATAGCATGGACACAGTGTCAGTAGTGTTTGTCAACAATCAGTTTCTCGTCTATGCGTTCATCACAGCTGAGATACTTTATGTCTTCGCTCTCCAAACTCAAATATACTCAATTAATGATACTGGGTAGCCTTTGTTTAAAAATACGGCAAACTACATTATCAATATTATCATGTTCATGTATATATATATATATATATATTGTTTTCGCTACTTAGCCAGAGATTTAGAAAAAAATCTATATCTGACGGATGTACGTGATAAGGTAGTATGATTGAGAGAATAAGAGACGCTGGGAGTTGTCTTGTGTTAGAATGGTCAAAGATCGAGACAACAATGCAAAATTTGTATGGAAAATCTAAGCATTCACTTGCTTTACACAAACACATCCACACACTCACGCACACACAAACAAGTATAAATATATATATATATGTGTGTGTGTGTGTGTGTGTGTGTGTGTGTGTGTGTGTGAATGTAATAACTACATTCGATAACTACTGTGAAGGAAAATGATGACTAAAATAAATTAGTTAAAGATATCGTTGTCACGAGTTACTCACTTTAGGTATCTTGGGTATGAGCAGATCACGTCCCCAATGTCATCAGCGAATGAAAACTAACCTTAGGTATCAGTGCATCACGATCACCAATTTCATCGGCAAAAGTTTTTTTTTTTTTTCTATAGACCGAAACCATTTCTGAGACAATAAATTCTGAATCATTTCGGATATATTTTCTGACTACAGCGTATAGCAAGTGTAACATACGGCCAAAATATTCAAAATACGAATACGTAAAATAAACAGATGTATAAAACGTTCTCAATGTTTCTAGAATGTTCATACGCATATGCATAGGAATCCGAAAAATACGAAACAATGACGACTCTTTTTTCGTTCAGGTACGAAACTTTTATTACCTTCTTTAAGTGTAGGTTTTCGACACGAGGAGAGAGAGAGAGACACAATTTTTACTATGCTGACTGTTTCATCAGACACAACAAACGCGCGCACGCGCACCCCGCAGCAAACAAACTGCACAGGCCTCACCCAGGTCCGAAAAATCAACTTACTTCGTCTAAGTCCAAATCTCAACTCACTGCTTTTATTCAAAATCACAAAGAATCCCAGCCCATCGCTTCCGGGCATGACATCATTCATATCCCTAGTCTATTTCCTATCTGGGGTTTTTATTGTGATATTTGTGATTGTCACATCCCCCCCCCGCACGTGCGTGAACACCTGCACTCAATGTGTGCACCTAACTAACCCATGCACCAAGTCGAAAGGTTCTTAGCCTAACTAAACCGAAGATATATAAAACGAAAAATGATAATATTAAAAAAAATCCTTCCGCAATTATATAACACAAGTAATATTTTCAACTTTCCCTTGGGTGTTTATACACAGTTTCATTGTACACTGAAATTTTTTAAAAGTTTTCCTGTCCATAATCTGATGTATCCTAAGTCGGCACACAAGCAACCAGCTTCGCTATGAAATCAGCAATCACTGACGACCACGGCAGTTAAGTACAAGGCATAGTCCGAGGTGAAAGGAATTGACTGATCTTTACACTGAAACAATCTCATGAGTTCTAGACGACCAGACTATACCAACTTCTTTCCATACCATGACGAATAAACTCAGCTGTGCAGCAATTTTTAACTGTCTTTTTATAGGCACTCCTTTTATACACTACTGAAAATAGCCCTTATCAGGGCAGACATATTATCTTCATATTGCCTTTATCAGGGCAGAGGTCTCCTGTCATTACGACTGCTCTTTTCAGCGCAAGTCAACTACAACCCGGTCCGACAATAACGAGGACGATGATCTATTAGCGGCCTTACAACTAGGCCGGTTATATACAGCGAATATCCGGAGTAACAAATCAGTTCACATGCTGAAGATACTGGTCGTATTGCCAACAACTTCACTAGTAGTGCAGTGAACTCCTAGCGTCACTAGACAAGTACACAAGCCAACAACACCGCTAAGACCAACGTGACTTCATCAACTTGCTCGTAGCTAACCCTTAAGCACTTTACAAGTATTTCTTGTGAGATAAAATATGGCTTTTAAACTTATTTGCTTTCCTTTGTCATATTTGCCTTTCTTGGGTCATTTCATTTCTTTCATAAGGTTTACGGTATCGACATATTCATCGTCCTCGAAACAATAAACACTTATTCCCTGACCATGTTTTGTCTGTACAGCTTCGCTAGACAAACATTTTATTCTTTAGAATAATGACGGAAAAGTAGATGTAATCGTCACTGGAACAGACCCTGAACATCATCGGTTTAGGAGTTTTTGAAAATGTGCGTGTGCTTATTATTAGAATTTTACTCCTTTGAGAATATTTCTCAACAGCGTTAACCGATGGTTTTCCAATGGAGTTTGAGTTACAGGGCTTTTACAGTCACCAGGATTCTTCTCAATAATCTGGATGCTCTTAATGCTGTAGTTTGGATGGTATCCACTCGTCCTCTTATTTCCATGTCTTCCAGTCCCTTTACCAATCCTTTGGGTATTGTTCCAAGTGCACCGATTACAATTGCTATCAACGCCACCTTCGTGTTTCATAGTTTTATTTTTCAGTTCTCTAGCAAGGTCTAAGTACTCTTTTCCCTTTCTTTTAATTTTACTCTGAGGTCTGATGGGACGGTAAAGTTCATTCTTCGCCAGTTTCTCTTTTTTTGTTGTTGACTATCACATAGTCTGGTCGTTATTATAATCATTTTTCACTCCTAGTGAGTTTTTCACGCCAGTGTTAGATTGTGGTCTTTCACCACCGGAGTCTGAGTGATTGAAAGTCTCCACGTGTCTTTAGCTCACTCCTGAGTATTTTAGCCGATCTTTATAATGCTCTGGCCTGGAAGGTCTTGATTATTCCTCATATTTGCTAACCACCTACTCTTCTTTCCAAGCCTTTGGTTTGGTTTGGTTTCTCTTGTTTAATGGCACATCAACCTTTGTAGATTATTTAATGCCAAAGATATTCACCAAGAATAACAGTAGTTGTACTATTTAACCCATAGCTGGGAGGGGGTTCATACCTTTCCCAAGGATATTTGCCCGAAAGTGAACGTAATAGCGCGACTGGAGTACGAACTCGCGTTCTACGATTCCGCAGTCCATAGCTTGAACCATTACACTACGAGGACACCCCCTTCCAAGCCTTTGGGAACCAACTACAATTAATATCATTAAAACTCTCCACAGCTTTTGTAAGTTATCTATCAAGGTTCAAGTGTTTGTCTATCTTATCACTTTCTTTGATTTTCACTCCGTGATCCACTGTAACAGCAAAATTCACTAGACAGCAGATTTTCTTTTCTTTTTCATCAACATTGGTCTCACCTTCTAGCCATAATTACAAGATCCGTTTGTATCTCAAACCCCCAGAAAATTTTATGCGTCTTAATCAATTAGACGAATTCTGCTTACTGCACATACCATTTGGTGGTATGGTTAAATTTTGATCTCTTTAACAATTCCTCGTGGATCATCATTCCCATTCAATAATGCCTAGTTTTTTTACTCCTTTTGTGCTGGTTTGCTGAATTCACGTTGTTTCTGATGAACCGCTTCATCTACGTCTCCATGTAATCTACACTTGCTATTCGTTTGTTTATTATCAGTTTCTGCTTTAATGCAAATGGTTCTTATTGGAGTTTAATTTTAGCTGATATCAAAAGAGATTCAGTTTTCCCTTATTTCGTCATGTGCAGGTTTTGCTGTGTACAATCTTTTTTGCCTGAAATACGCATACAAATGTTTTTTCTTCCCGTTTCTGTTTTCTAGTTTTTGATGTTTTTTTTCTGCTCGTACTTGTGTTGCCTATTTATGTTACTGGCTATTGTAAGTAGTCTTTCTTTGCTCTTTTTAATGTCGTTTTATTGATACATCAACGCAATGTTCAATGCAGTCGATTCCTCTTCTTCCTTCTCTTGTAGTCCATATCATCTTCAGACGTAAGGTTTAAATCATAGCCATCAATTCTCTAGTCTTCTGGTCCTTTTTGTCTGTGTTCCTCCCTTGTCCATTTTAAGAATGCTCCAGAGCATTCTTACAAAGAGACTTTCCAGGTGTTCATTCCTTTGATGAGAATTCTTCGGCAGAGCTATGTTTCGAGAAATTTTTCTTGTTCTTTTGTTAAATAAATGACTTATAAAACATATTATTTCTATTTTATGATATATTATTTTATAAACATTTTTATTTTTTGATTATAAAACATTGAAAATGAAAAACATATAAAACATCTTAAAAATGCATAAAATATATTATTTTATAAAACGTGTGTTGGGGTGTTTCCCCTACAGATGGACTCGCCCTCATGAGACATGTATCGGCTAAGTTCTCTTCTGCGTAGTCTCGACGAGCCGTCACCAAGAACGGTAATATTCCTGATTATGTTAAGCTGAGGAAGGGTTTCTCCTTGCAATCGTTTATGAATGTACTATTTTCTTTCGATATATTTCTTATCACTCATTTCCGAGTCGTGTTATTATTTGAACCTCCCTTTGACCATAACAACATGTTATTTCTATTTTATGATACATTATTTTATAAAACATATTTTTTTATAATTATAAAACATATTAAAAATGAAAAAATATAACACATTTAAAATATATAAAACATATATTTCTTTTGTTACGTTTCTTTCATCTCTGATTGATAATGTCCGCTTCAAAAATTTATTGTACTTGTATCAAAAGGTTTCCTTTTCTCCAAGTGTTATAATTATAATTATTAGTATCATTTGTTAATTTTCAATTTACTTTCGTTCTTTTTTAGAAACTTACAGCAAGTCTTTATCGCAGATCTAGGATAAAAGAATGTAGTGATTATATGTATTATATATATATCTATGTTTTTTTTACTGACTCTTTTGGGTGACATTTTTCAATCACATTGATATTACTCAGTTGCGCGAAGTATCATTTTGGTATTTCCTATTGGCAAGGTATCTCATTAATGTGTTTCTCTCTCCCTCTTTTGATCATATTCTAGTCTCCCACTTTTACTGACATGATGGTAGTTTTAAAGTACTACGTTTTTATTTCCAGGTCTTTAAATGTACTTAGCCTAATGAATAGAATGTTCGCCAATGGTCTGGAAGACAAGAGTTCAATCCCTGGTCGAGTCATATTGAAGACTCAAAAAATGGTACGTGATGCTGCCTTGCTTAACACTCAGAATTATAAGGTAAGGATCAATGTTAAAGTGGAGCAATCTAGGGAATGGAGTTGCACTACACTTCGGTGTAGTAGCTATTAATAAGGGAGCTTTCGGGTCACCCTCGAATAAGATCACCAACTTTATTTTTATTTTATTATATTCTTTGACTGATAGGTTATTATCTGTTGACAATCACATATCATTGAGAAGATATGTTTTTTCTTTTATAGTTCTTAAACCCAATATTTGGTCAATTGTTCTTAATATTTCTCTCATTTTAAAGAACAATATCCCAGAGGCAGTTGCTCTTTTTGCTTCTGTAATTGGTTTTTGTTGGGGTTTATTCCATTTCATACAATCCAATACTCTAGAGTATTTACATTCTTTTCAATAAATATAATATCCTTTGTTACTATTTTTTTCTATTGGTGTTAGGATTTGGCAGCCAGATACTAAACGTTCAACTGATTCAGAATTTTGTTCTCATAATCGACATATTGGATTTGATCCATTTTTTTTAAAGTTTGCCTGATAATTCCGAGATTAGTTGATTCTAGTACTCTGCTGCTATTATTAACCCCCTTGCTACTCCTCAAGTCTTGCACTTTTCAACCAGCGATTACTTTTTACTATATCCGAATTTCTATTATTTGTTTGTATCGTCGATGTAAGGGGTTTTGTTTCCTGATGGTTTTAAATTGATTTTGTTTTTGTGTTTTTGCTTTTTCTTCATGTTATTTTGCCTCTTTTACTTTATTTTTATCGGTGAGGAGTCGAGTTGTTTAGCAAATTCATTTTTTATATTACAAATTGAATATTTTTTTCCGTTTGCTTCATGCGTTTTCACTAATTATAGCGTCCAATTTGTCGTAGTGCCAAAGCTTTTCTTTATCCTATAGTGATTGTTTTGTAAAATAATTCTATTTTGTTTAAGCCACGACCACTCTTTTCTCTCTTGATGTAGGCACGTTTAATATATGCTCCTAGGTAATAACGTCCACTTTATCATATTAACACTGTACGACTCTGTAAGTATTGCTAATGTGTTAATTGCTTGAACTTCCCTTGTTGGATTCAATTCTGTTCTTAAAATGCCTTTTATTCTTCGATAGAATTATTTTCTTTCTTTTTATTTATTTATATGATTGATACAATTGGCTTCGTTATTTCTTAAATATTTAAAGGTTTTATTTGTTTTCAACTCTGTAATTTCTGTGTTTATATTCACAGCCTGTCTGAAGTTATTATGCTAAACAAACCTCAATAACTCAAATAGTTCTGAACCAATTTCTACCTTCAGTAAAATGCTTAACTAAATTTTCAGCCATTTTGAATTCATAGTTTTTTAGATATTGGGAATTTTACGAAAAAAAAACTGACTCAAGTTAGCTTGCTGATTTAACTAATATTAGTTTTAACTCATCAGAAATCTAATACTATCTTCTTTTTTTCTTCTTTTTTCCATAAAACATGATTGAACACGAGTAAAGAGAAAGATCTAACAACAACAGAAAAACAGAAAATAACAAATTTATTGAGCGAGAGAATGTTCACTTTGAAGAGATCAAAGGAGCTTTGCTGTGATCATCGAACGATAAAGATGACTTAAGAATGTATAACTAAATTGAGAAATTAAAGCAGAGGAAAAGGCTTTGAGAACCTGCTTCCAAGTCATAGAAAAAAAAAAACTACTTTTGATAAGCTCTCGGATTTTTAAAAAGGCTCGAATTGTGGGAGTCAAGAAGGACATGAGAGTAGAATACTTTGTGAATTGGGATCAATAAAAGAATCTTTTGGAAACCTCCTTTCACAAAAGCAGATATTTTAAACCGGGTCCACCATGTTGGCTATCAATAGAGCACTTGTTGATCATGGTACTTAGATCTGTAGTCCAACGCTAATCTCGATTTGGATCGGTCATTTTTCATGGGGAGTAAAATGTGAATATACCAGACTCAGGGTTGATTATTATCAGTGCTCCTATCACGGATGAGGTCTGCTGTTCTTCACCCTTCCGCGGGCCACAAAAAGATACTTATAACTTTAAAATAGTTACAGTCACCATAACACTTTCTTCTTGAATTTTGGGCTTGATACTATACTTTTAAGCTCGGAAACGTTGATTTGTGATCTTTTGAGGTCACAGGACTAATTAATTTGTTGCTTTTGGATTTGCTTTGTTTTTCCCCCATCCCCCATTCATTTTCACTTTTTGGATGTAGGATTCTAAATTCAATTGAAGATTACAGCATTACGCATATTAATTTGATAATAAACACAGATACAAAACCAATTTGAGATAATATAGCGAAAAGTTTGAACTTACAATTGGTCGCATTCCGCTTTCTTAAACTTTCTACGTAGAGTAATTCCTTCTCTTTATATTCTGGGTCAGACTAGGATAATTATTTTACCATACATTTAAATTCGGTAGTGTTCAGTTTTGGTCTTCTGGAGTGACAGGACATTATTATTATTATTATTATTATTATTATTATTATTATTATTATTATTCTACTACTACTATTTTAGAGTTTTCACATTAGCGTCAGCTGATGGTTTTTCACTGGAGTTTGAGTGACAGCAAGTCTTCTCAAGTCTACAGGACTCTTCTCAGTATCCAGGCCGTTTTCATTAATGCCGTCGTTTGGATGGTCTCCACTCGTCTGCCAACTTCCAAATCCACTGGGCCCTTTAGTAATCCTTTAGTTACCGTACCAAAAGCACCAATCACAATTGGCAAAATCGTCACCTTCATATTCCATAGTTGTTTTTTTTTCAATTCTCTAGCAAGGTCGACGTACTTATTCTTCTTTTCACATTCTTTCATCTTTATTCTGTGGTCATCCGGGACAGCAATGTCGACTATTTTGCAAATTTTCTTTTTTTTTTTTTTTTTTTGTTGTCGATTATAATAAGGTCTGGTCTTCTGGCCGAGATTTTGTGATCCGTTTGGATGTCAAAGTCCCATAGGAGTTTTTATGTGTCATTTATTCGACAGGTGTTGGGTTGTGCATTATTATTATTTACTCTTTGAAAGTTTTTCGCATCAGTGTAAGCTGATGCTTCTTCACTGGAGTTTGAGTGACAAAAAATCTCTTCAAGTCTCCAGGACTCTTCTCAGTATTTTGGCCGTTCTCTATAATGTAGTAGTTTGGATTGTCTCTACTCATCTTCTTAAGTCCAAGTCCTCCAGTCTCTTTAATATTCATTTGGTGACTGTACCAAAGCACCAATCACGTTTAGTATAATTGTCACTTGAACCTTCCATAGTTTTTTTCAATTCCCAAGCAAGATCCAGGTACTCATCCTTCTTTTCACTTTCTTTCAGTTTTATTTTGTGGTCAGCTGGGAGAGCAAAGTCCAAAATTTGGTCCGGTTTTCTGGCTGAAATTATTATTATATTATTTACTCTTTGAGAGTTTTTCACATCAACGTTAGCTAATAGCCATTCACTGGCGTTTGAGTGACAGCAAGACTCTTCTAGTCTCCAAGACTCATCTCATTATTCAGGCCGTTCTCAATAATGCTGTAGTTTAGATGGTCTCAATTCGTCCGCCAACTTCCAAGTCCTCCAGTCCTTTTAATAATCCTTTAGTTACTGTACCAAAAGCACCAATCACAATTGGTATAATTGTCTATTATTATCATTTTACTTCTTGCTTGTTTTCCCACCAGTGGAAGGTGGTGGTCCTTCTCTTAAACCTGAGTGACTGCAAGCTCTTCAAGTCTCTAAGATTCGCCTGAGGGATCTTGCCGATCTCACCAATGCTGTGGCTAGAATGATATCGCTCCTTCTTATTTCCAGTTTTTCCAGTTTTTTTTCCAGGTCTTTGGAGACCATTCGAAGGGCACCAACAATGATTGGTATCACCATCACCCTCATCTTCCACAGTTTTTTTTTTTTGTTTTTCTTATTTTTTTTTTTTTTTTTTTTTTTTTTTAGAGCTGGGTTGTTCGCTGATTTTGTTTTCGTAACCATATCTACGCCTTCTCGTGTACAATTTCGCCAGTTTTTCGCAGTACATATCAATCCAGCTGTTTTTCATCCATTTTGTATATTATTATTATTATTATTATTCAAAATTGACTTTTTTTCTCAGCACTCTTAGCCGATGGTTTCTCATCAGTAAGTTTCCTCAAGTCCCCTGGACTCTTTTCAGTATTGTAGCCAATCTTGATAATTTTGTGGTTTAGATGGTCTCCACTCGTCCTCTTATTTCTAAGTCCTTCAGTCCCTGCGTTACTCCTTTTGGTAACCGTACTAAGAGCACTAATCACCATTGGTATCACCGTCACTTTTAGATTCCAGTCTTTTCAGTCCACTAGCAAGGTCCAGGTACTTATCCTTCTTTTCGCTTTCTTTCAATTTTACTCAGGGGTCAGCCGATTCAGTAAAGTCCACAAAGTTTTCTTCTTTTTTTTTTTTGCTGACCATTGTTAGGCCTTGTCGTCTGGGTAGATTAAGTTATATGTTTGTATCTCAAAATCCTAGAAGAATTTGTGTGTCTCATTTTCCAGTACGGATCCTGGGTTGTGCATGTAAGAGCCAGTCACCTCAAGTTTCCAGGACTCTTCTCAGTATTCGGTCTGATCTTAATAATACCGAAGTTTGAATGGTCTCCACTTGTCCTCTTATTTCCAAGTCATCTAGTCTCTGGTTTCTTTGGTTTCTTTGTTTTAATGGCAGATCAACTCTTTTTAGGTTATTTAATGCCAAAGCCATTCTCCTAGAAGAACAGTAGTGGTACTATTTAACCCATAGCTGGGCATCTAATCTCTGTACCAATCTTTTGGTTTCTTTTCCGAGTGCACCATTTACAATTGGTATTACCGTCACTTTCATATTCCACTATTATTATTGGTATTATTATGAAAAAAATCATCACGGAAGGGTAACATTGGCTGTGATTGATTCATGATATTATCGAAATTTAGCAGATTATTGTGAAAAATACTGGAATAACCCGGTCTACTTTAATCTTTAATTGAAAGTAAATCTTTCAATTTATCAATATTCTGTTCTATCTTAATATTAATTTCGCTAAAAATGGGAGCATATCAAATACTCCAGATCTTGTTTTTATTGTTCGGTAATGTGAAAATTGTTTCAACTTCATACATGGCCGCTTTAATTTGGTTTGTGTTTTTTTTATTATATGGGATATTTCCCAGTAAAAATAATCATTTACTTTATTTTTCCAATTTAAAGAAGTGTTGATGATGTCGTTTATTTTCATTGTTCAAAGGTTTACATATATTCTCTTTTTATCGTTTATATATTCTCTTTTTTATAGTTTATATATATATATTCTCTTTTTTATGGTTTATATATTCTCTTTTTCATGGGGTCTATCTATTCTCTTTTTATGGTTTATATATATTCTCTTTTTAAGCGACCTTGACAGTACTCTCGTGTATTTTTGTGTCATATTCATCAGGTTTTCTCAAATAAAATTTCTGAATGATTTCATTATTTGTTTGTTTTGTTTCTATCTTTTTTGTTTTTTCAATAATTACCATGGAATGAATATCTAAAGATAACACCAATATATTCAATAGATTCAAGAAACTACACAATCTCTCTCTCTCTCTCTCTCTCTCTATCTATCTATCTATCTATCTATGTGTATATATATATATATATATATATATATATTGACCGAAAGAGGGATTCGAGGTATAATAGTTATCGTCGAAGAAATTGGGTACAGAAACGCAGGTTCAAATTTTGGACATATATATATATATATATATATATATATATATATATATATATATATATATATATATATATATATATACTCAGTTCTTTGCTTTTAATCTTGGATATTATAAAGTAGAGTAGTAAATTAGTTTAACAGTGTTTTGTTTTATGTCTTTACGCTATCCGTTACTCATTGGCAGGATAGGACACGAACAATTTTTAAGCGGAATAATTTTTTTTTCTTTCTGTCTGGTAACACATGCAACTTTTTTATTCAATAGCTGACGGACAAGAGAACCAATGAATTCATATATTTTCCAAGTGTATTAGCGAAAAGTGAAACGCAAACAACCTCGTATTTGAACTCTTGATGTATCTTTGCTCAACTTCTCCATACAAAGAATAAAATAATATACAATGGTATTAGAATGAAGACAGTGACGAAAATCAAACTGATATGTTTTGCTTGCGTCATCCACATGCAAATTTTTTTTAAATTGAAAACGAATTTTACACGGCAAAAGAAAAAAGCAGAACATTTTTGTAGGGTGCAGTCAATTGTAATTTAGAAATTAAATTCTGATGGCACTGGTGAAGACTCTATGAATATTAGTGTTTTTATAATTGTGGTGATTATAGAAATATAATGACAAATTAGTCTAATTGGTAGAGTGTTCGCCACTGGCACGGGAGACCGAGGTTCAACACCAGGTCGAATCATACGAAAGACTCAAAAAATGATACGTGATGCCTCCTTGCTTAACATTCAGCATTATAAGGTACGGATCAAGGGTAAAGTGGAGCAATCCAGGGAAAGGAAATGTGCCCTCCCCTATACCTCGGTGTAGTAGCTATTAAAAAAGGAACCTGCAGGTCGCCCTCGACTACGATCACCAAGTTATTGGCTCATTTCTGTTGGTTTATTTGTGGTTTATATTTACTTCTAACTTATTTCTTCTGTTTAATAAAATATCAAGATAGTGATTAGTTTGTTTCTTCTTTATAAGTGAATACGAGGGTTACTTGGATTATGTTGGATTTTTTCGATGAGATTTGATGATTTTGTTTTATGCGGATATGCAAGTTGATAGTGATTTGTTGATTGATAAATTTTACGGCATTTCAACACATCGAAGGTTCAAGCTTACCTATAATTACGGAAATGGTGTTCATTGTACGTTCATATTTACATTTTTGTATTGTTGTTACTTATGGGGATATTTGTTGTTACTTTTGTTATTGATTTTTTGTTGTTTTTGTTTTTGGCTCTTTTTTCTTTGGTTTTTTAGTAGGGGTTAGGTGAACACGTTTCTTTCGAACAGGAATAATATCTAAATAGTTCTATTTGGCACTGATATGGAACCTTTACCTTTACAACCACTCCGAGTCAAAGTGGAGCTGGAAGTAATGCAGTAAAGTGTTACTCCACATCACTCCATAGATCTCTAGAACAAGAACCTTACCATCAGGTGCTGTTCAGGGTTAAAATCAAGACATTCCTTTTTGAAGTGTTCTTACCCTTCAGTAGGAGATGCAGTCAGCATTTTATCAACCCCATCGACAAGGCTGATAAAGTACTGCATTGCTAATATATCAGAAGTAGTTCGAATATCAGGATATAGTAAAATTGCCGACCGTAGTCGAGGGCTACTCGTATTCTCCCTTTTCCTTAGCGACTTCACCGATATATAGGGGAAGGCTCGACTCTTTTCCAAGGATTGTTCCACTTACCCTTGATCCATACCTTATCATGCTGAGGGTTAAGCAAGGAGGCATCAAGTACCATATTATGTATATAAGTGAGTAAAGTTGGTGACCGTTGTCAAGGGTGACGAGAAGGCTCCCTTTTTATTAGCTACTACACCGAGAGAGCGTTACTTCTTTCCCTGGATTGCTCCACTTTTCCCTTTTCTGTACCTTCAAATGCTGAGTGTTAAGTAAGGCGGTATCAAGTACCATTTTTTAAGTCTTTGGTATAACTCGACCTGGAATTGAACTCCAAACTCACTGATCATTGGGAACACGTTACCTACTAGGTTAATGGACCGACCTACCTATGTAGTGTCTTTCCATTTGAATGTTAGATGCATTACAATATTTTAAGCAAGTTATCGTAAGTTCACAAGAAGCCATATATATATATATATATATATAGAGAGAGAGAGAGGAAGGGAGATATGGGTCTTGTTTTTTTTTTTTTTTAATTCTTTTCATTAGACTTTAAGAAATTTCAGCACATTGATTTCTCAAGCGATTTCACTGAGAATAAATTCTCATGAATTAAAATCGAGACACGCCGCTTATATAGAAGAGACGAATTCTTTTTGAATGAGGAGGTCAAATGATGGCTTTTTCTTTCTTTCTTTCTTTCATTCTTTCTTTCTCTTTTTTTTTTTTTTTTTTTTTTTTTTTTTTTTTTGGTAATGGGATAACCATTATGACACTGTGCCAGTTATATTTCGGAACTTTCCTGATTTTAGAAATCCTAAAAGGAGATTATACCGAACATCAATACCTTTTTTTCCAGTCATTATGTTTATAATGATAAATGTGCTAGTCGTGTCTACCAATTTCTTACGCCTTTGTTACTGTGTGAATCTTCGGAAAGAGGAAACTCGCTTATGGATCTGAAGAAAGAGTAGCCTAAATTCCTTTAAGAAACTGTTAGAAAGAAAAACCTTAGTTTCTAGCTGAATTACTTGGTTAGTCAGAAGATGATGAACTATCCAGCTAAAATAAAATCGAGAAGGAGCCAAGAAAATCAAACATGCAGACCTTTCATCGATCGTTCAGCTTTGCGCCCGAACATAGTTGGCTGCATGCTAAAACTGCGTTTTCTGCTGGCCAAATATAGAACTCTTTTGTATCTAAACGTGCTGGTATAGGCATTACGGCTACTGACTTTGAGAGAGATCAAGTAGATTTTTCCTGTCCTTATACCTCGATGAACAAAGGAAGAGGATTAACGTGACACGATGGGTGGCATTCGTTTCTGTGGGTGTGGATGTCAGTCAGAGAATCCCTTTATCTATTTGGGTGCGAAACCCACACAAAGGACTTACGCGCGAGATCTCCCATGAGACCGGAAGAGGATGAGGGAAGGAAGGTCCTAGAGCTGAAGGGAAGGAGGCAGTCAGAAGAAGAGAACATAAGGACACAGTCAGCAGAAGAGAACAGAAAGAGACAGAGAGCGGTCAACAGAAATCAGCAAGGCGGCTGCTCGAACCTGTTGACTCGAGCCGGGTTGACCAACACGAGAAAATGAATCAGCATTCCAAGTGGTTTTGTGGGAATTTTGCTTGAGTACACGCTCGAGTTAGCTCACAGAAACACAGCATGCCAGGAAAGTGTCACAGACTTCTTTCTGGCGCTTGGAGCTAACTCAAGCCAACTGGTTGTTTGTTCGTCTTTTCTTCTACCCTCTCGGTTGTGTATTTTTGTGTTGGTAAAGGAATGTGAAATACCCTTGGCCAGAGATGAGAAAAACCACTAGACGATTCTAATGGCCATGAGTAGTTTGGTTGGTTGAGATAGTGGGGGTCGGCTGATGGTGTATTGTCACATTAATATTTGCCGGTATTCATCTTTTGTTTTTCTTTTTTGTTTGTTTGTTTTTTGTTTTTCTTTTTTGAGTTGTGACTGCTAAGGTCTCCAGTTGAAAATCTCAACTTAGATATGTTGAACAAAAGTTTATCAAATTCGGAGTTGGTAGCGAATTGGCGTAGATGATGTTCTTTGCCTTTTCGTTGACAAACCCTTGTCGAACTAAATGTGGCAGTGCATCAAACATTATTGAAAAACATGTTCTTCCAAGAGCATCTTCTGACTCTTGGTCCAACTTTAAGATTCTGCCAAAATGGTAAAATCATTCTTCGAAGCTGAAACGTCAGGGTTATGGTATGACCCACCCAAAGACTAGATCTCAACCAAACTTAGAAACTTTGGAAGGTCATTGATATTACAGTTTGAACAACAAAATCAGCTGGAGTGACTGAATTGTAGTAGAAACTGCGGGAGGAATAGATTCTTCCTGTGTTCTTTAATGGCATGTCAACTTTATTTGGTTATTTAATGCCAAAACCATCCTTATAGATGAACATTTAACCAATAGCAGGGTGGGAGGAGATAAGGGGATTCTCCAAGATTATTAGTCCGAAAGTGAACGCAATAGTGCATATGGGGTTCGAACTCACTTACTAAAATGTTGCAGTCCAGAACGTTTACCACTACTCCACGGGGACTCCCAAGAAAGAAATGGGATAAAATCATTGTCTCACAGAGTGGAAAATTAGCAAAATCGTATCGGGGTAGATGTGAAGAAGTAATTGAAAGCAATGGCCTGTATATATATTATCAATATTCTGTGTCAATATTAACCAGGACACCTCATGGATTATGTCACTGCCTTGCTAAAATCCTGATCTCTACTCACTTGAAAAGCTATGAAAAACCATTCGTGATAACCTTACAGTAACGAAACAGCTGACAGTGGCTGATTTGTGGCAGAAGCTGCAAGTGGAATTGTTGTATATTGAACCGTTGGACAAGCAACGAAAAACTCGTAAATATTCAAAAATATAATTTATATTTTTATTCTTCGATAGCGACGTTTGTGTGAAGTAGGAATACAGTCAGAGAGAGTTCACACATATCTTTCTTCTGTGGTGGGAAACCTTTTTGTGAAATAGTGCGACGGCCGGAGAACACACACGGGAGAATCAACAGGTCTGCTTGAGTGACCAGCGGGTCTCTGCCTTCCGTCCAAAATTACAGACCTTATATTGTCTTTCAATTCCCGCGTATTTCTTGTTTATGGCTGGTTATCGGAACTTACATAGTTTTTTTTTTTTCCGGTAATTTGTTGATCTTATCTGCGAACGGAAATATCTGTCATTCTATCCACAGACCATAAATTACATTCACTCCTTTGTCCTTTATTTTTCTCCTACCTGTGAAACCACTTTGTTGATGTTATCTTGCGATCACATTGAATCTGCTAAGTTCATCCCCGGCACTCCGTCACTAACTAAGCTAGTATATTACAGAATAAACAAAATTACACTGGCACAATGAGTCCAATTAGTGAAATTGTATGGTGGAAGATGTGTAGAACTAATTAAAAGTCTCAGCCTGAATATATCTGATTAATATCTTGAGTCAATATCAAATCGAGAATGTTATTAATTTAATTAACGATGTATTTATAATTTTGTTTTCTAATTTTTGCCAAGTCCCCTTTTTGTAAATAATGTTTTGTCTTATCACATTCTTTGTGAAGGTAACGTACCTGGGCATTGGAAGAGCGCACGAACGTGTCTGGCTTGTAGAGTGAAAACCGATATGGCTGCCTCGAGCATATTTGACGAGGGGAAATCTCGAACCTGCGAGAGGTAATTTGCACGTGTACAAATTGTTACGAGATCTCACAATAATACAAATACGCACGGTAACGGCTGAATGGGTGATTTTTTTTTTGTTCTGAGTGCATTTGCCCGACGAACGTGTTACATCGCAAGGAAAGAGAAGGAAGGAAAGAAGGAAAGAGAAGGAAGGAAGGAAGGAAGGCGAGGACCTGAAGGAGAGAGAGAGAAAGAAGGAAGGAACAGCTACTGAGAGAGAGGGAGAAAGCGTGACACTAACAACCGTGTCCTCTCTTGAATTAATACAAGAATCAGTTTCCTGTTGCCTTTTACGCCCGCTCTTGACAACATTCTTTAACCTCAGTTCGTTTTTATGCATTTTTTTTCATAATTAGAAGTTTGTTTTTAAAGAGTTGAGGGTGCTTTCCTTGATGATTTAAAAATCTCCACCTGTTTCCTCTCTCCGAAAACACATTATTGGAATCTTTCCGACGTAGTCTTCCTAATATTAGTTCTGCTTTTCTAGTAAATATACTCCTATAGATATATTTAAAGTCTTCCTCAATCACCAGGGGAAATTCCAAAAAGGTGTTAACAGTGATTGTGAATGTGTTGACGCTCTAAGAAATTATTTTAAGATACTTCCGTAGAGATGTTATTTTTTTATCACTTTGTATTTTCTACAATTTCTATCTTCATTTTATTTTAAGAAAAAACATGTCTATTCATTTATCCATTTACCAAACTTATTTTGTTTAGTTAATTGTTTCAAGGTTTTAATTGATTTCCATTTTAAATTAAAATTTAGTTTTTATTTAATTTACCAATATTTTATGTATTTTTCATAAAACTGCAGTTCTAATTACCGTTGCTATCATTAATATTAGCTTAATAATTATAAATAGTTAATCCATAACACTGGAATCATTTTTTTTTGTTTTCTGATATTGGATGTTTTTTGAATGTACTGGGGTTAACCAATAGCGTTACACACAATTCATATATCATAATTTTCAATAAAATATGCGTATCAAAATTCGGCTGAATGAGATTTATTTGTTTCTTGAAGATGTTTGCATATTTTTCACAGGTGCTTATAGTTCAAATGAATATAAAAGGAAACAGAAAAACCGGGTTGCTTCATTTAAATTGTTGGTGCATTACAATCTTATATATATAGTTATCCACAGACGGACTGTTTCGTTGTATCACAACATATGCTTCAAGCCGAGATTGAAACCCGACTAACGTAAAGTCAGCTAGATAACTAGATAACTTACCCCAGAGCCATCGTCAATCTCAGCGTAAGCCAAGGAATTTTTTACGTATACATTTTTTAACATATACGCTATCGGCTACCGGGATGCTCAACTCATGAGAAGAGCATTGCATTTCAGCGTATGTAGCAGCCGGCAAAATTGAAAAAAAAATCAACAAAACGTCATTTGGCTATAATAAATCTATTTCAGTTGGCAAAGATAAGCCAGCTTCTTCAGATAGCTATTACACAATGGAGAGGAAAACATTATATTTTTAATGGACTTTTACTCGTTTAAAAAAAGGAGTTGGGAATAAAAAGATACGGGTGACAAGCTAGTGTTAAAAACGGTGGTAATGTCATTGTATGGTGTCATATACCATTATATATAAAAATTTTACACAACTCAAAAAAGCCTCAGCAAGTAAAATCTTGTCAATAAATTAATTCATTTTATTTTAAGAAAAAACATGTCTATTCATTTATCCATTTACCAAACTTATTTTGTTTAGTTAATTGTTTCAAGGTTTTAATTGATTTCCATTTTAAATTAAAATTTAGTTTTTATTTAATTTACCAATATTTTATGTATTTTTCATAAAACTGCAGTTCTAATTACCGTTGCTATCATTAATATTAGCTTAATAATTATAAATAGTTAATAAATTTATTATTAGTCATTTAAAGTAACTTTCATGACAATTATTGCTAATTTATTATTATTATTATTATCATTGATATTATTATTTACTCATTAGAGTTTTTCACATTAGCATAAGCTGATTGTCTTTCACTGGAGATTGAGTGACAGCAAGTCTCCTCAAGTTTCCAGGACTCTTCTCAGTATTCTGTCCGTTTTCACTAGTACTGTTGTTTGGATGGTCTCCACTCGGCTTCAAACTTCCAAATCCTCCATGCCCTTTAATAATCCTTTAGTTACCGTGTTAAAAGCACCACTCACAATTGGCATTATTGTCACCTTCATGTTTCACAGTTTTTTCAATACTCTAGCAAGGTCGAGGTACATATCTCTCTTTTCACATTCCTTCAGTTTTATTCTGTGGCCAGCCGGGACAACAAAGTCGACAATTTTGCAGATTTTCTTTTCTTTTTTTTTTTTTTTTTTTGTTGATTATTATTAGGTCTAGTCTTCTGGCCGAGATTAGGTGATCCGTTTGTATGTCCAAGTCCCATAGGAGTTTGTGTGTGTCATTTTCAAGGACAGGTGCTGGGTTGTGCATATATCATTTGTTGGCATGGTCAAATTTAAATTTCTAGCATAAGTCCCAGTGGATCACCTTGCCCACCCAGTCGTGTGTAGCCTTCTACTCCTTCTGTGCCAGTTTGCTGCATTCGCTTATTATGTGATTGATGGTTTCATCTCTGTCACCACAGAGTGTACATTGCTATTTTGTTGCGTCTTATCTATCCTCGCCTTGATATGATTGGTTCTTATGGCGCTGTTTTGTGCTGCCATTAGGAGAGATTCTGTTTCTCTCTTAAGGTTTCCTTTTCTTAGCCATGTCCAGTTTGTGTCGTGTAAGATGTTGTTTATTAGTCGTTTAAAACGCCCATGGCGTTGTTTTTCTTCCCATTTTTGTTTTCTAGTTTTTGTCATTCTGTAATTTATTGTGTTGTCAGTATTGTTTCTGATGACCATAATCAGTCCTCTTTCCTGTTTTTCTATGTAATCTTCGAGTCGTTGTATGGATGTGTCAACGCTGTCTTCGATGCTGGCAAGTCCTCTTCCTCCCTCTTTTCTCGGTACATATAGTCTGTCAACGTCGTCTTTGGGATGTAATGCCTTGTGCATGGTCATTAGTTTTCTAGTTCTTTGGTCCGTTTGTCTACGTTCCTTTCTGGTCTACTTGAGAAAGGGTCCCGAGTATCTAACGAGGGTTACAGCCCAAGTATTTATTCTTTTAATAAGGTTTCTGCTGGAGAGCTTTGTTTCGAGTGGTTTTCTAGTTCTCCTGAGATATTCTTTTTGAATTTTGTTTTTTATTTCGACTTGTTTGAAGGTGTCAGACTCCAAGATTCCTAAGTATTCGTAGGTCTCGTTTTCTGCGAGGTTTCTGATCTTGTCTTGATATGGTAGTTATATTCCGTCAGTTAGATGTCGTTTGCCACTTTTCATGACGAACAGAGCGCATTTTTCAATGCCGAATTCCACCCCTATGTCTTATTCTGTGTTTATTAGGGTTTCCAGTTCTTTTTCATTTTTGGCAAATAGTCTAATGTCATCCATGTACATTAGGTGATTGATCTTTTCTTGAGATCGGCTAAATTTGTATCCGGCCGTGCATTTTCTGAGCATGTGGTTTACTGGCATCATGGCAATTATGAATATTAAGGTCGACAGTGCATCTCTTTGGAAAATTCCTCTTTGGATCTTTGTTTCAGCCGAGCTTTTTCCACCTGCTGTTTATTCAACTCTCCAGTTTTCGATTAAGTTTATGGTTTTGTGTGATATTTTGTACATTTTGAGACAGTTTATAATCCAGCTTTGCGGAACCATATCATATGGCTTTTTATAATCTCTCCAGGTCATAGTTAGTCTTTTTCGTCTGTTCTTGCTTTCATTTAGGATGTGTTGATCTATGTCGAATAACTCTGCTGTGCCTCTGGATCCTTTCCGGTATCCTTTCTGTTCGCCAGGGAACAATCCATGGCTTGTTAGAAAGTAGTATATCACTTCCCTTATTTGCGCTGTTAATATTTTCCACATCATCAGTAAACCAGTTATGGGTCTATAATTGTTTGGAGCAGTTCCTTTACTTTGGGTCCTTTTGGATCAATGGGGTCTTTCCTTTGGTCATCCAGTTAGGTACTTGTGCATCTTGTAGGCATCTGATCATTTCTAGTGCTAGTCTGTCGTGAATGGAGGTGAATTTCTGGGACCAGAATCCATGTATTCCATCCTGTCCGGGCGTTTTCCAGTTTTATATCTTTTTAGTGTATTTTTGAGTAGTTCGATGTGTATTTCCGCTTTGGGGCCTTCCTCGAGTCCTTCTAGTTCTCTTGTCATATCGTTTATCCATTCAGCCTTTTCGTTATGTGTTTTTGGTTGCCATATTTTCGTCCAAAATTGCTCGGTTTCTTTGGCGTCTGGTTGTTGGTATGTTTTTGTGTCATGCCCTCCCAATTGTTGATAGAATTTTCTTTCGTTGTTTTGGAATGTCCGGTTTTGTCTGTATTGTTTCGCCCTTTGTCGATATCTTCAGTCTCCCTTCTTTCGCCAGAACCTTCCGGTTTATTTCCTCAAGTTGTACTGTTATTTTTTCTCGTGTTTTCAATTCCATTTTCTTCCCACATATTCAAGGATCTTTCTGTTTTACCATTTTGGCCTGTTTTCGTAGATTTTTTATCTGGGTTTCCAGTCGAACTTCCCATCCTGGTTTTGATGGTTTCTTCGTGCTTTTATGGGGGCCCCAATTTTCTCACATGCTAATTTCGCCCCTGCATAGATTATATCATTTAACTCAGTTATATTATTTGTTGATATGTAAGGTATTATTTGATTTATTTTCTTTGTTTCAGTTTTAAGTGTTCTCCATTCTATGTTTCTTAATGATGGAAGGGTGGTCTTCACACTATTCATAATTCTTTTTAGGTTTTCTAGATTTGTCTGTTGTTCTTGTGATAGTGTTTCTGTAGGGTTATTATTATTATTATTATTATTATTATTATTATTATTATTTCATATAACCAATAATCTAATTAGTATTACTGATACCACTAATTGTATTCTATTATTGTTATCACTATCTGTTTTTCTATTATTAACCTTTTTCATATAAGCTGAGATCTATCTTTACCGTGGCATTTAAATATGAGTTCATTACGTTTATTTTTATTATCTATCTATTTATCTATCTATCTTAAAAGTGTTTCAGTTTTTTGGTACGTGCTAGTCTGAGGTGTGTATACATCGTGACTGAAGCAGTTCAAGCTATGAAGTGTTGTCGCTTTGGTTGATAGTATCGTGGTAGGAGGTGCGCAGACAGGTTGTACCCATCGCACAGGTGGACATCCAACGTAGTCTAGTTCGGGAAACCATGCTTTACGTTTTCCAGCTGGGTCGTTGTACTGCTGTGAAAGCAAACACCGAGTATCTTAAAGATCTTAACTTCAAAACCTCCGCAAAAACATCTGGAGCTACCAAATTGTGCTTCAAGTTATGGAAACATTGGTGAACACCTTACCCACTCGGTTAATGGGTCGACCTACCTATGCAGTGTCTTTCCATTTGGATGTGAGATGCATTTCAATATTTTACGCAAGTTATCGTAAGTTCACAAGAAGCCATATATATATATATATATATGTAGAGAGAGAGAGAGAGACAGAGAGAAAGAAAGAAAAATAGCGTGCAAGAGACGGGGAACAGGGGAGATATAGCTCTTTTTTTTTAATTCTTTTCATTAGACATTGGAAATATCAGCACATTGATTTCTCAAGCGATTTCACTGAGAATAAATTCTCATGAATTAAAATCGAGACACGCCGCTTATATAGAAGAGACGAATTCTTTTTGAACGAGGAGGTCAAATGATGGCTTTTTCTTTCTTTCTTTCTTTCTCCTTTTTTATTTATTTATTTATTTATTTATTTTGGTTCCTTCGGAATAACATTCAATCATCTTTCTATTGACTCAAAAAATCAAGACTTGAAAAAGAAAACTAACAGTAAAAAACTTAAAATAAAATGAAATAAAATAAAATAAAAACAGAAGATACACAAAAATCGAAAAAAAGAAGTGTTCGTTCGTATCATTCCACCGGAGAATATAACGATATTCGTTTTTATTTGTGTGAAATGAAAAGAGAGCTCTTCTTACAAAGGAGTTACCTTTGGTGATATTTGTTAGAGCAATTTCTTTAGCCCATGTTTCACGCGATTTTTTCAGCTCTTTCTATCTATTTTCTCTACCTCTCTTTTTAGATCTTTATATAATTTTCTCTATTGCAATACCGAAATACAACTAAAGCGCCAAGATTTTGTAAGCGATTGTTTATTACGCCAG
>OY757912.1:94451650-94454150 GCA_963585895.1 Sepioteuthis lessoniana
CCTGGCTTTTCACTCAGCAATATAAGGTACGTATCCAGGGTAAAGAGGAGCAATCCGAGTAAAGGAGTAGCGTCCTACCTTACACCTCGGTGTAGTAGCTATAGAAAAGGGAGCTTTCTTGTCGCCCTCGACTACGGTGGTCAACTTTATTTACTTTTACTTCCATTCACAGAGGAAAGATGGAACAAATCCTACTAGCGTATGGCATACCTAAAGAAACCGTAGCGGCAATAACGATTCTCTATAGAAACACTAAAGTAAAAGTACGATCACCAGATGGAGACACACAATACATCGACATTGTAGCAGGAGTACTACAAGGGGACACGCTAGCTCCATACCTCTTTGTCATTTGTCTAGACTACGTACTTAGAACATCTATTGACAAAATCAAAGAGAATGGCTTCAAACTGACGAAGAAAAGAAGCAGAAGGTACCCCGCAACTACAATTACCGACGCCGACTACGCCGATGACATAGCGATACTGGCAAATACACCTGACCAAGCCAAAACACTACTGCATAGTTTGGAACGAGCAGCAGCAAGCATAGGCCTCTATGTTAATGCACACAAAACGGAATGTATGTGCTATAATCAAACGGGGGACATCTCCACTCTAGACGGAACCCCTCTTAAACTAGTAGACAAATTCACTTACCTAGGAAGCAGCGTCAAATCAACCGAAAAGGACATCGAAACGAGGTTAGCGAAAGCATGGACAGCTATCAATAGGCTATCGATTATATGGAAACCAGACCTAACCGATAAAATGAAACGCAGTTTCTTCCAGGCAGTGGTCACATCGATACTGCTATATGGCTGCACTACATGGACGCTAACAAAACGGCTGGAGAGGAGGCTAGACGGCAATTACACAAGAATGCTACGTGCAATCTTGAACAGGTCCTGGCGGCAACACCCCACAAGACACCAAATGTACGGCCACCTGCTCCCTATCACGAAAACTATTCAAGTTAGACGAACCAGACATGCAGGACACTGCTGGAGAAGCAGGGACGAAATCATAAGAGATGTACTCTTATGGACCCCCACATATGGCCGTGCAAAAGCAGGACGACCAGCATGAACATACATTCAGCAGCTATGTGAGTATACGGGATGTTGTCCTGAAGACCTACCTAGGGCGATGAACGATAGGGAGGAGTGGCGAGAGAGGGTCAGGGATATCCGTGCTACCAGCGCGATATGATGATATATGATGATATATATATAAATTCAGTATTTTTCTGCTAAATGGAGAATAAGTGGAGTGATTCTTCTTGGCTAATCTGCCAGGTCGACTCTAGCAATAGACATAAAACAAATACTTTTCTAGTGCTTATTTCGGCAAAGAATTTTCAATTTGCTTTCTCTTTGAACGTAGACGCAATTTCATTTCGTTTTATTAATGATATATTCAAATTTATTTACTTGATTTTAATCCCATCATCTGGTTAGGTCAGCAAGTCTCTTCCGTTCAATATCTGCTAATTACTGAGTTCTTGCAGGCTTCTGTGTTATTATAACACTTAGTAGAAGTCTTTTAACAATTTGTTTAACAGCTAAACTCCTCCATTTTTTTCCATTCGCTACATTGTTCATCAAATGTTAATTCCTTGATGAAAACGTTTGTATCTGACACCGTTTAAATTCTAATCTCCGACAAAAATGGTGAGAAAAGGAGTATTTTCCCTTGGGAATATCAGGACCATCAAAACAATAGGACTTATAAAATCATCTAGATTACTTTGAAGAGCCCAGAGGGACTGAGGTTTGGCTAGCTATTTGGGTTTTATAGTATATCAACCTTTGTAGATTATTTAATGCCAAATCCGTTTTTCTACAAATACTCACTTCTCTTTCAAACAATTCAGTCTAGCATAAGCACAATTTCAATGTCAAAAACAGTTCCATTTCAAACAATTCAGTTAAGCGTACAAAAACAGTTCCATTTCAAACAATTCAGTTTAGCATAACTACGCAGTATAAATGTAAGTACACAATTTAATTGTCAAAAACTTTTCTATTTCAAGCTATTCAGTTCAGTCAAACATTTCTAATTCAAACAATTCAGTTTAGTATAAGTATAGTTTTTGTCCACACACATGTTAAAACGGTTCTATTTCAAGCAATTAAATTTAGTGTACGTACAGTTTCAATGTCAAAAACAGTTTTATTGCAGATAATTCAGTTTAGCATAAGTACGCATTTTAGTTCTATTTGACCAGTAGATAGGACCCTATCAGGTGCTACCACTCCGGAACAGTGTGGATCTGGGAGCTACGGCAATGAAGGGTACTCCGCATCCCTAGAAGCTCCAGTATTACTGAAACTTCCCCATCAGATTGTTCAGTGTCTTATCCAGGACACATATTGTGAGGGAGGGTCTCAGCAGAGATGCAATCGGAGTATTCTACAGCCTCAGCCGACTGGCAAAGGAGCTGAGGAGACTTATTCTCAATCGGAAACACCACCTATGAAAACAAGCGTGAAAAATTC
>OY757912.1:94459150-94479150 GCA_963585895.1 Sepioteuthis lessoniana
CATTGTATATAAAATCATTGTAAACATAACAATTAATATATATTAAAATCTACAGAAAGAATGAATAAATCTTTATGAAACGTATCGTATACATTTTATCGAAAGGTGTGCAACAAAATTTATGCTATGGACTGTATGTATCATATTGAATGAAGTTGAATGGCATAGATATTATAGTACATGAAGTTATAAACTACGAACAATGAATTAGTTGTTAGCAATTTAATTTACAATATAACTTTACTTCAGACAACTTTTTTAAGAAGAAAATCGAATAAAAGTTTTATTAAATGTAAAAAAAAAATACTAGAAATTTTTATTTGAATTTATTTATTCACTTTTTTTTTCTTTTTCTTTGTGTTTTTAATCTTAAGCAAAATTAAATTTAGGACGCATTTTATCATTGTTGGTTATTTATATTTTAAAAATCTTTCTTTTTTCAATAAATGAAATTTCACTATTGATGGTACTAACTAAATTGATATAAAGGCTTCGAGGAAAAAGATTTTCTTACTGATCATAAATTGATAGTGTTAAAGACTTAATAATCTTGTCGTTGACTTTGTGGGCTTCCATAAATATAAACTGTGTTCAATTAACTCATAAATATAAGCGCACCTAATTGGTTTAGAATTTCCCCTTGGGTAAATGCTATTCTCTTTTTTCATGTATTTTGTAGATAGCTATTTCTTCCATTATTTTTTAAAATTATGTATGGATGCGTACATGCATATACAAAAAGATTAAACAATAAGTTTTATATAATACCAACTTTATAATTGCGAGGTGCTATAACAAAGTAACAAGACAGATGTTACTTTTTTATTTGAAATATGAGATTTGAATGAAGATGTGTGTACAGCTGAGTCGTGTAGTAGAAATATCTCCCGCATTTTAAACTGTCACCTATATGGTGCTAATCAACTTTGGCAAGTGACAATGATAGCTCCATCAAGCTAATGTCTTAACATTGATCTGACAAGATCCTGATATGTACAGATGCATACCGTGGGTTTACTGTTGAAAGCTTTTTTAAAAACTGGTGAAACTTTAATTGCTACACCTCACACATTTTAAACTGTCACCAATATGGTGCATGTCACCTTAAGCAAGTGACAATGGTAGTTACATTTAACAAATGTCTGACCGTCTTTTTTCAGATAAGATCAGCCACAACCATTGCTTGGCCCGGACATGTTTTTAAGTCTGCCAAAATTCTAATGAGATTTTGAAAATATTCTAAAAAAATATTAAGGCAACAGTTTTTTTTTATTTATTTTATTTAAAAAATGATATCCTCCAGATGACGGTCCCTCTTCACCATACAGTTCAAATTCATATTCAAAATTCTTTTGACTGTTCGTTTTGACAATTCCAAAACTTAAGCATGTTTACAAGCTAAACATGTAGAAGATTTCACAACAGGTTGTTTCACGGTCTGGACGTTGTGGAGTTGGTATATTTTGAGATCAACCATGTGGCTTTCTTTTAATTGGTGAATCTGTGATTCTGAAATTTTTAGTCCATAGCAGTATTTGTTTTCCATCCGAAAGAGCATCATTCTGATGAAACATGAAATGGGCATGAAAAGCTCTCTAAGTTGCAATTAAGGATTCATCAATCTTTGATTTTTTTAAAGCAAAAACACAGTATTTAATGGTATTAGCCATGATCACAACTTATTCTATGAAAAATGGTACTATATTAGTTAGATGGAGCTACCATCACCACTTGCTTAATTTCACTTGCATTTGACAGTTGGCAGTTTAAAATGAGGGGGATATTTCCGTCGCACACAGTATAATCAAGTGATTATGTCTCGACTCCTGTGCCAATTGTGGATCAACAGTCTCAATGCTTTTTGATTAGTACTTGGGGAAAAAACCCTCTGATTAATTGGTGCATGTATATGTTTTTGTTTCCCCCAACTGGATTTTAGGCAATTCGATATATTCTCCTTGGAGTGTCCCCGTGAGGAATCATACTTAAGTGGACGTACACATGTGACACTATGTAGGTGGTCCGCCAAGCAGATGATCCCTTTGTCTGTTTTGGCGCGAAACCAGACAAAGCTTTTGGACTATAGATCTCGACGCGACCGGAAGTAGGAAGAGAACGCCAGTCAGAGAGTTGGAAGAAGGAACCCAGAGAAGTCAGTTGGCGACGGGCGAGACAGAAGGGCAGTTGGCAGTCGACACCGGACAGCAGAAGAGACCAGTCGGCATGAGATAGGGTCCAGCAGCAGTGAGGGAAGACCAGTCAAGATGAGTCAGCACTTCTCGTAGTTTGTAGAATTTTCGCTAGAAATACACGCTAGCGTTAGTCTACGGAGACACAAGGAATGCAGTGTCACAGAATCACCCTTCTTGCACTTGAGTTAACCCAAGCCCTCGTTATTTCTTTGTTCTTTTTTCTCCCACTCCCTTGATTGTATTTCTGTAGCCTGGAAGAAATGTGTGATACCCTTATCGAAACCACTAGATGGTCACCGGCCAAGATTAAAATTGTTTCGAAGAAGTTGCTGTAACGGGGGCCGAAGGGGTATTGTCACACACACACACTACAAGCTGTTCCTCTTTTAAAAATGCTCCATCAAAATCGTCTGGTCATCATTGCATACACACACACACACACACACATACACACGTACACTTGAAACATAGAATTTTCAGTTCTTTCTACACATGCTGTTAAAATTTCGGATCATTTGCACGAGAACCGGTCAATTATTGGACGATGAAATGATATCCATTTGTCTGAAACACTCTATTTTCACTTTCATTCCAAAGTATATATAAACAACTAGAGGGAAGGAGAGAGATCAAATGGAGGCTGGAGAGAGAAAGATAGAAGAATCAAGAGAAAGTTGGTCAGAAGAAGAAAGGAAAAGAGAGAATCTGAAGGAATGATGTAGAGGGGAATAGTGAGAAACCGAGATAGCGTTACAGAGGAAAAGAGAGTGAAAAAAAGAAAAAGTTGGAAAGAAGTGTGAAAAGTCCAGAGAAAGTTGTAAGTGAAAACAGAGAAATAGAGAGAGTTTTCGCAGGGAATTAAAGAAAGAAAACAGGCACTTGTGAGGGGATAAAAGAGATTTACAGGAATGAAAGATGTAGGTGGGCGAGTGTTTTAAAAAGAGAACCGAAAGAACGGATTGGAATATGTTTGCCAAGTATGATAACGAGGTTGTTTAAAGAATCCTTGTAACGACAGGTGAACTCGTGTTTGGGCACGACAAGTCTGTTTGCTGAAAAGTCTCGATATCATTGCAACGACTTCGCGAAGCCGACACGAGATCCGAAGAGTAATTAGTCTGTCTAGAAAGATAAACTCTTCCGTTTGCTTTGGACACACACAGAAGTTCGACTATTTGTGCAGAAAGAACCATTTGCAGATGTCCAGCCAGACACAGTCATTTCGATTAGCAACATTCTAATATGTTTTTTCCCAGAAGGGTTCTTATTTTTTAATACTGACTTCGCACACCTACAACTACACATACACACGAGCAGGACATACAGAGACACACAAAATTAAGACCTGAGACGTTTTTATTATTGGAGGATAGATTTATCCATTTCGTATTCTGACGATCGGAATACACTGTTAAGTTATCCCTACTGGTAGCATCTTTAGGAGTGTTAGGATTGATTGGTTGATTGATTTATTGATTGATAGAATTTAATGGCGTGTCAACCCGACTTGGTTTATCGCATGCCTGGTAGCCATGGAATCACATCCATCGCACGTTTATATTTACATTTTTGTGTAACTGTTTCTCAAGCGTTTTTTTTTTTTTTTTTTTTTTTTTTTTGCACTTGCCCCAATCGAATACGAATAATTTTTAACGGATCTATTTGACTCATAAATGTAATCCTCACACTCTGGATTAAGTTTGGTTTAGTTTCATGTCATATAAACCATTGTAGGTTATTAAATACCAAACCCATTTTCATACTTCTAAACAGTTCTATTTCAAACAATTTAGTTTAGCATAAGTACGCAGATTAAATATCAAAACAGTTTTATTTAAAACAATTCGGTTAAGAATCAGCACTCAGTTTAAATATCAAAATAGGTTTATTTCAACCACTTCAGTTTAGCATTAGCACACATTTTAGTTCCGTTTGACCCATACATAGGACCCTACTACTATGGGTCAGGGTGGACCTGGGAGCTACGGCAATAAAGGAGTACTCCACATTCCCCAAAGTTCCAGCATGACTGGAGCCTCACCATCAGATTGTTTAGTGTCATATCTAGGACACTCGTTGAGAAAAACTTACCCCTCTGCAGAGAAGTAGTCGGTGTATTCTATAGCCCCAGCCGACTGAACAAGACACTCTGGGTCACAGAAGACCTAGGAGTAATGATAATGAAGGGGTACGCCACACTACTTAGGTATCCAGAACTTGGGCCTCACTATCAGACACAATTTAGAGACAGACCCAGGACACTTTGTTTTGGGAGAAACCTTACCCTTCAGCGTATTACAGGCCTCAACAACAGGGGTCAAATTGATTGATTTTATGGGTATGCCAATTATACCTAGAGATTTGGAAATCCCATTCACATTTAAATTTTTCTAGTTATTTCTAGTGCTTTTTGGTACTCAGAATAATAAAGGTGGCCCAGTCGGCTGGGGCTGCAGAATACACCGACTGCTTCTCCACAGAGTAGAATTCCCCCAATGAGTCTCTTTGATATCACTGAACAATCTGATAGTGAGGCTCCAGTAATGCTGGAGCTTTATGGAATGTAGAGTACCTCTTCATTGCCAACGCTCGTAGGTCTTCTGTGATCTAGAGTGCCTGGCTCAGTCGGGTGGGGGCCTGAGAATACACCGTCTGCATCTTTGCAGAGAGGTGAGACTCCCTCACCGAGTTTCTTGGATAAGACACTAAACAATCTGATGGCAAGGCTCCTGTAATGCTGAAGCTTTGGAGAATGCGAAGTACCCCTTCATTGCCATCGATCCCAGATCACTCTGGCCCGGAGAGGTAGCTCTTGATAGGGTCCTATCTATGATTCAAATAGAACTAAATTGTGTGCTAATGCTAAACTGAACTGCTTGAAGTAGGACTGATTTGACTTTTACCTGCGTACTTATGCTAAAGTCGATTGTTTGAAATAGAACTGTTTTTTACATTTAAACTGTAGGAAGAGATTCCGTCGGAAAAAAACCAGCACTCTTCAAATGGGGTCAGTGTCATTTCCACCAGGACAATGCACCAGTCCTTAGCTTCCCTATAGTCCAGACCTTGCTCCCTGTAACTTTTGCTTATTTCCTAAGCTCAGAGGCTGTCGTTATGAGACAATTGAGGAGATGGAAGAGGCTGTGACGAAGGTCATTGACACGCTCACACAAGAGGACTTCCATGGGTCCTTCCAGAAGTTGTTGGAACGGTACAACAAGTGCATTGCAGCCGGAGGGGTTTACTTCGAAGGGGACTATAGTTTCATGTGTGTACTATCAATAAAAGTGCCCATACGAAGAAAAGTCTGGAAACTTATCGTAAGAACCTCGTAATTTGAAATAATTATTTTTTAAACATTAAAAAACATTTATGCTCCTACTTTTGTCTCCTTTAATTTGTTTTACATACGATTAAATCCCATTTGGAATTAAATGAAGATGCGAGAAAATAATTTATGGTGCGAGTAGAAAGGAATATGGAATCAGTGTACCGAGTTCAAATTTCAGCTGTAAGTGCTTGTGTTCCTTTTGCACAATATGCATTTGCACCATATACATTTGCACAGTTCTCTCTTCCCAGCCTTGGGTAAAATTGCTAGCACAACGCAACCTGTTTGTCCAGTAAAAAGACAATTTATCTGGTGTATACGAAAATAGATAAAACCAGTAATCGTTTCTTGCAGCGGGAACCAAATGTAACCAAACTTATGCTACTTTTACAAAAAAATCATTACCACCGATTATATCTCAACCATCTGACGCCCTGTATGTCCTACGCATTGCATTAAACTAGGTTCTTCTTGTAGATATCTATGGAGAGTAGAATACTCCTTCATTGCCATTACTCTGATCCGAAGTGTTAGAATCTCTGAGCGTTCCATCAATGAGTCAGATATATGTTTGCAAATTATTTGTATTCAATTGATCTGTTTAGTTCAGTTTTGTTTTGTTTGGTTTTATGGCATATCAACAACTGTAGGTTGTTTAGTGCCAAATCCATTTTAATACGTATAAACAGTTCTATTTCAAACAATTCAGTTTCGCATAAGTACTCAGTTTAAATGTCCAAAACAGCTCTATTTCAAACTATTCAGTTTAGTCCATGAAGTTAAATGGTTCCAAGTATTGCAATGTATCACAAAAAATCGATTAAACGTCATTTATATATTTACACACAATTAAATGGTAAAACAGTTCAGTTCAGCATAAGTACGAAGTATGTTATAGCTATACATCTTATAAGAGGTCTGATCAATGTTCAAGATTTCAGGTTCAAATGAACAGCTACAGCAGCAATTGGAATACACACTACTAAAGCCTGATTGTCACAGCTAGTGAATTTCAAAACTGCAATGAGGACTTCCATAGGTCCTTCCAGAAGTTGTTGGAACGGTACAACAAGTGCATTGCAGCCAGAGGAGATTACTTCGAAGGGGACTAGAGTTTCATATGTGTACTATCAATAAAATTGCCCATACGAAAAAAGTATGGAAACTTACTTACTGGTCCACGTATATATATGGTGGTGGTCAGCCGGGCCAGCAACGCCAACAATTTTACAAGTTCTCTTTTTTTGTCATCATCATCATCATGTCGCGCCGCCAGCACGGATATCCCTGACCCTCTCTCGCCAATTCTCCCTATCATTCATCGCCTCCGGCAGGTCTTCAGGGTTACATCCTGTGTCCTCACATAGTTGCTGTATGTAAGTTCGAGCTGGTCGTCCTGCTTTTGCACATCCATATGTGGGGGTCCATAGGAGTACATCGCTTATGAGCTCGTCCTTGCTTCTCCAGCAGTGTCCCACGTGTCTGGTTCGTCTAACTTGTATAGTTTTCGTGATGGGGGCAAGTGTCCGTATAGGTGGTGTCTCGTGGGGTGTTGTCGCCAGGACTTGTTCAATACTGCTCTCAACATTCTTGTGTAATTTCCATCTAGTTTTTTCTCCAGCCGTTTAGTTAGAGTCCATGTAGTGCATCCATATAGCAATATCGACACAACCGCTGCCTGGAAGAAACTGCGTTTCATTTTATCGGTTAGGTCTGATTTCCATATGATCGAGAGCCTATCGATACCTGTCCATGCCTTCGTCAGTCGTGTGTCGATGTCTTTTTCGGTTGATGAGACGCTACTTCCTAGGTAGGTGAATTTGTCTACTAGTTTCAGAGAGGTTCTGTCTAGTGTGGCAATGTTGCCCGTTTGGTTGCAACACATATATTCAGTTTTGTGTGTATTGACATGGTGGCCAATGCCAGCTGCGGCTCGTTCCAGACTATGCAGTAGTGTCTCTGCTTCATTAGGCGTATTCGCCAGTAACGCCAAGTCATCAGCGTAGTCGGCGTCCGTGATTGTTTTTGCGGGGTACCTTTTGCTTCTTCTCTTAGTCAGCTCGAAGCCATTTTCTCTGATTTTGTCGATCGAACTGGTCTCGTGTTGGATTCTATCAGTACCGACGATAAAAGTTAAATCCTCTTAACAGATACAGCAGCATAATTGACTACTTGAATTTTAACTTATATATATATATATATATATATATATATATATAGTATTGGCCATAAATTCAGATACTCTAATAGGTTTTTATATTAAAAAAAAATTATCTTCATCACTAAATATACGTGAATCTTACTATTGCAATGGAATATTATACAATAAAATAGGATATTATTAAGCATAATTTCCTAACTCAACCGTATTGAAATCTTTTACAAAAACCTCTCATGCACTTTAGAAATAAGTACCTTTATGCAATGTTAGTTTTGGTTTCAAAAGTATTGCAATTGTTTACACAAGATGAAACCATACCGTATCGTTTGGGACCTTAAAATACGCTAACTGCAACTTTGAAGAGGGTTAAGACCTCCCCTGAACTGGACCACCTTTGGTTGACTCATATTGCTTGAGGATGGGGTCGTTGTAGTAGAGCAGCCCATTACTTAGACAACCGAAGTGGTCAAGTGACTTACAACACTCCGCTTTTGCTCTTACTGGGCTAATCGGGCGCGTGGAGTGGCCAGATCCGATCAATCTGTTGGTCATGTGAAGCCTCTATTGCATATATGATTGCCCCGGTCGTATTCTTCCAGTAAGTAACACTGCGTAATCTTTAAAGCTCTTAAAGGAGACGGCTGAGGGTCAATAGGGCTGAGATAGTAATATTTGGAACAATGTAACTGGCTGCAAACAAATGGTTAACGTAGAATTATTAGTGTTAGATAGCAATACTTGAAGCCATTAAACAGTGTGCTAACAAAAGAGATGTAACTTATTTAAAAAAAAATTACCAACAAACTATTCACTTACCAATCATATATAAGTCCATATGAAGTAACTACTGAGGTGCCGATATATATATATATATATATATACACAAATAAGTTCGCTCACCGGGTGGAGACACAGACTTCTTTGACATTGTTGCTGGTATTATGCCAGGAGATACATTAGCCCCATATTTGTTTACAATCTGCCTAGACTACGTACTTAAAACGTCGATAGATCTTATGCAAGAATATGATTTTACACTAAATAAGCAAGAAGCAGACGATACACTGGACAAACTATTACAGACGCAGACCACGCTGACAACATAACGCTTTTGGCAAATACCCAAGATACCCAAGCCGAATCCCTGCTGAATAGTCTGAAGCAGGCAGCAGATGGCATTAGCCTTCATGCCAATGCAGACAAAACGAATTACATGTGTTTTTATCAAATAAGAAACATCTCCACACTAAATGGAGGCTCTCTTAAATTAGTAAACAAGTTCACGTACCTTGTAAGCAGCGTCTCATCTACTGAAAATTACAACAATATTAGATAACCGAAGACATAGACTGTTATCGATAGGTTATCAATCATATAGAAGACAAACATATCCCATAAAATTAAACGCAATTTTTTCCAAGCAGCGGTCGTGATGATTCTACTATATGAAAGCACCACATGGACGCTGACTAAGCGTATAGAGAAAAAGCTTGACGGGAACTGTCTAAGAATGCTACGAGTCTTATAGAACAAATCCACGTAGCAACATCCCCCCAAAAAGTAGCTGTACGGACACTTACCTCCCATCTCTAAAACCATCCAAATAAGAAGAACGGGGCATATGCAGGACACTGCTGGAGGAGTTAAAACGAACTCAAAAGCGATGTTCTCTTTTAGACACCATCAGGTGCAAGTGTGTGACGACTAACTAGAACTTATCTACAACAGCTCTGTACAGACACTGGATGTAGGCTAGAGGACCTACCGGAAGCGATTGATGACAGATATGAATATTGAGAGAAAGTTAGGGAAATCCGATCAAGCCCATGACACGATATCTATATATATATATATAACCCCTGCGCACAAACAAGATGCGACAGAAGACCAATTTCAAGCGGAGTTAAACTGGTTTGAATTCGTTGTTTTACTTCTTTTCGACGAGTTGCCATACATATTTACCAACCCCTCCGTAAATCTAGGATAAAAGAATGTAGTGATTATATGTATTATATATATCTATGTTTTTTACTGACTCTTTTGGGTGACATTTTTCAATCACATTGATATTCATATTTACCAACCCCTCCGCTCGGGCAGTTTATGACACAAGGTCAATTTTTTTAGTGGAGTTTCACAGGTTTGAATTCAGAGTTTTCCTTCTCCTAGACTAGTTGCCTCACCAAGGCTGAAGAACCTAGTCTGCTCTACTATTTGCCCATAGCTGGAGAATAATTGGATTCATACCTTTCCCAAGGGTATTAGTGCTATGTGAAATGTAATCAGTCTCGTCTAGGGTTTGAACTCGCATTGCCGTGTCCATTTTCTACGACGATAACACGGGCACCTCGATGAGTTGCCATACTATGGTTAAAGAACCCAGTCTGCCCTACTATCTACCCATATTAGAGAAGATTCCTACCTTTCCAAAGTGAATTAACGCGATGTAAAATTCATAACACTCGACCAGGGTTTGAACTCAAACTGCCGTGTTTGTTTCCTACAACGCTAACTTTTGCCTCACAGATTCCTCATTATGTGCATATGTGTTATTCTAAATTCACTGTTTCTTTTTCGGCAACATTTTATCTACACTTTTTAAAACACTTCCTTCAAGTAGATCTTTTTATGTCTCCTATATTCAAGGTTACAAGACACTTATTTTCCCTTATAAATTTAAAGATGCAAAAGCATATTTCGCATGATTGACGCCAACTACAGACACAAATTGATCACTTGCAAATTAACTTGTAATGACTGTAAGCATACACATACAAACAGACACACAAACACACAGACATATATAAATACATACAGCCATACATACTAGGTATGTTAAAAAGAAACCAGACAAAAGTTATATTCACTAGGAGTGATATGAATAATAATGGAAATGTTAATTTTCTTTTAAAAATTCTCTTGCCATTGCATCGTAAAAATGTTACATAGCCATATACACGAATATGACCATGTGCGAAATGGGTGAAATGGACATCGAATGTTGATTACGATAGAACATATAAAGAACATAGGAATCTCAGAATTTGAAAACACGTAACGACTTCTTGTTCAGGTACGAAACCTTTTTATTAACTTTGAGTTAAAGGTTTCGACGTAAGGAGGAGAGACACAATCTTCTATGCTGTCTTATTCATTTGGCCCCCGTCTCGAGCGGCCCCCATAGGTCGCAAGTTCGCCTCGCGCCTGCGAGCTCCAAAAGTCGATCCTTCTCGTTTGGCGTCTAGTACCCAACTCTCACTTTCTTCAAATCTCACACAAACCTCCGCGCGCTCCCGGTGCGTGACGTCACCCGCACCCTGTCACTGCGTTTCGTCTCGGACTATCATGACATCTGAGTGACACCTCCATCCGCCCGCTCGCGCCTGCGTTAACACCTGCCTCAATGTTGCACCTAACTAACCCATGTGCTGAGCCGAAAGGTTCTCAGCCTAACTAAACTCAAAGGCATGAACCGAAATCCCTCGGCTATTATATAACAAAAATACGCTTATTCACCAAGTTTTTTTAGTTTTCCAGGCTCTGCCTCAATTCATTTTTTTTATATACGTTGTGATGCTGTGTAATATTCCATGTTTTTAAATCTTACCACAGCAATAAAATTGTCAGTTCAAGAAACCAGGAAAATCACACGTGACAAGGATAGGTAATAATTGTGTATTCTGCACTAGAACAACACTGGGTTTTTTTGTTGTTTTTTTTTAACAAAGGCGTTACCTTCAAAAAGTATTGAAGATGGTTTCTCAATTTGTTTATCAAACTGGTACTGATGGAGCCTCCGCGATCTCTTTACAATATCTTGACATTTTGACATCCCTGGCACATATTTTGGAATCAACATACGGAGAGGTGATTCACAAATGTTTATTTTTTGTTTAGATGTTGATAATTTTTTTCTAATCATATTTTTTAAGAAACCCTGAAAAAAATAGGATATTATTTTAAATCTAATGTTATCTTGCATAATTTTTTAAGTTTGTTTAAATTGTTTACGAAGACTCCTCCTGAGGAATTTTCTAACCTTAAGTCATTTTCAAGTATATAATCTAAATGTTTTTTTTTTTATTCCAGTGACACGTATGTTCTTAATTTCTTTCCACTGTGTAGACAGATGTTTGAATATTTTGCAGTTTTACTGTAGTGTTTTTTACTATATATACTACTTCCTACCAAGAATTACGGCATTATCATACTTAGAAAATATTCACTTTTTTTTATTTAGCAATGAATAAAACAATAACTGTTAATTGCCCTGTCGGCTATGGCTGCAGAATACACCGACTGCATCTTTGCAGAGGGGTTAGACTCACCCAATGAGTGTCCTGCATATGACATTAAACAATCTGATTGTGAGGCTTCAGTAATACTTGAGCTTTGGGGTATGCGGAGTACCCCTTTATTCCCATCGATCCCTGGTCAACTCTGGCCTGTGGTAGAAGTACCTGATAGGTGTATGAGTAAAATAGAACAGTTTGACATTCTAACTGTGTACTCATGCTAAACTGAATTGTTTGAAATTTAGTTGTTTGATCATTTAACTGTGTGTAAACAAATGACTGATGTTTAATTGAATTGTAAGTTATACATAGCAATACTTGAAAACTTTAAACTGTGTGCAAACAAATGAATAATAGTTAATAGATTTATCCGTATTAGATATAAATAAGTGAAACCATTTAACTGTGTGCTGAGCCTCATAAAAATGTTATCTACAAAATGTGTTTAGAAATCATAAATTTAATATATATGAATAAAAATTATTTGGCCTTGAATAACCTACAATTATTGATATGTCATAAAATCAAATCAAACCAATAAGAATTAAGGCTAAAAATATTTTAATATCTGGATATTCTGGCTTCATAAACTATTCCTTTAACAAGATTGTTTAAATTATTCAAATTAATAGTATATTTTTCCAAGCAATCCAGCAAAAATTATAGAATACCCCTATGTTAAAAAAAACAGAATTTTGTGATTTGAATTCCTAACATTAATAACAGCAGAATGCGAGATGTGAATATCCGTCTGTAGTTACAAGAGAGTTCTTGCAAGCCTTAACAAACATTTTGGTATGCAGAATTGAAAGAAAATATGGTTTATTTGAGAGAACTATCAGTTGAAACCGCGGAAATGATCGTGAATCTAATTCAAGATGACAAACCCGAGAGGAGTGGGTCAAAAAACGTTGGTTGTTTCACATTCAGCTTCTGTGCAAATATAAAAGAAATCGGGTGGTTAAAAAAACAAAACATACTGTTTGACCACGGAAGACATGAAAGTGTTAGGATAGAAAGCTCAAAGAAGCATGTATTGAAAAGGAATGAAGGATCAATGTTTGTGACGGAACTATAAAAAATCTGCAGAATAAAATCCTTGATAAATTTCACATTCAATCGACTGAAAATTAGTTTGATGATTAAAAAGTAATTTTTTTCAGGACTCAAATGCATCTTGTCACTAAATAAACCAGATTAAAGTCTTTTGTTTTGTTTTGTTTTTTTGGAAAAGAATATAAAATCTATAAGATTACCAGCAAACTGTCCAAAACAAAATCCAATAGAAAATTTTGAGTAGAAATTTAAAAACAGGATCTATGAGCAGGTTCCATCCACCAAAGAAGATCTTTTTTCTGCCATTCGAGAAAGTTCGAATATGTTTAAGAGTATGATTTGAATTAGAGAAATAATTAGTGTAATATTTCTAAGAGTATGATTTGAATTAGTGTAATAATTAGTGTAATATGATTAAGAGAAGTATTTGAATTAGTGTAATAGAGGAAGTAATATGATTAAAAGTAGGATTTGAGTTAGTGTAATAATTAGTGTAATTTTTTTAAAGGATGATTTGAATTAGTGCAATAATTAGTGTAATATGATTTAAAAAAGGATTTGAATTAGTGTAATAGTTAGTGTAACCTGATTAAGAGTAGGATTGGAATTAGTTGTGTGGGTTATTTGGGTTTTATGGCATATCAACCTTTGTAGGTTACTTAATGCAAAATCCATTTTTATACAAATAATAAGTTCTATTTCAAACAATTCACTTTAGCGGAAGTACACTTTCAATGTCAAAAACGGTTCAATTTTTAACAATTCAGTTTAGCAAAAGTACGCATTTTAGTTCTATTTGACCCATAGATAGGACCCTATCAGGTGCTACAACTCCGGGCCAGAGTGGACCTTATAGCGATGCAATGAAGGGGCATTCCGCATTCCCCAAAGCTCCAGCAATACTAGAACCTCACCATCAGATTGTTTAGTGCCTGAACCTTCTGCGGAGGTGCAGTCAGTGTATTCTATAGCCCCAACTGACTGGACAAATTTGAATTATAGCTAAATTTATTGTAATATAATTAAGAGTATGATTCGAATTAATATTATCCATACCCGCAAGATTTCAGGCTGTCATATAATCTTGTCGATGTATTTCATATTTTTCCCTCAATACTGGGTTTATTCTATAATATTTTCCTCTGCATTGTGTATGTGTGTGCTTTTTCCATTCATTTTGCCAGAGGTAGTAGACATTATTATACCATTTGCTCAATTATACAGGGTCTTTCTTTTAAATTCTAAATTTTATGAGGAAAATATAAAGCTTCAATGTCGATGCAACAAAAATATAAGGCACATCAATAAGTCCGTAAGAATATATTAATTTTACACGGATGAATATTTCTCTTTAGTTTCTTAGTTCAGTATGAAACCTTAATCACATAATCAGAATGGTATATAGAGAAATATTTAATTAAGAATTTACTCAGTGTAAGGTTAGCTCTGTCGGTTGAGGCTGAAGAATACACTGACTGCATCTCTGCAGAGGAGGAAGACCCCACCACCACAGAGTGTCTTAGATATGACATTAATCTGATGGGGGGGCTCCAACCTTGGAGATTTTGGGAATATAGAGTACCCCTTGGTTGTCATTGCACCCAGGTCTACTCTGATCCGGAGTCGTAGCACCCGATAAGGTCCTATGTATGAATCAAATAGAATTGTTTTTCTATTTAAGGTGAGCGCAAACAAATAACTTATGCTAACTCGAATTATTTAAATTAGAACTGTTTGATCATTAAACTGTGTGAAAATAAAGGATTACTAGTAAATTATTCATATTTGATAGCAATACTTGAAATCATTTAACCATGTGCAAAAAAAATGAGCTTAGGCTCGTTTAAAAATATTTTCAATAAAATGTGTTAAATCATATATATGTTAAATATATTTGTATAAAGATTTGGCATTAAATAATCTACAATGGTTGATATGCCATAAAACTAAACCAAGCCAGACCATGTAAGGTTGTATTTATTTCCGTGGAAACTGCAGCAGATACAGAAATGTCTATAGCCCCGAATGTCTCCAGCAACAATTTTTCTACATAGTCACTCAAATTAGCCATGCATACTCACCATAATACCACTTTTATAAGAGGTTCGACCCAAAAGTAATATATTCTGTTCAAGTGCTGTCACACAGTGTTGTTAGTGGATAGTAGTGGTATGGCAGTAGAGGTTAAAAACACAAATTCCACCAATAAACTTTAACTTCTTTGCCAAGTGACTCTACGCACTCCTGAACACCAGAACTGGAGCTTTACATTCGGGTGCAGTTTAATGTCTCACGCAGAACTATATATATATATATATATATATATCATCATCATCATGTCGTGCCACTAGCATGGATATCCCTGACCCTCTCTCGCCACTTCTCCCTATCGTTCATCGCCTCTGGCAGGTCTTCAGGGCTACATCCCGTATCCTCACATAGCTGCTGTATGTATGTTCGTGCTGGTCGTCCTGCTTTTGCCCAGCCATATGTGGGGGGTCCATAGAGTACATCGCTTATGAGCTCGTCTCTGCTTCTCCAGCAGTGTCCTGCATGTCTGGTTCGTCAAACTTGGATAGTTTTCGTGATGGGAGGCAGATGGCTGTATAGTTGGTGCCTTGTTGGGTGTTGCCGCCAGGACGGGGTCGCAACATTCTTGTGTAATTGCCGTCTAGCTTCTTCTCCAGCCGTTTTGTTAGCGTCCACGTAGTGCATCAATATAGCAGTATTGATACGACCGCTGCCTGGAAGAAACTGCTTTTCATTTTATCGGTCAGGGATTTCCATATATATACATATGTATATATATATATATATATATATGGGGGGGGGAGAGAGGGAGAAGTACAAGTTATCAATGTTGATTTAACTTCCGCCTTCCCTTTTGGCAGGAAGTTTTTTTTTGTTCGGTTTTAAGTGCAATTCACTACTCACCCTACTTCATAAAACCACTGTTAAGAACAATGCAAAAATAACTTAGTTCCGGCGGCATCTTACCTGAATGAGGCACCTCTGGCGTCAGACAGGAAACCTTACTTTACCTCTTTTGAATACATTACAAGTTTCAAACAGGATGAGAGGGAGAGGAAAAGTACAAAATCCACTAACAGAAATGTAAGAATAAATGCAAGACTACAAAGCTCGAAAACAACGATACAAAGAGAGACGATATAATGTAAGAATAGATAGATAGATAGATAGATAGATAGAGCTTTTGCTAAGCTTACTTTTATGCAATAATTTTTTAAAAATCTAAATTGGATTTAAAAGTTGGTGCTGTACCAGGCTTCTTACCAGATAGTGCCTACCAATATTGAAAATCAACATTCAAAATTATGGATTTCTCCCTGAGCTCGAACAGAAAATAAGTAGTCTAGGTGAGAAAATACGAAACCTTCTAGTCTATGAGGCATGTTAGACACACACGTATATTAATTGTTATGTTTACTCGCTTAGAAAACCAAGACAGCTACTTACGTATTTCTCACACAGAGAAAGAAAGGATAGAGATAAATAGATAATTGGAAAGAAAAGAAGTAACAACGTTGATAAATTGGTGTAAGAATTCGGAGCCGGCGGATAAAAAGAAGAAAAATAAATTAAAAAAAAAAAAACAGCTCTACTTTCGAAGAATCTCTTGCACAATGCACCTGTTCACTGAAAGGTTAAATTGAGTCTCTTTTTTTTCCAAGAGAAAGCAAAACTTTTGTGGAAATTCAACAGCAAACGTTATTAAGTACGAAATGTAAAGGAACTGCAAGTGCATTTCGAGTTCAGAAAAGGACAATTGCCGCCATTTGTCAGCAGTCATTTCTTTTTTTTTTTCTGTTAGTGTTTTCTCGCCATACTTGGTAAATACCATTGACGGTCAGGCTATGAGTATCGTCCAATTTTTTAAGTAAAAAATATTTAACTTCTGAAACAGAACATGTAATATTATATTTTAAAACTGACCTATAATAGGACACCTCAGGTGGTGTAATTGTTAGCAAGCTACACTAGCAAACCTTCTGGTATGAGTTCGAGTATCAGTGGTTACCTCATTCATACGACCTTGTACTACACCTAAGTACCATTAAAGAATGGCATAGGCATTAAATAACCCACAAAGGTTGATATACCATTAAACACCAAAACCTAACTGGCCTATTATAAAACATAAACGCACGCGCACTCACAAATAAATTGCTATTTTAAAAAGATAACTGTTTATGAAATAAACTTTTTTAATGATATTCTTATGCAATACACTTTATTAATTAAAAGATATTGATCTATTAAATAAAATTTATATTGTAATTTCTATTTCGTAGAAGACATGTAACTAAGAGTAATGAAGCAATAGTAAGAAGGTGATATCTTAATTATTTCTCATTCTTATATTGCTCTCCTAGAACAAAATTTGATTCTTCAAACTCTTTTTTAAATTATTCTTCATTCACGTAAGAGCTTGGTCAGGTGATTAAATAAGTAAGAAACTGAAAACTCTCTAATCGCCGTTGATTCTGTGTCAACGATATTCAAACAAAAATCTACACATTCTCTTTTACCGCTATTGAGCACTCTTTATTCATAAAGCAGACTATATATATATATATATATATATATATATATATATATATATATAGTACAATTTGATGGAGACTCAAACTCAGTTAAGTCGTCATAATGAATTTATTTCGGCGGAGAATATTACTATACTCTCCGTCTCGTCAGATGACTATTTACATGCTTCTCTCTCGTCGCAGGGTAGACAATGTGGAGTTACAATAATCCACACCGACTATCCTTGGACACTGACTGGGTATTTTAAAGATATATATATATATATATATATATATATATATATATATATATATATATATATATGCATGTGTGTATGTGTGTGTGATATCGTTTGCTATATATATATATATATATATATCTGAGAGAGATAGACGGAGTAAGATAAAGATAGGAAGATTACTTTTTAATGATTTGGTATCATGATAAAAAGATGGGATTTTGATAAGTTGTTGAAAAATCAACCTCAACAATTGCTTTTGATAGTCTTTAATATCAGTATCATGTCAAATCCTTTTAAAAGAAACCATCATATATTTAATTAAAAAGAAATGTAAAGAAATGCTCTAGAATTAACATTTGGTAGTTATCTCCCTTGGAAAATAATAGAGATTATGGTAAGTCCAAACAATGACCATGCTTTAAGTGCTAAGTTGCAATTTTGATGGGAAATTGCATTTTTCTCTTGAGTATTTTGGCACCGTTGACCAAACAAAATTTTAGCCGCATTGTACCGTTTTTGTCTGTATCGAAAATAATTGAAATGCGATCAATCAAATACAAATAACTGCAGAAACCAAATATGAAATTTTACAACTTTAGATATCTTATCATAAACACGTAAACATACTCTCTCTCTCTCTCTCTCTCTCTCTCTCTCTCTCTCTCTCTCTCTCTCTCTCTCTCTCTCGCTCGCTCGCTCTTACTATATATATAGATATTGGTGGCTCCGAATGTTGAAATGATTAGAAAGCAATGATCCTCGCTGGGTCTCCAATACTCTTGGTCTGATGTCACAACTAAGCCAAGCTTAATAAATAAATATTTAGAGCTATCGGCTACGTCACCACGTCCTGTGCCAGAGTAAGTGGATATCCTGTCGTTATGGTAACACGTGTGATTATTCACTATTGAACATACCTAAATTGTTAAAATATAAAAACAGCTAAAAGTTACAACTTAATATTGAGAGAATCTGGGAAAATAATTGCTAGTAGGGAATGAGCCAGCTGATTCCCGGAATTAGCAGCACGTTGTGTTTCTCCTACTAGCGGCGGCCTCTGAGGAACGAACACACTGAGCGTGGATATGCATGATGGGCCCACTAATTTTAATTTGCAAACGCCTTGAATGGAGGAGCCCGACTATTTCAAATGGTTCAGGAAAACATTTAACATCACAGAATAGTCATAAGCCCCCAAAATAAAATTTGAGTATAAAGGTATATTTCCGTCCTTAATTCCCTTACTGCTTCGCCAGACAAAAAAAACAGCAAGGAAATGGGGGGAGAAGAAAAGAATACAGTTTAGAAACCTCAGAATTTCCCAAAATTACCAAAAATTAATCACAAAACGATAAACGTTTCATGAGCCCTATATGCTCAATATCAGTGATAGAGCATATACTTCTGACTTAGGATTGCGTAGTCATAGGATCCATAGTTTGTGGTTACTTTCTTGTCTATGCAATAATCGGACCAAGATTTTAAGTCATATTGGCGAGAAACTGATAGTCACTAAGCGCCGTTGACTCTATGTCTACGTTAACCATCATCTTTTATCAATGAAAATCATAAAGAGATTAATCCACTATATATTGAATTTAGAGCCTGTCTAAATCTTATCAATAAAGCGAGAAAATACACGTCTTTTCAATCTTAAAAAAGTTTTGAGACCTTAGTTACTCACGTTTTTATTTCAGTTGAGTGAATTTCATTAACATTCAGTTCCTCGGAATGTATTTAGATTCAACACCATTTCACTCTTCCTACCAGCAAAATGATGTATCTTTACTTTTACCATGAAGATGCTTGCACTGATATACTCTTATTTGCTTCTCATTGTTATCGCTTGACATTACTTATACAAATTAGTGTCATTTAGTGTCATTAATATTGTTTATCTCTACGTAGTCATAAAAATCGCAAGATCTATTGCATACACAAAATGAATTACCTAGTTTTAAAACAATGCAAATTGATATCAGCTATTTCCTTGTTGATACCGTATTGGAGCATATCCATATTTACCAACCCCTCCGCTTGGGGAGGATATGACTCAAGGTCAATTTTTAAGCGGAGTTTAACAGGTTGGAATTCAGATTTGAATTCAGAGTTTTCCTTCTCCTAGAATAGTTCCTTCACCAAGGCTGAAGAACACAGTCTCCTCTACAATTTACCCATA
>OY757912.1:94482284-94559784 GCA_963585895.1 Sepioteuthis lessoniana
CCTAATTAGTAATTATTTACACAAATGGAACATTTATTTTGAAAGAAAAAAACAGGAATATATTAAACAAACTGAAGCATTTTATTTTGCAAAAAGAAAGAAGTGATTACAAACATTACTTGTAAATTTTCATAGACGAAATTGATGACACTATTCAAAATCTATTCAATAATTTAAATATTAATCATCACTGTTAAAAACCTCAATTTTGGTATTAACTATCAATTTAAAAAAGATCGAAGATATTTCATTGAAAAACCGATATAAATAAACATGGGATATTTGTTTACAAAACTAAAGATAAAATTCACTTAATATATATTTAAAAATAAGTATACATATAATCATTGAATATCATTAATAGATATTAATTATTTGTTTCTATCAAAGAAATAGAAAAAAAACATTAAAAATCTTTTTTTAAAAAAGAAATTTATAATAGACTTATTTTTGTCTGAAGAAGATATACAAGACATGAAATATCTAATTTGAATAAAAATAATTTTAAAAAAACACGAATTACTGATGAAAAGAATTTCAACCATTACCTAAGGGAAATTTAATTTGTTAGAACCAAAACACATTTACATTTTTATTCTAAAGAATTTATGTTCAAAAACACGAACTTCGAATCAAAATGTTTCATGCTGATACTAAATAAGCCGTGCGGTGGTACATTTTTGTTATAATATCTATTTCAAAAATCATGTAAACCTTATTGTAAACGATGTTCAAATCAATATTTTGTTGTGAAGGTTTCAGTTTATCTGCTTTTAAGAAATGATAAGCAAACAAATTTCGTTGCCCTTTGTTCGTGGATTCTATCTTCACCAGATGATCTCATATTTTGGCAAAACTAAAAAAAAAAAAAAAGAACATAAGAAGCGCTAGTAGTGTAAGATTTATCGCAGGGTTACACGAATTCAAATCCTGGATAAATCTGGTATTTGTCGTATGTCCAACCAACCGGACGAGTACAGCATAAGGCTATTTTTAAGGAGGGTCGGGGGTGCAGGGTTAAAACTCACGCACGCTCGGCGGTTCAAAAAATGAGTAATCGACTAAGCTTTTTGCTTAGATGCAGCACAAGGCTGTATGGATAGCGCGAAGGTTTGCTAGTTTCGCTTGCTAAATATTACACCTCACGACGTGCCCAAACCAGGACAAAGCTGTTTGTATCTCGAAAAATATTAAAACCTTTGGGAAAGGTATGAATCCACCTATTCTTCCACCAGCTCAATAAATAGTTGAGCAAACTGGGCTCATTAACTTTCGTATGGCAACTAATTTGGGAGAAGAAAATCTCTGTATTCAGACACAGTTAAACTCAGCCTAAAATTAACCTTTTATTACATCTAGGTCGTGCAGAGGAGTGGGGTAATAACATATATAAGATATCTATATATTTCTAAAGTTTGCATTTTTGTATACATATGTGTGTCTTTTGTAACTGTATACTAGTGAGAAGTGATGAATTCGAGAAGGTGACAGAATACGTCGACTTTGGACAGATGGTGAATACGTGCTGAGACATGGATACGAAAGTCTCGCGTAGAATGAGATCAGGATGAAATGCATTTGCCACGATAAAAGATGGGCTCAACCCAAAGCTGAACAAGTCCCTGAGTGTCAATATCTTCAAGAGCACCGTGTTGTTGGTATTTTATTCATAAACGAAACGATTGGCTATCACAGAAAAAAAAAAAGAAGAACAGCGGCTTGTTACGACACAGAATATGATGCAATGATTCATGCTGGGGATATCAGCGCGTGAACATATTTGAAGAGTGGTAATTAGGGGGAAGAGCCGAGTAAAAGCAATGATCACGGCGGAGCGGAGTAAAGGCAATGATCACAGAGTGCCGAAAACAGAAGTTTTGCTTATTCGGATACGTCATAAGGTCATCATCATTATCATCAGCATGTTGCACCATCAGCACGGATATCACTGACCCTCTCTCGCTACCCTTCCCTATCGTCCATTGCTTCCAGCAGGTCTTCAGGGCTATATCCCGTATCGGCACATTGCTGCTGTATATAGGTTCGAGCTGGTCGTACTGCCTGTGATCGGCCATGTGAAGAGGTCCTCTGGAGTACATCACTTATGAGCTCATCCCTACTTCTTCAGCAGTGTTCTGCAAGTCTGGTATGTCTAATTTTGATAGTTTTCGTGATGGGAGGTAGGTGGCCGTACAGCTGCAGCTTTGTGGGGTGTTGTCTCCAGGCCTTGTTCAATATTGCTGGCAGCATTCTTGTGTTGTTGCCATCAAGCTTTTTCTCCATCCGTTTAGTTAGCATCCATGTAGTGCAACTATATAGCAGTATCGATACGACTGCTGCTAGGAAGAAACTGCATTTCCTTTTAACGGTCAGGTCTGACTTTCTGTGCGTGAGATCGAAAGAAACCCCTTGGACCGACGATGGAAAAATGAGATTGTCAAGTGATTCAGGCCAATATAAAGAAGAGCAAGATCAGAATAAAAATAGATTGTGGCCAGCGATGGGAAAACATAAGAAATCTATGAACATCAGTTTTTCAGTAACTATAAAATCGAAAAAAAATCCCATCATAACGGTATTCTTAATAAAACAATTCCCTAAAGTTTCACTGATTTAGAGAATAAAGCTACGTTTTGCCCAATTTGCGTAAAAAGTCATTTTTAGTCAAACCTATTCTAGATTAAGCACAGAAATCTATGACATGATGGTGATGATATTTCACTCCTTCTTAAATAGAAGCAATAGTGTCATTATGGATCGCTGTTACAACAGTTGATTAGTCTAAAATGAATAGTTCCTACAATATATTTTATAAAAGCGGTCTTAACTTTTTTTTATCATCATCAACATCACAGCGTGCTGCTAACATGGATTTCTCTGACCACCTGCCGCTTCTCGTCTCTATCATTCATCGCTCTCGACAAGTCTTCCTTGCTGTATCAGTACAGAGTTGTTGTTGATAGGTTCTAGTTGGTTGCCAAACTCTTTCTCGCCCATGTGAAGGGGTCCATTGGAGTTCATCGCTTATGAGTTGGTCCTTACTTCTCCAGTTATGTCCCACTAATTTGGAAGGTTTTCGGGATGGGTGGTAGATGGCCATACGGCAGCTGCTTTGTGGGATGTTCCCTCCTAGGATTTGTTCAATACAACTCGCAGCATTCTTGTGCAATTGCCGTCAAGCTTTCCCTCCATACGCTTAGTCAGCGTCCTTATGGTGCAGCCACACAGCAGTATTGACACGACCGCTGCTTGGAAAAAAATGGGCCTTATTTTATCTGATAAATCTGACTTCAATATGACCAATAGTCTATCGATGGCTGTCCATGCTTTCGGTAGTCCCTTGTTGATGTGATTTTCCGTCGATGAGATGTTGTTTCCGAGGTAGGTGAACTTGTCCACACTTTGTTTTAGATATGAGACGATATGTTACATTGTCAATAGTTTGGTTGTATGTTTGTTTGCTTGTTGTATCACAACCTTTTTAGTTTATTTAATTTCAAATCTATTTTTATGCACATAAACAGTTCTATTTCAAACAATTCAGTTTAGCTTAAGTATATAGTTTGAATGTTAAAAACAGTTCTACTTCAAAGAATTCTGTTTGGCATAAGTACAGTTTTTTGTTTAAACCATTATGTTTGTTTGGGTTTTATGGCATATCATCCCTTATAGGTTATTTAATGCCAAACCATTTTTATACGAATAAAGAGTTCTTTTTCCAAGAATTCAGTTTTGCATAAGTACACAGTTAAATTGTCAAAAACATTTCAATTTCAAGCAATTCAGTTTAGTTAAACAGTTCTAACTCGAACAATTCAGTTTAGTGTAAGCACAGTTTCAGTGTCAAAAATAGTTCTATTTCAGGCAATTCAGTTCGGCGTGTGTACGCAGTTTAGTTCTATTTGACCCATACATAAGACCCTCATCAGGTGCTACCACTCCAGCCCAGAGTGAACTTAGGAGCAATGGTAAGGAAGGGGTACTCCTCATTCCCCCAAATCCCCATTACTGAGACCTCACCATAAGATTGTTTAGTGTCATATCCAGGACACTCGCTGTAGGAGTCGGTGTATTCTACAGTGAATAGTTTCAAAAATATGTCGAGACGAAGCGATGAGGTGACAAAGAGGTTGTCTTCTGATCCCGGCCACAAACATGTTTTTATAAAAGCCCCTTCCGTTTATTTTGGATGCTGCAAGCTGTTTTGGGACCAGTCTCATAAACAGAGATATGAAAGGTGTTTTTTTTTTTTTTTTTTCTGATCAGTCGATGGGGAAAAGATTCCTTCTTTTATAATTCACCATCCACACCCAAGGTTCCCCTTCGAATCTAAATGTGAACATTTTACTTTTTAAAATCAAACACTTTCAATTCCGACGTGACATGCCGCTGCCAACCACGGGGACATATTGGATTTTAACATTCTTCTCATATAGTGTCTAGGAATTTAAACTCTGATCAACTATCTGTCAATCACTCCGGCATAAATGTTCGCCACATGATAGAGAAAGTCATTACATAATAGAGGCTTACGCCACCAGCCGTTTGTACGTGGTTACTCTCCTAACTCCTAACCAGGGTTATTGTTGCTTAACTTCGTTGACATAGAGCTTTAAGCATTACTTTTTCATTCTGTGTAACTAAAAAAAAGTCTCCGTCGTGTGAAAGTTTGATTTTAGATAAAAGGATTATGGATATACATACTTGATCTAAAAACTAATTTATGAAAAGCTTGAAAAGAATTCGAACCTTGGCCTAACGGTTGACTTAGCCGTCTTCCCGAAGCTATAACGCTTACATGTGTCACATCTTAACATTTCAAACCAAAAACTTCGACATTATCTAAATCGCTTAAGTATCTTTTCGCTATCACCAATGTTGTAACTATTATTCCCACGACTGCAATAAAAACAAGAAGGCTACATTAGTACGATTTATGCTTTATCAATGACATTACTTGTCGAGCAGCAACGAATTAATTTTTTCTTTCAAAGACAAGCGATGAATACTACTTGAGAATAAAGTTGAAGAAATAAACTCACAAGACATTAGAAAACTTCTTCAAAAGTTAAAGTGATCGCGGTATTCCTCGTTGTGTAGTGCCAAAAGAGCTAGACTGCGATATCGTAGAAAGCGAGTTCGATCTTCAGTGGCGCCATTCCTTTCATATGAAACTCTTTTTACCCTAAGTTTTGGGTTTAATCGGTGTAAATTACAGTTCTTCTATAAGACCGGATTTGTCATTCAATAACCCACAAAGGTTGGTGTCATTAAACAATCACGCCAAACCAAAGTTAATTGAATCTAAACAAAACTCAGGAAAATTGAAGCATCAATTTTTTTTTTTATCAGTAGAGGAATCGTATTGTGAATTGAATTACTATGACCAGAAAATCCGGCGAACACCTAGGCGTGACATACGGAAACATTGGACAGTTGTTTCGACCTTATTAGGTCTCATCAGCAGTGTATACCGTGATCTCCACGACTGGAGATCGAACCAGCGACCACAGATATGCAGAACCTAAAATCTCCGACTGAGCCAGCCGTCCATATCGCACACAAAGTAACAACAAATCAACTAGTCATAGTAAATGCGTGGCCAATTAACCTGAATGTGTCTTGCAAGTTACATCCGTACTCTTTACAGAAAACACGGTCACCTCCAGAGCCACGTCTTCCTATGACTACTTGGTCATTTAACTATATGTAAACAAACGACTGATGTTTAATTGAATTCTTAGTGATACAGAGCAATACTTGAAACCCTTTAACGTTGTTGACTTATGCTAAATTAAATTGTTAAAAATAGAACTAAATGATCATATAACTGTGTCTATCTAAAAATGTGCTTACAAGTCATATATTAATATATATGTTTAAACAAGATTTGGCATTAAAAAAAACTAGCAATGGTTGATGTTATGGTAATTTATCCATGCACGCTTGAACTCTCCCGCCTATAAATAGCAGCAGCCAGAATGCAATATTCCAGCAGACAGCCTTGGCAGTCGGACCAAAAGAGTCTCACTGGTAACGCTCACATTTTTATATGTTGTATTACTGTTCTTTGCTAAGATAGTTAACTCATTTGCTTTCTTGTGTCTTTATTTCTAGCTCCTAACACGGCCACAACAACTTGGCAAAGAGGACCCTTGAGGACCCCAAAAAGACTACGTGGAAATGGTCAATATTGGTTCAACATTGGGCGCAAAAAAGTTTTATTTGTTCTACTCAAAAGTACTTGGCAATTCAGAAAAGGAAACCAATCGAAAAAAAAGTTTAACTTAAACTTAACTTGAACGCGAGCTGCTAAACTCCGAGAATTCACTTTTAAAAAAAGCACTCGTGAGTAAGAAGTTGAATTTCTTTTTTCTTTAATAAAAAAGAAAAAAATTTCACCTCAATTAAGTTCTATTTCAGTTTAATCCTAAAAAAGACACAGACAAAGATAGACGAGTTTAAATCCGCCATAGTCGATTTTCCTAAGTTCCAATATGAACAGTAAAAAACGGAAGAGAAACAACTTGAGCAGCAAAAAAAGAATGGATCAACTCCAGCTGGATATACAAAAAGAACGGCTTAAAATACAAAAACAAAGAGAAATGAGACAAAAAAAACTCGAAGAAATCCTACATCAAACTCAACAAGAGCAAAGAAACTTGCTTGAACTAACAAGCAGGGGAAAAATTTATAAAAACGAAAATGTGCTCTCACAAAATACGATCTGGGGCGCAATAGACCATTTACATATTCTCCGGACGAGGTTATAACCTTCGCCTCTTATTTTAGATGATTCAAGGATTTATACGCCACAGTTTGCGCGAATAGGGCTGACTCTAACAAAGAACTCCAACTATTTCGAAAATTAGGCAACGGAGAGCACACCAAATTTGTAGCTAAATCTTACCGTGTAAAAAAAGTGAACTGACATTCACCGAAGCAGTTAAACTCCTCACAGAACGTTTTAGTTCGAAAAATTATCTCTTTCATAAGAGATGGAAGTGTGTGAATTAAACCAGAAAGGATAGTGAAGATTACAGTACGTTCGCATCGGTCGTGAACTAACATAGCAACGATTTCCCACTTTCAGAATTGAGTGCGAATAATTTCACGTGTCTGATATTTGTTCAGCGACTCGTTTTAGCGAAAGACGCTGAAATTAGACGTAGAGTTCTGAATAAATTGGAAAATAAGCCAAACCTTACTCTCCAACAAATAGTGGAAGACTGTCAGAGATTCGTGAGCATACGCCAAGATAAAAATAGAATCGAGGAATACGCCAAAAGAAAAAAAAAAACATCTAATTCTCACTCTAGATCAAACCAATACAAAAAGAAATAAGGCAACCTGCCTCTTAACCAATGTTCCGGTTGTGGGTCATCACATTGGTATAATGATTGCCCTTACAGGAATAAGAAGTGCCTAACTTGTAGCCGTGTCGGACAAAAGAGCTCACAATGCTGAGCGAGAAAAAAGGTTGATAGTTGCGTAAAAAACACAAAATCAGACGAACCAGACGGGTTAAACATTAGGAAATACGTGCAAATAGAAATCCTAAATAAAAATATGAAATTATTGGGTCAGGTTTGACAATCATAAATCTACATACTTGGGAAAAGTTGGGGAAACAAACCTTGATACGATCTAATAAAATAGCCATGTCCGTGTCAAGGGAGAAAATCAAGTTTAAGGGAAAACTTATCACAAATGTAACCTTTCAAGGAAGGATGTTAAAACTAAAAACGTTCGTATTAAAGAACACAGAAAATTTATTCGGCACCTACTGGATGGAGAAATTTAAGTTCTGGGACATGCAAATTTTCCCCAAAACTCGAAAACCTGACCACATATGCGAAATAATTAATAAAAGATTGAAAAGGTGCCCGTGGTGTAATTGTTATCGTCGTAGGAAATGGACACGGCGACTCGAGTTCAAATCCTGGACGAGACTGATTGCATTTCACATAGCACTAATACCCTTGGGAAAGGTATGAATCCGATTATTCTCCCTCCAGCTATGGGTAAATAGTAGGACAGACTAGGTTCTTCAGCCTTGGTTAGGGAACTAGTCTAGGAGAAGGAAAACTCCTAATTCAAACCTGTTAAACTCCGCTTAAAAATTGACCTTGTGTCATATCCTGCCCGAGCGGAGGGGTTGGTAAATAGGATAAAAGATTGAAAAGAAACGTTTCTGTAAGTTTTTTCAGAGGGCCTACGTTGTGTAATACCGGAAATTGGCATGATGGTTAGAGTGTTCGCCATTGGCCCGGGAGACCTGGGTTCAATCCCTGGTCGAGTCATACCAAAGATTCAAAAAATAGTACTTGATGCCCCCTTGCTTAACACTCAGCATTATAAGGTACGGATCAAGGGTAAAGTGGAACAATCTAGGGAAAGGAGTAGTTCCCTTCCCTAGATTGTAGTAGCTATCGAAAAGGGAGCATTCAGGTAACCCTCAACTAAGGTGCCTAACATTTACTTTTACGTCGGTGTAATAAGATAACGGCAAAACTCGAGTTAAAAGATGCCATCCAGCCAGTGTTTAAGAAAAAAAAAGAAATGTTCCGTTCATCTCTTCACCACAAATAAACTTGACAGACTTGAAAGAATTGGGGTCTTGTCGATAATTGAGTACAGTCTATGTGAAAAAGAAATCAAAGGAGATCCGGGTCAGCGCCGACTTCTCGACGGGGCTTAATGCTGCGCTCAAAGACTATCACTATCCTTTACCACGGCCCGAAGAAATTTTTCGCGAAACTAAATGGAGTGACGCGAAACTTCAAATACCGGTGGAGGAAGAATGTGCTAAGTCACTCTGTATCAACACTCATCGTGGGTAGTACAAGTTCGGATGTCTTCTGTTCGGGGTCAAGGTGGCGACGCCAATCTTCCAACAAATAATAGACACTATGCTAAGCGACCTTGATTTCGCTGTTGTATATGGACGACATATTAATGAACTGTCAAAATGTAGAGTAAAATAAGGAAGATGCTTACCAAGTTGTGACGTGGCATGCTTCTGAGAGAGGGAAAAGGGAGGTAAATTCCCCTACTCTTCTGTGTTGAATCAACAGACTGACCATTAAAGGGAAATATTAACTAAAATCAGTTTTTCACACTCTATGATCTGCAGCCTGTTGAACAGATAATGGAATCCAGGTCACTCGGGTATCATGACAGGATTCAATGGTTGAAGAAGGAAAAGGTCAAATGATTGGCCAGAAGACCGTTAGCGCCAAATGCCATCTTTTTCGTCAGAGAAAATTTGGAAAAGAAAGTTTAGTTCTGGACAGACATTGGCGAGAGATAGACGCCAATTTAGCCAACTCCGAGGAATCTCCCGTAAAAAGAGTAGAACAGAATCTCTGGACAGAAGTCAGCGTTAGAAAGACGTGCGAACATTCAGCCAGACTCTGCGGATGTCATTCACCAGTAAAAAAAAGGAACCTGAACATTAAGCCTTGTCAAAGATAAGTACAACTTCAACAGTTTTTCCTTCTACCCTTCCAAATATTGGAATTATATGTATACAAAGAAGAAAGAGAGAAACTGAAAGGGTTCTGTTTCATCAACAGTAAATTAGTGAATGAACTTTGTTACATGATTCAGCTCGGCGACCTAAACATTTTCTCAAGTAAAAGAAAAAAAGAAAGAGAGAAAAAAGAGACAGAAGAAAAGGACTGTTTAGAGACATTTATGTTTGATACTGCCTGCTAGCTTAATATAGCCGGTATTTTAAAAAGAAAAGAGAAAAGAAAAAGGAACTGTTTCTTAAATCTTATCATTATTTGTTGGCCTATTAAAATGTCGTCATATTTTAAATGCACCCTTGTGTTGAAATCTTTTGGTAGTGTTATTCATCTATCGAGTCGCCTTCTTTTGCCCATATCTGTTTCAGTTTCGGGTCGCTTTCGTTAATTCTCGCTAAATATCTTATTCACCTTAAAACATTCCAAGGAAATTTTGGAAATTTGACTACAGTTAATATTTTCTAACCTTGAAGTCCATGTTGTCAGTTATCTGAGGGGGTAGGAAAACGAAGGACATGGTGGGGTATGTGAAAGTGAATTTGGAACTCCCCTTGCCAGCGTCGAAGGTCAGTCTAGCTCCAAATTAAGCCCCACGTTATTTGCCAGTTTACCATATGCCCGAAGTAGGAGTCTTGACTAGGACTTTTTTTTGCGGAGGGTCAAGTTCCAGATTGCCCTCGATGTCGCATGCGCATAAAATTAACTCTCATTCTGAGATAATTATTTATGCAGCATCACAAAGTCTTCTCAAGAATTCCGGAATATGGTTTCAAATTGAAAGAATCCAAATTTAACTTCTTTATGGAGAAGATTAAATACTTGGGGCACATTATCGACAAAGATGGCTGAAGGCAAGCCCCTACCGCAATCAAAGACATGCCAGCCCCCGAAAGCTTCTCTGCCTTACAAAGTTTCTTAGGACTAACAAACTACGACCAAGTGCTTATACCTAATATACACAACGTACGTGCTCCTTTAAACAAACTTCTAAAAAAAGACAAGGACTCGAAGTGGACACCTGAGTGCCAGGAAGTATTCGTCAAAATAAAAGAAATCTTGACGTCGGACTTATTTCTAACCCACTATAAACTAGACCTTGAGATTATAGTTGACAGCGATGCCAGTTCGAATGACACTGGAGCATGCATTCTGCACAAGATGCCTGATGGATTTCACAAATTAGTAGCTCACGGGTCGAGAACACTTCTCCTTACCGAGAACTACTCCCAAATTGAGTAGGAATCAAAAGGGATTATTTTCGCAGCAACGAAGTTTCACCAGTACATTCATGATAGACGCTTCACATTGCAAATGGACCATAAACTATTACTTGCCATCTTCGGGTCTAAAAAAGTTATTCCTTTGCATACAGCAAATAAACTACAGAATTAGGGAACAATCCTCCTGAATTATGACTTTAAAATGGAGTTCCGACCGTCTAAAAAATTATATCATGCCGATGAACTGTCCAGATTAATCCCGAAACACAGGGAACCTCTTGAAGATACTGTGATTGCTTCTCTTCGAACAGAAAGAGAATTTAAAATCACATTATGCAGCACAATAAGGGAACTCCCTGAAACTCTCGACCAAATCAAACAAGAAGCTCTCAACGATAAGTTTATCAGGCAAACCAAAACCGAAATTTGTGAAAGGGACTAACAGACTTCGGATATTTTCACTCTATGCGACGAAGTACTGCTCAATAGTGACCCTAACGCTACAAAAAAGAATCCGGAAAGATTTTCATGCTGGCCACTCAGATTGCAAAGATGAAAAGCTTTATGCGCAGTTATGTCTACAGACCAAACATGCATAAAGATAACGAAAACATCGTAAAATCTTGTAAAGGCAGTGCCTTGGAAGTTAAGGCACACCCAATCAAATATTATCAAAATATTGGCCTAAAACGAATCGACCAAGGTCCTGAATACATACAGACTTTGCGAGCCTGCTGAACGGATTCTACTATCTTATAATTGTAGATAGTTTTTCGAAATAATCCGAAGTTCTTAGATGGAGAAATCCCACAACAGAAGTTACTATCAATTTACGCTATGAACTGCTCACAAGATTTGTGGTAGTTTATTGTCTTGCGTCCGACAATGGGACACAATTTATGTCCGGTGACTTAAAGGATTTTTGTGAGAACTTCCAGATCAAACATATAACCTAAGCTTCCAGATCAATCATATAACCTAAGCTCCAACGGACAGGCCGAGCACTTCGTTGACACGCTGAAAAGAGCCCTGAAGAAAGCCAGGTGCACACCATCAGTAAAAGCCTTACAACAATTCCTTCAGGTATATAGAAATGCGCCTAACAACAATACACCCTCATTATTACCCCCGGCTGAGGTAATGTTTTCGCATAAAATCAGGTCTGTGTTCTACAAGATATTCCCCAAACAAACGAAACTTGGACAAAAAAAACACTGTGCCGCAAAAACACTTTCAACCCGGAAAAAAGTTCTTTTTCCGGATATTTCGTGATAATAAATCTTTCTGGGAAATGGGTACAATTGAGAAAAGAGATGATCTATATAATTAATGGCCCACATTACTCACAAGAGATATTTGAACCAAATCAGAAAACGCCTGTCGGACGATGCTGACTGCGGCCCTTCTGAAGAGAAAGAAGTCATGGATGTCATTTACGATACCTTTGACATGCCAATACCGCAAACATCCCCGGAACAAAGCCGTTTAAAGAGGAAAAAGAAAATGACGGACTTTACCGTTGTTACCCAAAAGAGAAAAGATATTGAAACTCCTGCGGAGTTAATACTTACGAGGGTGTGTTATGGTAATTTAACCATGCACGCATGAACTCTCTCAGCGATAAAAAGCAGCAGGTACCTCTCTAAGGCAGAAGGTAATATTCCAGCTGACAGCCCTGGAAGTCGGACCAAAACAGTCTCGTTCGTAACCCTCTCATTTGTATATGTTATATTGCTGTTCTTTGCTAATATATTTATTGAACTCAATTATTTTCTTGTGTCTTTATTTCTGGTCCCTAAAAAGATACAATAGATGGTGTGCCGTCAAATTTTGCTGAGAGAAGCAAAGTAGTAAATTATTTTCATATGTGTATTCTCTTCAGCATTTTCTGATTTTGGAATTTCAGGTTAATAGATAATGTTAGAGGCTCAAGGAAAACTATAAGCGTATTAGTTTTTATATCAGCCTTTCATGTTAGGAAAGTCATGATATTGAAGATTCATGTTATTAACTTTTCATGGTGACGTGGTTTTCTATTTATTTCTGGCATCTGTCAGTCTGGCGAGACTATTGATCTACACGTGAATCTCAAGACAAGCCTGTGCGAGTTAGTGTTGAAAACTGACAGTTACGCGTCCCATGTATGACAGTAAAGTGCATCCTGTGGTGAGAACTTCTGTACAAGAGCTCTGCGGAGCGTGAAGTCATCCCATCATTGCCTTTTGACCAAGTTCCTCTCTGGGCCAAATAGATCTGTTTGAAAATTATTAACATTATACAGGAATAATCATAACCATGACTTTGAATACAAATTACTAGTTTGATTAAATAACTATAGTTACCTGACACAATGTAATTTTGTAGAAATTATTAGTATTAGATAAGACTTTTAAAACCATACAACTATGAGTAAATTTAAGTTGGATTTGGGTTCTTTGCTAATTGACATATCAACTTTCGTTGGTTAGTCCATGCTTGTAGAGCAGGAGTGGGCAAACTTTTAGATGAGACGGCCGCAGCGTTAAAAAAAAAAAAAAAAAAACAAAGGCATTAAGCCTTGATTCAAGTGCTAGTGTTCTCTTTAGAGGCTCCAACGGGCTGCAAAGAACAGTGCAACGGAGGCATGCGGTCTACTGTTGTCCAGCCTTGTTGTAGAAGAATAGTAGTGATAATATTCAAACAATAATTGTAGGAATAAGCGGATTCATTCTTTTCCTAAGAGTATTATTTAGAAAGTGAATGTAATATAGCGACTGGATTTAGTACTCGCTTATTTCTAGACCGCAGTTCAGCACTCTAACCATTACCTCACGGTGATTAATCTAAGCTAAGTAGGAAAGGTTTATTTAAATTACAATTAACCACGAATGTTTATAAAAAAACATATATAATACAAGCCACCATACAATTCAATACAATATTCAACAAGCCACCTACGAATTAATATATATATATATATATATATATATATATATATATATATATATATATATATATATATATATATGGCCGTTTTACCATGCAGGGCTCCTCTCCGAAAAATTCGATGTCCTAGGTAGGACATTAAACTTCTGCAGATGAAATTGTACAGCGCCTAGAATATCTTTGATCACATCGGTGTCGGAAAACGGGTAGATCTATATATATATATATATATATATATATATATGTGTGTGTGTGTGTGTGTGTGTGTGGTTAGGCAGCTGTCTTTCGTTTAAGCGTGTGTGATTAAATAATAAAGTCACATTTTCTCTATGTAATTTAATTAAGATCCTTTCAAGTTTCCTTATAAGTGTCTTGTTTTTAGGTTGGGATTGGTGGATGAATTAACCAAAATTGTCTCGAGTGCTTTCGGACCTTTCATAGGCACCATCAGTGGTTGTTTGCATTTGTAAAGGGTGTTTTTAAAGAGTTCTGAAATTCAAATTTGAAACAAATACACTTATCAGGAAACTTGAAAGGATCTTAATTAAATTATATAGACAAAACGTGTCTTTATTATTTAAACAAACATGCTTAAATGGTCATATATATATATATATATATATATATATATATATATATATATTTATATGTATATATATATGGTTATATGTATATGTCTGTTTATATATATATATATATATGCATATATAAGTTTATATATATATATTTATATATATATATATATATATATATATATATATATATATATATCGTCGCTGGAAATGGACACGGCGACACGAGTTCAAATACTGGATGACGTTGATAGTATTTCCCATTGCATTAATACACTTGGCAATGATATGAATTCACTTATTCTCTCTACAGTTGTTCGTAAAAAGTAGAACAGATTGGCTTCTTTAACCTTGATTGGGCAACCAGTCTAGGAGAGGGAAAACTTTGAATTCAGACCTGTTAAACTCTATATAAAAACTGACTTTATGTCACATCCCACCCGTGTGGAGAGGTTGATAAATACATATATATATACATTGAAAGATAGGAACACTTTTGGACATACACACACGTCACCAACATTAGTATTGTATATTCTTCTTTAGACAATGTGATCGTTAATACTTATTATGCGATATATATTCTGTTCCTATCGTCTTCAGTTCCTGTTTGTATGTTCGTGACTCCTATGTTCGCTCAAAGCTTACCTGATGGTCAGATTTTCTTTTTCCCATGATTCAAAGCAGTAACTAAATGTAAAAAGTCTTTAAAAACTCAACTGACTCAGTCCTTTTTTTTTTTTTCTTTTACAGAAGCTTCTAGAATCTTTTGACTGAAGTGACTGACACGGCTTTACTGCCTTGATGGCGGAACAAAGAAGCGTTGACACTAAACAGCATACTGCGTTGTGACTACAAGAAAACAAATTTTGAGTATATATATATATATATATATATATATATCATCATCATCATGTCGTGCCGCTAGCACGGATATCCCTGATCCTCTCTCGCCACTTCTCCCTATCGCTCATCACCTCTGGCAGGTCTTCAGGGCTACATCCCGTATCCTCACATAGCTGCTGAATGTATGTTCGAGCTGGTCGACCGGCCATATGTGGGGTCCATAGGAGTACATCACTTTTGAGCTCGTCTCTAGACCTCGTGGTGTAGTGGTTAACGCGCTGTACTGCAACATCGTAGTAAACTTGTCTTTTAATTGGAATAATTTTGAGATGAGGCTTCTTAATCTGAGAATTAATTTTTATTTATTGCGGATAGAGACGTTGAGTCTGTACGGTTCCAGGTGAGCATTGTCAGAAGATAGCGGTTTCAAGTCCTACCCAAGCCGACCAGAGGTTTACTTTGTCAAAAACGTGGTGCGATAGACAACAACTATGGAAGGCAGTAATTACTGGGGATACGGTTACAAGACTCAGCATTCCTATTCGAGGTCACGGTAAATCACCTGAAGAAGGCCAGAGATGAAATTTGGCCGAAACGTTGTGAAAGAAGAAACAACACAAAAAGTACCACGATGAGGGAAAAAAGGCCCCAATAAATAAAAATTAATTATCGTAGTAAACGATTTCCAACTTCAATCTCGCTAATACTTTCACTCTCGGACTAATGCGCTTGGGAAAAGAATGAACCCCCTTATACCTACGGTTGATAGGTTGAATAGTAATAGTAACGTTCTTCGACAAGGATGGTCTTAGTATCAAATAACCTATGTAGTTTGATAGGCCATTAATAAAAGAAACCATAATCAAAACCTAAGTGTGCTCGTGTGCGCCCGTATTTTTGTAAGTGTATGTTTTATCAAATGAGAGGCGAGAAATGTTTATAATTTTAAGTCTTATTCTTAAGTTTATCCTGTAATAAAAGACCTTGAAAATGTATATCAAGGCGGTATAAAATCGCTACCCAAGTACTTTTTTGTTTGGTTTGGTTTTTGATTTGTTTTCTTTTATTTTGTTTTATTTATTTATTTATTTATTTATTTGAATTCAAGTAATTTCGGCAGACGTTGGTTCTTATGAAGAAGATTTAATTTTGTGGTTGAAATCCATAAATGTATCGATTTATCAAAGATATTTTAATTTTTAAGTAATGTCAGGTGTAAACTGTCGTGCTGCGTCTATTCTTAAAACAAAAAAAAACCCTTGTCTATTAATGGTCACGTGACATGCGACACATATTGACGGTTGCTAAGTGATATAGGCATTTTATTATCAGCACATTTTGATATTTTGTTTAATGTGGGCTGTTCCTTATTTTATCATAATGATTCTAGCATACTCTTAGAAGGCATCTTTTCCTTTACATTTTATTTGTATTTATATTTTTGTATCTTTAGTAGAGTTAGGTGTTATCAACTATCGTAGTCAAATATTTACATCATCATCATCAAGAGGTTCCTACAGCATATATTCTCTCTCTCTCTCTCTCTCTCTCTCTCTCTCTCTCTTGCCATCTGTCTCTATCGGCATGTCCGCCTGACAACCTTCAGCATCCCAACAGAATTGATATATATAAGTTTTTGTAAGTCGGCTAATACTGGTGTGCCCATGAGTAGTATTCCATTGAAGAACCTCGTTTTTGAGTTTGTCTTTACCTCTACAGCCGTGTCTGACATGTCTTGCTTGTCTTACTCGGGTGGTTTTTGAAATAGGAGGTAAGTAGCCGTACTGCTGCTCTTTTATAAGGTGTTGCTTACAGAATTTGTTCAAAACAGCACGCAGCAACATCGTGTAGTTCCCATCCAGGTTTTTCTCAAAGTCTTTCATCAGAGTCCAATTGATGCAACCATACAATAGTACTGACCTGGTTTTAGCTTGAAAGAATTCCACCTTTCTCATGTTATATGTTCATCAACATACAGGCCAACGGAGCTAAGATATGAAAAACATCATGTCAATCTAACGGAGGGGATGATAACTTTGTACTAATATAATAGTTATATGACCTTTTGTATCATTAGTGTGGGTATTTTTAAAAGACTTGAAGTAATTTACGTTTCTGACCGATGATGGTACATAAAATATGCTTAGAAAAGTTGTTTTTTTAAATTTCACATGCGCACTACTCTTGGTTGGGACTAATTTTATGATAAAATTACATTTAATGACGTTATCATCTCACTGTACAAACATTCTTTTCCAACTTACAAAAGAATATCAACAGTCAAATGAAACGACCTATATTTTCAGACAATAATATTTTCAGATAAAATAGTTGCGAACCTATCTGTGACCTTGAATATTTTATTTGTTTAGCCAGTTTCATGAAAGAGACATTGACCTCTTTAATTATTTTTAAAAACACGCGCGCGCGTGAGGTGTGTGTGTGTGTGTAATGTATACTTCACTCTCAAATGAGATTATCTTCATATTTCTTCTCTTAACTACTTCTAATGGTTTATCCATTCTTTAAGAATAAATAAGATAGATATACATATAAGAAAGAAAGAAAGAATTGGCAAAGAAAGAAAGAAAGAAATGGCAAAGAAAGAAAGAAAGAAAGAAAGAACTGGCAAAGAAAGAAAGAAAGAAAGAAAGAAAGAAAGAAAGAAACAAAGAAAGAAAGAAAGAAAGAAAGAACTGGCAAAGAAACAAAGAAAGAAATGGCAAAGAAAGAAAGAAAGAAAGAAAGAACTGGCAAAGAAACAAAGAAAGAAAGAAAGAAAGAAAGAAAGAAAGAAAGAAAGAACTGGCAAAGAAAGAAAGAAAGAAAGAAAGAAAGAAAGAAAGAAAGAAAGAAAGAAAGAAAGAACTGGCAAAAGCACAAAGAAAGAACTGGCAAAGGCACAAAGAAAGAACTGGCAAAGAAAGAAAGAAAGAAAGAAAGAACTGGCAAAGAAAGAAAGAAAGAAAGAACTGGCAAAGAAACAAAGAAAGAAAGAAAGAACTGGCAAAGGCACAAAGAAAGAACTGGCAAAGAAAGAAAGAAAGAAAGAACTGGCAAAGAAAGAAAGAAAGAAAGAACTGGCAAAGAAAGAAAGAAAGAAAAAAAGAAAGAACTGACAAAAGAAAAAGAAAGAAAATTGACATACATAGATACATTGATGAATAGATCTTCAGTAATCTTAGTCTAATCTGACACAAGGCTATATTTATAGTGATGTCTGTAAAATTTAAATACACTGAACGATTAAACTATTTACTAGACTCACCAAATATTTAACTATTCGCGTTAATAGCTATTAAGACTAAAATTTAGTCTAACACGATGCTGCAATGTGTTAGGTCACGAGTAATCCAGACTCAGGTTTAACAGAGGTTCATCTAAAAGATTAATAAAAGAGATTGTTCTTTGAATTACATCCAGATCTCTCCGTGCCTCAGTCTATTCCACCTCTAACTTATTTTCTCTCTCTCTCTCTCTTTCGCTTTCTCACTCTGTCTCTCTCTATATATATATATATAAGTGTGTATAATCTGAGGAAAATACTCTAGGTTTTACACTTATTTTGTAGTAATCCAAGGTTAATTGGAATCTCCGTTGAGTGCTCAATGACGACGGCTATCGGATATATAATTAATTTTCGATTATAAATATACTGAAAATCCCATGCAGAGCAAGAACATTTTCTATGAATTTGACGAAAAAACTTCAATACTGTTTCATTAATAAATTTATTTCTGGTCGTTATGACCTTCTTCAGATGGAGTTTGATATACAGGGGCCCGACAATATTTTCCGGACACTTTGAAAAAAGTACTTCAATGTGGTCACTAGTGCCAAAAACTTTTGAGATTGTAAGTACGTAGTTGAGGAGTGAAAATCCACTACTAGTGTAATCATTTTTTTAGTATGGCTTTGATAATTTTAGTTTTTTGTGATTTTTGCAAAAACTTGAGCGACAATATTTTTCGGACATGACAAAAAATCCAATTTTATTAAGAGCTATGTTCATGTATATGTTGCTGTATGCAAATTTTCTGCTTGTACACTGTTCTGGGACACTAGCACCCCTACTACAATGTTAACATAGGACAATCTAACAGCATAAATAGTCCGGACATTTCTTGGCAAAACAATTAAGTTAAATGAGGTAAAATACATTCAAAAGAAGTCGTTTGATTGGCACGGAAGAAGCGGGAAGATGGCCTCAGCATCAGAAGGATCGCCATCGATTTGAAGCTGTCGAAATCAATAGTCGAATACATGCTGAAGACAAACTCCGAGCGGAAAAAGAAGAGAGGGCGGAAAAGATCAATTGGTAAGAGGACTGAAAGGAGAATGAAGAGGACTGTGACACGGCTTTTAACATCTGGAGAAAAAGTTACAGCAAGAAAAGTGAAGGAGAAATGTGAATTGGATGTAAATGTCCGAACAGTACAAAGAACGCTGCATAGGATTGGTTTGAAGTATGCAAAGGCTAAGAAAAAAATTACACTAACAAAGAAACACAAAGGAGCAAGACTGGAGTGTGCTAAAAGGTGGTTAACAAAGCATGTTGACTTTAAGAAGGTTATATTTACTGATGAGAAGCGTTTCAAGTTTGATATGCCCGATGGATGGTGTACTTGGTCGATAAGGGGTGAGCCTGTTGTACTGAACAAACGACAGATGGGAGGAGGAGGAGTTATGGTTTGGGGTATGATCTTTGCTAATGGAAATATATGGTTGGAGTGGCTGAAAGGACGACAGAACAGCAAAAGCTACAAACAGTTGCTGGACGAGAAAGCCCTACCAAGGATAAAAAAAGAGATGGGTAATGATTTCGTTCTACAGCAAGACAATTGCAGCATCCATGTGTCAAAACTCATGAAACAATGGATGGCTAAAGTGAATATGACTACTTGGAATGGCCTGCAAGAAGCCCTGATCTAAATTTAATAGAAAATGTTTGGGAAATGCTTGCGCAACTTGTCTATGATGGACCTGAAATAACGAAAGAGGCTCAACTATGGGAACGAATTCTAGGAGCCAAAAAACAACTAATAAAAACACGTAGAGATGTTATTGTGCATATGTTTGATCATTATGAAGAGAGATTGATAAAAGTTATTGAGAAGAAAGGTGATATTACAGACTATTAACAGTTTTTCAACGATGTCCGAAAAATAATGTCGCGTGTGTTTTGTAAAAAATGATGAAAATTAAATATTTTTCCTTACCTAATCGATTTTCTTCCATTTTCATTACAGGTATTGTCTTTATATGTTTATGCTATTCTATTGAAGGAATTTCGCCACTCTGTGGTACTCAGAAAGTCGAATACTAAAGTGTCCGAAAAATATTGTCGGGCTCCTGTATTCGTGATTAGGTTATTATGTAGAGTTCCCATATTATAAAATATTGAATACAAACATTAATTCTATAGAAAATTAGAAATAAAAAATACCCATCACGGTCTACTTAACTACGAATAAAAAGGAAAAATATCTCTTCCTAATAAAAACAACTAGAAAGTAATGACGATATGTCCCCTAAAGAAAGATTTATTTTATTTAATATTAATATCAATTATCAAAATGACATGGACAATATTATCAAATATTGAATACTAACATTAATTTCATAGAAAATAAGAAATCAAAGGGCTATCTTTAATTTATTCATAGAATAATATTTCTCATTCAAAATAAACCTCAACTCACGAGGAACACTCTCTGATATTCACCGGTATTTGAAAAAATAAATAGCAGTTTAAACTATTAGTAAAGAATTGTTTAAAATGAAATAAAATAGAGGAAAGTTGAAACATTAATATATAAAGAGAATTGCATAAGAAAATAAATCGGTTTTTTATTTCTTCTTACCGGAAATGAGATAGGAAATTCTACAGAACCTAAGCATTAATGTATTAAGCACCATCTGAAAAGGTTCCAAACAACATGAAATAAATTCATTATGTGGACACAGAATGGATGTTCTTGTTCAAATTTATAAAATATACACACACACACACACACACACACACACACACACATATATATATATATATATATATATATATATATATATATATATATATATATATATATATATATCCTCTTGGTAATATCTAGTTGCATTTTTTATCTCATCAATAGTTGCCACCCTTATAGATGAGTAGCAGTAGTCTCCTGACTGAACCTGAACTATTTGACCCTGGCCGTTGACCTCTAAAGTTATTCAATCCAGTATCTGGTGAGGCTCGCTGTTGACTCAACATTGTATTCATCCGCCTTACTTCACATTCACCATGCTGCTTCCCATGGCTTCTAATGATATCTATTTGGTTTTAACTTAACTAAAGTCCAGTTATTAATTATTTTTCCTGGTCGTTTTATTTTATTCTAATTTGATGCTGAAATTTATAGCTTTTTTTTCAAGTTCAGACCAAGAGCAATTAGGTTCTATAAGATTATGTTCAATGCTCTGCGTTTCACGCAAGTTATACCCTTTTATATATTGCATTCTTGTGTAATTGCCGTCTAGCTTCTTCTCCAGCCATTTAGTTAGTGTCTAAGTAGTACATCCATATAGCAGTATCGATAGAACCGCTGCCCGGAAGAATCTGCGTTAAGAATGTGGCGAGCAATATTGAACAAGTCCTGACAGGAACACCCCACAAGGCACCAACTATACGGCCACCTGCTTCCCATCACGAAGACTATCCAAGTCAGACGAACTAGACATGCAGAACACTGCTGGAGAAGCAGGGACGAGCCCATAAGTGATGTACTCCTATGGACCCCCACATATGGCCGAGCAAAACCGGGACGACCAGCTCGAACATACACACAGCAGCTATGTGAGGATACGGGATCTAGCTTTAAAGACCAGCCAGAGGCGATGAATGATAGGGAGAAGTGGCGAGAGAGGGTCAGAGATATCCGTGCTAGCGGCACAACATCATGATGATGATGATGATATATTCCATATCTGCAACTGAAACAGCTCTGCGCAGGCACAGGGTGCTAGCAATACGACTTGATGATTATATATATATATATATATATATATATATTTATATCCATACCTTTTTCTCACGGTCTCTTTTTCTATTTACTTAACTATCTATCTATCTATCTCTTGCTCTCTTTATCTATCGATCGATCCATCTATCTATCTATCTATTTCGTCTTTTTCTATCTATCTATCTATCTATCTATCTATCACTCAAACTCGCTCTGTTTTTTTCTCTATCAGTCTCTCTACCCTGTGGATATTTTGGGGACCCCTCCCATGTTACAGTCTGATGTGCAACTCTTTTTTGGAACACACCTTGATATGGACGATTTCTTTCGGATATAAATCAATGTGCGACTGGTGATTTGGATTAGATTGCCGAGCGAATAAAAAAAAATGTCTATTCATTTTTAGCTTTATTTATTTATTTTTTTGCGAGCAAACAACGTGATCGGATATCGATCGTTCACAATAAATGCATCGCAAAACTAAATGCTAAAAAACAAAACAAAAAAAAAAAGAAACGATTCATGAGCTCAAAAGTTTCGTCCAAGTGTTGCCAAGTATGACTAGAGGCGTTCGCCGACGTCTGGGATATTTCATATGTTCGCAGCATGGCAAAAAAAAGTAAATGAAAATGAAAAAAAAAAATGGCGTTGCATCAAACAGAGAAAATAGAGACGGCGTGTCCGGTTGCAAATGGCGGATGTTGAGAAACTGGCAGCTGACGCAAGGAAACAACAAAAGAAAGATTCCGAAGATAGATTATATGAATACAACAGATCAAAGGTAGATCTACTGAGCCGACATGATGTTGGTAGATTTTCAATAACTAGTTCTTAACTTATAACTTTCTCTGTACTTTATGTATATATATATAACAAATAATCGGATGCTACAGAAGCGGTACTCTTTCATGAGTACGGTTTAATAATATCATTGTATCAAACTATCAATAAACGTCTATCAATGTTGATATTTTGGACACTTTTAAAAATAAAGCCCCTTTTTGTGACTACACAGACAAAATACCAATAAACATTATGATAAACATTTCCCAAGCTAAAAAATTACAATTTGAAATGCTGTCAGAATTTTAAAAATACTAAGTGCATTTCTGTATATTGATTGCGATAGAAATACCTCCCATATTTAAAGCTGTCACTGGCGTGATCCAAGTCAAATTGTGAACGTGGCAATAATGATTTTTGTACAGATACGATCAGTTATGATAATAGCTTTGACTGGTGCACACAGTGTGTTTGCAGTTGGATGTTTTTTTCAAAGATTGATAAATCTCTTATTGCTTTACAGAGAAGTTTTCTGCTCATTTCATATTTCGCTCATTTCATGTTTTTTCAGAATGATGTTGTTCCGGATAGAAATTTCAACTCATAACGGTACTGATCGTATTTCCAGGCTAGAATCATTCCGACGTAACAAGAAATGAACACATAAAGTTATCTATGTAAGAGTTACAGTTTCACAGGTTTAAAAAAAAACGTTTCAATACCAAACGTTCCAAACTAGGACCGGTTTGGTTTGGTTTTATGGCATATCAACCATTGTTGGTTATTTAACGCCAAGTCTATATATATGATTTGTGAAAAAAAATTGTTGATAATGTTTTTTGACGAGCCTAAGCTCATTCTTTTTCACACTGTCCAATGGTTCCAAATATTGCTATGTATCACTAACAGTTCAATTAAACGTCAATGGTTTGTGTACACACATTTAAATGATCTAAAAGTTCTACTTCTAACAATTCAATTTAACATAAGTCACTTGTTTGGACACTGTTTAAATGTCAAACAGTTCTTTTTCATCCATAGATAGGACCTTATCAGATACTACCACTCTGGGGGTGTCCTCGTGGTGTAATGGTTAAAGCGGTGGACAGCGGAATCGTAGTACGCGAGTTCGTACTCCAGTCGCGCTATTACGTTCCCTTTCGGGCAAATACCCTTGGGAAAGGTATGAACCCCCTTATCCTCTCAGCTATGGGTTAAATAGTACCACTACTTTTTTTCTAGGAGAATGGCTTTGGCATTAAATAAACTAAAAAGAGTTGATATGCCATTAAACGAAGAAACCAAACTTGGACCTTGGAAGAGGTGTTTCATATTCCCTAAAGCTCCAACATATCTGGAGCCTCACAATCAAATTGTTTTGTGTCATATCCAGTACACACGTGGGAGTCTTATACCGTTGCATAAATGCAGACGGTTTATCCTGCAGTCCTAGTCGACTGGACTAAAACTATGATCGTAATTAATAGTATTAAGATGGAGCCACTATATCCCCACTTAGTTCACTTGTATTACACTGAAAAAAAGAAAACAGTTTCCATGTAACAATTAAACTGATGAAAATGGAAAAAAATAGCCTTTGAGTGAATCATGTGAATAATAAGTAATAAGTGGTAATTTACTCATATACTTTGGTATCAGTATCTCATCAACTGAAAGTGTTGTCAACATACACATGAATAAAATATGGACAACTACAGACCGGTTAATGGCTATATGGAAATCTGATCTCACTGAGAGAATAAAATGAGAACTCTTCCAAGCTGTAGTCATGTCAGTACTAGTCTTTGGCTGCACCACTCGGACTCGAATGAAACACTTGGTTTTTTGAACAAATCCTGGAAGTAGCATCCTACCAAACAGCAGCTGTACAACCACTTGCCTTCTATCACACACCCATCTGAATAAGACATACTAGGCAGTGCTAGAGAAATAAAAATGAACCCATAATGTTCTCTTTTCGACTCCTACACATTGACAGCAGTTACCAGTAAAAACGTACTATCATTAACTCTGTGCGGACACTGAGTGCGATGTAGAGAACCTACTAGCTTGGAAAAGATGGCGAGAAAGTAAAGGGATTCCATTTCATCAGTGTGGGAAGTATTACTGCTGTACCCTGTATGTTTTATCATCATGGAAGATTTATGTTTTAAATTCTGCAGGTTTTTGATGGCCTATTATACGTGCGAAAATGCTATCAACTCAAGTCTCCTGAGAGACTATGTGCATTCAGGATTATCCAGATACATACCAGCCTATATATAAAATCTGCACAATTGCACTCAAAGACGACTTTCATGTAGTCTGGGGTCATGTGATAATGTGGATTGAAGTGGTCTCGCAAAATCACACATGCTAAGCTGATATTTATTACAGGGATACATTACACAATCTTGACACCAATGGGGCGCGATTTCCTCTTCAGTAAATACAATAAACACAAAGAAAATAAAAATACGTAAATGCTAATGGCTTTTGGTGACTTCCTGTTTATCCAGATTTTGTTTACGTAGCTTTTTAAGCTACAAAATTTGCCAGCCTATAAGACGCATCTTTTTAAAGATCTACAGTGACTATTCTCAACTTTCTAACAACTCCAGTGTTCAGTGATCAATTGCGCAAGTGCATTAACTTTTAGTTTAGTTTGATTTAGTTGTTCAAGGGTGTATCAAGTGGGTATTTATCTATAGTCATCATGGAACTGCAGCAACCCCTATTTTCTTCAGATATATACTGGAAAGGTAAATATTTATTAATGTTTTTAAAAGATATCTAAAACCATAATCAATAATCCTTAAAATGAATATCAATGGTCTACTCCTCATTCCTTGAAAACAAGAAAAAATGTCGTACGTGGACCTGTTCTAGAGACACTAGTCTTCACTTGGCATATCATCGCTTTATGGGTTATTTAATGTCGAAATTTTATACAAATGATTTATACACACGTATATGGTTTCAAGTGACTATTTATTTTTGTTTCTAATAATATAAAACACAAGAGTAGCGTTCTGTGTGTACATCTGTGCGTCTGTACACAAAATATTTAAAAAAAAGAAAGAAAGAAAAAAAGAAAGAAAGAACGTAATACGAGATCTCTGACGTTTTTGTTGTAATTTTTAAAGAAAGAAAAAATTAAAGTGCAAACAAAAGAAAGTGTTGTATCGTGGTAAGGAAAAGATACACTGTGAAATAGAGTTAATTATTAAGTACCTCAATTGGTAGTATTATAAGTCTTGCGCTGTTGGTGTTACATCCGAAGTTGGTCTTACTACAGACCGACGTCCTTTCAGAGCTACATCTCTGCTTCTCTTTCTACTTCTACTTCTGCTTCTCCAAAAGACGCAGCATTTTTTTTTATACTTCAGCGATACCGGAAGTCACGTGATACGAGCCACGATACAACAGAAAGAAAGAAAGAATCATGTAATTTGAGACTGGCCACATCGAAAGAAAAAGGAAAAGAAAGCAAACAAGTTGTCGTGAATACAGGCTGACGTCAGTATGGAAGGGTTTCTTCAGTTTTTAACTTCGTCTACCGGGCTCTGTCTTTTGAATCCTCATTGAAAGCAACAAGGAAGAGAGAGAGAGAGAGAGAGAGAGAGAGAGAGAGAGAGAGAGAGAGTGAGAGAAAGTGAGAAAGTCTCCATTTATTAACGACACAGGCAATTTGATTTTTCAGATAATTCTAAGTTTGCCAAATGAAAGTTGTGTTTTTTATTAAAATAACGAACGAGATACTTTCCATTTATTAATTTATTCTTTTTAGATTCTGAAATCTTTTTAATTTAGATTATAAAAAAGATATTTTATTTAAGATTCAACCGTCAACATTAACAGGTATATTCTAGTTTAATGATAATAAATATTTGTTTCGATTCAATTATATGGTATCAACTGTTTGTTTTGGTTTTATGGCATATCAACCTTTGTAGGTTATTTGATGCCTAATGCATTTTTATACAAATAATCAGTTCTATTTCAAACAATTCAGTTAAGCATAAGTACAGTTTCAATGTCAAAAAAAGTCCTATTTGAAACAATACGCAGTTTAAATCTCAAAACAGTTCTATTTTGCGCAATTCCGTTTAGCATAAATACGCAGTTTAAATGTCAAACCAGTTGTATTTCAAACTGTTTATTTTAGTATAAGTACACAGTTTAGTCCTATTTGACACATTGATAGGATCTTATCAGGTACTGCCACTCCAGGCCAGACGGAACATCGGAGTGATGGAAATGAAGGAGTCCTCCGCATTTGCCAAAGCTCTAGCATTACTGGAACCTCATCATCAAATTGTTTTGTGTCATATGCAGGACACTCCTTGAGGAGGTCTTACCCCTCTGCAGAGATGCAGTCTGTGTATTCTATAGCCCCAATATGGTATCAAGTATCCCACTCTAATACAACTAATTTGTACGCAGTTATAGAGTGTCAAGTATTTCTTTTCGATACTTATTTCTAAACGAATGTATTTGACTTATAAATGGGACTCGACCAGTTATTATCACTTGTTTGTCCAGTCGGCGGGGGTCGTAGAGTACACCGACTGGATCTCTGCAGAGGACCAAGACCCACCTCCACAAAATGTGTTCTGGATAGGACACTAGACAATCTGATGGTGAGTTTCCAGTAATGCTGGAGCTTTGGGGAATGCAGAATGCCCCTTTATTGCCATAGCTCCCAGGTTCACACTCGTTCGGTGTGGTAGAACCGTATAGGGTCTTATCTATCGGTCAAATAGAACTAAACAGTGAACTTATGCTAAACTGAAGTAGAATGGCTGTGACATTTATCGGAACTGGTTTGAAATTTAACTGTTTGGAAACAAAAACTATACTTTTACAAAACTGAATAGTTTGAAATTTAACTCGGCTTTAAATGACTCGAAAAGGGTTGACATGCCGTAAAACAAAACAATCAACAAACCAACAACCATTCCAGGTCATTGTAGTCTTAGGAGTAATGGAAACTCCCAGCGACGTTACAGGCCAATAAGTTGAGATACAAGATATATTCACTTAAAATCTACTACATTACGGGTAAATAACAGTGAAGGGGTACTCCATAAGCCTCAGAGCCTCATCATTGGATTCTATTTAGTATCATTGCTTTAACTTTAATTTTATAATTAGATACGATTTCTTTTCTGAAAAATGTTGGTCATATTGGCATGCAAAGTTGATATATAATATATTCTCTCTTTAAATACTGGACCTAAATTATGGGTAAATAGTAGGACAGACTATGCTCTTTAATCTCGATATGACATCCACTTTAGAAGAATTCTGAATTCAAACGACTAGTCAGTTTAAAAATCATGTTACATCCTGCTCGTGACGAAGGGGTGCAGTAAATACACGAATCTACAGTATTACCTATAAATAAGTATACCCTTACCATTTTATTAAACATCAAACAATGATGACCGGATGTTATCATTTTAAGCGGAACATTATACTATCAACTCTACACTTATTAGGAACGATTAATTTCGAAACTATACAGCATTAAAAAGTCTTTAACCCACTGAAATAAATCAAGTTTCGCTTGAAAAAAATCTTACAATACACTACCTCTGATGAAAAGTATATATTTAGCACATTTAAAGGATGTTATCTATGGTTTTTCTATTCAGTAGTAAATAAACTAATGACAGAGGATATTTACGTGTGATATTGTTATTTTTAGCGAAAAGGAAAGTTTATTGTTGTTTTAGCGAGAAGTGTTGACGTGCGTGTGTGTGTTTACGTTGAGTTGTTTCCTCGCTAAGTTTGTAAGGTATTAAAGGAAGGATGAAGAAGTAAGATGCCGATAGTCGAAATGGGTTTTTAAGAATAGTTTTTATTTGCAGCATGGAATATTTAGTTTGAGTTTGTGCTGCAAGTCTAGTAGGAAAGGTTGCGAGTAAGAGACGAAATGGAGATATGATAGAGTTGAGAAGGCAGTGCGTGTCGTGGGACGTGCGAGGGATTGTGTTCGTTGCAGTTTAGAGAAAGCCATGTTTGCCGCTAGAGGAAATGAACTTTGGAGTCACCGTGAGTTTTGTGTGTCTGGTGGATTTTGGGGAGAGGCGTGCGTTGCCTCCATTAAAGTGGTCCAGAGGTGAATTGAGAGCTGGATGTCGAGAGCAGAATAAGGCATCGCATCGACAGAGCCAATTTTGGGGGTGACATAAAGTTGTTCCTGTGGTGGCGTATTGAATGTATCTAATTCATATTTAACTGGGATTCCTTGGTCTAAAAGATATTAGACGCAAGGAATCCATAAATTAGATAGGTTCCCTTATGTGTCCCATGTTGCTGCTGCTATTAAAGAACGGTCAGTGGGACGTCTGCACTGGACTGCGTTGTTCAGCCAAAGAGACTGTGTTTGGCAGCTTACCCAATTTCTGCTGCCCGGAAAGGAATTCAGATTTGAATAGGATAAGTCATCCTGATTGGGTGGAATTAAGCGTCGAATTAAAATGCGCGCCAAACCAAAATACGAAATTTTCCTCCGCTACAGATATGCAAAACATTCTGTTTTCATAAATATACCTTAAAATGCTATATTTTCCCCAAGCCGTGCAAAGGAAAATATCAAGGAATAACAAAGTATTAAGGGAAAAAATTATGAAACGATCTTGGATTTTGTATTCTAAAAACTAATACCAACAGAAGAATAGGTGTGTGAATCGTTTTATTTACTGCTTAATAAAAGACCGAAGTGAACACTTTTTAAATGTCTTAATTCCATAATTTTTTCTGGGGTGTATAATTTCTAGTTGGGTATACTTATTTTAGATCTATTACATATTTATCTTCTTAGTGATATAGATTCACTGCTTTGGGGTTTGTATACTATAGCCACAATTAACACCATGTGTGAAATAGACATATAATGTTCATAACGATAGAACATAGAAAGAACATAGGAATCTCGAAATTCGAAAATACGTAACGATTTCTTGTTCAGGTACGAAACCTTTTTATTAACTTTGAGTTAAAGGTTTCGACATAAGAGGGAGATACACAATCCTCTATGCTGTCTTATATTTTGGCCCCTATCTCGTGCGGCACCCATAGGGCGCAAATTCGTCTGCTTCGGCGAGCTCCAAAAGTCAATCCTCGTTTGGCATCTAGTACTCACTAACTTTCTTTCAATTCTCCACAAACCTCTGCGCGCTTCCGGTGCGTGACGTCACTCGCACTCCGTCACCCGTTTCGTCTCAGGCTATTTTGACATCTCTGAGTGACACCTTCTTCCGCCCGCGCCCACCCACGTTAACACCTGCATCAATGTTTGCACCTAACTAACCCATGTACTGAGCCGAAAGGTTCTCAGCCTAACTAAACCCAAAGGCATGAACCGATATCCTTCGGCCATTATGTTACATTTGTATTAATAAAAAAAAGAAGTTAGTATTCTGGACTTTCCTCCCTCTCCCAGCAAAACTCTATTCTTCTCGGCTTCCGACAAAGCCAGGAAAAACTCCTTTTTACTATTTTCTCACAAAATATCACTTCCAGCTAAACATTCCACAGGTGGAACAGATTCGCTATCCAAGAGTCGTGCAATAAACATGCAAAAAGCACGCGCCGTTTTTGAACAAGGATATTTACTCGGCGCTTGACTCCAGACCGAGGCTTCTATTAACGCTTCATCTTTCGCGACAGTTTTGTAAACAAATCACCCGTGTTGATTTAATCGTCGTCATCGATACCGACAGACAACCATATCATCATTACGAAGTGAATACAGCAGACTCCTTTGTACATGGAAATCTGTTTCCTCTTCGAAAGCCGGTACCTCCCGTCGTAGTATAACCAACAGAAAAAAATCACTGAATATTTTTATATTTACACACACACACACACACACACACACATATATATATATATATATATATATAGAGAGAGAGAGAGAGAGAGAAAGACAGAGACAGAGAGATCCTTACGCATATTTACGATGGTGTTTGCTAACAACGGGACACAGAATACATATATAATTGAGAAATTGAAATATACCAACAGAATTTTTGTTTATTCATATTATGATTAAAACTTATATAGTGTTTTGCAGAATGTTCTCCCAGATTTGAAATTGCCGCCGTGAAGGCGCTATTGGAGTTGAGCAAAGCTGTCTTTAAGCAGCAGCAACTATACTATTATAATCGCAATCATGGCAGGGAATATTAGAAACTCGATTAATTCAGTGGATGTTCCCCCACCACTACTTTTTTTTGTTTGTTTTGCTTTTGTTTTTGTTTTTTTGTTGTTGTTGTTGTTGTTGTTGTTGTTGTTGTTGTTGTTTTGTTGTTGTTGTTTTTATTTATTTTTTGGTTTAGTTTGATTTTATAGTATATCTGTCATTGTACGTCAGCTAATGCCAAATCCAGTTTATTCATATATATATATATATATATATATATATATATATGATTTGTAAACGTAAGTCAACAAAGTTTAATACTTCCAACTATTGCTATGTATCACTAACATCAGCCGTTTGTTTACGCTCAGTTAAATGATCAAACAGTTCTATATCAAATAATTCAGTTTAATGAGTCAAAGTTAAATGGTCTTAAGTATTGCTATGAATCCCTGACTTCAGTCATTTGTTTACATGCATTTAAATGATCAAACAGTTCTATTTCAAGCAATTCAATTTTGCATAAGTCAAAATTAAATGGTTCTGAGTTTTACTCTGTATCACCAACAATTCAATTAAACATTTGTTTGTACATAGTTAAATGATTAAGCAGTTCAATTTCAAACAGTTCACTTTAGCATTTCATTTGTTTGCACTCAGTTTAAACGTCAAACAGTTCAATTTGACCCATAGATAAAACCCTTTCAGGTTCTACCATTCCAGGCCAGAGTGAACCTTGGCGCGATGGCAATGAAGGGGTAGTGTAGTCCGTATTCCACAAAGCTCCAGCATTACTGGAGCCTTACCATCAGATTGTTTGATATCATATCTAGGACACATGTTGGGTGGTCTTTCCCTTCTGCAGAGATGCGGTTAGAGTATTCATCAGCCCCAGCCGACTGGACTATTATTTTCTTTTATGTAGCAGTTTGACAATTGTTATGACAGATCATTTGTAAATTATATAAAACTGTTTTAAAGATTACTTGCACGTCATATAAAGCTGTTTTTTAAAGTCCTATCAAAGACCGATAAACGTCTTTGTCAAGATTATCTGTACTTTAAATAACGCTGTTTTAAAGATGTCCCTCAAACATGAAGCAACATCTTAGACAAGATCGTTTTAGTAGATCATCGTGCGTTTGAGGAAAGTAATTCAAAATTGGTAACTCTTACATTGCAATGTTGTGATATCCTGTGGTCGAATCACACACTAGATCTATCCACTTGTGATTACTTCCAGTCGGGATATCTTATGGGTAACAATAACAGAACAAAAAGGCAAATATTGTCTTAATATTCTTTATACGATCGATGTAGATTTTTTCTATTTACGCTCAGAAAACGGGATAATATTCTGCAGAACCTGGTTGGAAGAGAACAGAAAATATCCGAACCAATATCAAGTGAGCATATTTTTTTTTTTTTTGCTGCTACGAATCACAAGTCTCACCCTAAAAATTTTAGCCTGCCAGTTCGTTGGGAAAGAGTTCTGTTGAGTCGTCACAGAAGATATCAAATTATTTTATGCATTTTTAAAACGCATGTGCGTTTGGTTATTTTTTAGATAAACACGATCTTATTTTACAGCATATTCGCAGTCAGATCTCTTTTAACCGAGCAACAGTTGATAGTGTTTCTGTCGTTTATTTATAGAAAATAAAAGTCTTATATCACGTGATACAGGGTCTTAGACAAGACCATTTGTATGCTATATAATGCTGCTTTTAAAGGTTACATCACATAGAGCAACAAGATCATTTTTATGTTAATTGTTCAAAGCTGTTTTTGAAGGTCATTTGTTCATTATATAAAACTGTGTTTATGATGATCCGTACATTATATAAAGCTGTTCTTTAAAGCCTTAAAATAGATCGAGCAATGTCTTAGTCAATATCATTTTCACTTGATATTAAGAAATTTTTATGTAATGTAGTTTTAAGGTCCTAACACAGATAGAGCAACGTCTTATTCAAAATAATTCATTCTTTATATGAAGTAGTATTTAATGGTCCAACTTGACTGACAAGATTACTCTTACGTAAAACGAAGCCATTTTTCTTGGCATAGTTGTTGTAATTTTCTCATTTAATAGTTTGGTACAAGGTCAGAAATATTTAGACCACTGTGAGAATTGAACTCACTAAAATGGCCTGTGAGCCTGCCAAGCTGACCATTCGACCTCTAATAAGACTTCCTATTGTATATTGTACTCAAGCCTGCTGCGATATGGAAACTGGAGCGTAATATTGATTTTGGAGGGCATACAAATAAGTGAAGAAAATAATCGAAAAAATAAAGGAGTACATTTACTGGAATAGATTTGAGAAAATAGGATTAACTATAAAAAAGGATGAGAGGCGATCTAATTGAAACTTACAAAATAATAAATGGAATTTCTAATTATGGTTGACATTATATATTTCTCCTCGAACTAAAAATTCACTGTCAAGACAGATTTTAAAAACTAAGTCTACTAACCAATTGAATGGTTTTGCTGAAAGAGTAAGATGTTTTTGGAATAAACTACCAAATCCGAAAAAATATGAAGAAAACTAATAATAAATTAGATGATTTCTGAAATAAAGGTAAGAAAAGAATTTAAGAGGGCATTTTGGGGAACTATCGTACGAATTACAAGACAGAATTTGATCAGTATTAAGATATTGTATTAATAGTCGATATGTTCTGTACAAAGATTCTTTTTCCTTTTTTAAGGTTGATGTGAGAAGATAGTAAAAAACTGAGATGTCCATGGTGGCAGAGAAAAAAACAAACTAACAAAAGTTAGGCGTCTGAAAAACTAACTCGTTTTCAGTATATAATCATATTTACCCAACCCCTCCGCTCGGGCAGGATATGACACAAGGTCAATTTTTTAAGCGGAGTTTAACAGGTTTGAATTCAGAGTTTCCCTTCTCCTAGACTAGTTGCCTCACCAAGGCTGAAGAACCTAGTCTGCCCTACAATTTACCCATAGCTGGAGGGAGAATAATTGGATTCATACCTTTCCCAAGGGTATTAGTGCTATGTGAAATGCAATCAGTCCAGGATTTGAACTCGTGTTGCCGTGTCCAATTTCTGCGATGATTACCATTACACCACGGGCATCACGTTTTCAGTATATAATACGGAGTACCAAATACGGGTCGATCTCAATACTCAATAGTAATTTATATGCGAAACAAATACGACACGACGGGGTGGCAATCATAGGAAAGACTTCAAAATTAAACGCTGGGGACAGATTCGGTTTTGAAATCTATCTTCAATCACTTTCTGACAATTTTCCTTGAACAATGTCAGTAGCATCGGCTAATGGCATCATTGAGCATAAAACCTTGCCCAAGTCTTTGGTCCGAAAAGCAAGTAAGATTTTCACGACTCATATGTGGTCACAAAGAGAATGCATGTAAAAGCATACGTGAAATGATTTCAATTTATTTGAAGTAAAAACACAACTGTGGGACTTAGTCTGGGTGGATTCGAGCGTATTAACTAGGGTTTCAAAACAGAAAATGCAAAGTATTCTTGCATGTTTTTGAGTGACATAAGCTCACAAGGAATTTGAACGCTGTTCGACATTTCCGTTTTGGTTGCTATGACCACCCAGTGTCTATTTGTATTGTGTTTTGTTCGTTATACTTCTTGAAATTCCGTAGGTTTAACACACACACACACACACACACACACACACACACACACACACACACACACACACACAAATACATGCACGCATACACACACACACACACACACACACACACACATATATATATATGTGTGTGTGTTGAGCTTGTTTGCATGTATGTGTTCATAACATATGTAAATAAATATATATATATATATATAAATGTATGTGTGTGTGTGTGTGTGTGTGTGTGTGTGTGTGTGTGTGTGTGTGAGAGAGAGAGAGAGAGAGTAAGCGCGCACGTACGCGTAAGCGTGTACGTGTTTAAGTTTTATATTATTATATATGTACTTGCATGTGTATAACTTACACACACACACACACACACATATATATATATATATATGTGTGTGTGTGTGTGTGTGTGTGTGTGTGTGTGTGTGTGTGTGTGTGTGCGTCTCTGTTTGTGTGTGTAACGTAAACATAAAAATATAAGTAACTTATGTATATATATATATATATATAGAACTTATTTATACGGTGGATATATATATATATATATGTGTGTGTGTGTGTGTGTGTGTGCAGGAGGGTACTTTTTTGTTGGCTTTCTCCAGCCAGCAGCCAATTTTGCATAGTTGGTTATCTTTTAGCGTTTTTTTATTCATTTTTTTTTATATAGTTTTAACGTGTTGAACGTTCTAACAGTAGTTACAACTTTTTTTATTTGGTTTTTCTTTTTAGAAATATTCCTTTTGTATTTTTTTTTCTTTTGCGCCTAGATCGTCCGATTCTAAAGCTTGTTTAATCAGATAAGAAAACAAACCATTAAAAATACATTTGTCACGAGAACAAACAGTGGGAAATATACACAACAGGAAATTCTTTCTGGAAAAAAACTTTTTTTTTTTTCAGAGTTATAACAAATGACTGTATGCTTAGTATACTTGTAGCCATTTCAATGCGATCATTTTGACCGGTCAATTCTCCCATCAACGTTTTTTCCTTATGTCTCTATCTTCCGTTGGAGACTGAAATGTCTTCTCTTAACCTGTTTTCACACATCTTTCGTTAGCATAAGAATTTCACACATATTCAAATTCTCATGAAGGATTCCCACATATTTTAAAATTATATAACCGGAATGATTCATTAAATTTTGACGGCGTGTCAACACGTTTAGGGTTATTCATGCTGAGAGGATAGAGAATATGTTAATTTGATGCTCACACTATTATTAGTTGTGCAGTTACTTCTTGGGAGTTTTTTTTTTTTTTGCGCACGGTCCGATAAAGTAGGAGTCATTTTTAAACGGATCTACTTGATGGGACCCTAGCAGATACGATTAATCCGGTCAAGAGTGAATTTGAGAGTAATAGGAATGAATGGGTAATCCACACCCAACTGAGCTTCAGAACTGGAGCCTCACCATCAGATGAAGGTTAGTATCACACCCATGGCACCCGAATTTCGTCGGGGAAGGAAATCTTAGCTCTTTGCAGTGAAAGAGTCAGCGTATTCTAAACACGATCGACAGGGGGATCACATATTGTAGGTATATATTCAGACGAACTCAGAAATATATCTATATCTCTATCTAGCTATCTATATACATATATATATATGTGTATATATATATATATATATATAATTTGTGATGTAATGACCTCTATTTATTAAAAAAGAGTGCTCACTATAGGTGACAGAGCATATTTGTTCAGTTAGCATAGTCACAGAGTCAACGGTTCTGGATGACTGTTATGTTGACGACTTAATGAATGAAGTCAGTGTTCTACTAGTTTTCTAGAAACTGTATAATTATAATGTAGTTGGCTGTATTTATAAAAAGTGCTCAATATCTGAAATGGCTTGAGAGCAAAGTGAAATACAAACTGCTTCAGCCAGGAATTGAACTCAGTTCACTAAATTCACTTCGTGATGACAATAAAATTTATGCCATGAGTGTTTCATATGCGTGTGCGCATATATATATATATATATATATATGTGTGTGTGTGTGGTATGAAATTTGTAATTATATATATGACCCAGAAAAATATCAAATTATTAACCCAAAGTCAGTTACTTGGAGACTCATGAGATGTTTACAATTATTAGAAGGGAAAAGTTTACAGCTTACATTTTGAAAAAAAAAAATTCGTCTAATCTAAAGGAACAATAATATAAGAAAGTAACCGCCCCATTAGCATAATGGTTAGAATGTTGGCCAATGGCCCTAGAGACCGGGCTTCAATTCTAGGTTGAGTCATACCATAATCTCAAAGAATAGGGGTTGTCCTCGTGGTGTAATGGTTAAAGCGATGGACTGCGGAATCGTAGAGAGCGAGTTCGTACCCCAGTCGCACTGTTACGTTCACTTTCGGGCAAATACCCTTGGGAAAGGTATGAACCCCCTCATCCTCCCAGTATGGGTTAAATTGTACCACTACTGTTCTTCTAGGAGAATGGCTTTGGCATTAAATAACCTACCAAGTTTGATAAGCCATTAAACAAAGAAACCAAACCAAACCATCAAAAATGGTACTTGATGCCGCCTTGCTTAACGCTCAGCATTCTAATATACGAATCAAATCTAAGTGGTGCAATCTATGAAAAGGAGGAACGTCCTCCCCAACACTTCAGTATTGTAGCTTTTTAAAAGGGAGCCTTTGGTTCGCTCTCGATTAAAGTCCGCTAACTTACTATAATATAACATAAATGAGAAATGTTTACAAGAAAATGTGCCCAACGCCACAACAGCAGAAATATCAAATTATGAACCCAAAATCCGTTATTTTAACTTTCATGTGGTATGCAAAACGTGTGTTTGTTTGTGTGTATGTATGTGTATACATGAATATATACAGAGTATAAAGTGTATGTATATTTGTGTACAGATTATATATGTATATACAACTTCACGAGGAGTATATATCAAATATTGAACATAGTATATGTATTCATAAATATATAATTAACTGACAGAAAAATGTGCCGAGGTAGACCTCCAGGCGATCTCCTTTTTGAGCAAAAAGATCTAAAACGATATTTGGCTAGCACTAACTTTCATATTCTACAGATTATCAAAGCTTCCTTTTCAGTCAAAGGCATAGAATAATATTGGCCACATCAGAATCCAAAAATGCTTTAAAAGCTTTTTAAATAGTTTTTTCTTCATATTTTTTTGAGTACTTAAAATTTTGCTATGATTTCACAATCAGGAAAAAAGTATTTGACCACCATTTGCTTCTTGTCATGACGACTCCCCAAAGACAAACGACTTGTGCATCTTGAGAGCAAAAGAAAGGGCACATCTTACAAAATGTTTAAATCAAAGAATGGATATGGGACATTTAAAATCTTCGTCTATACTATCCTAACTTATAATTAAGCAATCGTTATCGATAAATATATTGCCCACTCGTCTGGCCCGGAGTGGTTGCACCTGATAGGGTCAAATAGAACTAAAATGCGTACTTATGCTAAACTGAATTACTTGAAATAGAACTGTTATGATATTTTAACAACGTTCTTATGCTAAACTGAATTGCGCGAAATAGAATTGTTTTGACATGTAAACTGCGTACTTACACTAAATTGAATAGTTTGAATTAGAACCATTTGACAAAACTTAATAGCTTGAAATAGAAATATCTTAGACAATTAAAATGTGTATTCATGTTAAACTGAATAGCTTGAAATATAATGTTTTTGACAAACTGTGTACTTATGCTAAACTTATACTAATTGGTATAAAAGTTGATTTGGCATTATATAACCGACAAATGTTGATATGCCAAAAACCCAAAGAAACAAACAAACAAACAAACAAATAAACATCAATAAATATCGCGAACTACATATAATAATTAAAGATATATGAGCACGAAAATGTAGAGTAATATCCGTTTGTATTCAGCATCTCTTAGTAATGAGTTATATAGCATCACTACTGAATAACCCAGAAAAGTTGATACACCAGTAAATAAAGAAACCCAAATAAACCACTTGTGAAAAAAATTATTCAACCTGAAGGTTTTGTTTTCCCTTTGGATTTCAAAGTAAACACAAGAAACTAAAAGGTATGGAATGAACCCAAGAAGGTGATTTTATAAATTGTTTTTACTTTTTAGACTACACTTCTGGTTAGCATAGGAGTACTGTGAATATATATAAAAAATAAAGTTGGTGACCATAGATGAGATCGACTCGAAGGCTTCTTTTTCGTTGGCTACTACTTTCCCTGGATTGCTCCACTTTACCCTTGATCTGTAATTTATAATACTGCGGGTTAAGCAAAGCAGCATCAAGTACCATTTTTTGAGCCTTTGCTATGACTCGATCTGGGATTGAAACCATGTCTCCAAAGCTATTGCCGAATACACACACACACACACACACACACACACGCTCTATCTCTGATTCTCTCCTTCTACATATATATATATATAATTGTGCACTCTCCAAATTATACCACATTTGGTCTCCTCAAACCCACCTTGTGAGACAGTGACAACCATATCTTCATCATTATGTCGCACTGCTAGCATAGATTTTCTAACCCCTCTCTTGCCACTCGTCTCTATCTTCCATCGCTCCCAGCAGGTCCTCCAGGCTACATTCTGTATCGGCACAAAGCTGTTGTAGATAGGTTTTTGCTTGTCGTCCAACCTTTGATTGTCCGTATGAAGGGGTCCATGGGAGTACATCCCTTATGAATTCGTCTTTACTTCGCCAGCAGTGTCTCACATGACTAGTTCGTCTAACTCGGATAGTTTTCGTGATAGTAGTAGGTGGCCACGCAGCTGGTGTTTTATGGGGTGTTGCTTCCAGATTATGTTCAATACAGCTCGCAGCATTCTTGTGTAATTACCCACACGCTTTTTCTCGGTGCGTTTAGTTAGTGTCCATGTGGTTCATCCATATAGCAGTATCGATACGGCCACTGTTTGAAAAAACTGCATTTTATTTTATCGGTCAGTTCTGACTTCCATATGACCAATAGCCAATAGATAGATTTCCATGCCTTTGCTAGTCGCGTGTTGATGACATTCTTTGTTTGACGAGACGCTGCGTCCGAGGTGGGTAAACGTGTCCACTAGTTTCAGGGGACCACCCATTCGTGTGGAGATGTCGCTTCTTTGATAAAAGTACATGTATTCTGTTTTGACTGCGTTGACATGGAAGCCTATGCCACCTGTTGCTTGGGTAGAAGAATTTGCTAGAAGCGCTATTCTAAGCAGGTAGTCTAAGCAGATAATAAACAGGTATGGGGATAATGTGTCTCCTTGTAGCACACCTGCTACCAAGTCGAAGTAGTCCATGTCCCCATCTAGTGAGCAAAATTTTACTTTCGTGTTTTTATATAGCATCATTATGGCTGTGATGGTTTCTTTGGGGAGGCAGTAGGCGAGGAGTATTTACTCCATCTTCCCTCTATTTGTGGAGTCAAATACCTTGGAGAAGTCCACGAATAATAGTGTTGCCTCGAAGTTTTTGGCATCAACACCTTCCAGAATTCGACGAATAGTCAAAATTTGTGATATCGTAGATCGATTTCTCAGAAAGCCATTTTGTTTCTTCCTAAATATTTTCTCAATTTTAGGTTCCATGCGGTCGTGTATCAGAGCATTGTAAATCTTGGTGACTATGGATGTAAGGATTGTACCTCGGTAGTTCTTGGTATTACGATGTCACTCTTCTTGGGGGAAGAGAGGATGCAGCCCTTTGCACATCTGTCTATTGTGTTCTGGTTATATACAGAGCAGTATCGGAGCAGTATGTCGTCGAATTACCTTATCTTCCATACTTTTGGAGGCATGCTGCTTTCCTACTTTTTAATTTTTCTTAGAACTGAGTGGAGTTCTTCTTGAACAAACTGTCCTAGTGTGATTTAGTTGATGACTAATAATTTTTGTGATTGGTTCATCCGCAACTTTCGGAGGTTTTCCGAGTAAATTCTCGAAATGTTACCACAGGGGTATTCGTTCTTCTTGGGTGGCAGCTTTCAATTTAGCTCTCGCAGTACTCTTCCTTCTACTTCGTTTACCATCTACCATGCTATCGTAAATTGTCTATCTTCAATCGCTTCTCTAATCTTATTGATCTAATTTTGTATGTATTCTTTTTGTTCTTTTAGGTATATGTTAGTTAATTTTATGCCTTCTTAACTTTCTGAGCATTGATATTTGTTGGGTTTCAGAGGAAAGTTGTTTTTATGTCTGCACGCTTTTTTTAAACCGCTTATGTCTCCCATGGGACTCCAGATTCAGCTCTTTGTTTAGTTGGTAGGCAGTCTACTGTTGCTTCTAAGTGGGCATTGACGAAGTTCTCATATTCGTCATTCGGAGTTGGTGTTTCTGGTATCTCCTGAAGTGCATCGAATTTGTTTCTTAGTGTTAACGTATATTTTTCTCTAATATCCCTTTTGTTAAGCAGGGACCAGTCATAACGTACGGTTGTGGTTGTTCAGGCCGCATTCCTTCGCAGACTCAGTCGTATCTTTGACGTGACAATTCGGTGATCGGAGGACACACCCTCAAAAGAAGAATATGCCTTTCGATTCAATGCGCTATTATTCCATTTCTTATTTGTGAGGATGTAGTCTATCTGTGTTTAGCGTTATTTGCCAAGGTTTTGGTCCACAGTTTTCCCTTTCTTTTCTGAAATTTAGTATTGAGGCATGTTAATCTATTTTCTATCGTGAAATCTGTTAAATGTTCCCCATGGATAACTACCCCATTAGCTGACCAGTTCAAACAGATTTACATTAATAGTCTTTTACATTTAAAACACAGATAATATTCAGCAATGATTTTGCACATAATAAGATCTTTCATACGTTTAATATATATATATATATATAATTTTCTGATCCAATTACAGCCTGGAGTTCACACTACTGATTGCTTTATAAATGTATAAATGCAAGTATATAGTAAGAAATAGAATGTGAAAACAGGTTTTATTTCTTATGTATTTCACTGTCCTTCATACGTAAACTTAAAGCACATACATATACACACAATATATGCGCGCACCCTCCAGTGTGTGTGTGTATTTCAAGCACATATATTCTATACTAGTGACAGCCTTTAAAGGAAATATTCGACTATACAGACGTGCTTTACTGTTTCTTTTTTTTGGGGGGAAGCATTTTTATAGGAGCTATTTTAATTCATATATATACATGCATATGCACACAGATATATATACATGATATTATATATATATATATATATATATATATATATATATATATATATATATATATATATATATTATTTTATATTATTATTCAATGATTTGGCTTAGGACTGTTTCAGCATTACAAAGAAGTTCTGATTACATTTTTCTCTTTCTGATTTTTTTTTTTCAATGGTCCTTTCACGTCACGTGTTCTTCCATTTGCGTTGAGCCACTTTCCATCTTAAGACTGCTGATCTATTATTTTACGTTATCGAGTAGAAATTGTTCGAATTTGGTTTGCTTTGCTTTTTTAATATCATATCAACCTCTTAAGGGTTACTTAATGCTGAAACTTGATTCAATACTAAACGTTCATTGCAATCATAACTGTTAGTATTTTCTAGGTTTCATCGTGATCATATTTCAATAGTTTCTTTTTATTTTACCGTAATAATAATAATTTCTTTACTCAGTTATTTGGTATTAATGGCAAGAGTGTTCGCTAATGGTCCGGGAGACAGAGGTTCAATCCAAGGTCAAGTCATACCAAAGACTTAAAAAATGGTACTCGATGCCTACTTATTGTATACTCAGCATCATAAGGTAAAGATCAAAGGTAAAGTGGAAGAATTCAGGGAAAGGAGTAGCGTCCTCCCCCTACACGTTTGTGCGGTAGCTAATGAAAAGGGAGCCTTCGGGTCTCCCTCGATTTTGGTCGTCAATTTTACTTACTTTACTTACTTCTGTTTAATTTTTACGATTTACGTACAATAGGGTAGGTTGATTTTTCACTTTTTTTAAATAACAAAAAGAATAATGCACTGAAAGTTGTGTATATACCTATTAAATACTCATACCAAAAATTAGGTCTGAATCTTCAACGGTTTTTTGCTAATTTTGCATGAAAGATTTTGAATAAACACGTACTGAAAAGTCTTCGATTTTGCTAGATTTGGCCTAAATATTGATGTAAAAACCAAACAATTTCAGTATTTAAATTAGGAAATCTTATTTTATTCTATGGAAATATAATAAATAAATTATAACAAAACTTCAAATTGAAAATTGAACCCCTACCCCACCCTGCTTTACCTGTGTCGAATCTAAAATGCTATTATTCAAGCAGTAATATTCGAATATATTGAAAAAAATTTTTTTCCTGATATGAATTGAAATACAACAAATAAACAAATATGGAAAAACAAATAATTGTTTAATAATTTTTAATATATGGAATCAAATAGTTCCATATATGAGCCCTTAGATGAAAACGCTGGTCTCAATTGTTGGCACAAAACTTTTGCAAATATGTGCTGGTGCCTTGCTTTAAAGCCATACACGGATTGAGAAGCCTCCGTTACAAACTTAACTGCCCGTTCCACACCTTGGGAATGTGAAGGAAAATCGGGCAAGTTAATCTTTTCACCAGTTAACAATGAATTCTGTAATTCATCGTCAGAAAGGTCTAGTGTGAGTAGTGGCTCACAGACTCCATTTACTGAAAAATCAATTAAATCAGTCTAGTGCACAGCTTTAAAGTTGATAATTGGCATCTTTTAAAATCTTTTCTTGACTGGCTTCCCTCTTCTGAAAGAATATAAAAAATAATTTGAGTTTAATTTTTAAATGCAATTTTTTCTGCTTTAATAATATTTGGTGAAATCAGATGTAATCTTTAAAATGTTTCAATAAATTGGCACAAGTACTTCAACCAGTTTTGTATGAGTAATTATAAACATACCTAATGGCCAAAATTCTTTTTATACCTTCTTCTCTCACTTCAGGTTCATCAAATTTCACCATTGAAAATAAACCATTCTCCGGAAGTAATGCAAAGGCATTATACTGGAGGTTTTTTAATGTAATCCTTTGAACCTCAATTGGTTTCTTTCGTATCCTGTCAATCATATTGTAAATATAAATTTGCTGGCGATGGAACTTGTTACTTTTTTTATATCAAACCAACAAATAGTATAAACATTCACAATAAAATTTATCAAACTATATAGTTTGGTCGAAAGATTCTGTGGATACGCCCCACGAGTCCATAGGCACATGAGCCTGATGGCCAAAGTTAACCACCTTGCCTGGTTTAATGGACCAATTTTCCACGATGCAAATCTAGGGTCCACCTTACCTCTAGAAATACCAACTGTATATTCATAGAGTAGTCTTTGGTCACTACTAAGGCTATCCATATCTTTCATTCCAAAATCAAACTCCAGGGGATTCCCAACAGCTGAAAAAGATTTTTGGGGTAAATTATGGCAATCATTTGCTCATAATTTACCCAATGGACCATTGAATATAGTGTGGCTTTTTGTGGTGCCATCTAAATGTTTAAATAGAGCTCTAAATGGAAGTTCATTTTGATGTAAGGAGTAACCAATTGTATGAAGATTTTTTTTTCTAAAAGTGTAACAAGTCCACCTTCACAGCCTGTATTTGCATTCGTGTTGTCAACAAGGACAGCCTTAATAGCGTACCAGTTGCACCAATATCAGGAAGAACCCTGAGAGTCAAATATATACTCTAATTTGGTGTCTCCTTTGTGATTATTCAGTGGCATTAGGTCCTTTGGCTTTTTTCAGAATTTTACTTCCATTTTCCTCCACTGATTCTTTGTAGTGTAGTGTGTCTTTTTCCTCCCATCAACTCCTACACAAAGAAGATTCTCCACATTTTCATTATGCTTTTCATAGGCATTTGTTTTCACTTTAGCCTTTGCTCTATTTTACATTTATCCATATAGATATTCTTTATATCTATATTAGGGATAAAAAGGCCAATAGCCCTCAAATCTAAGAGCAAGGCATTGGCAAGAATGGCTCCAAGATTAGAAAATATATCACCCCTAACTCAAGAGTATACCTTGGAATTTTTGTGAGATTATAAGGAACTTGGAGAGGACTATCTACCTGTTTATAATCCTCTGTTTCATTACTTGGAGAAGATGAGTAAGAATGGGAAGAATCACCCTGAACATATAATGTTGAAGCTATTGGTTGGGATATCTTCATACTTTTTTTTGGCTTTTTTGTCAGAGGACAAGTGCAGAGGATGTGCTTAGTCTGGCAATTTTCTTTGGTGCATTTGACATTAATATTGTCACTACTTAAAATTGGCAGGTTGCACGAACATGATGATATATCAAAAATGTATCCAACTTTTCCTTCCAGAATTTTATTTGGGCAGCAGGTAGATGTTTCCAACTTATTTGCTTTGCCTTCTGAAAGCATAGAATTTTCACCTTGTCGACAACACTAATTTTAGTTCCAAAATTAACTCGTAAACCGACTTTTCGCTTAAAAAACGCTAAATTTTAAAATATAGATAAATTACAATAATTATAAAATATTTAAATATTTTAATAGTATGTCTACTTTGCGAAATATATATATTTGCGTTAATTATAAGGATAAAAAACATAAACAAACCGAAGTACTCCGGAGAGATATTTACCACGGGTGAAAGCCGAAAAAATATCCAGTAAATAGAACGAGGTTTAGTAAATCGTTATTCGTATTTGAAACTATATATTTTAATGTATTTCATTTTTTTTTTGGTCATTTAATTAAACATAATATGAAAATAAATAATAAACTTAAAAATATCAATTATTTAATAAATTTTATTATTTAATTTTCCTTTAGTCTCAGTTTTAATTTTATAGATACAGGTTTCCAGCGTCACCGATATCACGACTAAAATCACAAAATATTATGTCTTTAAATGCGATTTCGCAAAAAAAATACAAACTTTTGGAAAAAAATATTTCGTGGGGTAATTTCTGATGTTATTTTGCAACTTTCACCGCGTTATTCTTTTTACAGTTCCAAAATCGACCAACCCTAACGTACAATTATATGCTTTAAAGTAACTATTCACATCTGTTTGCACGCTGTTATATGGTTTGAAGTATTCTTTTTAACATCAATTATTTTATTTCCTTTTATTAGTAAATTTTCAGCTGTAATTACACCGTGTTTCACGGACGAAACAACCAAGATGAAAACAAAGTCTGATCTGGTTTTTGCATGAATGAAACTTTAGATTTAAAAAATGTAGATATTTACTCAACCACACAAGTAGGATGTGATACAAGGTTATTTTTTAAGTGGGTTTAAACAGATTTGAATTCAGAGTTTTCCTTCCCTTCTATCGGTTGCCATAACAAAGTTAAAGAGCCTATTCTGCCCTACCATTTATCAACAGCTAGAGAGACGATAACAGAGAGATTTGAAATATATAATCATAATCATCATCATGTCGTGCCGCTTGCACGGATATCCCTGACCCTCTCTCGCCACTTTTCCCTATCGTTCATCGCGTCTGGCAGGTCTTCAGGGCTACAGCCCGTATCCTCACATAGCTGATGTATGTATGTTCGAGCTGGTCGTCCTGTTTTTGCTTGGCCATATGTAGGGGTCCATAGGAGTACATCACTTATGAGCTCGTCCTTGCTTCTCTAGCAGTCTGGTTCCTCTAACTTGGATAGTTTTCGTGATGGGAGGCAGGTGGCCGTATAGTCGGTGTTTTGTGGGGTGTTGCCGCCAGGACTTCCTAGGTTGGTGAATTTGTCTACCAGTTTCAGAGAGGTTCCCTCTAGTGTGGAAATGTCGCCAGCTTATTCTGCTTACGAGTCAGTATATAGACAAAAGCAATGAAGCATGACATCAAAAAAGTTAAACAAAGATTTATTTCATTGTAAAATCGACACTACTATTCTTAAAAATTAACAATGGTACATTAAAAATCGATATTAGTAACAAAAATCCCACTTTCTTACAACAAGCGACAAAAAATATCAGGAAGGTGAGTACTTTTATACGACTCACTGTTCTCGAATCTACTGGAAATATTTTTTTTTATAAATGAACTTTATGACTAAAACTATATAAACACTCTGACGATGTGGCTTAGAGTACACTGACTGTAATTCCATTTGGGTAGTAAGACCTCCCCCCGAAAAGAGGATTCACGTGATGGTGAGGATCAATTCCTGCGAATCTGGAGAATGTGGAGTACTCCTTTCATTGCCATTACTTCCAGGCCCACTCAAGCCTGAAGCAGTAACACCTGTTAGAATCCTGTCTGTGTGTCAAATAGAGCTGTTTAAAAATCAGTTTCATTTGTTTAAAGATCTCTCAAAAAAAGTTACACAATAATATAAATATGAACGCACCATGAATACAATTCCCTAACTTCTAGGTATAAAATAATTCTGGAAGGGTTGACATGCCGTTAGAATATATCAATCAATCATCCAATCAAAATATGCTGAATCACTTTGTAAGAATTAAAACTATAAAAACCTCTAGTTTACAACCATATTTTAAAAATTGTCAATTTCCTTTTTAGATATGACTCTGACCACAAAATGAATAGCACCATTAAAATATCCCATACATATTTAAATTCCAGTTAATAAAACATTAAATACTAGGTTTTATGGTTAAGTTTGATTTGGATTACTGTTCTTTATGGCATATCAACCTTCTTGGGTTATTTAATGCCAAATCCATCCATCTAGGTTAGTAATGGTACTATTTAACCAATAGCTGGTAGGACAAGGAGGTTCATACCTTTCCAAAAGTATTTGTCCGAAAGTGAATGTAATAGCACTAGCGGAGTTCGAACCCGTTTACTACGATTCCGCAGGCCATCGCTTTAACCTTTACACCATGAGGACAACCCCCGCTTATGTGTAGATCATACAGGAAGGAACGATAAAATTGTCACACTAGAAAAGACGACATGATTCCATTTCCGTTTAATGAAAACCTGTTTTCCTTTTTTCTTTTCTTTTTTTTTTTTTTTGTTGCAGACCATCTACTAGTTGGCCAGTTGTGTACAAATCCCAAGAGCGATAGGAGCCTACTATCATGTCTGAAAGTGACACAAAGTTCAACAAGCGGGATCGGAGATGCACCGCTGTACAACTCATGCTCCCTACCGATCCAAGTTATGACAACAGGACCATTGCCTGTACCCTCAAAATGCATCGCTGGATTGCCTCAAATAACAGGGACTTGCCCAGGGTGATCCTATTTACCCAACCCCTCCGCTCGGGCAGGATATGACACAAGGTCAATTTTTAAGCGGAGTTTAACAGGTTTGAATTCAGAGTTTTCCTTCTCCTAGACTAGTTGCCTCATCAAGGCTGAAGAACCTAGTCTGCCCTACTATTTACCCATAGCTGGAGGGAGAATAATTGGATTCATACCTTTCCCAAGGGTATTAGTGCTATGTGAAATGCAATCAGTCTTGTCCAGGAATTGAACTCGTATCGCCGTGTACATATCCTGTGACGATAACCATTACACCACGGGCACCTCCTCAACACCACAGGCACCTCCTCAACACCTTGCCCAGGGTGATGAAAACAAAGTTTCTGGCTACAGTTATGGTCGTTGGTGTGGTTTCTAGTGACAGCCACATTAGGCCACTTCACATCTTCGAAGTTGACTTGAAAGTCAACACCAAAATGTACCTAGATGTGCTGAAGAGTGTGGTGATCCGCGGATGCAATCAGGTGGCCGGTGGCAGACCCTGGGTGTGGCAGCAGGACTCGGCGCCGGCCCACAAGTCCAAAGAGACCCAGGCTTGGCTTTAGAAGGAGTGCTATGACTTTGTACCATTCTCTCACTGGTCCCCCTCCTCCCCCGACCTGAACCTGCCGGACTACTTCGTTTGGTCATACGTCGAGAACATCACCAACATGACCTCCCACAACACCAAAGCCAGCCTGATCGCCGCCATCCCGCCAGCCTGATCGCCGCCATCCCGCCAGCGTTTGTGGAAAAGGCATGCTCCCAGTTCCGGATCCGTATCGAGGCGATGATTGAGGCTGAAGGTTCTACTACATAATCAAGTCAGCTCTACTACATAATCAAGTTACCTGATTTGATTTTTTTCTAAAAGTTTTAAAATAAAGCTGTGGTGTTGTTTTCTTTAAGACGACAATTTTATCGTTCTACCCTGTATAACTATAAGGATGGCGGGATACTGATAGATTTTTTATCGCTTTTGTAAGATCTCACCAAGAATTCCTTGATATTGTTTCTTCTCCAAGATTATTTAATGAGAGAAAATTAATTTCAAGTAGGATATAAAAAAGAACACAAAATGGATGCCTGAATTGAGGGGCATGCAATATCAAGAGGTACAGGAAAATATCAAGTTGCTTAGTCTGTATTATTACCGATCCTATGCAGATAAGATTGAAGTCTATAAATATACACCTGGTCTTTACTCCGCAAATTCCAACCTACAACCCATTCATCAAGGAAGTATTACTGGGGGACATGAACAAAGATTTTCGCAAAAGATACCGCAGGACAACGAATAGACATTTTTTTTTTTTTTAGCAATTGGGTTGTTGATTCTTGGAACAACCTACTGTCAGCAATGATAAATTCCCCCTCATTCAACTCTTTCAAGTTTAGGTTGGATAAAATTAGGGATAATCATAAATACTCAACAGAAATAAAACTATCATTTTCACCTCAGGATATATAGAAAATACAATTGACGACAACGATGACCAGCTGCTATATCCAGATAAAGAAGATATTACGTTTCTTATAAAAAGAGAACTGGTTATTTTTGTAGCTATTTTAATATATTCAATATCCTCTTGGGTGTACACCAAGTTTCACAATTATTAAAACAAAATCAGGCATACACCAAGTCCTACAAATGAAAAATGAATGGAAATCACAATTATTAAAAGGTAAAAGCTATTAATTCATGATCTGAAATAATTTACTCTCAAACATGAACCAAAAATGTTGAGACTAAACCTTGATTACATGCTCCATATATACGTCATTCGGGAGGTGCCCGTGGTGTAATGGTTATCGTCGTAGAAATTGGACACGACGATACGAGTTTAAATCCTGGACGAGAGTGATTGCATTTCACATAGCACTAATACCCTTGGGAAAGGTATGAATCCAATTATTCTCCCTCCAGCTATGGGTTCTTCAGTCTAGGAGAAGGAAAACTCTGAATTCAAACCTGTTAAACTCCGCTTAAAAATTGACCTTGTGTGGTGGGGTTTGTAAATATGATATATACGTCATTCAGATGAAGGGGTGAAAAGTGATCGCTTGAATCTTCTATGTGATGGCAACCTGCAATAAAGCAATAGTACAAGGGTTGTGCTAGTAGATGTTGTCCTTGAGGAACCTTCAAAGAAAGAAATCTGGGGAGTTCAGATCGGGTGAGTGACGTGCCTATTCGACTTCAGTTTTCCAGCTGAGATGCTCCTCAGACCTTTCACAGAACCATGCTACAATATCATTAACAGTCTGGGGAGAAGAACCATACTACTAGAACCACTGTTCCTCCTGCAAGGTCCCCAAGTTCTCTTTAAAACTGCTCAAACACTGGAATGTAACTGCGTGGCTGCGTTACCCCGAACATCTTCAAGAAAAATGGACCTGTGGTACCATTGTTAAAGATATCAACTGCAATCGTGCATTTTCTTTTTATGCTGTGGGCGTCTAACGACTCTGAGGCTTCCCTCTTCCCACAGACAAGTTCTTGAAGTTGATATGACTTACAGGAAGTGGGCTCCGAAAACCAGACATTATTCAATAATCTTTTGGCAGCATCGATCTTTTGCAATGAACTCTAGCACTTGGCTATTCTCTTTTTGATATCGGTTTGGGTCAGTTAGTACTTGATCTCGGTCCGGAAGGGATAAAGATTGAGATCCTAAATCAGAATGCGCCGAAGTGAAGATACAGAGATTATAAGTTTTTTGTTATGGAGGTGCCCATGGCGTAAATTGTTATCGTCGCAGGAAATGGACACGGCGACACGAGTTCAAATCCCGGACGAGATTGATTGCATTTCACATAGCACTAATACCCTTGGGAAAGGTATGAATCCAATCTTTCTCCCTCCAGCTATGGGTAAATAGTAGGGCAGACTAGGTTCTTAAGCCTTGGTGAGGCAACTAGTCTAGGAGAAGGAAAACTCTGAATTCAAACCTGTTATACTTTGCTTAAAAAAATTGACCTTGTGTCATATCCTGCTCGAGCGGAGGGGTTGGGTAAATATGATAAGTTTTTTGTTCTTCCGTCGCAAAAAACAAGACGGACTCTAGACGATTGACTCTTGAATCCCGGCGACATTCTTGGGTGTTTGGATTATTATCAGAGGTTTATATAGCGAGGAACCCGTTACCCTATGATCTTCACAAGTGCAATCAGCTTCAATGTTCTTGACCAACTTGAAAATTTGAATCCTTTCTAGAAATTTTTCTTTTCTTTCTTTCTTAATGCCATATCAACCTTTGTAGGTTATTTAATGCCAAAGTCATTATTTGAAAAGAACAGTTGTGGTACTATTTAACCCATAGCTGGGAGGATAAGGGGGTTCATACCTTTCCCAAGGGTATTTGCTCAAAAGTGAACGTAATAGCTCGACTGGAGTTCGAACTCGCTTACTACGATTCTGCAGTCCATCAGTTTAACCACAACAACACGAGGACACCGTCCGTTTTAGAAATGTGTTGAAGTCGAAATACTTGTACCTAAATTATTTTGCTTGAACTCTCTTGGATTTCTAAGATTCGTAATGTGTTTTCACCGAAAAGAAAATCTGTTCAAGCGCCCAAGACACGAGTTTGCCAGACGAACTGTTTCCCGGCAATAATATCAACAGGGAAAATCTGAGAGGCCACCGCTTTGTTTCAACAATTGTAAAACGCCCTATACATATACGACCGATTGGCCTATTGGGTAGAGTATTCGCCAAAGGCTCAAGAGACCGGGGTTCAATACAAGGTTGAGTCATACCAAAGACTCAAAAAATGGTACTTGATATCTCCTTGTTTAACACACAGCATTATAAGGTACGTATCAAGTGTGAAGTAGATCAATCCCAGGAAACTAGTAGCGCCCTTCTCTACATCTCGTTGTAGTAGCTAGTGAAAAGGGAGCCTTCATGTCGCCCTCGACTACAGCCGCCGACTTTATATCGTTATATATAATTATAGTTATCATCATCATCATCATATCGTGTGGGTAGCACAGATATCCCTGACCCTCTCTCGCCACTTTTCCCTATCGTTCATCGCCTCAGGCAGGTCTTCTGGACAACATCCCGTATCCTCACATAGTTGCTGAATGTATGTTCGTGCTGGTCATCCTGCTTTTGCATGGCCATGTGTGGGGGTCCACAAGAGTACATCACTTATGAGCTCGTCCCTGCTTCTCCAGCAGTGTCCTGCATGTCTGGTTCGTCTAACTTGAATAGTTTTCGTGATAGGAGGAAGGTGGCCGTACAATTGGTGTCTTGTGGTGTGTTGCTGCCAGGACTTGTTCAGGATTGCTCGCAGCATTCTTGTGTAATTGCCGTCTAGCTTCTTCTCCAGCCATTTTGTTAGAGTCCATGATGTCTTAAAGAAACCATTCCTATTTGATAATGATCACTTCTTTACACACAGTAACAGGGTTTCAATAATTCCTTTATAAGATCGATAATTTGCAAGCACTTGTACATATTTACCAACCCCTCCGATCCACTCGGGCAGAATATTACACAAGGTAAATTTTTAAGCGGAGTTTAACAGGTTTGAATTCAGAGTTTTCCTTCTCCTAGACTAGTTGCCTCACCAAGGCTGAAGAACAGTCTGACCTACTATTTACCCATAGCTGGAGGGAGAATAATTGGATTCATACCTTTCCTAAGGGTATTAATGCAATGTGAAATGACATCAGTCTCGTCCAGGATTTGAAGAACTCGTGTCACCGTGTCTATTTCTTACGACGATAACTATTACACAACGGGTCCCTCCAAGCACTTATATAGTTTCATGGAACTAATTATAATAATCCTTAATAAACAATTATAACTTTAATTAACTTAACACAAATAATTTGTATATAGTAATATGGTTTCAAATATTACTAACTTTAATAATTCAATATAATAACAATCATTCCTTTACACCCAGTTCAGCATTACATTCAGAGAAATTTGAAAGACCTAATCAAAATAATTATCTCAATATCGGCAAGATATAATTTTCTTTGCAGGGGGCGTCAAGTAAATGACTTACATTAGTTCGTTTTTTCATAGTATTTAGAAGATGTATTTTTCCCAGAAAATGGCAATTTCAGACCGGAAGTTTTTAAAGGCTTAGAGCACGAGGATAATCCAACAAATACAAAAAGCATATTTCCAATACATACATACATACATACATATATATATATATGAAGAATCTCTAATAGATAGATAGATAGATACATACATACATACATAGGAATAACTTGCCATATATAAATTGGAAGAGTCTCTAATAGATAGATAGATAGATAGATAGATAGATGGGTGTTTCAAAGACGTAGTTCTTTGCCAGTGAATGATTTTGTAAAGACTGTTGATATCTAATGATATATATATATATATATATATTATATATATATATATATATATATATATATATATATATATATATATATATATATTTCTTTTTTAATTGAAATGTCTTATTTACGTCGTTTGAGACACCACAGGATGTCAAACGCTTTAACAATAACTCAAACATTGTGTCCAGAATCCACGTGTTCTCTTGTGCATAAACAAGAAAACTCAATTTGATTTCAATTCTTTTTATTTCTTTAAGTAAAACCAAAGCCGAAAGTTTGTGGAACTTAACTATCAACTGCTTTCCCCAGAGAAAAAAACAAAATCTGAATATATTTTTTCAATTACTGGACAAGTGATTTCAAGAGAATTTTCTTAAAAAATTCGGCGGGAATTGGGAAACGTAACGTAATGTTATAGGCCAAAAACATGATCGATGTCTTCTGAATTTTGCGAGGCGCGCGCGCACACACACACACACACACACACATACATATATAAATAAAGCGTGGAAATAAGTTTAAGTCACTTTCAAGTCTCTTCATAACTCTTTTAATAATCCTTGAAGATCATCGAAATTTTCTGGAAATATAGATATTTTAATGTTGTAACTTGACGTACTGACATTTACCGTAAGTATAAAACAACGTGATATATATGACGAAATTTTTATTTTTAGCAGTGGAAATTAAGTTAAAAACACTTAGAAAAAATGTAAACAATATTAATAGTATTATCTTAATCTTTAAGACATGTGAAAATAGTAATATTTATTGCTACATAATGATTTTTGCGAATAACATGTTCAGTTATGTCTGAATAAATATTTAGTTATAAGATCATAGCACAATGGGAAAGAACATGAAACCTTTGGAAAATGAAAAGGGAAAAATTCTTGCATTTAGAAAATCAAGATTTAATGTAAGTTCGATTGCTAAGAAGGTAAGTAGATCTAGGACAGTTGTGAATAACGTTTTGCCAAATATTAAGAAGTGTGGCAACCGTAAACACTCTGGTCGTCCTCTAAAACTATCCCCAACGGCCTTCTGTAGACTATTTAGAGAAGCTTCTAAGGGTGAAAAAAGTTCAAGAAACCTTAAAACCTCACTAGACTTGTATGTAACATCAAGAAGAGTACTTCAGATTTTACATGACTCCAAGAATTTTATTTACAAAAACAGTAAGAAGGCACCAGCATTCATGAAAAAACGTAGGAGTCATTGAGTAGAATGGGTGAAGGAAAAAGTCACTTGGACGGATGAAAAATAGAAGAATGTGATTTTCTCAGATGAAAAGAGGTTTAATTTGGATGATCAGTAAGGTTACCAAATTTATTAGCATGATTTGAGAAAAGATTAACAGATTTTTTTCCCTAACGGCCATTCGGCGGAGGGTCGCTCAAGATTTAGGAAGAATTCTCTTCAAACAGACAGGCTAAGTTAATTGAAAGAAAGGACAGACAAAACATTACGAAGTACTATGAAATTTTAGAAAAAAAAAACACTTCCATTATTCAACTTCACGAAGAAGACTAGTTCATTTTTCAACGAAATAATGCTGCTATACATTCTATTAAGTATACGAAAACATGTTTACCGCTCAAAATATCAATATTCTGGATTGACCAGCAAAATCCCCGGACCTGAATCCCATTGAAAATCTGTGGGGCGTCGTAACATCGCTTGTTTATCAAAATCGAAGACAGTTTGATGATAAGAATTCACTGATGGAATGTAATAAGAAATATTGGGATGAAACGACACTTGAAACCTTTGCTAATTTAACGAAATCAATGCAGAAGCGATGTGCAAACGTTCTACAATCCAACGGGAATGCTCGTAAATATTGAGTTAAATATATCCGGGAGGAATATGAAAGTGTCTTAAATTTATTTCCACACCAAAAATTGAAAATTTTGCAATAAATGTTGTGTAGATCTATACTTACATAAAATGTTTATACCTCTAGTTACAATATTAATATATATATATATATATATATATATATATATATATATATATATATATATATATATCGTGAAAATGCAAATGATCAAGAAGAATTATTAAAAAAATATGAAGAAATACGAAAGTTTCTTAAACATATTACCACCGCTTTATATATATATATATATATATATATATATATATATATATATATATATAAACTTGCTTGATTAAATAGTAGAGGCACATTTTTTCTATATAATTTTATTAAGATCCTTTCAAGTTTCGTGATAAGAGTCTTGGTTTCAGGTTGGAATTGGTTGATGAATTTACCGAAATTGTCCCGAGCGCTTTCGAACCTTCCATAGACCATCGTCAGGGGTTGCTTGCATATGTAAAGAGTGTTTCTAAAGACTTTTCAAAGTTATAATATAACAAAACTATGCAAACACAGTGTTGGATAAAACTGAGTTGCTGATGAATTTGCAAAACAGAACGCTATCAATGGAAATAGAATATTATCAAGAAAATATGGAATATTTTTTTTAAATCTAAAGGCATTTCAAAACATTATTTCTATTTACAAACACACTTAGATGAAAGACTGCTGCCCAACCACACACACATACACACACACACACACACACATATATATATATATATATATATATATATATATATACCCAACCACTCTGACCAAATAGGATGCGACCCGAGGTCAATTACTAAGCAGTGTTTATCAGGTTCGAATGTAATTTTTTTCTCCTATACCGGTTGCCATGCTAAGGTTAAAAAGTCAGACTGCCCTACTATTCACCCATAGTTGGAAGGAAAATAATTAGATTCATGCCTTTCGTATGGTTGTTAGCTGTATGTGAAATGCAAACTGTCTCGTCCCAGATGTGACTCCGTTCGTCTCATCCATTATATCCTACCTCCTACCACGGTAACTATTACACTAGAAGCACCATCTCTCTCTCTCTCTCTCTCTCTCTCTCTCTCTCTCTCTCTCTCTCTCTCTCTCTCTCTCTAACCGGGCCATTGGCCTAATGAATAGAGTGTTCACCAATGTTCCTGGAAACCGGAGTTTAATCCCAGGTTTATTCATCCCAAAGATTAAAAAAATGCTACTTGATGCCGCCTTGCTTAGCACTCAGCACTATAAGGTTAGGATCAAGGGTAAAGTAGAGCAATCCTGGGAATGAAATAGCGCCCTTTTCGACACCTCGATGTAGTAGCTATTGAAAAATGAGCCTTTGGGCCACCCTCGACTAAGGTCGCCAACTTTACTTACTTACATCTGGTATTAAGGCTAAAATTCTGGAGCTCTCAAGGGTGGACAGTCACTACATTGTTATCATTACAATCAGGTCCACTCTTACGTAGATTAATAGTCTTTGACACCATCTCTCCTACACTTTTACCCTATCTAGAATCCGGCCTTTCCCTAAGATTATTTATTGGAGAGGAAACCCAAGAACCTACTTCGAGAATTTGAAACCATTTTGCCGATTTCTTTTCTTTTCAGAGATAACGATTAAGTCAGACGCCTCTTCTCAAAATTCAACTTTTAAAAGTGATTATACACTTTCTACAAATTTCAAATGAATCTTGTTTTTTTTTTTCGTTGAGGAAATTCACACTTTTTTTCTCCTTTGAAAACCCCATTCATTATTCCTTAATTCAATGGTTTAGTCGTAGAAAGGTGTGATAGTCTTTATCTAACATAGTTGATATGCACAGCCATGACTTGAAACATACTCACAGGCATTGCTGATTTTTTTGTAGCAACACATTTTAATGCATTACAGACAGAGAAATCTTTGTTGTCTGCGAATTTTTGGCTTATCTCCTCAAAATTTCTATTGATATAAATAAAGACATGATTTAATTAATGACAAACAAGTTGATAAATGGCTTAAAATTTGCTCAAATTTTATCTAACTTTGTTTTTTTGAAACCGAAGACTTTTCATTGCTCTTCAGTAAAGTTTACCATTGCTCGATTTCCAAATGTCGGAAGCACAGTCACTGTAGATTATGAGAGCTCTCTAACCGTATTCCAATCCTTTAGAAAGGTTCCATTGTTACGTTCCTGGGTGTAGGATTACCAACAGAAACATATCTATCGTTTAAAAGAGAATCTCGTGTAAAAGTCGAAAAACAAATTTAGAAAATAATTTAACTTTGTTAGTCATTTTTATAGCCTATCGGAAACAGTAAACATTTTCTTATCTATTGGAAAGAGTAATTATTTTCCTAGCCAATCAGAACCAGAAAACACACGTTCTAACAAATCAGAAAGAGAAAAATTTTCTAACCAATTGGAAATAAAAAAAAAAATTCTTTGCACGGTCAGAAACAGAAAACATATTTTCTAGCCACCTGGAAACCTAAAAGTTTTCCTAACCTATCAAAAACAGAAAAATCATTTCAAACCAATCAGAAACAAAGATATTTTTCTTAACCAATCAATCGTGGAAAAAGTATTATCTGACCAATCGGAAACTGAAAATATATGTTTCAACCAACCGGAAACAAAGTGCAAAAAAAATCTAATCAATCGAAAACACAAAAACTATTTTTAACCATTCAGAAAAAAGAATATCTATTTTTTGACCAATTGGACAAAGAAAACGTATTTTCTGACTAATCCAGTGAACGTGAAACAGAAAACGGCTTTTTTAACCAACAGGAAAATAGAAAACACTCCTATCCAATCATCATGGAATTCATCAGAATCTTTTTTTAAGCCTATCGGGAGCCATATATTCTGTATATATTCTCAGCGTCTTATTTTCGAAATATTTCGTTTTTGGTGTACTGATCTGTTTTTACTAAAATAGTAAATTCATTGATCTTTATCAACTATTTAGTGCATATTCCTGGCGGACTTGAGGTCAATTCGTCGCGCCTACGACGGAAACTCCACCATAGAGGGGATTAGAATGGGCTGGCTGCATCCCCTGTTGAAAAAGGGGATATTCTGGATAGGACACTAAACTGCTTCCTTTCTGTAGCTTTTGATTGTGTAGAGTCACCCCTTTGCCCCATTTACACACAGGTCCATTTTCACAGAGGGTGATTGTACCTCCGAGGGTTCTAATGATAGGTCAAACGTATTGGTTTGAAAATTACTAATATTTAACATATACATATATAACTATGTGGTTAGAAATTACTAGTATTAAATAGATTTATTTATGCTTGAAGGAAATTCTTTAACTGTTTAACTGTAGGCAAATTATTTATAAAAATGTCTTGTTACTTTATTTTATACATGTTTGTTAGCATTATTGATTACATAAACATATTTGCAAGCAAATTATTGGTGTTAGATAGAAATACTTCGAACAATGTAATTGTATGCGAAAAAGGATTATTATTAATTTGGAATAGTTACGTGAAACTATGTAATTATGTAAACATTTTAAGTATAAGATTAGAATACTTGATATCGTATGCAAACATATAATATAGACTAATAAAAATATGCTACAAAAATGCAAAGTAACTTAGAAAATATTCTTATGATTAAAACTAAACATTTACAAATGAATCAAATGTCAGCATTAAGTGACAATTAAGTAGTTGATATACCATTAAACAAACAGGACCGAACTAAACCTAGCGATGGAAACCATTGAAGTCTACTTACCTGTTATTTCTTTCAATTGATATTTTTGACTCAAATTATACGTATATACTCAAACATATTAGTGTTAAGAATGCATATTTTAAAAGGCCAAAACAATTATATACCACTGATGCAGACCATATTTTTTATGGACTTTATTTTATTTATCGGTCAGCCCCAATCTCCTCACGTCACTTCAAATAACTTCTTTTTGTCTGTTGCTACGTGCTGCTCCTTCGTGCCACCATATTCTTTATTCGTTGTCTTCAATCGATATCCCAAGTTTTTAAAGTTCTCTGCTGGGATGAGGAATGACTACCTTTTCATGAGCGTTTTTTTTTCTTGACAACTATTCAAACATTACCCACTGTGGCTTAAACGGAGAATCAAGGGGAACCAGATCGAGCATTCGACCGTTCAGGTCATGTAATTCTCACAAACCGAAAAACTTATTTCTAATTCTAGAACCGTTTGGTCCCACGACTGAAACTATCCAAGCCATGTCCAAGCCATAGACTCAGATTGATCTCTAATTCAATCGCTGTCAATTATACTGACCGATACGTATCTTCCCACGTGTTTAACGACTCATGACCTAATTTGAATTCTACACTAGATGTCAACAATCTCCACAATCTGTAAGGTATGTATTGACCAACTCCTACACACAAGCAGGATGCCACACTAGGTCAATTCTTTCGCAGAATTTAATAGTTTTTAATTCAGAGATTTCCTTCTTCCAGACAGCCAACTCTGTCCTACTATTTGCCCATAGCTAGAGGGAGAATAGTATAGGGTATTTATTAGAGCTATATGAAGTGCAAACAGCCACGTCTATAATGTATTTCTAACAGTTTCTTTATTTTCTTCTTGTATATATCATTCACCGCTTTCATATTTATATGCACAATATAAGTAGAAGAACAAGTTAACTTTCTAATGCTGCTAGAAAATTGTAACTATATAGTTATTACGATTTGTGTGTATGAATGCTTGTTTTTTACTTAAAAACTACTTAGCTTTCCTAATTTGAGGTACAAGGTTGAATGTATGCGGTTACCAATGACAAATTATAAGACAATTCAGATCATATATATTCTGAATCAGGTTCTTCCGAGTAAAGTGATTTTCAACGAATATATATTCAAAAGTGATTTAGTAAGACAAATATGTGTATTTTAGAAAGTCACTGTTCAAAATTTGTGAATTTTTTGAAAGGTAGATTTTATAATTTTCTATATTCTAGAAAGTAAATTTTAGAATGATTTTTTAAAAAAATTTAAAACCGTGTGTAAATGTTAATAGTTTAGAAATTGAGTGTTTATAAATTTGCGTATCTCAAAAATCATGATCTATAAATGCATGCGTTGTGGATAGTAAATATTTATGAATTTGGTTATCTTATAGAGTAAAGTTCTATAAATTTGTCTTACTTGTCTATTTCATAAATGCATATATTTTTGAAAGAGACTTTCTACGATAAAAAAAACGAAAAAGAAAATTCTCACAGAAATGTGTTTTTTTGAAAGTGATTTGCTTTCAAAATAGGTATAATTTTGAAAGTGACCATAACTTTGTGTAAGTTTGAAAGGCAAGTTTTTTGTGCATTTTAGAAAGTGAAAATTAATAAATACATCTGTTGTAGAATGTAACTTTTTATGAATTTGAGTAAGTTAGAAAGTAATGTTACGTTCCGCCCTCTGGTCAAACAAACGACAACACGGAATTTGTATATAACAATATATATTTATTTTCTCGACGGACGCTTGTGTGAAGTAGGAGCAGTCAGGAGAGGAATTAGGATCGTTCGTCGATGAGGCTTGAACTTTTCGATGTCAGGAGACGGAGGCCGAGACAACGCACGCTGCATGACGACGAGAGAGGTTTCGTGAACAGCGGGATCCTTTTTCCTCTATTTTCTTCTGTTCAATTCGTCGGCCTTATATTACCTTCAAACTCCCACGCAGAGATAAAGACACGCCTCTACGCCTCTGCAATCTTCCCGATCTCAGGCGATTGGGATGTGTTACTTCCGCTCATTTGGAATGGCCTGTATGATCGTCGTCGAGCGGAAATAACTGTCATGCAGTTCACAGGTCACTCTCTTCCGGTGCATCATTGAAGTGAGACCTTCACCTTGTCCCATATTACCAGCCGAGTACACCTGCGCGATTTCTTTCGATTATTGGCCATTGGGATGTGTCGAATCCGCTATCTTCGGAATGGCAGGTGTGATCATCATCGAGCGGAAATAACTATCATGCAGTTCATAGGTCAATCTCTTCCGGCGCATCACTTTTTTTACGGCGCAGTGAGAATTTTTATCTTGTCTCATATTGTGAGCCAAGCTGTATTTTACAGTAACATTGTTTTATAAATGAATGAATTTTAAAAAGAGATTTTTCTTTAGAAACTTGTATAATTTAGAAACTGAGGTATTTTCTTTTTTTATAAATCTGTGTAATTTAAGTAGAAACTTTTTATGAATTTGTATGATTTAGAAAGTGATTTTCTTCTGGTATCTACTTTGTTCATATAGAGACTTGTTATGAATTTGGTATAATTTAGAAAGTTTTTTTTTTTAAATTTTATCAATTTTATTAAGAGACACTTTATAAATTTGTGTAAATTACAGAGTGTTTTTTTTATGAATATTTATATTTCATAAAGAGAGATTTTTAAAATTTAAGTGATTTAGAAAGTGATTATTTTACGAACTAGTCCATCTGTCAATGTTGATATTATAAAGTTATGCCCAGCTATGGGTTAAATCATACCACTACTGTTCTTCTAGGAGAATGGCTTTGGCGTTAAATAACCTACAAAGGTTGATATGCCATTAAATAAAGAAACCAAAGAAACCAAATAAATTTATGCATTTGTTCATGGAGAAAATACAATGCAGTATATTAAGATAATCTCAGAGGCATTAAATTTAAACGAATTTATGAATATAATTCCTCTGAAAATATTTTCTGCTTACGTTTTCTGAAAAAAAAAAGACATTCCGAAAGGACAATGTTGTTTCGTTTTGGTTTCATTGTTTAGTGACATATCAATATTCAAGGATTATTTAATGCCAAAGCCATTCTTATTGAAGAAGAATAGTCGTACTATTTAATCTTTATCTGGAAGGATAAAAGAGTTCATGCCTTTTTCAAGGCTATTAGTCCAAACATGAAAGTATAGTACAACGGGTGTTCGAACTTGCTTACTATGACGTCGGCGTCCAGCACGTAAGCCACTACACCTCTGGCACTTCCTCGGACCATACGGATAACTTACTTTGCATCTATACCACTGAAAATAGTATAAAACATTTTCTAAGGAACATTTTATTTTTATTTATTTATTTTTTTTTGTAATGTAAATATTATAAACAGATTCTGTAAAGAGAAATATATTCATGTTCAGTTTTTTTGTAGAGAGTTTTGTAAGTATTTTAGTTATTTCGATATTTTTGAAAAATCCCTGTCGATTCTTGATTGATTGTTTCGCTTAACAATGCTGAATAAATATATCAACATAGAGATAAATATCCTGAAGTTATATTTTTAATTGGATGCTTTTTGTAAAGATACAAATGTCTTAAAAAGTTATAATTATGAACCCTTGAAGAAGCTGATGTGACAGATAAGACGTTTATATTTCATATGCGAAACAAAAGCGACAATTCTTGAAGTTTTCTTTTCTTTTTTTAAGTGATCTCCATTTATTAATTCAGAAGAATATGACAAATTTCGGCTGTATAGTTGACATAAAAGAAAAAAATTATATTTGCTTTTATCAACGGTAATATAAAAATCTAATTCGATTGTGAAAAATGTGTTGCTTTCCTATCCAGAGTGTTTCAGAGCGGAAGAAATGCTACGTCGAAATAAATATGGCCTAAAAAATAAAAATTAAACAAAATAATAATCATCATCATCATCATTATCAAAGGTTTGCCGACAGCATGGATTTCTTTTGATTCCTTTCTTTCACCCTCTCTCTCTCTCTCTCTCTGGTCACCCCATATCGGCCATCGCTCAGGGTAAATTGCCTTGATAGCACCCAATGTCTACACAAACTAATGTAAGTTTTTGCTCATCAGCCAACACAGGTGTGTCCATGAGTAGGAGTCAATAAGAAAACATCTCTTATGAATTCGTCCTTTTATCCCAAGTAGAGCAAAGCATGTCTTCCTTGTCTTACTAGGATCCTTTCATGATGAGAGGTAAAAAGCCGTACAAATGCTGCTTTGTAGGATACTGCTCCCAGTATTCTAGGCTTTTACCGAAGCGCTTCGTCAAACTTCAAGTTGTGCAACCATACAGTAGTACTAACACTGCAACCTTATGGGAGAATTCCCGTTTTATTCTATCAGAGAGATGAGATTTGCATATGACACATAACCAGTCAATGGCTATCCAGGATTTACCAGAAAAATTCACAGGTGAAACGTTTTAACTGCAAAAGTCTGAAAAAAGTAAAAATCAGACAAGAGGCTTTGATCCTTCACCAGAGGGATTTGTTTTAAGAAAGTATTTGGGGATTTAAATGTTAGAGGAGGGGGTTAAGGCGTTAAAAATGAAAGGATGTCTTCTTTCCATTATCAGATGGACAAAGCTCCTTCGGGTTTAGCTTTCTGAGACTGGCCAGTAAAAAGAAAATGTAACACGGTGAAATAAACGTGATTGTTTTTGTAACCACCGTGTCTGGCGTTCTTTTTCACCATCGAGAACAAGTGACAACCTTTTCCTATACCCACGACTATATTACATCAAGTTGAATTGGACATTAGATCGGCAGAAAATTTTCTACTTACAATATGAAATAAGTGGATAAATATTATGAACAATGAGTTGGACAAAGCAATGAATATTTTGAAAATAGAATTTCGTTAGTTTACTTAATCTGCATCTAGAAACATTACATGCTTAACGTCATTTGGCTTTTAATCTGCATTTATCAGAGAAGGTACTCTAGTTTTAAACATGGTATTTGTTAAGCAACAAATGTAGATAGCTTTGGTAATGTTTTACAATGTTGAGACCCTTTTTTTTAATTAAAACATTACCATCTAACAGTTCACTTATTTTTGGTATATTTTGAAAAGCAAGTTTTTCTTCTTATGTTCTTATGATTGAGTTTTAGCTATTTCAAGTAAAAACTGAATTGACCAACCTAAATATATGTTAATATTAGGAAAAATACATTTACATGTTTAAGGTGAGCTTTGCGTAACAGTTTTCTACGTAGGAAATGGAATCGGTGTTTGCAGGTATACTTATTCTTGGACTGCTAAATGGCGCATTGGCCTTGTGGGTTGAGTGTTCGCCAGTGGTCCAGGATATCTGGGTTCAATCCCAGGTCACGTCATACCAAAGACTTTAAGAATGGTGCTTGATACCTCCTTGCTTAACATTCAGCATTATAAGGTGCATATCAAGGGTAAAATGGAGCTATCCAGGAAAAGGAAGAGCGCCTTCCCCAACACCTTGGTGTTGTAGCTATTGAAAAGGGAGCCTTCGGGTCACCCTCGACTACGGTCGCCAACTGTTACTATATATTCACATTCAAATTCTAGACGAGGCTGAGTGCGTTTCAATTCAGGCTAATGCCTTTGGATAAGGTATAAATCCATCTCTTTTTGCCCCTTTTATCAGAAAATAATAGGGCCGATTAGGTTATTTAACCGCAGTGAGGCAACCAGTCTAGGAAAAGAAATACTTTGAATCCAAACCATCTGAACTCCATTTAAAAATGACTTTATGTCACATCCTGCTGGTGGCAGAGAGGATGGGTTCGGGAGGCGCGTTGTGGAACAACTGACGTCGATAAAAATAAAATCGGCGAACCGAGTTCAAATATAAGGCAGTTCACGCTAATATCCAAGGGAAAGGCATGTAACTATCTCTTCTTCATCCAACTATGGGTAAATAGTATGGCAGACTGGGCTCTTTAGCTTTTTTTATAAAAAACAGCAGTACTCCACTTTGAAAATAGCCGTATGTTGCATAGGGCGAATGTGGAGGGGTTGGGTAATTTCATGCATACATATTTTAAGCAAAGATTTCTCTCAGGCTAAACTAACAAAAACTTAATCATTTTTTCCTAGATTTTAATTTACGTTTCAAAAAGTTCATGCCTACCATAAAAACAGGTCATTTGTGCTTCTTCCGTCTCCATGAAGATCCCTGTTTAAATCAGTGTTATATTATTGATCCATCAGCTGCTTAAATTGCTCTCCTTCAGTTCAAATCAATATGATTTCTTTGTTTTTGTTTTTTATTCTGACCGAAATTGCCCATGAAACGTTTGAAGAGACTATCAATTGGAAGGTCCTGTTCAAAGATCAAGAGAAAATGTTACAGTAAAAGAAATTAACCTGAGGCTTTTAGATACGCTACACAGAGAGGAAAAATCCTATAGATTATTTGATACCGTCAATTCCCAAGACCAGGTCCTTAATTATCCAACAGAGTTTTTCAATAGCCTTGAACCAACCGGGACAGCTCCTCACAATCTGTTCTTGAAGCTTTCAGGCACCAATCATACATTTGCGTAAATTTGATCTCCCAAAGCGTTGCAATGACACAAGATCACCAAATGTATGATGACCCATGAACTGAACAGCTCAGTAGGCTGCGGCTGTAGAATACGCCGACCGCACCCCTGCAGAGGTGAGACCCCTTCACCAACGGGTATCCTGGATATAGCACTAAACCAACTAATTGTGAGGTTCCAGTCCCTGGTGCCTTTGGGAGTATCGAGCACCCCTTCGTTGACGTTACTCTAAGGTTCTCTCGGGTGTGGAATGATACTGCCTGTTAGGGCCCCAACTATAGGTCAAATAGTATTTTTTATGATTTACTATTCTGTAAACAATTTAACTGGCAAGTTGAATTATATATGCTAGGTATCAATACTTAAAACCATTTATCTTTGTGAACATAAAACTATGACTGTTTTAAAGCAATAGTCTGAACCATTAAATTGAGTGCAAACAAATGACATCTGCCTCAAATAAAAATTGTTACCAACGAAATATTATTTTAAAAACCATTATATATGTATAAAGGGATTTGGCATTAAATGACATACAAGGATTGTTAAATCATCAAACACACCCAACCAACCATGAACTGAAAGGTACGATGATTTCATGAAAATTTACTGGATATAACGATTTCATTCTTCGTGTATAAAAAACACAACTGATTAGCTATTTGAATAAATAAGGCTCAATTTTTTTTTCAGACTTAGAATTTCCAAAACCATCAAAGAACTGCCGTCGGGCGGATCCAACCCTTTCAAATAGTTTTGTGATGGTCTTTCCAGATCAGGAAATTCTATACGTCTTTTCATTCTGGTATCACACTGTAAAACTAAGAATCCTAATTTTTAAATCATAGATTGACCTGAATTGAAATACAGTTACATTATTTAGAATGTCATCATCATCATCATATCGTGCTGGCAGCACGGATATCCCTGACCCTCTCTCGCCACTCCTCCCAATCATTCATCGCCCTAGGCAGGTCTTCAGGACAACAACCTGTATCCTCACATAGCTGCTGAATGTACGTTCGTGCTGGTCGTCCTGCTTTTGCGCGGCCGTGTGTGGGGATCCATAAGAGTACATCTCTTATGAGTTCATCTCTGCTTCTCCAGCAATGTCCTGCATGTCTGGTTCGTCTAACTTGGATAGTTTTCGTGATAGGGGGCAGGTGGCCGTACAGTTGGTGTCTTGTGGGGTGTTGCTGCCAGGACTTGTTCAGGATTGCACGCAGCATTCTTGTGTAATTGCCATCTAGTTTCTTCTCCAGACGTTTTGTTAGCGTCCATGTAGTGCATCCATATAGCAGTATCGATGTGACCACTGCCTGGAAGAAACTGCGTTTCATTTTATCGGTTAGGTCTGATTTCCATATAGTCGATAGCCTATTGATAGCTGTCCATGCTTTCGTTAACCTCGTTTCGATGTCCTTTTCGGTTGATTCGACGCTGCTTCCTAGGTACGTGAATTTGTCTACTAGTTTAAGAGGGGTTCCTTCTAGAGTGGAGATGCCCCCCGTTTGGTTATAGCACATATATTCCGTTTTGTGTGCATTAACATGGAGGCCTATGCTTGCTGCTGCTCGTTCCAAACTATGCAGAAGTGTTTCGGCTTGGTCAGGTGTATTTGCCAGTATCGCTATGTCATCGGCGTAGTCGGCGTCGGTAATTGTTGTTGCGGGGTATCTTCTGCTTCTTTTCTTCGTCAGTTCGAAGCCATTCTCTTTGATTTTGTCAATCGATGTTCTAAGTACGTAGTCTAGACAAATGATAAAGAGATACGGAGCCAGCGTGTCTCCTTGTAGTACTCCTGCTACTATGTCGAAGTATTCTGTGTCTCCATCTGGTGATCGTACTTTTACTTTAGTGTTTCTATAGAGAATCGTTATTGCCGCTACGGTTTCTTTAGGTATGCCGTACGCTAGTAGGATTTGTTCCATCTTTCTTCTGTGAATGGAGTCGAAAGCCTTGGTAAAGTCGACAAATATTAATGTCGCTTGTAGGTTCTTTGCCCGTACACCTTCAAGGATTCTGCGGATGGTTAATATTTGTGAGGTCGTAGATCTATTTCTTCGGAAGCCATTTTGGTTTTTTCTAAGTATGTTGTCAATTTTGGGTTCTATTCGGTTTCGTAGTAGGGCATTGTAGATTTTGGCAGCTATGGATGTAAGTGTTATGCCTCGGTAGTTTTTGGCTAATCCGAGGTCGCCCTTTTTAGGGAAGGGGAGTATGCATCCCTTCGTCCATCTATCTATCGGATTTTGATTGTATACTGCGTTGCAGTGTCGGAGCAGTATGTCGTCGAATTGTCTGGTCTTCCATACTTCCGGGGGAATTTCGTCCAGTCCTGCAGCTTTCCTATTTTTAATTTTTCTGAGAACCGAGTCGAGTTCTTCTTGTGTGAACGGTCCAAGTTTAATGTCTAATTGTTTGCTAATTATTCTGGTGATTGGTTCAGGCGTTATTTTTGGTGGGTTTCCAAGTAAGTTTTCTTTTGTCATAATACACGGTCCTTGTCCGTTATAAATCTGTGAGTTAGATAAATTCCCAATCAAGTATATGGCAACAAATATAGCAGAATAATTATCATTCTTTCAGTCTTTATGGATTTATTACATCTGTTGTAACTGGTTGTTTACAGTGAAGCCTCACTTTTACAGGTATTTCTGTATTGTTCTGTGGGCTCCAAATATCATTGATAATACCGTCTCCTTTTTATTTCATGGTTTTTCTCTGGTAAGGTCCAGGTATTTTCCAGGGGTTTTTTGTTTTGTTTTTTTTTATTTGCTTTTTTTATTTTTCTTTTACTTTTACTGCGATCTGATGAAACGGAGATGCTATTTTCATTAAATTTGGTCTTCAAGACAGAAATGAGCGATTTGTATTATTATTTTACTTCTTGAGAGTTTTTTTTTAAATCAGCGTTAGCTGAGGGTTTTTCACTGGAGTTCGAATGACGGCAAGTCTCCTCAAGTCTCCAGGACTCTTCCCAGTATTTTGGCTGATATCAACAATGCCATTGTTTGGATAGTCCCAACAAATCCCGTGTATTTCCAAGTCCTCCAGTCCTTGTATCAGTCCTTTGGTGACGTTACCAAGAGCACCAATTACAATTGGTATATTCGTCACTTTCTTGTTTTTTTCAATTTCCAAGCAAGGTCGAGGTACTTATCCCTCTTTTCACATTCTTTCAGCACTACTCTGTGGTCCACCGGGACAGCAAAGTCCACAATACTGAAAGTTCTCTCTTTTTTGTTGATTATTATAAGGTCTGGTCGTCTCGCCGAGATTAGGTGATCCGTTTGTATCTCAAAATCCCAAAGGAGTTTGTATGTGTCTTTCTCCAGGAGAGATTTTGGGTTGTGCATATACCATTTCTTCGTATGGTCAACACTTTAGGCCAGAGGTTTTCCAGTTTGCTATCTTTTTAAGCGTTGCCTTAAGCCCGTCGAGGTATATGTTCACGTGAGGCCCTTCTTCGAGCATTCGCAACTCTGTTTCCATGTGGTTTATCCATTCGGCTTTTTTTGCTGTGATATTTCCCTTCCCATATTTTGCTCCAAAATCTTCTTGCCTCTCTCAAGTTGATGATATGACTGCGCCCATTTCCCCCCCTAATTGTTAGTAGAATTTTATTCGTTGTTTTGGAACGAGCTGTTTTGTCTATATTGTTTGACCTCGTCTCGGTATCTTCTTAGTTTTCCTTCTTTAACAAGTATTTTAGTAGGTCTCCTAAAACTATTTTTTGAGTTCTAGTTGCCATGCTTTTTCAGTTTCGTCCGAATATTTGTTAATATTCCGTTTTAGTATTCTTGCTTGTTGTCGTAGTCTTTTTATCTGCGATTCAAGTCTGAATTCCCACTTGCGTTTTGACTTTCTGTCGGTGGTCTTCAAGCGGACCCCGATTTTTTTCTCAGACTAATTTGGCTCTTGCGTATATTAAATCGTTTAACTTCGTGATGTTGTTTGTCAGGAGATTTGTCAATAAGTCGTTCACTTTCTCGGTTTAAGACTTGAATGTCCTCCAGTCTTGGTTCCTAAGAGAAGGCAATGTGTTTTTCTTTTCCCACATGATTCTTCTAATGGTATCTGTATTAGTTTTTCCCTCTTAGATCAGTATTTGCATGTTTGCGGTGCATGAGTCATTATTATGTAGTGTTTGTTTACGAGTCTCTGGTTTTTCTGTATTTATTGTCTCGGTTACTGTGGTAGGGTTTTGCTGATGTGTTTGCCTATATATTTGTTTGTGGATTTCCAGTAATCAAGGGTCAGAAATTCAACCATTCTTTGTTATTGTTTGAACCTGGTCAGCGAGCATTTTGTTTGTGGCCTTAAATCTACCGAATTCTTTCGAGATTTTCTAAACCCTCTTTTTGCAGGGCTGATCCTAAAAAATAGTATAATGCTAGTTTGTTATCTTTCCTAGTCCATTTTCTACGCTGTGGTATGTGGTATGGATGGTCGATTTGTTCATCGTTTGTGTAAATGAAAGAAGAATTATTTGTGTACCTAGAAGAAGAACAGCCAACATTTGCAGGATGCCATCGTATCCCCCATGTTGGCTATCAAGAGAGCGCTTGCCAATCTTGACACTCAAAACTGTTGTCTGGACCCCATGTTAATTTATAGTTCAGTTTGTTATTTTTCATGGGTAATTATTATTATTATTATACTCTTTTGAGAGTCTTTCACAACAGCGTTAGCTGATTCTTTTCCACTTGAGTCTGAATAACAGCAAGATTCCTTAAGTCTCCAGGACTCTTCTCAGTATTCTAGCCGATCTCTACATGGCTGGTAATTGAATGGTCTCCAATCGGTCTATTATTTTCAAGTCCTCCGGTCCCTGTACTAATCCTAACGTGACTGTGCCGAGCGCGCTAATTACAATTGGTATCACTGTCACTTTCATGTTACATTGCTTTTTAAGTTCTCTAGCAAAGTCTTGGTACTTTGCTCTTTTTTTCGCTTTCTTTCAATTTTACTCTGTGGTCAACTGGAACGGTAAAGTCCACTATTTGGCAGGTTCTATTTTGTTGTTGTTGTTGTTGTTGTTGTTGTTGACTATCATAAGGTCTGGTCGTCTGGCCGAGAAATTTGTGCATCTCATTTTCTAGGACGGATTCTGGGTTGTGCATTTGTTCGTATAGTCGAATTTAAACTAATACAATTCCCAGGGGATCACCTTTCCCACCCAGTCGTGTCTAGTTTTATACTTTTTTGTTCTGCTGTTATTATTATTATTATTATTATTATTATTATTATTAACTGACTGCAAATCTCCTTAGATCTCCAGAATTCTTTGATATGTCCGAGCCGATTTTAGAATAATTATTATCTGGATGGTCTTTTTTTCTACTTCTAATATCCAGTTCACAGAGTCCCTTTTCCATGCTCTTTGGTGCTGTTTCGTGTGCTCCAACAATGATTGGTATCACTGTCGTCTTCATGTTCAGCAACATTTTCGATTCTCTGTCAAGGTTCAAGTATATCATCATCTTTTCGTTTTCCTTCACTTTCACTGTGAAAGCTGTTAGAACGGAAAAATCCACTAGATGACAAGTTTTACCATCTTGTTAACTAAAACTAAGTCAGGGGGTGTCCTCGTGGTGTAATGGTTAAAGCGATGGACTCGTAGTGAGCGAGTTCATACTCCAGTTATGCTATTACGTTCACTTTCGGGCAAAAACCCTGGGGAAAGGTATAAACCCCTTATGCTCCCAGCTATGGGTTAAATGGTACAACTACTGTCCTTCTAGTAGAATGGCTTTGGCATTAAATAACCTACAAAGGTTGATATGCCTTTAAACAAAGAAACCAAACCAAACCTAAAACTAAGTCAGGTCTTTTGGTTTTTATTTGGTAATCAGCTTGTGTCTCAAAGTCGAGTAAACTCTTATACGTTTCAATTTCTTTGACAGATTTTGGTTTGTGCCTTTGTCATTATTGCAGAATTTTAGTCTCTTGCATAATTCCCAGTAAATTATTTGTCCATCCAGTCGTGCTAGTTCTGGTATTCTTTTTATGTCTCTTTGCAGCATTCAGTTATAATCTAATTAACTATTCTATACATATTATGTCATATTCGACGCGTGCAATTCTCCTACCTATTGTTATTATTTACTTTGATAGAATTAGTTCGCATGGCATTATTTTATGCTTTTATTAATAGAGATTCAATATTTGTCTTTAAGGTATCCTTTTGTCGCAATATCCGGGTCATTTCATGTGTAATTTCTTTATTTTGTCGTTTGAAATATCCATAAAGTTCTTTTCCTTTTTTTTTTTTTTTGTTTTCTTGATTGTTTTTTCTTGATTATTATTGTTTGGAAAATTTTGATATTTAAAACTTTTTGTTGGTGAATCTTTAACATTTAACTAATAATAAGTGAATATTTCCTCGGTTGCTTTAATGTATTTATTTGCCTTAGTAAGCGCGGAACAGAAATTGACTGACTTCTCTGTGTTTCTCTTTTTTTGCTCGTCGCTGAGAACAGACAACTGAAAATTATTTTGTTTGTCCATTTTTAACTACTCAACATATCATATCTCTCTCTCTCTCTCTCTCTCTCTCTCCCCCCCTCTCTCTCTCTCTCTCTCTCTCAGACAGAGTTCGGTGGGCTGTGTGATGCGAAAGATGTTCTCTCAGTCGCTGGAACCAGTTAGTAGCTGTCGGTATGGATGAAGAAATTGTCGGCGCATCCTACACGTTGTATGGGATCGATGATTTAATTACTAATATCGATTGATTTGTTGTTCTTAACAATAACAAATCAAAATGGAAAGTGTGTTTTTTTTATGACAGAAAAGTCTAGACCAGAGTTAGGTGAAAAAAAGATCACTCTAGTATTAACATTGTTACATTTCTATCAGATTTTCTTAAGTAAACAACATGTATTGGAGATGAATAAATTTGTTCAGCCGAGTAAACAATTTCATTTAAAAAGAATTCAAAGCTTCAGTCTCTATACTTTTTGATCATACCGCTTACATATGCGAATCTGATCAAACCGTCTTCAGAAACAGTACATTATCAGAAGACAATGTTCAGTTTAATTGCATATCAAATTTTGTGGGTTATTTAATGCCAAAGCTGTTCTCGTGGAAGAACAACAGTAGTATTATCTAACACATAGCTGGGAGGAATAAGGGATTTCATGCCTTTCCCAAGAGTATCAGTCAAAAAGTGAACGTAAAAAAGCTCGACCAGATTTCGAACTCAATGATATCGCAGTCCGGAACTGTTGTGAGACCGAAACTTACCTGCATCATGGACTCTTCCAGCTCTATATTACTAGCGTAGTAATATCCTAAAAACGAGCATACGGTAGTAGTAGTAGTAGTAGTAGTAGTAGTAGTAGTAGTAGTACAAGAAGTACGACTACCAATATTGGACACCATCCTTAGTAACTTTTTTTGATATATCTTTCTTACCTCTAAACCGTGTTCCGTGTTTTCCTTCTATGTACCGACTTTGGGTCCACATCAGGAATGTTAACCACTACACCAAAGGGATTCCCCACTACAAAAGACAATGGATGAATTTATAAACTTTTCGATTGGATATAGGTTTTCTTCGGCCTAATTTATTCACGAATTATTAATAAGGACAAACTCAATATCTATTTTTCTATCACTTAATATTTTTGGATTTCTTTGTGGAATGACATATCAACAAATGTGGGTTATTAAATATCAAAGCTATCCTGGTGGAAAAATTAAATGCCAAAGCTATTCCGGTAGAAAAATTCTGTTTGATTTCTTTGTGGAATGACATATCAACTAATGTGGGTTATTAAATACCAAAGCTATCCTGGTAGAAAAATTGAATATCAAAGCTACCCTGGTAGAAAAATTCTATTTAATTCCTTTGTAGAATAACATATCAACGAATGTGGGTTATTAAATGCCAAATCTATCCTGGTAGAAAAATTAAGTGCCAAAGCTATTCTAGTACAAAAACAGTAATGGTACTATTCAAAAAATACCTGAGGAGATGAGAAGATTCATACCTTTTCCGTAACTATCACTTCGAAAGCAAACCTAATTGCACGAGTAGAGTTCGAACTCATTTACTACAATGTCACAGTTCAGCTCATTAACCACAGGGCCATGAAGGCCTCTTTGCTCTGTTACTTAAGACTGCAAAGACCCTGAAGCTTCTTGAAAGGAAATTTACTCACTAGTTTGGCCACTCTTCAGAAAAGTGATACGTATTCAGCTTTTCAATCGGCTTAGTTGGTTCTGAAGAAGATTTTAGAACGACCAAAAAAAAAAAAAAAAGCAAAAAACAAAAAAAAAAAAAAACACCTTTAACGACTTAATTCAGTTAAAAGAACGAGGACACTAAATGCTTGATCAGTATTTCAAGGAAAGACGAGTATGATGTTATGTTAAACGTTGCTGGAGAAGCAGAGATGAACTCATAAGAGATGTACTCTTATGGATCCCCACACATGGCCGCGCAAAAGCAGGGCGACCAGCTCGAATATACATTCAGCAGCTATGTGAGGATACAGGATGTTGTCCTGAAGACCTACCTAGGGCGATGAACGATAGGGAGGAGTGGCGAGAGAGGGTCAGGGATATTCGTGCTACCAGCACGATATGATGATGATGATGATGATGAAATGAAAGGGGATTTTAAAGCAAATGAAAATTAATAACAAAAATTCTCAATCTAAGAGGCAGTCGCTACATAAAAGGTTTTCGCTTGATATTAATACTGTTAGGGGCTCACAAACAATATAACTTGAATTTGCTTGTTTGGTTGTTTTGTTTTATGGTGTATCAACTCTTTTCGTCAAATTAACTTTGAAATCATTCAATTTAGTTTAAGTATATATTTTTTTGGTTTACAAACAGTTAAGTGTCAAAACAGATTTATTTCAAATAATTCAGTATTTCATAGGTACACAGTTTATTTCTATTTGACCCATAGATAGGACCATATCAAGTGCTATCACTCTGAGCCAGAGTAAAACTTGGAGCGATGGCTATAAAAAGGTACTCTGCATTTCCTCAAGGTCGAGGATTACCAGAACCTTACCATCAGATTGTTTTGTATCATAATCAGGACACTGGTTGGAGGGGTCTTACCTCTCTGCAGAGAAGCAGTCTGTGTATTCTACAACTCCAGCCAACTGGGCAATATAACTTGGAGTTAATTAGATTCGATAGAGCTACCAATTTATGATATAATCTCTCGTTAATCCGTTCATGCACACTTTATATATATATATATATATATATAAGGTGGACAGAACCGTTATGATAAGAGCGCTAAAGTGCATGAACGAATTAACGAGTGATTATATATATATATATATATATATATATATATATATATATATATATATATATAAGGTGGACAGAACCGTTATGATAAGAGCGCTAAAGTGCATGAACGAATTAACGAGTGATTATATATATATATATATATATATATATATATATATATATATATATATAAGGTGGACAGAACCGTTATGATAAGAGCGCTAAAGTGCATGAACGAATTAACGAGTGATTATATATATATATATATATATATATATATATATATATATATATATATATAAGGTGGACAGAACCGTTATGATAAGAGCGCTAAAGTGCATGAACGAATTAACGAGTGATTATATATATATATATATATATATATATATATATATATATATATATATATATATAAGGTGGACAGAACCGTTATGATAAGAGCGCTAAAGTGCATGAACGAATTAACGAGTGATTATATATATATATATATATATATATATATATATATATATATATATATATATATATATAAGGTGGACAGAACCGTTATGATAAGAGCGCTAAAGTTCATGAACGAATTAACGAGTGATTATATATATATATATATATATATATATATATATATATATATATATATATATATATGGATTGCAACTGATACCCAATATTTTCTGTAAGTCATTGAATATACTATAATACATTCCGCTAAGAAATAAAGAACTTTATTTGCTATTAATTGTTCTGGCCCCTTTTACATAACTTTTTCGTGCATTCTCTTCCGCAAATATTTTAAACCCCCCTTTCTCTCTCTCTCTCTCTCTCTCTCTCTCTCACACACACACACACACACACGCACACACACACATGCTCGCCACGTATATATTCATGTGGACGGGTCTGTGTGTTTATTTCCACGTGCAACCTCCTCTTTTTTTATATTCTGCAGTTTGCCTTTCTCTCACTTCCTTATCGCATATACTCTTTCCCTTTTCTCTCTCCCACTCTCTTTCTCTCTCTCTCTCTCTCTCTCTCTCTCTCTCTCTCTCTCTCTATCTATATATATATATGTATATATATATATATATAGTTTCCTATCTATCTTTCTTTTAACGTACTTCTTGGTTCATGTCTGTCGATTTATCTGCATTTTTTCCTGCATAGAAATAAGTAATTATCAGATTTTGTAAATCCACGGGGAAATTCTTTGATTGTTTCTTGCTGGGTTTATTTCATCTTTTCGGTTTTTCGTTACTCTTGCAAGCATAAGATAGATTACATTTTTGTCTATGTCTATTCCATACACACACACACACACATATATATATATATATATATATGTGTGTGTGTGTGTGTGTGTGTGTGTGTGTGTGTGTGTATATTTGTGTGTGTGCCTATATGTGTTTGTAATTGTTTCAGAAATTTATATAAAATGATTATTTAAGACATCATAACTGCGCCCAGTTTTATAAAGAAACACTAAGTTTATTATTTGCTACTTTATGAGGTGTTGCTTCCAAGATTTGTTCAAAATACCACGTAGCATCCTTGTGTAGACCCCATATAACTATTTCTTCATGCATTTCATTTGCATTCATGGGGTGTATCGGTACAGTAGTACTGACATGGCCACTGCTTGCAAGAATCCCCTTTTTCATAATAACAAGTATTAAATACCGTTTTTATTTCTAGTAACGTTTTTTTGGTTATAAAGCGTAAGAGCAGCATTAACTGGTACTTTTTTAATGAGCAGTTTTTTTGTATTGTTATAAGATTCAATAAAACTCTGCGTTTGTTCTGTGTCATAAATAACCAAAACAAGAACTTGAATTGTCACATACCAATAATACACTGCTTCCTGTATGCGGTATGTAGTTGTCATATTGTTTAATCAGGACAATTGTTATATTGTCATAATTAAGTGTCACGTGGACTACGCCGATGACATTGCGCTTCGGGCAAATTCACCTGCCCAAGCCGAAACACTGTTACATAGTCTGGAACGAGCAGCTACAGGCACAGGCCTCCATCCCAATGCACATAAAACGGAATATATGTGCTTTAATCAAAGAGGCGACACCTCCACACAAAACGGTAGCTCTCTGAAACTAGTAGACAAGTTCACCTACATAGGAAGCAGTGTCTCATCATCCGATATGGACGTCAACATGCGACTAGGAAAGGAATGGAAAGCTGTCGATAGGCTACCGGTCATATGGAAGTCAGACCTGACCGATAAAATAAAACGTAGTTTCTTCTAAGCAGCAGTCATGTCGATACTGCTACATGGATGCCCTACATGGACGCTAACTGAACATATGGAGAAAAAGCTTGACGACAACTACACAAGAATGCTGCGAGCAATATTGAACCAGCCCTGGAGCTAGCACCCCACAAAGCTGCAGCTTTACGGCCACCTATCAAAATTAGTCTAACCAGACATGCAGGACACTGCTGGAGAAGTAAGGACGAACTCATAAGTGATGTACTTCTGTGGAGCCCTTCACAGGGACGAGCAAAAGCAAGACAACCAGCTAGAACTTACATACAGCAGCTCTGTGCCGATAGAAGATGTATTCCTGAAGACCTGCCGGAAGCAATGGACGATAGAAAAGGGTGGCAAGAAAGGGTCAAGGATATCTGTGCAGATGGTGTAACATGATGATGATGATGATAATGATTATCCAATGTGCCCTAGAATTTCGAGCGGACTGTTTTATTTTCAATTTGAATGACATTAATCGGGATAAATCTGTTCTCCCCAATAATTTCTGCATGGTTTGGCACCAAGAGATTATGTTGGCATTCGTTTTACTATTTGTAAAATTTTCGTTAAGACTTTTCTTACTTCATTTGC
>OY757912.1:94562284-94614784 GCA_963585895.1 Sepioteuthis lessoniana
CCAGAGCAGTTGCCAGTCGAATTTCAGACAGTAGAGACCAGATGTGGTAGGGAAGGCCACACCCGACCGAGGGGGACCTCGGAAAACCCCCGAAGCAGTTGCCAGCAGACTTCCAGACAGCTAGAGACCAGATGGGGTAGGGAAGGCCACACCCGACCGAGGGGGACCTCGGAAAACCCCCGATTCAGTTAAAGCAGACTTCCAGACAGCTAGAGACCAGATGTGGTAGGGAAGGCCACACCCGACCGAGGACACTCGGAAAACCCCCGATGCAGTTGCCAGCAGACTCCCAGAGAGTTAGAGACGAGATGTGGTAGGGAAGGCCACACCCGACCGAGGGGGACCTCGGAAACCCCCGATGCAGTTGCCAGCAGACTCCCAGAGGGTTAGAGACGAGATGTGGTAGGGAAGGCCACACCCGACCGAGGGGGCACTCGGAAAACCCCCGATGCAGTTGCCAGCAGACTCCCAGAGAGTTAGAGACGAGATGTGGTAGGGAAGGCCACACCAGACCGAGGGGGCCCTAGGAAAGCCCCGATGGAGTGGACCTCAGAATCAGGAGAACAAGAAAGACTCAACGTTACGGTCATAACAGTGGGGTCAAAATATGAAGTTTATGTTCGGTCTCCAGCAACTTTCACATGCAACCCTTTCAAACCTTACAAATAAAGTGAGAGGTAAATATGTTGTTAAAGAAGTCTTCCTGCGTCTTCCTTCCTGCTTTCTTCCTTCATGCGTCCTTCATTCCTGCGTCTTCCTTGATGCGTCGTTTATCATTGTGTCAGTATTTATCCAGTATATATATGTATACAACAAACGGTCAACGAGCTGTCAATAAGAAAATGCCTTAAATTAAGCTATTGAGACCAGAACAAAAATTCTGCTCAGCGTGCAAAAAAAACAAGTTTGAACAAAACTAATTAGATGTGGCATAGAAAGCTAGAGAGATATATTAAGATGAAGTTTTCCCACCTCTAATCACTTTTGTTTTGGTAAGGTTAACGCCCTTCTCCTTTGAATTGTTTGGAAAAAGAGGCCTGACTTAATCAGTAGGTACGCTTCATTTGCTTCGTCTTTTAAAATTATATAAAATATCGTCGGTGACCTTCTCAATTTTAACCAATAAATATAAAAGATTATGCAATTTCCTTTCTTTTTGAATACAAAAGCTAAATGAAAAATGACCCCACATGAAATCAGTATTTCTATTTATCCCTACGCAAGGATTCTATTCCAAAGTGTGTTTATGATATCAGTTGTGAACGTTGACAAACGAAAATAATCTTCGTCTACAGAGAACAAAAAAATAAAACATGAAAATATTTCAAAGAAAAAAAATGTTCTTTTTAATTTTGTTCTTTCTTTTTTTTGTTTTTTCGAAAAAGTTATCTCGAATTCTTTTTTCGTTAATGCGCATGACGCTTGATAGGACGCAATACTTCGTTTAGCTCACATATCTTCCTCTTTCACCGTCGCCAGGCTCTTCATAGACACAATACTCACACTCGGTCTTCTGTAGCTTCTGTTGTCGATATATGTGCGAAGCGTAATGCTATCTCTTAACAAAATGTGGTCGAGATGATGAAAAAGAAAAAGAAGAATAAGATGTGCTTTTGGGTGAATAGACGTGAAATGTGTTTCACTGATGTTCACGCGTGTGTGTAAACTTAGTGCATATAGTTGAACTGATATCAAAACCATGTGAGTGAGGTCAGAAGCGAAAGGAATGAACTGAAGTGATGCTTGCATTTACGAAGTCCTTACCCAAACCAGATTTTGAATGTGATTCTCTATGGATTTATATTAGTAGTAATTCAGGCCTCCATATGCTCGCTTCCTCTAAAAGACTCAAGTCACATGTCAACCAGGCCTATAAAAGGCATAGCGTTTTCAATACACACATTGATAAATCTTATTAATAAAAAATGTCCCCCACCACTGTTGGAGGGGCTTACAATTCACTGACAATATCTCCGATAAAGGGATTACGCCCACAACAAAACGGCATCTGGTAAAGCTTTATTTTAGAAACTCTGCTAAATGTGGAGTACCCTTTCGTTGCCTGTACTCCCAGGTCAACTTTGACTGAAAATGGTCATACATTTTAGGATCCCATCTATGGGGAATATACATATTTTTCGGAAAGTTTTTGTATTAGAAAGGAATACTTGAAACCATATTTTTCCTCATACAACGTGTGAAATTACGTGCGATACCTTGCCCCCATCAGCCGCCAACCAGGGGCGATAACACAGTTTCGGAAGCTCAAGGCGGTACTGCCACTCCTGGCGCTACCAAGAAGCTTTTGCCTCAAGACAGGATATTTAAAAGAATTATATATATATATATATATATACGCCAGATCAACTGAAAGCAGAAATGACACTGTACATTTATCTTCATTTTTAGTGCAGGTTGTATACTTTCGGCCGTTGATGTCAATACGCGCTTACAGTAACCGTTTCTTGATGTTAAGTAATCACACGGGAATGGTGGTTCCGTGTGCATTTCATTCATGCTAAAGACTTTTCGTTCTCGACCAAATCTAACTTGATTCTTATTGCACCGTGGTTAAACGGCGCTTCAGCATTCTTTGTTCCGATCTTAACTTCTGTATCTGTCGTCAGTTCGGTCGTTTTTCTTCAGTTTTATCTTTTTATGCGTTACTGCACCAAAGCCACTCCGGACAAACCTCATATATAATTCTGCAAAAAAAATGTCATTTGTTGATCAACAATGCGACCCTTAAAATGAGTGGTGAGTAAAAAGAAAGCTCCTGGTCTAAGTTTGTCCATTTAACTATTTGATTACCCTTGGGTCACTGAATTCTTGGCTTGCTAGGTAGTCTCCAGGACGCTGTCGCTCAGCAATAGGCTCCTGAAAACTGTGAGGTGTTCCTGATTCATCAGTCCATTGTTCGATTTATCTCCGGTTGGAGAATTACGTCGTTTGCACTAGCGTGCCTTGTGTATTCTTAACCCTCGCAAGCTATTAAATATTCTGCCACAATAACACGTTGTAGACAGGTACATATAACTGTTTGGGGGTACCCGTGGAGTAATGATTATCGTCGTCGGAAATGTACACGGCGACACGAGTTCAAATCCTCAACGGAACTGATTGCATTTCACTTAGCCCTAATACCCTTGGGAAAGGTATGAATCCAAAATATTCTCCCTCCAGCTAAGGGTAAATAGCAGAGCAGAATAGGTTCTTCAGCCTTAGTGAGGGCACTAGTCTAGGAGAAGGAAAACTCTGAATTCAAACCAGTTAAACTCCGCTTAAAAATTGACCGTGTGTCATATCCTGCCCGAGCGGAGGGGTTGGTAAATATGTTCACTTAGCACTAATACCCTTGGGAAAGGTATGAATCCAATCTTTCTCCCTCCAGCGATGGGTAAATAGAAGGGCAGACTAGGTTCTTCATCCTTGGTGAGGCAACTAGTCTAGGAGATGGAAAACTTTGAATTCAAACCTGTTAAACTCCGCTTAAAAATTGACCGTGTGTCATATCCTGCCCGAGCGGAGGGGTTGGTAAATATATATAACTGTTTGTAAATTGTATGTGTTAAGAATAGTTACTTGAAGTTATAATCGTTTACTAAGTAAGTTACTTGAAACCATATAAATGCTTGATACTTGAAATTATGTAAGTGTGTTTAAACAAATTATTATTGCTATTAAATAGGATTACGTATTTGAATACACACAATATATTGTATAAATTATTAGCATTAAGAATAGTTACTTGAAGCAATGATTTTTCATTAAGTATTATTAGGGACGTCCTCGTGGTGTAATGGTTAAAGCGCTGACCTGCAGAGTCGTATTAAGTAGTGTAATATACTAGCTTAAATGGCGACGATGAACTTAGCAGATTTAAGGCGATCGCAAGATAACATCAACAAAATGTTTCACAGGAAAGAAAAATACAAAATATGATGGCGAGAATATAATTCATCACCTGTGGATAGAGTGACAGATATTTCCAGATTCGCAGATGAGATCAACAAATTACCGAAGAAAACCGGATGTATGTAAGTTCCGATAACCAGCCATAAACAACAAAAAACTACATGAGGCAAAGAGGACGTTCATACTTCCACATGGGACTTGAAAAGACAATATAAGGTTTGTAATTTTGGACTGAAGGCAGAAATCCAGTGGTCGCTCAAACGAAGTGGGGTCTCAAGCAAGAGACAGAGACCCGCTGGTCACTCAAGCAAACCTGTCAGCTCCTCGTGTCTATTCTCCGACCGTTGCAGTATTTCACAATAAGGGTCACCGCCACAGAAGAAAGATATGTGCTAACTCTTTGACAGTATTCCTACGACATGCAATCGTCGCCGTCAAAGAATAAAAATATAAATTATATTTCTATATATCCACGAGTTTTTCGTTATTTGTCCAGCGGTTCATTAAGTCACAGTAGTACGAACTTCGCTCGTGCTACTGTGTTCTTTTTCGGACAAATACTCAATGGAAAGGTATGAATCCGTTTATCTTCCAAGTTGTTTGTCAAATAGTAATATTACCGTTCTTTTTTAAGAAAGAGCTTTGGCAATAAATTGCTTACAAAGGTTGATATGCCATTAAACAGAGAAACCATAAGTATTATTATTAGTCACTTGAAACTATTTAAATCTGTTCTAATCATCATCATCATGTCACGTTGCCATCAGGGATCTCTCTGACCCTCTTCCTCCACCTGTCTCTATCGTCCATCACTCCCGGCAGGTCTCCAAGGCTACATCCTGTATCGACACAGAGCTGTTGTATATAGGTACTAGCTGGTCGTCCTGCCATTGCTCGTCCATGTGAAGGGTTACTCTGGAGTATGTCGCTTATGAGTTCGTCCTTACTTCTCCAGTAGGGTCCTGCATATCTGGTTCGTCTAACAATGATAGTTTTCGTGATGGATAGTAGGTAGCCGTAGAGCTGCTGTTTTGTGGGGTGTTGCCTCCAGGACTGTCCTAATAAATGATTATTGTTAAGTAGAAGTTGTTACTTGAAATCATATAATTGTGTATGAATAGTTATTATTTGATTGGAGAGCTCGAAGTCATACAACACTGACAATTATTAGTATTATGAAGGAATATTTGATATATAACTGTGTGCAAAAAAAATTCTTAAGAAAGGACTACGTACAAAACAAATGTAAATTATAACGTATAATGTACCTGATTCCCTGACCACCGGTGGGTTGAGATGTTGTTAAAATCAATCAGAAATGAGTATGCATTCGAACACACGAATACATTATTTTCAAGCTTGTTATATTGACTGCTAAATGTTAGAGTAGTCACTTTTGCAGAGAGTGCGAAGTTGGCAAAAATTGAGGCTTTTTTAAAGCATCTGAGAGAAACGATTGATTGATTAATTGACACGTCAACTTATCTTGGGTTATTTCATGCCAAGAGTTTAAAGAAATGTGTTCATTGTACTTTTATATTTACATTTTTGTGTACAGGGTGCGGAAGCAAAATTAAGAATATTATCGCGTTATAATAAACGACTCTATTTATAAAGCAACATTATTTTTAAGTTAAAAACATAAACAAAATAAATAAACACAAAATGGTAAATTTACTCTATATGACCACCATTTTTTTTCCATATTGTATTATCACGCCTTCGAAATGACTAACATGCCTTCAAAATAAATTCTTCAGACATTTAATTCAATTCCTCCTCAATAGCCGTTTTAAGCGAAACAATATTTGGGTAGGAAGTTGCATTTGTTTTGTTTTCTAAAACGCTCCATATAGCGCTATTCAAGGGATGATATTTTGCGCTTGCTGGAGGCCATAAATAAACTCCAATTATTTACGAAAATTTTTGGCTTGGTTTTGGCGTTAACCAAATCATAGATTCTTTGTCGTTTCTTTTGTATTTTTTTGTTTTTTTTCTCACTTATATTGGACTGAATTTTAATCGAAAAAATGCTTGATTAATAGAGCTAATAATGAACATTTTGATTTATCACGTTTTTTTTTTTAAATTTGACTAATCAGATTTTTAAAAAAACCTTTGAAATGTTATTCCATATTTTGCTTCTACATCCAGTAGTTGTTTTAAAGAGTTTTTTCCTTTTTTTTTTACTGACGATCCTATTGAATACGAATTATTTTTTTGGCTGAATTATTCTATCCGTAGATGGGGCCATAACAACTACAACCACCCTAGATAAGAGTAGAACTTGAGGTAATGACAATGAAGGGGTACTACCCACTCACCAGAACTGGAGACTCACTATCAGATGCATTTTCGTATAATACCCAGGATAAAAGATTTTTTAAGGGTCTTATATCTCTGCAGAAAATACAGTCATCGTATACCGACTGAGAGGGAAAGAAATGAGTTGAAAGATGTAAGGTCTCAAATTAACGAAGTGAGAAGACAGAAAATAACAACACCATCTTATCTAAATTTAATGACATTTTGCAAATCTTTCAAGTTTTAATGTTAGTTTTAAATTGGAGTAAGTGGCATTAGATTTAAATAAGAGAACCTTTAAAACTGAATATTATAACTTCATGACTAGAAAAAAAATTTATTATTTTAAAATGCCGCGAATACAATGTTTTACTGATATAGATAAACAGTGGATGCTTTTTTAATTAGTATTTGTTTGTTTTGTATGACTTCATTCAATGTTTATGGCGATTTTGTTCTGGTACGTGTAATTATTATAGTAACATTTATGTGAGTCTGTTTGTGCTGATACATGTGTTAATCTAATGGTAAAGATAGATAAGCCACGAAAACGATGAAGTCATTTATTATTTTTGGTCGCGTATTAGCGTAAAAAAAACTTCTGGAATATTCTTGGCAACAGAACAAAAAAAAGCTATTTACTTGGATGTGACTGTGTTTGTCTTCGAGTAAATATGCTTCTTCTTAAATATCGATGTAACGTTTATAATTTATTTTTACTTTTTTCATTTCATTATTATCATTATTTACTCCTTTATAGTTTTTCAAATCAGTATTAGCTGATGGTTTTCACTGGAGCTTGAGTGACAGCAAGCCTCCTCAAGTCTCCAGGACTTTCTCAGTATTCTGGCCGTTCTCAGTAATGCAGTCATTTGAATAGTCTCTACCCGTCCGCCAACTTCCAAGTCCTCCAGAACTTTTAATAATCTTTAAGTTATTGTACCAAAAGCACCAATCACAGTTGGTACAATCGTCACTTTCATGTTCCACAGCTTTTTCAATTCTCTAGCAAGGCCGAAGTACTTATCCTTCTTTTCACATTCTTTCAGTTTTATTCTGTGGGCAGCTGGGTCAGCAAAGTCAACAATTTTGAAAATTCTCTTTTTTTTTTTTTTTGTTAACTTGTGTCCTGGACTCGTCTCAGGATTCTGGCCGTTCTTAGCAATGCTGTCGTTTGGATAGACTCTACTCGTCCGCCAATTTCCAAGTCTTCCAGGCCCAGTAATAATCCTTTCGTTACTGTGCCTAACGCACCAATCACAATTGGCACAATCGTTACTTTCATGTTCCACAGCTTTTTCAATTCTCTAGCAAGGTCGAGGTACTTATCCTTGCATCTACTTGGCTGCGTTGCATTTGGTAAAAAAAAATTCAAAAGTGACGAAATAAGAAGAAGAAGAAGAAGAAGAAGAAGAAGAAGAAGAAGAAGAAGAAGAAGAAGAAGAAGAAGAAGAAGAAGAGGAGTGACACGCACTAACTCTTCTGGGATTTTGAGATACAAACGGATCATCTAATCTCGGCCAGCCGACCAGACCTAATAATAATCAACAAAAAAGAGAGAACTTGCAGTATTGTGGACTTTGCAGTCCCGGCAGACCACAGAGTAAAATTGAAAGAATGCGAAAAGAGGGATAAGTACCTCGACCTTGCTAGGAAATTGAAAAAACCGTCGAACATGAAAGTGACAATAATACCAATTCTAATTGGAGCTCTTCGTACAGTCACCAAAAGATTTATTCAAGGAGTGGTGGACTTGTTAATAAAAATAAGAGTAGAGACTATTCAAACTACAGCACTGTTGAGATCGCCTAGAATACTGAGAAGAGTCCTGAAAACTTGAGGAGACTTGCTGTCACTCAAACTCCAGTAGAAAACTATCATCCAACGCTGATCCGAAAAACTTTCAAGGAGTAATATAATAATAATAATAATAACTAGATGTAATTATAGATTATTATTTACAAAACATTGCTGCTTCGTTCGACACAGAGATAAATAAGAAGTAATCAGCTAAGAAAAGCGTGTGTTGTCAATTGTTTCAGTACAGAAAGCCAATCGGCTTTCCAAATCAAACATTGGAAATTCTGATTTCAATCTGACCCCGGACACCAACCGTTTTCACCCGTGGGAAATATTGGCATCAAACCAGGACACACACACGCGCGTACGTATAATCATCATCAGCAGCAGCAGCAGCAGCAGCAATTCGAGCTGATTGAATAGATTCTCCTTATTCACTCATGCCATCCGTTACTATCGGCCTTCTCTTTTGATAGTCCTCTAGACTTCATCCGATATCCGCACAGAGCGAATGTATCTAAATCTTAGCTAGTCGGCTAATAGTGATGAGTCAATGTGAAAGGTTCCATATATATATATATATATATATATATATGTGTGTGTTTGTGTGTGTGTGTATACTAATATTTGCTAATGTATCGAAATCTTTGCTAGTCGGCTAACACTGGTGAGTCAATGTGAAATGTTCCATATATATATATATATATATATATATATATATATACGTATCTATATATTTGTGTGTGTGTGTGTGTGTGTGTACTAATTTTTGCTCAGTAGGGACACAGGGCTGAGTGTGTAGAGCATCCAGTGAAACGTAAACTCACTTTTAATGCTTTGCTAGTCTAGCTTACTAACCCCCACCCCACCCCCACCAAGCGAGGCTCATACTTGAGGGTGGGGAAAATTGCAAATTATTTTATGGTATCAACTATTCCTATTTAATACAAATATTTTATACACACTTATATGGTTTCAAGTAACTAAGTTATAATTTCGATTGTTAGTTTGCACATTGTCATATGGTTTCAAATATTCCTATTCCAGGAGAGTTCTCATGGCGTGGTGGTAAACGTGCTGAACAGCAACATCGTTGTAAGTGCGTTCGAACTCCATCCATGCTATTACGTTCACTTTTGGACTATTACCCTTGGAGAAAGGTAGACCTACTTTCATGGAGGTGCTCGTGGTGTAATGGTTATTGTCGCTGGATATGGACACGGCGACACGAGTTCAAATCACGGACGAGACTGATTGCATTTCACATAGCACTAATACCCTTGGGAAAGGTATAATCCAAATATTCTCCCTCCAGCTATGGGTAAAAAGCATGGCAGACTAGGTTCTCCAGCCTTGGTTAGGCAACTAGTCTAGGAGAAGGAAAACTCTGAATTTAAACCTGTTAAACTCCGCTTAAAAATTGACCTTGTATCATATCCTGCCCGAGCGGAGGGGTTGGTAAATAGGTAGACCTATTTTCATGGGTTAAATATCTATGCGTTAAATAGAACCACTGCTGTTCTACCAGGATTTCTTTGGCATTGAGTAACCCATAAGGTTGATATACTATTATTTTAAGAAACTGAAATAAATTTGCACAAAATTATATGCTTTAGAGTATTCCATTTCAATACTAATAATCTAAAAAATATATCTATATTATCTTTAGATGGAGTCCAAGAAGGAACTACTAGTATCGGTCCGAGCAAATCTAGGATCAGTGGTTATATAGAGGTACTAAGTAAAGTTGGCGACCATAGTCGAGGGTGACCCGAAGGCTCCCTTTTCGATAGCTACATCACTAAAGTGTAGCGGAGGGCGCTACTCCTTTCCCTTGATTGCTCCACTTTACCCTTGTCCCGTACATTATATTGCTGTTAAGCAAGGAGGCATCAAGTACCATTTTTTGAGTCTTTGGTATGACTCGACCTGGGATTGAATACAGGTCTCCCGGGCCATTGGCGAACACTCTAACCGCTAGGCCAATGTCCGGTGTTAAAGAGGTACTACACACTCAAAAAAGTTCCAAAACCGAAGCATCATTACAAGATTTAGATGATGCATTTGTTTTGTTTTTCTAGATATATACAGAAAATAGTTATATGTATTTATACGTGTCACAAGATGCAGTTAAGTGTCATTCGAAGAGCACCCCTTAGGCTAGAGGGTCTAACATGTCTGCAGAAGATGCATTCGGTTTTTTTCTAGATCTATACAAAAGATGATTATATGCATAAATATGTCACAACGGGATGAAGTTTACTGTCATTCGAAGAGCACCCCTTAGGCATAGGGTCTAATATGTCTATATTCGGTTTTTTCTAGATATATACTCAAGATAATTACATATATTTATATATAAAAGTGTGTGTGTGTGTGTGTGTGTGTGTGTGTGTGTGTGTGATTATGTTAAATAAGGAATAAAGATTCTTTCCTGAGACCTGTCACACTGACACCGCACGTAAGTTCTCTTTCAATGTCTTGACGTGTCATTTAGACAATTCATGTAAAATTTGTATCATTGGATTAGCACTTTGTCATAGTTCAATTTTCAACTGAACAACATTTTTCGTAGGGTTTGCATTCATGCTGAAACCCATTTTTTAAATTATGCATAATATGGATATATTGCAGTTATAACTTTGAGTAAAATATCTTCCTAAATAGATGCAATATCATCATGGACCGCAATCGTGAAGGATAAACAACGAGTCTTCTTGAAATTCATATTCTTTTTTTATATCAGCCGGAATTTATGAGTTTTCCAGTTCATGCAATTCGCCTAAGGTGGTGATAAAAAAGCAACGCAATTAAGATGAAAAACAGCTTACTATAAGTAATAAATTAATGTAATATTTACGCTTATGCAACAGGTAAAGGAGTAGATGGGTTATCAAACAGCCAGCAAGCGAAGGGACGATGAATTAACAGAGTTCAACATTACTTCCAATGAGAAAACAGTAAGATGGATCTTGCAGAGGTCACTGGTTAAAATGTCATTAATGTGAAGTTGATGTGAAGGTTGGAGGATTCTGTGAACCCCATTATATGTATACGTGGTGATTAAAATAAGTCTCGCTTTAGTAATAAAAACAGAAAGGAAATAATAATTTTGTTTAACAAATAAACAAGTTTAATTAAGAAATACCATATAAATTACTTGGATATGGTTCTGACGAAAACCGAAGGTACTCGGTGTAACTCAAATAGCTCTTTTGGAGAAATTATCCACAAATTTCAAGATTATAACATCAAAAAACACAAGGACTTTTGAAAAAAAATTTTTTAAAAATCCAAAGCAGCAAGGACTCAATTTAATTTAATCAAACCTGTTTAAGTATATATATATATATATATATATATATATACACACATAATGTGTGTGTGTGTGTGTGTGTGTGTGTGTGTGTGTGTGTGTGTGTTACAGATTCATAATTTTTTCTCGTCTGCTCTCTTGATGGCTGGGGTGAGAGGAGACAAAATTTATGAAACTGAGCCTCATTTCTTTTTCAGGTTCGATCTCGTCGATCCACCCATAAATAAAAATAAAATCTCATTGACACTTATATGAATAAAAATTAATTTTACCAAAAATATCTTTAAAAAATCACAGCCTGTATTTGAACTGAGTAATGGCATTTAGGAAAAGGAATACGATCGTCTTGGCATAGATTTTCCATTCTTGGTTTGCCCAGTCGGCTGGGGCAGCAGAATGCAGCAATTGCATCTCTTAAGAGGGGTAAGACCCCCGCCCGTCAATGAGTGTCCTAAATAGGACGCTAAACAATCTGATGGTCAGGTTCTAGTAATGCTGGAGCTTTAGGGAATGTGGAGTACCTCTTTTTAGCCATTGCTTCCAGGTCCACTCTGGCCCGGTGTGGTAGCACTTGATAGGGTCCTATCAATGGGTCAAATAGAACTAAACTGCATACTTATGCTAAACTGAATCGTTTGAAATAGAAGTTTTGACTTTAAACTGCGTACGTAAGCTAAACTAAATTGTTTTAAACGGAACTCTTTTTGACATAGAAACTATAATTACGCTCAACCGAATTGTTTGAAATAGAACTGTTTATTTGTATAAAAATGGATTTGACATTAATAACCTACAATGGCTGATGTGCTATAAAACCGAACCAAAATAAACCAATTCTGGATGATTTTTATCATTAAGTGTTTTCGGACTATTGTCTTCATCTTTATTATCATTTCCACAACGTTTCGGCCGATATGTCCCCCGGTCTTCTTCAGGTGTTTGTCGAACTCTGGAACCTACACGGAACTTAGAACTACGTCCTTTACTGAATCCACAGGGGTCACCTGTTCTGATTCCGTTAGCCACATGGCGTAACAGTTATAGGCGTTTGTTCCCTAAGCTTCTAAAGAGACAATCATCTGGAGGTTGCAAGTTCAATCCTGACTGCAGGCGAGTAACAATAGAGGAATTCTTAACACTTGTACCCGGTTATGGCTAACGGAATCAGAACAGGCGACCCCCGTGGATTCAATAAAGGACGTAGTTCTAAGTTCTGTGAAGGTTCCCGAGTTCGACAAACACCTGAAGAAGGCCGGAGGACATATCGGCTGAAACGTAGTGGAAATAACAATAAAGATGAAGACAATAGTCCAAAAACTCTTAATGATAGAAATCATCAATCTTCGTCACAGAAGTTTTGACAACCAATTCTTGATGGTATTTTTGATGAAGATACGTATAATTCACTTTGCATAACAAGTCAACACGTTTATTTTGTCACCCTATTTGTATATATTGAAAATATCGTTTGGCATGAATATGCTTTTGCCAAAGGTAGCAGTATTTTAACCACTTTTTAAGATAAGGGACACTTAGAAGACACTCTCAGTAAAAATATTAGGATAGGTTGATGTTTAAACTGAACCTTTGTTATTGTATACGAGTAACAAGAAATACGAATTCTAGCGATTCTATCTCTAATCGGGTGATATGAATTTTCACGACACACTTGCAGCACCATATGAATATATGAATATATGAAGATTATATGAATTTTCAAGACACACTTGCAGCACTCTGCTGTTGAAGTTGCTGAGCCCCTGTGGTCCCCGGGCCACATTTAAAAACCACTGATTTAGATAGTCTAATAAATTTTGATAGGAAATGAGCGCTTGCAGATACATTTTAAGTTATTTCTGCTTTTGTGTTTGATATAATGTGCTATGTGTTTAATATGATGTGTTATGTTTTGTCTAACAAGCTTCGTCTTCTCGCTTTTCCATCAACATTCTAACAATTTTATTTTTCATTTATTTATTCATTTATTTATTTGTGCGTGTGTGGGGAGGATAAAACTGTTTTTATTTCTATGCTTAAGGAAAACGTTTCCTGTTTACAGTCAGGACAAACCTCCATGGTTTTCTCCTGCAACAGAGAACGAGAAAACAGCACTGTGGGAGACGGGAATTGGGTGGAGACGGGTTGAAGAGAAACAGTTTGATGTTGAACTAAGAGCCTCTCAAAAGGAAGACAAAACAAACGGGAAAAGAATAGATGGAAAAAAAGGAGAATAGGAAGAAAGAAAGAAAGAAGGGAAAATAAATGGAAGAATTAGAACAATTTGAAAAAGAAAATCGAAATAGAAAAAGTTGAAAAAGATGAAAAGAATAGGTCTGAAATATGTGAGAAGGAAAGAGAGTAAGAAATAGAGGGAGGGGAGGAGAAGAAGTTATTAGTTAAATCAAAGAGAGAAAGGGAAAAGGAAAAGTAAAATTATGGCGGGAAACAAGGACGGTAATTTGTTGATAACTATTCTTTCCTGTTTACACCAAAATAAATTCTTTAATAAATAATCTCCGAGCTTCTGTTTTCTTTTTTCTTTTTCTTTCTTTCTTCCTTTCTGTTTTCTTTTTTCTTTTTGTCCTTTCTTTTTTCTTTCCTTTTTTCTCTTCCTTTCGTTTTCTTTTTACTTTTTCCTTTCTTTCTTTTTCTTGCCTTTTTTCTCTTCCTTCTGTTTTCTTTTTACTTTTTCCTTTCTTTCTTTTTCTTACCTTTTTTCTCTTCCTTCTGTTTTCTTTTTCTTTTTGTTACCTTTTTCCTTTATATTTTCTTTCTTTCTGTTTGCTTTCTTTCTTTCCTCCAATTTTTTCTTCTTGTTCTTTCTTTCCTTTTTTTTTTTTTTTTGTTCTTTCTTTTTCTTTCTATCGGTTTGCTTTCTGAATTTTTGCCTCCTTTTTTGTTTAGCTTATTGTTCCTTCTTTCTGTGTTTTCTTTTTCTTTCTTCCTTTCTTTTTTGAGTTTTCTTTCTTTCTTTGTGTTTTCATTCTTTCTTTTTCATCTTTTTTATTTTCTTTCTTTCTTTCTTTTTAACTGCAACTGCATTCTCCTTTTTTTTTTCTTTGATTTATATTTATGTTTCTCTTTTTATTTCTCTTCTTCTGTACATGATCCTGTTCGCGTTTCTATGCTTTTTTATTATTACTTTTATTCTTCTCTTACGATCTCTTTTATCTTTCTTTCTTTCTTTCTATCTTTCTAAAACCACCGATTTTTTCTTTTGTCTTTTTTATATTTCCTTTTCTCTTTTTGTTTCTGTTCTTTCAATCTACATTTAAACAGAACTATTAGAGGAGTAAATAAATTTCAAAATATAATAGCTTGTACGATAACTTCACCACACATAATAACATATGTGGGAATACGGACAATAGCTCACACGTACGAAAAAGAAGTTCTGTTATTTTTCACGATGTTCTTGGTTAAAAAGCACATTTTGTACACAGAGACGAAAGTAAGCAAAACTATCCAACTGCCCCAAAATATTTAACTCTTCGAAAGACTATTGTGACCGGAAATTGGTATAATGGTTAGAGTGTTCGCCAATCGCCCGGGAGGCCTGGGTTCAATCTCAGGCCTAGTCATACCAAAGACTTTTAAAATGGTATTTGATGCCTCCTTGCTTAACACTCAGCATTATAAGGTACGGATAAAGTGGAGAAATCCTGGGGAAAGGAGTAGCGCCCTTCCCTACACATTGGTGTAGTAGCTATCGAAAAGGGAGACTTCGGGTCACCCTCGACTATGGTCGCCAACTTTAATTTATTTAATTACATTCTAGAATATATATATATATATCATCATGTAGTGCCATAGGCAAAGATATCCCTGACCCTCTCTCGCCACTTCTCCCTATCTTTCATCGCCTCTGGCAAGTCTTCAGGCCAACATCCCATATCCTCACATAGCTGATGTATGTATGTTCGAGCTGGTCGTCCTACTTTTGCCTGGCCTTATGTGGGGATCCATAGGAGTACATCACTTATGAGCTCGTCCCTGCTTCTCCAGCAATGTCCTGCATGTCTGGTTCGTCTGACTTGGATAGTTTTCGTGATGGTGGCCGTATAGTTGATGCCTTGTGGTGTGTTGCCGCCAGGACTTGTTCAATATTGCTCGCAACATTCTTGTGTAATTGCCGTCTAGTTTCTTCTCCAGCCGTTTAGTTAGCGTCCAAGTAGTGCATCCATACAGCAGTATCGATACGACCGCTGCCTGGAAGAAACTGCGTTTCATTTTATCGGTCAGGTCTGATTTCCATATGATCGATAGCCTATCGATAGCTGTCCATGCCTTCGTTAGCCGTGTGTCGATGTCTTTTTCGGTTGATGAGACACTGCTTCCTAGGTAGGTGAATTTGTCTACCAGTTTTAGAGAGGTTCCGTCTCGTGTGGAGATGTCGCCTGTTTGATTATAGCACATATATTCCGTTTCGTGTGCGTTGACATGGAGGCCAATGCCTGCGGTGGCTCGTTCCAAACTATGCAGTAGTGTTTCGGCTTGGTTAGGTGTATTTGCCAGTATCGCTATGTCATCGGTGTAGTCGGGGTCGGTAATTGTTTTTGCGGGGTACCTTCTGCTTCTTTTATTTGTCAGCTCGAAGTCGTTCTCTCTGATTTTATCAATCGATGTTCTAAGCACGTAATCTAGACAGATGATAAAGAGGTATGGGGCTAGCGTGTCCCCTTGTAGTACTCCTGCTACAATGTCGAAGTATTCTGTGTCTCCATCTGGTGATTTTACTTTCACTTTGGTGTTTCTATAGAGAACCGTTATTGCTGCTACGGTTTCTTTTGGTAGGCCGTGTGCTAGTAGGATTTGTTCCATCTTCCCTCTGTGAATGGAATCGAAGGCCTTGGTAAAGTCGACAAATAGTATTGTCGCCTGTAGGTCTTTTGCACGTACGCCTTCAAAGATTCTACGGATGATAAATATTTGTGAGGTCGTGGATCTATATCTTCGGAAGCCATTTTGTTTTTTCCTTAGGATGTTGTCGATTTTGAATTCTATGCAGTTTCGTAGTTGGGCATTGTAAATTTTGGCTGCTATGGATGTAAGTGTTATACCTCGGTAGTTCTTGGCTAATCCGAGGTCACCCTTTTTAGGGAAGGGGAGGATGCATCCCTTCATCCATCTGTCTATCGGATTTTGATTATAGACTACGTTTGCAGTGTCGGAGAAGTATGTTGTCGAATTGTCTGGTCTTCCATACTTCAGTGGGAATCTCGACGAGCTCTGCAGCTTTCATATTTTTAATTTTTCTAAGAACCGAGTCGAGTTCTTGTTGAGTGAACGGTCCTAGTTTAATGTCCAGTTGCTTACTAATAATTCTGGTGATCTGTTTAATGTCCAGTTGCTTACTAATAATTCTGGTAATATATATATATATATATATGTAGATATATATATATATATATATATATATATCCTTCGGGTGCAAGTATTTACGTTCTGATTTTGTAAGATTTTATATTGAATTAATAATCAAAGGAAACGAACAATCCAGTCGGTTGGAGCTGGAGAATACGCCAAATGCATCTCTTAAAAGGGGTGAGACACCTCCACCCAACAAGTGCGCTGTATATGAAAAAAAAAAAAATTGATGCTTTGGTTCCAGTCCAGGAGCTTTAGGGAAGGCTGAATACCCCTTCATTCACATTACTTCCTGTTCCACTCAGACTGGAACAGTAGTAAATGTCAGGGTCCCATCTTTCTGTCAGATAAAACTATACAATAATTCAATAGACTTGAAACTAAATATTTTGAATAGAATCCGTTGTGTTATATATCAATACTTGAAACCATTTAACTGTGTGTAAACATATCCACTCTGGCTCGTTTAAAATAATGTTGCATTTAAACTATTCGTTAACAAATCATGCATATTTAATATTTATATGTGTATAAACTCGATTAAATACACAGCAAGGTGTGACATGCCGTAAAATACTACCAACCACCCAAAGAAATCCTACTAAAGTTGTTGTCGTAGTCGAGGGCGACTTGAATGTTTCCTTTTGAATAGCTACTACACCAAGGTGTAGGGAAGGGCGCTAGTCTTTTCATTGTATTGCTCCCTTTTGCCCTTGCGACATACCTTATAATGCTGAGTGTTAAGCAAGAAGGTATCGAGTACCATTTTTTGAGTCTTTGGTATGACTCGACCTGGGATTGAATCTCGTCTCCCGGGCCATTGGCAAACACTCTACCCAACTGGCCAATGGGCTGCGACTAAATAAGAATCCATATAAAAAGGTTACCCTTAATTTAATTTTATTTCAACTGATTTCTAAATGAAATAATGCTATTCCATTTATATATCCCACAAGTTCAAACCAAGTTGGCGAGGCTTAGAATATGTTCACTGTGTCTTCCACAGAGAGGTAAGACCCACTCCAAAATTTTATCCAATGTATGACACTTAACCGCAGTTCTGGAGATGTGGCGAATGTGGTGTACCTTTTATTACCATGACTCTCAAGTCCAATCGGACTTGAAGTGGTAATTGTTTTTGATACATTTGATGTTTTGGCTTGGCTTGGCTCGGCTTCTCTTTTTGATGATGTTCCAACATTCGTAGATATTTAATGCTAAAGCTATTCTTGTAGAACAATAGCGATTCTATTTAATCCATAGCCGGGCAGAGATAAGGGAGTTCATATTTTTCCCAAGAGTATTTGTCCTAAATAGCACCACTGGAGTTTGAACTCATTTAGAATGATATTGCAGTCCAGCACATAAGCCACAACACCACACGTGTTCGATATTGACTGCTGCATAAGATGCGTGGGGGCATAACAGGAAGTGCAACTGTCTCCAAAAGAAAACAGGACGCATCTTGTTCCCCAACATAACAACCGCATAAATTGCGTCGTTAACATGCTAGAAGGAGGCGTATCCATGTGCAACTTGTATTGTTTCGATACCTTGAGATAGTCCTGTTTGAGACACGTGAAAGTAGAGAAGCGAGGAGAAACTAAAATGTTTCGATACCTTGAGATAGTCCTGTTTGAGACACGTGAAAGTAGAGAAACGGGGAGAAACTAAGATGATTTAATGCCTTGGTGTGGTGCTATACCAGTCTTGCAAAAGTAGAGAAGAAAAGCGAAAAGCAGAGAAGTTTCACATAACCGCACCGTCACCCCTGAGCGCGTGCATCCCGACCATCTCCGACTCTCTCCCTCTCTTTCTCTACCCATGTGAACATTTCGGGTTATAAAAGGTAAAGAAAAGAAGCAGATAATATTTTTCATACATCAGTGTTGTCTCTCTTTGCTAAACAACACAAGGAATCTCTTCTTGTACGTTTGAGAATAAACCAATAAAATTAGAAATCCATAAATCTATTACTCCCTGTTGTCAAAGCTGAATTTTCCAAATTTAACTAAATTAGGCAGCGGAGAACAAATTGCTGGTATTCTTTTAAGTTTACTTACATTTTTTAATGTGTGCATGAATATTTTTAAAAAATATTAATGTTTGGCAAATAAATGAAAAAATTAAAACTACTTTTAAAGTTATTTAAAATTAGATTATCAATTTAAACGTATTTGAAACTGCAGAGCAATAATTGAAAATAGAACATTTCGGATGCTACCTCTTCCCATCCCTCCCATTTTTCATGGCTAAATTTTCATAATTTTACCGTTCAACAAGATTAAATTGTAAAGAACAAAATTACAATCTTTTTGTTAACGGATTTCTCTTAAGAATTATCGACTGGATTTTTGCTCATGTTTATTAAAATAAAATCAAACTATTAGAAAATCCTAATACCGAACAAATATTTATGAAAATCAAATCTCAAAGATCAATTTGCGAATTAGCTTTCCCGTTCACAGTGTAACCTGCCATATTTTTATATATGTAAATACACTTGCGGATTATTATTATGAAGATACCGTCAACAGTATTAACATAGAGTGTCTCAACTTACATAGGACACATGGGACTGTTAGTTATTCTACTAATAATGTTGTGTTCGTTTTCTTTTAGATTTGAAAAGTGTTTACTAGAAAAACTATTAATTTTCTATTAGAATTCCTTGGACAAGAGTTGAAAAATATTTTGTGTCACTACTTATTTGGAGACAAAATCATTCAAAACTGTCTGAACATAGGTGCAACCTATTAATACAATAGTGATTTATTACTGGGACAAGAAACTCAAAAAAAAAGATGGCATGTCCTGGAAGCTGATATAATAACATGGAAAATAACATTAATTTGATATTTCTTGCTCAATGGATCTATTTTTTACAGGACGTGGTCCAAATGACAACCACGGACCTTGTCTCGGCAATAAATCATTATCATATTAATGGAGTGTATCTATTTTGAGACACCAGTAACATTAAACAGTTTTCTAAGTAACTGACATTTAAATAAAACAAAATCATATAGAATCTGACGTAAATAAGGGAACTGAGACATCAGTGGTGACGTAGTTTTGGTTACAGACAAACAGACACATAATCTCCATTATTATACATATTTACCGTACTCCTCAAAAGTATTTAAACAGACCCAAAATTTTGCTTCTTTTTAGTTGGTATTGAGGGTAAAAATCACACAAGAACTAAAATGTATTGTTATCAGCATAACAAGGAAAATTAAATGTGATGGCACCGAAAATGAACAACCATATGTTAGAGATGATGAGAACTTGAAGATCTTCAGTCGATATGGGACCAGGAAGACAAATGTGAATATGTAGTTGTCCAAACATACGTACACTGTTATGTGGGTTATCAGAGTAAAATAGCTATCAAAGAGATCCATAGGTAAAGTTTGGTAATAAATAACACCAAATAATATACTTGAAGGTAAAATGTACAAGGAGAAATGGTAAAGAAGAAAATTTACTGTCAATAAAATAATTATGGTTGTAATTATTCAGAGGTGATTATATATATATTAGTCGAAGTACCCAGTCTATAAAAGAACTAAAATGGATTTTAGGAACAACAGTGAGTGAAATAGAAATAGGGAAGAAGAGGTAAGCTAAAAATTAAAAAGATGTCCTTATTTATAATGGAAATATTTCGCTTATTAATTCAAATAAAACTTTAATTCTTTACTTTAATGAATCTTTTTCATTCTTTTTTTAGTTTATATTTAAAATGGCCCATAAAAGTATGTAATTCTATGTAAATGAAAAGAGTAAAATATTTGCATGATTTTTTTTTTTTTTTTGTCTCCATTTAATTTTATTACAATTAGTGCTCAGTTATAGAATTATATTTAATCATTTTTGAAAAACAGCACAGTTTTAATTGAATTTTTTATTTAATTTCTGAAAATTTCAAAATAAAATAATCGAAGAATTCAAGCATTTCATTATTTTTTGAATTTTTTTTATTTACATTTAGAATATGATTTTTAAAAAACTAACCTTAAACTTTTAATGATTTGAAACATTATATGATTTTATTTTTCTAAAGATTATTTTTATATGATAAAAATTGTAATTCAGATCGTAATTTTCTATTGAGTTACAGTAATTAAAATGCTTTCGTTTAATATATTTTCTTGTATATATTTTAATTTTTTAAGTAGAGGAATTATATTGTGAATTGAATTACCATGACCAGAAAATCCGGCAAACTTTTACGCATGATATACGAAAACAAGGGACAGCTGTTTCGACCTTGTTAGGTCTCATCAACAGTGTATACCATGATCTCCGCCACTTTACAGAGGACAGGGTCATCTCCAGGGCCACGTCTTCCCAAGAGGATTTGAAATACGCATTCACGTAATTATTATTACCGCAAGGGCAAGGAGAAAGATGTACCATGACTAGTTAATTTAGAGACACTTGTGAAAGATATAAACGGGTAGCTCAGTCGTAGAGTTTCGGCACTGTAATCTGTGATCGCTCGTTTGGTCTCCAGTGGTGGAGATCACGGTATACACTGCTGATGAGACCTAATAAGGTCGAAGCAGCTGTCCAGTTTTTCCGTATGTCGTGCGTAAGTGTTCGTCGGGTTTTCTGGTCATGGTAATTCAATTAAGAATATATTTTCTTGTTAACCATATAAGAATGTAACAATAAAAGAAAGAAAGAATTAAAAATGCCCTTTATTTTGGCGGAAAATTTAGAGTATAAATTTGAAAAAGTATTCTTTTATTCTGTATATAGTCTATTTATTCATTTATTTTAAGTTACACTGATAAAAAATTGATTTATTTTGTCCTAAGAAATATAAAATATATTCGTTTAAGAAATTCAGTTTTTTAGCTATCGATAAACAATCCTTTCATTGGATTTTAGTTATTTTTTTCTTTTTAACCCTCTAAAATGTAACATTAAACGTAGGTAGAAGAAAAAGATGATAAAAATATAAATGTACCCTTAGAAAAAGCGAAGAATTAAAATATTTCCTTACTATAAAAAAAAAAAAAAAACTAAGAAAGAAAAGTAAAATATTTTGTATTATACTTTTTTGCTGGGGAGGGGTTAACATTCAAAATAGTATTTTAAAAAAGTTCCTCTTGATTTGAAACATTTTCATGACGTTTTTAATTATCCAAAACATTAAGATTTAAAAAAAAAATCTAATTACAAAACAATAATTTTCGAAAAAAGCATTAAATTCAAATTCCATCTTTAGAATCTGTGTGATATTTAAAGATGGCGGGTCTTAAGAAGAACAACAAAGTTACAAATGCTTTTTGTACTTAAATATTAAGAAATGTGAATATTTCCTCAAATCGATTTATTTTTAGCCATTGAATTACATCATTTAAGCAGTAAAAATCAAAAAGTATTTTTAGTATTTTCCTTATATTAAAAAATATGCAAGATTTTAATACTCAATGACATTTCGTGATATTATAAGTCGACATAAACAAAACAGACTCCTTTTTATATATATATATATATATATATATATATATATATATATATATATATATATATATATAGTGCAGTTTCCTATATTTTGTAAATATAATCAATAAACGCCGTCGACTGGGTCTGCGCAATCATAAACCAATTGTGTTTGTGTGTGTGTTTTTTTTTCTCCTGTCAGAAATCATAATTATTAATGTCAATGAAAGTTTTCACGTTTTAATAACGTAAACATTTCCGTTTATTATGTTTCTTTTTGTTAATTTTTTTAAAACCAGACACTTTCATATTGTTCAATTTTACGGGTCAAAATTTCGAAAACTTTAACTAAACACAATCAATATTTTTTTCTGTTCCTCTTTCATTGATGTTTTGCTTCTTTAAAATTTAAATAGGAAGAAAAACAAACATTCAGAAATAAAGATTACGTCGTTGGACGGAAAATCGATAGAGTATTGCCTTAAATTGAAAATTCGATAAAAAAAAATGACTGATATATACAAGGTGCGACAGAAAGGCCTCCCATATGCCACCCAAATTTTAAGGTTTGGTTTGGTTTGGTTTCTTTGTTTAATGGCATATTAACCTTTGTAGGTTATTTAATGCCATCCTTCCAGAAGAACATCTGTGCTACTATTTAACCCATTACTGGCAGGATAAGGGTTTCATAACTTTTTCAAGGGTATTTGTCCGAAAGTGAATTTAATAGCGAGACTGGAGATCAAATTCGCTTACCACAATTCCGTCTTCCATCACTTTAACCATTACACCACGAGTACACCCCACCACATTTTAACATGTCACCTTCGTAGCGTAAGTGAACGTTGGTAAGTGTTAATGGTAGGTTCATCTAGCTAATGTCTTGCCATCTATTTCAGATACCATCAGAGCTTGGACCTATTCATACTATTGAGGTAGAACAAGTTTTTAAAGACTTGTGAATCTGTGATTGCTAGAAAAAGAAAAACGATTCTCCAGTGTATAGAATATTTAACTCAGAGTGAAAACATCTTTTTTTTTTAATTTTTATTACTATCGATTAAATACCATAAGAATTTGATTTAAAAAATTAGACTGACACTTACAAAATCGTTCAGTTTGCCACGTAAATATCTAATAAAATTCCCCCCGCCAAGTGTTAAAATCTAAAGTCTGTAACATTTCCCCTATGGAAAAAACTAATACTTTGAATATTTTTCTTTTGATTAGTTTAACGTTTTAGCTTTAACCTGATGACTTGTATAAAATGTGAATGTCTACCGATGGATGATATCTTAGAGAAATAACATCAAGCAAAAAAAAAAAAAAGAAAAAACAATTTATAAGTAAATATACAAGATTTAAAAATGTTCTTGAACCCTATACGAAAAATGACATATATTGTGATGCATCAGGCGGGGACCATAGTAGATGTGACGCCTGGCGAGTCCTCCTTAAATATCTCAATGATTGCTGAGCCAATGTTTGCTGATCGTATTGAGTCAGCGGTCGATCTATGTGACTATACCCTCTTTTATTAAGGTGAAGCATCATACTCAGAACATTTGGGATGTTTTATTACATTCATTAAATTGTCATTCAGATTTGTCTCTCAAATAATATATAATTAAGAAAGGATTCCACACATGATAGTGACATTACTGGGATGCATTGGTGGATACAGTCACTTGACACCACGTTCCTCTTAGAGAGTATTTATGTGCTCGATCACCGATGGAGCAAGATTATCAATCTTATAGTAGTACTGGTGACATACACAAATTGCTTTATTCGTATAGAAATAAACGTTAGAACATTAGGAAATACTTGTACATTACTTTGGGACAGCCCTCCTATGCACACACACACACACACACACACACACCATGATTTCTGTATATTTTTGTAAAGGTTTCACTAGAAACATTAAAACGATTTCTTAGTTATTTTTTAACCAAGATAAGCAAAGTAATAACAAAAAAACGACAAGACAAAAAATAGTTTTCAACAACAGATACTGTAATTTACGGCCTTGTGCCATTCTTAGTAAAACAGTAATGAATAAAAAGAAAATGTCATGAATAAAATTGAAGCAGTGAAAAACAAGAAAAGCATAAATTTAAATATATTAGCCTTTTCCTATTTGAATCGTTTAGTCATTCGGATAGACATGAAAATATTTACTCGAAGAAAATGGCAAAAGACATATTCAAGGTTGGGAAATTGCCTGAAATATCCAGAACGTTTTCTTAAATAAATAAGTCAGAATGTTTCATTTATTTAACTTACTAGACATAACGGACTTCATTTTAATACTATTCTTTACCCAGCCAACAGGGTGTTGCCTAGAATACGCCTAATGTATCCCTTTTAGGATAGTAAGACCACTCTAAAAAGGAGGGGTCCTAAACTGCAACCGATGGTGATGCTATACTTCTTTAACCTTTAGCAGTCTGAAACTCCCCTGTGCTGTCACTGCTCTTGGGTCCTTTCTGACTTGAAGTATTTGTTAGCGTCCGATCTTTGGTTCAAAGAGATCTCTTTAAGATAATGTTCGAATTGATTTTGAACTACGTTGATATAGTAAAGGATCAGGAATGAAATGAAGCAAAAGTGTGGAGGGTTCAGGATAGAGTGAGGCATGGGCATGGAAGTACCAGGAAGAATGAAAGCATGAATGGGGTGAGTCCAGTGTTGTAAGAGTTAATACTAGATCACCTACATGTAGTCTGATAATCAGTAAGTACATCCTGACGACTACAAAACTAATTTTGTGAGTTCCATCCAACCCGAGTTTTTACTTGTTTCTGGCTCTTGGAATCAAGCAAATATTTATCCCGAGTGCTCAATGAAAAGAACCTGTGTCAGACTAGACTAAGCTTAGTAAGTATCAATCATCCGAATTTCTAAAATTTGTCCTAAGATATAAAAGAAATAATTGATTTCAAGTATTTTGACGGAAGAATACAGAAAAAATAATGCTTTTTGCCAACCATATTTACTCAGTGTTAGAAATACTGTGGAAATGATACACTTATTCTTAATATTCAGAGAAAGTCATTTAGATCTCTTCTTCCAATTTGAAAAAAATATTTTGTTTCTCTCGTCAGAAAAGTGTTTTGTATATAAATATGAATAATCAGAAAGGGATCTATTTTGGATAAGATTTTGATATATTTCACAGTGGCACCAATAATTGATATTCAAATCTAGGTACAAAGCAAGGATTTTTGAATGTTGATATTCAAGTAAGGCATCTTCTGTCTTGTAGAAATGTAGGTACATTTTTCTTCCATTCTTTCAATTGAGCTTTCCATCAAAGCTAAAAAAAATACAAATAAAATACGAACACAAGAATTCATGCTTCCGATTGATTAGAAAATTGAAATATAACCAGTTTCATATAAATTTTGCAGAAAATTTTAGAGATATGAAATCTAAAAGAAATATCATATTTCCTGAATTTTTCTTTGAAGATTTCAAAGAAATTTAACACAGAGAGTCTTGATTATGACTCGGAAGATTCAATTTAGATTAGAATAATTAATTCATATTAATTAAATTTTAGATTTATTAATATTCAAACAAAGTCTACTCAATCAACATGATAATATACCGCAACTTAACATGAAGTACTCAAAGTTAAATATCCAAAAAATGTTGCTAAGTAAAATTCTTACAAAAAGACTTCAAACGTAGAGTTTGCTAAGTGGAATCAATTCAAATTGATCATTTTAATCTTATTACGTAAACGTTTGGTAATTGCAATTAGAATGAACTAAATGTCATTAACTAAAACGATCTCCATATTAGCGCAATCAATGATACAAAGTCTAATCGTACCAAATGAATTAATGCTGATTTCTGATAATGAATACAGTAAAATGTCTACTTATTCAGTTTTATCAGTGTGTCGGTTTGGTTTCTTTCTTTGTAAGCCATTTAATGCCAAAGCTATCCTAGTAGAACCGTAATGATACTAAATACTATCGCTGAGTGAGGATGAGGGTGTTGGTTTGGTTTCTTTCTTTGTAAGCCATTTAATGCCAAAGCTATCCTAGTAGAACCGTAATGATACTAAATACTATCGCTGAGTGAGGATGAGGGTGTTGGTTTGGTTTCTTTCTTTGTAAGCCATTTAATGCCAAAGCTATCCTAGTAGAACCGTAATGATACTAAATACTATCGCTGAGTGAGGATGAGGGTGTTGGTTTGGTTTCTTTCTTTGTAAGCCATTTAATGCCAAAGCTATCCTAGTAGAACCGTAATGATACTAAATACTATCGCTGAGTGAGGATTGGGGTGTTGGTTTGGTTTCTTTCTTTGTAAGCCATTTAATGCCAAAGCTATCCTAGTAGAACCGTAATGATACTAAATACTATCGCTGAGTGAGGATTGGGGTGTTGGTTTGGTTTCTTTCTTTGTAAGCCATTTAAGGCCAAAGCTATCCTAGTAGAACCGTAATCATACTATTTAACCTATCGCTGAGCGGGGATTAGGGAGTTCATACATTTCCCAAGGGTATTGGTTCATAAATTAACGTGATAGTACAGAGGGAGTTTTAACTCGCTTAATGTCTCTAACATGTTAGCCATAACGCCATGGGGGTCTCCACACCTCGTTGTGTTAAAGTTTTAATAATAAAGAAAATATTGTAGTGACCAGTTCGATTCCTATGTTATTGTTGTTTGTTTTTTTTTCTTTTCTTTTTTTCGCCAATTTAAACCGTGTATATAGACCACTGCTTTGTTCACATTACGATTTACAGTTTAACGGCATGTCAACCCTTTTTGGTTTATTTTATGTCTAGTGGTTAAGGAATAGTGCACATTTTTCTGAAGCTGTTTTCTCAAGAATATTTTGTACTCGGCTATAAGATATCAAGTATTACAATCAAACAGAACTAATTTACCTACAATTGTATGGTTTCAAGTATTCCTATCTAATTCTAATGGTTTTTGAACAGTTCTATTTGATCCATACATGGGACCCTAACAGTTACTTTGCCCGGTCGGCTGGGACTGCAGAATACACCGACTGCTTCTCTGCAGAGGAATAAGACCCCACCAATGAGTGTCCTAATAATGACTCTAAACAATCTGATGGTAAGATTCCAATAATACTGGAGCTTTGGGGAATGCAGAGTACCCCATAGCTTCCATTACTCTCAGGTCTACTCTGACCAGGAGTGGTAGCTCCTAATAAGGGGCTTATCTGTGGTCAAATAGAACTAAAGTATGGTTTCGAGAATTTACAGTTTTTGCATTTAAACTGCGTATTTATACTAGACTAAATTGTTTAAAATAGAGAAGTTTTGACATTTAAACTGTGTACTTATGCTAAACTGAATTATCTGAAATAAAACTGTTTTTACGTTTAACTCTGTATAATACCCAGTTGGCTGGGGCTGTTGAATACACCGACTTCACCTCTGTAGAGAAGTTAACCCCCTAATGAGTGCCCTGGATATGTCACTAAACAATATGATGGTCAGGTTCCAGTGATGCTGAAGCTTTGGGCAATGTGGAGCACCCCTTCATTGCTGTCAATCTCAGGTCCACTCTAGTTCTGAGTGGTAGCACCTGATAGGGCCCTATCTCTAGGTTAAATAGAACTAATCTGCGTTCTTATGCTAAACTAAATTACTTAAAATGGAACTGTTTTGATATTTAAACTGCATACTCATTCTAACCTGAATTGTTTGTCAGATAACTGTTTTTGACATTGAAACTGTAATTACGCTGAACTAAAGGGTTCAAATTAAAACTGTTTGTGTAAACTGAATAGCTTGAAATAGAAATGTTTTGAACAATTAAACTGTGTACTTACATTTAAACTGTGTACTTATGCTAAACTGAATTGTTCGAAATTGAACTGTTTTTGACATTGAAACTGTACTTATGTTAAACTGAATTTTTTAAAAATAGAACTGTTTTGACATTTAATTGTGTGTAAAAAAAATCTATACTCATACTAAAATGAATCGCTTGAATTAGAACTGTTTGACTAAACTGGATAGCTTGAAATAGAAATATTTTTGACAATAAAACTCAGTACTCATGCTAAACTGAATTGTCTGAAATAGAACTGATTATTTGTATAAAATTAATTTTGCATTAAATAGCCTTAAAATTTTGATATGCCATAAATCCAAGCAACCAACTAACCTACCAGGTTCCACCACTCCGGAACTGAGTAGACCAGGCACTACATACACCCCAGTCGACCAGAATTGAAGCTTCACAACCGGATGCAAATAAGAGTCATTTACAGGCCACTCCTTTTTTTGGGGGGGTATATTACTCATTTTCAAGGAATACGTTATATCGTCAGAGAACACAACTTTATTTCACAGCAGAAATCGCTTTCTCCATTCTACTTTTCAATCTTTGTTTTTAGCAGTAGCTTAATCAGGAGCCTTATTTCTTATTAAGATCGAGTTTATTTTGGAGACTCCAAGAGCAAAATTTACCAATTGGTGATTCTCGAAGAAGGTAGCAACTGCCTGCTGCAGTCAGTTGGTTGACGTTCTAATCGTATGTTCATGCCATACGTTTCTCAATTCTTCAAAGCATTTTTTTTTATTCATATGCAGTTACCTGAATGCAGTTGTTTGCTTCAGACTGAGTAGAAATTCACCACCACCCCCCTTTTTTTTTTTTTTTTTTTTTTGTGAAACAAAAAGTTTGAAGAAAATATCATCTGTATTGTTAAATGCTTGTTCGAATGACAAATGAAAACGTTTAGAAGCACTTCGATGTATGATAGCAGTTGTCTAAAATTGAATCAAAATTTGATTTCCATTTTGTATTGTTCTCGTAAATCACCACCAGTGGACAAAAATTGTTGGCAATGTATTTGAAGATAAACTGGCTAACCATTACTCCACAAAAGACGAGTTATGTATTTCCCAACCCCTCCGCTACACGCAGAATTTGACACAGGATCAATTTTTAAGTCGAGTAGACACGGTTTGAATTATGAGTATTATCTTTCTTCAAGACTGGTTGCTTCTTAAAGGCCAAGAATCCAGTGTATTAAACTATTTACTTACAGCTGGGAATGAGAGCAGTTGGATTGATGGATATTTGCACGAAATTGAATGCAAAGTGTCTTGATCAGGATTTGAAATTAAGTCACCAATTCCAATAGATGGTGTCCCCCCACACACATACACGCACAAAAGTTAGAGGGGGTTTCGATCCCAGATTGAAGCGTCCTGAGAGTCTTGCCTCAATGAAGAGTTGTGATACTACGAAACAGTCTGTCTGTGGATGACAATATATATATATACTGCATATTATTTCATTTAACGTTACCCATATCCGGAAATGTAACGGCTGGGAAGAATGTTCAGTTTAGAAAACAATATATATATATATATATATATATATATATATATATATATATATATATATATCCTCTTATTTTATTTAACGTTACTCATTTCCTGAAATGTTACAGCTGAGAAGAATATTCAGTTTAGAAAACCAAACATTACAGAGAGGTAAATCTGACATGACGTACTTACACAATCCTATGTTTCCAGAAAAATGTCTGACGAAAAATAAACCAAGAATTACCACTGAATCCACTGGATGATATCTATACATTTATACAGCACTGCAAACATCTGTATATAATAAAATTGTTCCATACTTGTGTATACATGTTTAATTAATAGCACAGTCGGCCGGGACTGTAGATTATACCGACTGCAAGCCAACAGAGAGATAAGACTCCCCCAACGAGTGTCCTAGATATGACACTAAACAATCTGATGGTGAGGTTCAAGTAATGAGCTCTGCGGAATGCGGAGTACTCCTTCATTTCCATCGCACCCAGGTTCACTCTGACCCGGAGTGGTTGCACCTGATAGGCACCTATCTATGCGTCAAATTGAAATGTTTAACATTCAAAAACAATAATATATATATATATATATATATATATATATATATATATACAAATACCATACATATAGACAAAAACCCTTGGGAAAGTTATGATCACCCTAATCCTCCTTGCTAAGAGTTAAATAGTACTACGTCTGTCTTTATATAAAGGTGGCGTAGGCATTAAATAACCTACAAAAGTTGATGTCATTCAAACAAAAAGACTTTACCTTAGTTAATTGCTCCGATAGTTCCCAAAAATCATTCTTTTTTCTTACCATAATTTCTGTTATCATCTAATATATTCTAAAGTTTCTCTGATTTTTTTTTTTTTTTTTTTTTTTTTTTGCTTTTGTTTTTTGCACTGTTGCTCTTTTTGATCTGATTAGGCAATTTTTTCATAAGAATATATTACTCTATTTACAAAATATCCAATTTGTTAATAGACTTAGTTTTTGAAAACTACCTTGGCTTAAAATTACCATTTCGAGGAGAAATATTTAAAAAGTACCTTGCCAAATTAGAAATTCCTTTAATTATTTTAAAAGCTTCAATTATATTACTTCGCATTCTTCTATCGAGGAAAAGAATTTAATCCTAATTCTTTCTTTATGAATGTAATCTTTTACTCTTCTAATTAGTTCGGACACTTTTCTTTTTATGCCTGCCGAGTTTATAGATTTCTATTAGAAAGATACAAAATATTTCTTTATTTCGCTTTTTATCCGGCTCTACTGGTCAGTATTTGAGCATTTTTCTCAAGAAGAAATGTTTTTAAGACATTTAGTTGGTTGGTTGGTTGGTTTTTTATGGCTAATCAACCTTTGTAAGTTCTTTAACGCCGAATCCATTTTTATGCAAATAGTCTGTTCTATTTCAAGCAATTTAGTTCAGCATAAGTGCGATTTAATTGTCAAAAATATTTCTATTTCAAGCTATTCAGTTTAATCGAACAGTTCTAATTCAAATTAATCAGTTCTGCAAAAGTACGCCGTTTACTTCTGTTTACATCCATTTTTATTCAAATAATCAGTTCTATTTCAAACTGTTCAGTTTAGCATAAGTAAACAGTTTAACTGTCAAAACATTTCTATTTCAAGTTATTCAGTTTATTCAAACAGTTCTAATTCAAACAATTCAGTTTAGCATAAATATGCAGTTTAGTTCTATTTAACCCATAGATAGGCCCCTTATTAGGAGCCACCATTCCGGGTCAGTGTGGACCTCGGAGCAATGGCATTGAAGGGATGCTCCGCATTCCTCACAGCCCCTTCATTACTGGAGATGACCATCAGATTTTTTAGTATCATATCGAGGACACTCACTGGGTGGTCTTACCCATCTGCAGAGGTGCAGTTGGTGTATTCTGGGCAAGACATTTAGTTCATTTCAAGATAGATAAATATAGATATACGTATACGTATATACGAGGTACATACGATAAGTTTCCAGACTTTTTTCGTATGGTCACTTTTATTGATAGTACACACATGAAGCTCTACTCCCCTTCGAAGTAATCTCCTCCGGCTGCAATGCACTTGTACCGTTCCAACAACTTCTGGAAGGCCACATGGAAGTCCTCTTGTGTGAGCATGCTAATGACCTTTGTCACAGCCTCTTTCATCTCCTCAATTGTCTCATAACGATAGCCTCTGAGCTTAGGGAATAACCAAAAGCCACAGGGAGGATGAGGAACTGTCTTGATGCCCATATTGGTCAAATTGTCAGTGACAAGGATGGAGTTGTGGACTGGTGAATTGTCCTGCTGGTAATGCCACTGGCCCAATTTGAAGAATGTTGGCCTCTTCTGACGGAATCTCTCCCTGATCGCCCTTAAAAACTCAACAGAGTAACCCTAACCCTAACCCTTTGGCCAATCAACTCTGGTGTATTGACTTCCTTACTCCTCCCATACCTCTCATCATCCCTCACCGACTCCCTACCTTCCTTGAGTCTCTTATGCCACTCAAAAACTGATGCTCGATTCATGCAAGATCGTCCAAATGTAGTCTGAAGCATTCCATACGTTTCTGTGGCATTTTTTCCAAGTTTAAAACAGAATTTTATTTCATATTGTTCTTTTAAAGTGTCAGATTGCATTTTTGAAATTCACCATCTGTGACAATCAGGCTTTAGTAGGGTGTATTTCTATTGCTGCTGTAGCTGTTCATTTGAAGCTGAAATCATAAACAGTTGTCAGACATCTCATAAGATGTATAGCAATAACATACTGAATTTTCAAGAGTCTACAACAATTTTAAATGGCCATACAAAAAAGTCTGGAAACTAATCGTATGCACCTGGTATATATATATATATATTGTGACGGCAAATTAAAATAAAAAGATCCCCGGATGAGCAACCATTTAAAAGCGTATGGGAACTGGTGCATTTAAATAATGTTATCACCAAACGGGGTGTTTATTTTTTTCGAACGTGTGAAGACGGGGAGGTCTGGCACTTGATCCCTCGTAGAAAAGTCCTTGTTCAGAGTCCTTTCTCGGGCATATAGGAACTGGCATATTATGTGGGGTTTAATTTAGGGCTAGACTGACCGCCGTTGGCAAGGGGTTTCCAAATATCACACTACACACACACCCACCAAGGACACTAGTTCTTCCTACCTCTAGAACAATGGAAGATATGGACCTCTAGGTTTAGATATAATAATATTAACTATAGTATTCGACAACCCCGGTTTCCCGTATAATATTTTTAGAGGAAAGAATATGACACTTTAGGCGGGAATATTTTAAGGCGAAAGAAGCTGAAAACAAACATGAAACAAACGATTTGATAGTAGACGACACAAATGAACAAACTTCAACACGTGGGAACATTAGAATATAACAATCTTTTTAATACACACGCAGACACCCATATTCAACGTGTCAGCTATATTATCAGCGGATAATACATAACTGTAAATGTCTTTTTTCCTTTTTTCTTTTCTTTAATCTTCTTTACATTGAGAGAGAGAGAGAGAGAGAGAGAGAGAGAGTATACAATTGCTTAAGAAGGATGTAGGGAGAAATAGTTTCAATGTTTACTTATCTTTTCGACTGGTTCCTTCGGAGAGAATTTTCTCTTTTACGGTCTGATGGACTTTATTTTATATCTAGCTCTGGCTTGAAGGTATGGGTTCTACTTGTCCAAGACACTTTCCGTCTTCTCCCGGTGATTTCGGCGATAGTTTCAATATATCTTATCACTTCAACTACTGTTCCGCAAATCCCGGTTTTGGTGCTTCGCCGGGAGTTTGGCGCGAGATTCTCCCCATCTGTTCACGACGACCTCTGTTCCAAAACTGATTTTCTTTTACCCCTATTTCCGCTGACGGAAGAAGCTCCCACTTCCGCCTTAGGGTTCTAGCCAGTCATTTAGCTTCTATATTCTTCCTTACCCTGTCAGGCGATTCTTTAGGACCACTATCTCTTTGACCCGGTCACAGAGTGCAAACATCTGTTAGCTTTCATTCTGACCTGGATTTATTACTTGAGGAATTGACCTAGATTCCTCTTTCAACGGTCAGTCTTTGGCCTGTTAATTCAAACACTGAGGGATAGTAGTAATTCCTTATTTCTCTTCTCTTAGTGGGAGACCACGTTACAATACACACACACACACACATATATATATATATATATATATATATATATATATATATATATATATTTATATATAAGATACTGCTAATATGTATGATTGCCCACTCTGATAGGGCTGTAGAATACTCTGACTGCATCTCTGCAACGGGTGTTCTAGATGTGACACAAAAAAATCTGCTAGTGAGGTTCTAGTAATCCTGGAGCTTAGAGGAATTCGGATTACCTTTTCATTGCCATCACTCCCTGGCCCACTTTAGCCCGGAATGATAGCCTCTGATAGGGTCCTATCTATGAGTCAAATAGAACTAAAATGTGTAATTACGCTAAACTGAATTGTTCGATTTAGAACTTTTACATTTAACTGTGTAAACAAAAAAAAAACTGTACTTATGCTAAACTGAATTGTTATTGATACATAGCAATACTTGGAACCATTTAAATTCGTTGACATGCTAAACTGAATAGCCTGAAATGGAACTACTGGATCGTTTAAGTGTCGGGAAACAAAAACTGTATTTAAAGCAATGACAGAGTGTAAACAAAAGACTGTACTTCTGCAAAACTGAACTGTTTGAAATTAAGTAAAACCATTTAACTGTGACCAAGAAATTTGAGCTCAGGCTTGTTTAAAAATGTTATCTATAAAATGTTTTTAGAAATCATATATTTGGCGTTAAATGACTTAAAATAGTTGATATGCCATAAAACCAAACCAAAAATCATATATTTAATACTTATTTTTTGCAGGGTACATGGACAACATTGCGGTTTCTTAGACACGATACTAAATATTGTAGGCACTCAAATAAAATCCCCCTCCACTTTTTTTAGATAAACGAGTTTTGCTTTGGGTTTTTTCTTCTTTACAAAACAGTTGATAAAGTAAAAAAAGACGAAAAATTTGGCTTCTCTAATTCAATAATTATCCACAAGTCGCTCAACAGCTCTTTTATTTCTCTCTCTCTCTCTCTCTCTCACACACACACACACACTTACACACATACAAGTGAAAGTGTAGATCTATTTGTAGGTGTGCATGTGGCAGTGGGCATTAGAGAGGTTGTGAGTATGTATGCACGTCCTAAGGTGTATCGTTTTTTAAATTGTTTTTGTTTGGCTGGGCTGGGTTTTCGTTTTCCTTTATAAGACATTGCAATAGGTAAATTAAATAGTCACTGTGTCGTTATATTTCGAGATAAAGAGGAAAATCATGTTTTTGATGAAATGGCTGGAGGGTCCGGAAAAATCCAAAACGTCCATCAGAGTGAAAGAAAATCATTCTTTAGATCTCGTAAAGCAGAGCTGGTGTTGTCTGTCCTCAGGCCAACTCCTTCTGACCCAGAACTCAGTTACCTTACCACCATCGTACTGGACAAACCAAACAATTATAAATTCTTCTTCATCTTCTTTTTTCTTCTTCTGGTTCCCAATATATATATATATATATATTGGTGTGTGTGTGTGAGCCAAAAAGGTATTCATTAATCATTGCTGAGATATAAGGGACAGTTATTTCCCCTATTTTTCTCAAAATCTCTCATTATTATTTTGATAATTATCTTTACTCACTGAATTTTACAGCGAGTAGGATCCAATAGCTTTCCTTGGAGGTCATGTGGCAGCACATCTCCTGCACTCTCCTTAGTATTATAGCTGATATTATAGACGTATATATGCCCACATATTTCAAGGTGCTCGTCGTAGAGACACATTCACTCACACTCGTATTCGTCTTTGTGTGTGTGCGGTTATGTGAATGCATAAATAGTTTGTGGCAGTAATTGTATTCACAAGGTTGGTTGGTTGGTTATATTGTTTTGTGGCATATCTACCCTTTTCGGGTCATTTAACACCGAATTAAATTTCAAACAATTCTATTTAGAATAAGTATATTTTTGTTTGAAAAAAATTAAATGTCAAAACAGTTCAGTTAAATTTCAAAAGCAGTTATTTTTCAAACAATTCACTTTAGCATGCGTACAAAGTTTAGTTCTATTTGGCACATAGATAGGACTCTATCATGTGCTACCACTCCGAGCCAGAGTGAACCTGGGAGCGATGGCAATGAAGGATTACACCACATTCTCAAAAGCTCCTTTGCTCAGTCGGCTGAGGCTGTAGAAGAGACCGACTGCATCTCTGCAGAGGGGTAAGACCCCCTCCCAATGAATGTCCTGTATATGACACTAAACAATCTGATGGTCAGGTTTCAGCAATGCTGGAGCTTTGGGGAATGCGGAGTACCCCTTTATTGCCATCGCTCCCAGGTCCACTCTGGCCCACACTGGTAGTACTTGATAGGGCCCTATGTATGGGGTTAAATAGAACTAACGGCATACTTATACGAAACTGAATTGTTTGATTAAACTGAGTGGCTTGATATAGAAAAGTTTTTGACAATTAAACCCTACTTACATTTAAACTACGTGCTTAAGCTAAATTGAATTATTTGAAAGAAAACTGTTTTTTGTCATTGAAACTGAATTTACTCTAAACTGAATTATTTAACATAGAACTGTTTCGACATTTAGCTGTTTGTAAACAAAATCTGTACTTATACTGACCTGAATTAACTGAATTAGAACTGCTTGACTAAACTGAATAGCCCAAAATAGAAATGTTTTCCACAGTAAACCTGTATTTACATTTAAACTGGGTGCTTATGCTAAACTGAATTGTTTGAAATTGAACTGTTTTTGACATTGAAACTGTACTTACACTAAACTGAATTGTTATACATGACTGCTTGAATAAGCTGGAGTTTGAAATAGAAATTTTTTTGACAATTAAACTGTATACTCATGCTAAACTGGATTGTTTGATATAGAACTGATTATTTACATAAAAATGGATTTGGCGTTAAATAACCTACAAAGGTTGATATGCCATAAAACCCAACCAACCAACCAACCAACCAAAGCTCCTGCATTACTTGAACCTCACCATCAGATTGTTTAGTGTCAAATCAGGACACTCATTAGGGGGTCTTACCCCTCAGCAGAGATTCAGTCGGTGTATTCTATAAGCCCAGCCGACCAGGCAAACTCAGAAGGTTAATATTTTTGAGTAAAGCATGCATCTAATTACATATCAGACATTTTTCAGTGAATTTCAAGTAGTTTGCACTTCTCAGCCACAAAATATTTGATAAGAAACCTCTGTTCGAACCATGAACTGTCTGCTTAATTAGGCGCCATTTTTAAGTTTTTGCGAAATCAAGATAAGTTTTGCCCAAAAATCATATATATATATATATATATATATATATATATATATGTGTGTGTGTGTGTGTGTGTGTGTGTGTGTGTGTGTGTGTGTTTAAAAAATAGAAATTTTGAAATAGTATTCATTTTATAACAGATGTATTTCGCTTATTCAAGCTGGTTTGATGGAATTCAAATGGAGTCTGGTTACTTTTTTTTCTGTTCCGGCGATATATTTCACGTTAAATTGCGTTGTGATATATTTTACTAAAAAATTAACGGCTTTTTCTTTTTATTTACGGTTTTCATCGTTTTTAATTTTGTTTATTTCATATTAGTAACTTAATTTTTGACTTATGAGAATTATTGGAAAGCTATATAATGTTTTTATAATTTTAGTTTGATTGAAAAACACTTTTTACAATTTTGAATTAATATTTTCTAAAATATATAAGTAATTCTTCAAACTCATTTACTTGTTTGAAAGAACTATTTATCTCTGTTTATATTTGTATTTATATTCTAGTCGTATTGAGGCTCCATTCAGCGTTTTTTTATCATTTGTCTTTGTTCTGTATAAAAAAAAAATCCCGTTAAATTATTAATTTCAGTTATTTTAATTCTATTATTTAAGGGAATAAGTTTTTAATTATATTTTTATAAGGTCTTACGGTGTAGTTAAAGTGTTGGAGAATTAAACAGATGATTATCTGAGTTAAGGTATATAGTAAAGATGGCGATCGCAGTGGAGGGTGACCTGAAGGCTCCATTTTCGATAGCTACTACACCAAGGTGTAGGGGAGGGCGCAACTGTTTTCCCTAGATTGCTCCACTTTACCCTTGATCCATACATTGTAATGCTGAGTGTTAAGAATGTAGCATCAAATACCATTTTTTGAGTCTTTGGTATGACACAACCCGGTATTGAACCCAGGTCACCCGGGCCACGGGTTTTATGGCATATCAACCTTTGTAGGTTATTTAACGCCAAATCCATTTTTATGTAAATAAGCTGTTCTATTTAAAACAATTAAGTTTAGCATAAATACAGTTTAATGGTCAAAAACATTTCTATTTCAAACTATTTAAGCAGTTATATGTAAAAATTCAGTTAAGTGTAAATACAGTTTTAATATCGAAAAAAAGTTCTATTTCAAATAATTCTGTTAAGCATAAGCACACAGTTTAAATGTAAGTACGGTTTAATTGTCAAAAACATTTCTATTTGGAGCTATTCAGTTTATTCAAACAATTCAGTTTGGCGTAAGTATGCTGTTAGTTCTACTTAACCCATAGATATGGTCCTATCAGGTGCTACCAATCCGGGCCAGAGTGAACCTGGAAGCAATGGTAATAAAGGGGTACTCCGCATTCCCCAAAGCTCCAGCACTGCTGGAACCTCACCATCAGATTGTTTAGTGTCATATCCAGGACACTCGTTGTGGGGTCTTATCCGTGTGCAGAGAAGCAGTCAGTGTATTCTACAGCCCCAGCCGACTGGGCAATACACAGAATTAAATGTCAAACAGTTTTATTTCAGATAATTCCGTTCAGCATCAGTACATAGTTTAGACATCAAAACAGTTTTATTTTGAGCAATTCAGTTCAGCACTAGTACGCAGTTCCAATGTCAAAACAGTTTTATTTTTAAAAATTCAGTTTAGCATAAATACGCAGTTTAAATGCAAAAATCAGTATAGTGAAAGAAGCATGGTTTATTTCTATTTAACCCATAGATATGAACCTTATCAAGTGCTACCACTCCGGGCCAGAGTGGACCTGGGAGCAATAGCAATGAAGGGGTACTCCGCATTCCCCAAAGCTCCAGCATTGCTGGAACCTCACCATCAGATTGCTTAGTGTCATACAGGACACTCGTTAGGGTTTGGGATTACCCCTCTGCAGCGAAGCACTCAGTGTATTCTACAGCCCCAGCCGACAGGGCAATCATCTTTACATTTTGCAATACTAATTATGTTTATCAAGGCATAAATTACTCCTACTTTGTAAACTACTTGTTATTGATGAATTTTTAAAAAAATTTCCAATTTATTAATGTAATATTATGGCTGAGGGATTTTTATATATCTTGCCTTTGGGTTTAGTTAGGCTGAGAACCTTTCGGCTCAGTGCATGGGTTAGTTAGATGGAAACATGTGCGCTGGTGTCATTCAGAGATGTCACAATAAAAATCCCAGATAGAGGGTGTGACCAGGGATGTGAATGACGGTATGCACCGGAAGCGTGCGCAAAGGATTTTGGGGGATTTGAAAAAAGTCAGTTAGTTCAGATTGATGCCTGGGCAAGGACAGACGAATTTGTGTGTGCGGGCGCCGCGCGTTAGTTGAGTTTTGCCGTCGGAAGAAGAAGGTTGATTTTCGCTTGCTCGCCGAAGCCTTGTGGCGGGTGCGCACGTGGTATGGGGCAGATGCAAAAGTCAGCATAGAAAGATGGCATCTCTCTCCTTACGTCGAAAAACATTTAAACTTAAAGGTAATAAAAAGTTTCGTACCTGAACTCGTCAAGAAGTCGTCAAGTGTTTTTCGTGTTTCGGGATTCCTATTTTATCTATATGTGCGTTATGAACATTCTATGTACATTTCACGTATCCGTATCTTGGGTATGTTACATTAGTGGGTGAGCCCTTGTTTCTTTATTTTCCATCAGTATTTTCATAGGATAGTTTGATTTTTGAGTAAGGGGTTATTAAATGATTGTCTATGGTTATAATACCTAAGCTTTCAGTTTAATGACGAGGTTACTATGTAAGCTTTGTTATTTAGTTTACCTTCTTTAGTGGAAATGTTCGCTTGGTAAACGATATTCTCTGTTACAATTTCCCCCTAAAAGGCCATTCTTCTTTATTTCAACATTGCAGAAAGACTTACTTACTTCTTTATTTTTCTCGTTTAATTTTGCTAGTTATTTTTTATGGTGGTAAATGATTATTTTCGATATATTGTTGATGCTTTAGTAAGTGTTTTTTTAAGTGTTTCTATTGAATATTTTACTTAGGATATTGTTTTTTGGAAAATATTCATCGATCAGATTTAAGAAATTTTTACCTATATTAACAATTGTACTTTTACAAAAAGGTGGGTTAAACCTTATTATTTTTCTCTCTGTTTTTGTTCTTATAATTACTATTTCCGAAGTGATCATTGCTATTGTTACTGTAATTCATTCAATTATTATTATTTACTCCTCTAGAGTTTTTCACATCAGTATTAGCTGATGGTTTTTCACTGGAGTTTGAGTGACAGCAAGTCTCCTCAAGTCTCCAGGACTCGTCTCAGTATTCTGGCCGTCCTCAGCAATGCTGTCGTTTGGATAGTCTCCACCCGTCCGCTAACTTCCAAGTCCTCCAGGCCCTTTAATAATCCTTTAGATACTGTGCCTAACGCACCAATCACAATTGGCACAATCTTTACTTTCATGTTCCACAGTTTTTTCAATTCTCTAGCAAGGTCGAGGTACTTATCCTTCTTTTCCCTTTCCTTCAGATTTATTCTGTGGTCCGCCGGGACAGCAAAGTCAACAGTTTTGCAGATTCTCTTTCTTTTGTTGATTATTATGAGGTCTGGTCTTCTGGCCTGGATTAGGTGATTCGTTTGTATGTTAAAGTCCCATAGGAGTTTATGCGAGTCATTTTTTAGGACAGGCGCCGGGTTGTGCATATACCATTTGTTTGTATGGTCGAATTGAAATTTCCTGCACATTTACCAGTGGATTACCTTGCCGACCCAGTCGAGTCTCGCCTTGTACTCCTTCTGTGCTAATTTGCTGCATTCGCTTATAATGTGATTGATCGTTTCGTCTCTGTCACCGCATAGCCTACATTTACTGTTTTGTTGCGTCTTATCTATTCTCGCTTTGATATGATTCGTTCTTATGGCATTGTCCTGTGCTGCTATTAGGAGGGATTCCGTTTCTCTCTTAAGGTTTCCTTTTCTTAGCCAGGTCCAGGTTTTCTGGTGTGAGATGTTGTTTATTAGACGCTTAAAGCGGCCATAGAGTTGTTTTTCTTCCCATTTTTGTTTCCTAGTTGTTATCATTCTTTCGTTTATCGTGTTGTCTGTATCGACTCTGATGGTTGCAATTAGTCCTCGTTCGTGTTTTTCTATGTAGTCTTCGAGCCGTTGTATGGGTGCATCAACGGTGTCTTCGTTGCTGGTAAGTCCACTTCCTCCCTCTTTTCTAGATACATATAGTCTGTCAACGTCGTCTCTTGGGTGTAATGCCTTATGCATGGTCATTAGTTTTCTTGTCTTTGGTCCTTTTGTTTAAGTTTCTCTCTGGTCCACTTGAGAAAGGGTCCCGAGTATCTGACTAGTGGCACAGCCCAGGTATTTATTCCTTTGATGAGGTTGCTGCTGGAGAGTTTTGTCTCGAGTAGTTTTCGCGTTCTCCTGGAATATTCTTTTCGGATCATGTCTTTCATTTGTACTTATTTGATGGTGTCAGCCTCCAAGATGCCCAAGTATTTGTAGGTTTCATTTTCTTCCAGCGTCCTAATTCTGTCTATTCATTAGAGTTTTTCACATCAGCGTAAGCTGATGGTCTTTCACTGGAGATTGAGTGACAGCAAGTCTCCTCAAGTCTCCAGGACTCTTCTCAGTATTCTGGTCGTTTTCAATAATGCTGTTGTTTGGATGGTCTCCACTCGGTCGCCAACTTCCAAATCTTCCAGGCCCTTTAATAATCCTTTACTTACCGTGCCAAAAGCACCAATCACAATCGGTATAATTGTCACCTTCTTGTTCCATAGTTTTTTCAATTCTCTAGCAAGGTCGAGGTACTTATCTCTTCTTTCGGTTTTATTATTATTATTATTATTATTATTATTATTATTATTATTATTATTATCGGTTCTATTAAGGTCTAAAAAAGCTTCTTGTTGAAACCCCTGTTATGTAGGGGTTCATTATACAGCTGTTTGTTATTTTCAAAAATCCTTTTTGAAGATAATTACTCTATTTATTCTTAAATTTACTTCAGTAAGAATCTTTTTAATAATACTTCTAGGGTACTCAGAATTGACATTGGAATATGAAGGTATGTCATTATTTATATTGAAGGATTTATCAGGGATATTGTTTAAATAAAATATTATATCGAGAAAGTTCGCTATTTTTAAGTTCGAGATCTCAATTTTAAATCTTAATCACTTACTTTTGGTTTAAGTTTAAAATGTGCTTATAGTATTTAATATATATACCGACTTTGTCGGCAATTTGTGCCGGGTCAAACGATCCCATAGTTACGTCGAAATTGTTCGTGTGGTTTTTGACCCACGTGTTATTATACTCAATTAATATGGATCTTCTGCGGGCTAAAATAATATCAAGTTTACCTTCTGTAATATTTATGTATTTCTTTACAAATGTTATGCTATTTATTAATTGTTATTTTGATATGGATGGAGAGAAATCTATAATATCAAATTGTATAAATGTGGTGATATTTTTGTTATCTCTATTCTAAAACCAATTCATAGTATCTAGACAATTTTCCGTAAATTTTATTTATAGTTACTTAATATTTTATTAACAATCTTTTTAACGACATTTTTGTCACTAATCCTAATTCCGTCTTTGTTGGGTTAATCAGTCTATCTTGTTTTTTGTTCATGAAGTTTCGTTTATCCACTAAAGAAGTATATAATTCTTCAGAGCAAAAGAGAATATAAGCATTTTTACTATTTAGTTTCCTATGTTTATGTTTCATTTTTAGTTTTTTTGGCTAATCTGGCTATGTCATTATTAATATGGTTAATTGTGTTCTAATTATCAATTTTATATATTTCAGTTATTTGGTTATGCAAAATTTTATTGCATTCAGATGGCTCAAATTTATAAATATTTCTTGATTTGTATGCTTTGATCCAGTTCAATTTTGATTTTTTTATATGTTGAATCTCTTTCCGTAATTTTCTTTGAAATACATTGTTTATATTTTTTTTAGTTTCAATTCTTTTTCTATCAGTTTAAGTATATCATCCTCGAAATGTTCCAGTATTTTATTGCTAGGTAGTGTTTTTATTGACTTCAGTTTAACTCCCCCTCATTTGTTAGTTCCAAGTTAAGAAAAAAGAACGACTTCCATCGTATTCCATATATATATATATATATATATATATGTGTGTGTGTGTGTGTGTGTGTGTGTGAGCACTATAAAAGTCTATGACATTATTTGAATTCCCTGTGTATAAGAAACACAGTAGGAAGTGTAGACCTCATTAACAATTTATATAGTAAGAAACCTTTCTCTACAGAATTTGAAGTCCTCAGTTCTTGCCAAAGTTTTTCTATCAGAATAAAGTGAAAAAATTTTCCCAAAATTCTAAAAATATCAAATTAGATATTTCCCGGATACTTCAAGGCATAACTCATATCTTCTACTGAAGAAAAATTCAACCGGCATATATATATATATATAAATTTTTTGAGTCACAGGTGGTTGAACTGAAATTCTACTTGATTACGTTTCACAAATTAGAGACATGAAGTAGAAGACATTTTTTTAAACGTAGCCAAAGGTGGATATAAGGAAAATCTTGATGTATGGAAAATAACTTATCCACTAAAGAAGTATATAATTCTTCAGAGCAAAAGAATTTTGAATAAAATAAATCAAATTAAAAAACGAATTCGAGTAAAACCTTTTAGATATTAAATGATTGATTTTAGCGGTAGGACAACCAGTCTACTTTGATTTTATGCCTTGAGGTTAGGAAATCGTGTTCAATGTATGTTCAGGCCAAGTTAGCTGGGACTGCTGAATACACCAACTACATCTGGACTGAGGGGTAAGACTCCTCCAACGAGTGTTCTTGATATGGTACTAAGCAATCTGATAGTGAGGCTCAAGTAATGCAGGAGCTTTGGGGAGCGCGGGGTACCCCTTAATTGCCATCGCTCCTAGCTTCACTCTGACCCGGAGAGGAAGCACCTGATAGGGTCCTATCTATGGGTAAAATAGAACTGTTTGACTTTTAAACTGTGTAATTTTACAGAACTGAGTTGTTTGGGATAGAACTGGTTTTACATTTAACTGTATGTAAACAAAAAATTGTAGACTTATGCTAAACTGAATAACTTAACATAGAAATGTTGACATTTATGCTAAACTGAATTTTTTTAAATAGAACTGTTTTATATTTACCATATTTCTCGACATACGAGGGCCACTTTTCATACTAAAAATATATCTTAAAATTCCCCTACATCTTATATACCATAGAGAGGTTTAACTTTCGCGATCATCATCATCATCATCATCATCATCTCATGCTGGTAGCACGGATATCCCTGACCCTCTCTCGCCACTCCTCCCTATCGTTCATCGCCCTAGGTAAGTCTTCAGGACAACATCCCATAGCTGCTGAATGTATGTTCGTGCTGGTCGTCCTGCTTTTGCACGGCCATGTGTGGGGGTCCATAAGAGTACATCTCTGTCCATGCTTTCGTTAACCTGGTTTCGATGTCCTTTTCGGTTGATTCGACGCTGCTTCCTAGGTAAGTGAATTTGTCTACTAGTTTAAGAGGGGTTCCTTCTTGAGTGGAGATGTCCCCCGTTTGATTATAGCACATATATTCCGTTTTGTGAGCATTAACATAGAGGCCTATGCTTGCTGCTGCTCGTTCCAAACTATGCAGTAGTGTTTCGGCTTGGTCAGGTGTATTTGCCAGTATTGCTATGTCATCGGCGTAGTCGGCGTCAGTAATTGTTGTTGCGGGGTATCTTCTGCTACTTTTCTTCGTCAGCTCGAAGCCATTCTCTCTGATTTTGTCAATCGATGTTCTAAGTACGTAGTCTAGACAAATGATAAAGAGGTACGGAGCCAGCATGTCCCCTTGTAGTACTCCTGCTACAATGTCGAAGTATTCTGTGTCTCCATCTGGTGATCGTACTTTTACTTTAGAGTTTCTATAGAGAATCGTTATTGCCGCTACGGTTTCTTTAGGTATGCCGTACGCTAGTAGGATTTGTTCCATCTTTCCTCTGTGAATGGAATCGAAAGCCTTGGTAAAGTCAACAAATATTAATGTCGCTTGTAGGTTTTTTGACCGTACACCTTCAAGGATTCTACGGATGGTTAATATTTGTGAGGTCGGGGGTCTATTTCTTCGGAAGCCATTTTGGTTTTTTCTAAGTATGTTGTCGATTTTGGGTTCTATGCGGTTTCGTAGTAGGGCATTGTAGATTTTGGCTGCTATGAATGTAAGTGTTATGCCTCGGTAGTTTTTGGCTAATCCAAGGTCCCCCTTTTTAGGGAAGGGGAGTATGCATCCCTTCATCCATCTATCTATCGGATTTTGATTGTATACTGCGTTGCAGTGTCGGAGCAGTATGTCGTCGAATTGTCTGGTCTTCCATACTTCCGGGGGAATTTCGTCCAGCCCTGCAGCTTTCCTATTTTTAATTTTTCTGAGAACCGAGTCGAGTTCTTCTTGTGTGAACGGTCCTAGTTTAATGTCTAATTGTTTGTAAATTATTCTGGTGATTGGTTCATGTGTTATTTTCGGTGGGTTTCCTAGTAAGTTTTCGAAGTGCTGTTTCCACAGTTTTATTCTTTCTTGTTGGTTTGCTGCTTTCACTTTTGCTTTGGCTGTGTTCTTTCTTCTACTCACTTTGTTTATTGTTTACCAGGCTATCCTAGATTGTCTATCTTCCACCGAGTCTCTAATCTTATCTATCTGATTTTGAATGTCTTCTGTCTGTTCCTTTATATATATGCCTGCTAATTGATATTGTGCCGTTTTTAGTTTTAAGGCATTTGTTTTTGTTGTTTTTTTCGATAGTTTTAGGAGGCTGTTTTCACTAGTGCGCGTTTTTCTCTCACCCCTAAAGTTTCCTATGGAACTCTATATTTAGTTTTGAGTTTTGTTGGAATGCATTTCGCTGCTGCCTCGAGGTGTGCATTGACGAAATTTTCATATTCGTCGTTTGGTGTACTTTTTTCCGTCTTTTCTTGTAGTGTTTCGAATCTGTTTCTTAATTCTAATACGTATTTATCTCTTATATCTCTGTTGTTCAATAGGGCCCAGTCATAGTGTTTGGTGGTCGCTGTTCGTTTGGCGTTTTTTCGTAGGCTTAACCGTATTTTCGCCGTGACTATTTGGTGATCGGTGGACACACCCTCAAAAGAGGAGTATGCCTCTCAATTCATTGCACTATTTTTCCATTTCTTGTTTATAAGGACGTAGTCTATCTGAGCTTTAGTATTGTTTGCGTGCGTGTATGTCCATAGTTTGTCCTCCCTTTTTTGGTAGTTTGTATTGAGGCATGCTAATCTATTTTCTATCATGAAATCTGTTAGATGTTGCCCATTCCTATTTGACGTGTTGTGGAGGCTGTATTTGTTATTTCTGTTTTTCCCGATTTGGGCATTCATGTCTCCGCCAATGACTAACATGTTGTGTTTCGGGATTCTACGCATTAATGAGGATAACTTATCGTAGAAGGTGACTAGTTCAGTTTCTTCACTAACATTAGTGGGGCTGTAGCATGAGATGATTGTTGCTCTGGGGTTGCCGTTAAAAGTAGCTGCCATCATTCTAGGTTGTATTTTCTCAACGCTATTTAGCGTTTTTAAAGCTCTTGGTCCTATAAGTAATCCTACCCCTCCTACTGCGGCGTTGACAGAGTTTTTCCATGGGGATACAGTGACGAGCCACCACCCATTGCCAGTTTCGTGATATTTGATATCTTTAGTGTGCGTGTATCTGTGTTCTTGTATGCATATTATGTCAATCTTATGTTCTTCGGCCGACGCGATTAGCTCTGGTAGTTGTCCTATTTTATTTAAGGTTCTTACGTTAAATGTGGCTATTTGTAGTGTTTGCTTGCATTTTAGTAGTTTTGATTGTTTGAGCTCTGTAGCTGATTTTTCGAACACTGAGGCCAGGGCTCCAACCTCAGCAGGACGCACCCCTTTTTTACCCGCGCGAAGAGCGATGTGGTTTGTGTATGTGGTTTGAGTGTGGGTCATGGTTATCTTTCGATGGCTGTTTTATTCTCTTCTATAGAAGCCACTCTTATAGAGGAGCAGAAGTAGTTCCCCGATCGAACTAACGATCCTGAGCGTAAAGTCGCCCAACTCACGTCCAGGACCTGTTTAGGTATTGAGTTTGGTCGTCCATGGGTTTATTCAAATACCTTTACGTACATCATGCTGCTTCCCATGTGTACGTAAAAAAAAAAAAAAAAAAAAGGGAGGGCGGGGTAATTTTGATTTAAGTTTTCTTAAGTTTTAACTTAGTTAAAGTCCAAGATTAAGGTACTTTCGTCAGACTTTCACTGGTACTGGATTTTTTTTTTTTTTGCAGTATTAGGACATTTTCCTAGGCTTTTTAGTTTTTTTTCTTCTATAATAGGACTTAAAGACATACTGACCAATATTGATACATTCTTTCCTCTGTTGGCGCGTGAGTTCGAATCCTTCCTTTTCCCTTTAACGTTTATTTACTACTGAATTTTAGGTAGTTTTGGAGACAGTCTACTGTTCTAGTCAGGGGGGGTGTTAATTTCATCATTTTTTTCTCTTTTTTCCTTTCTCTTTTTTTGGAGGGGTGGGGTTGTGGTAGCATTAGGTATTTTAGGCTTTTACTTTTTCTTCTAAACTACTGTTAGGGCTTTCTTTAAGAATTTTTTAATTATATTATAGAAGAGATTCAAAAACGTTTTGCCGTGTTCGCTGACATTTGGAAAGAGTTTTATAATCAGTTTGGGTTTATAGTAGAGTAAGCGTGTCTTTACATTTAAAACGCATAGATTAAGCATTATTTTACAAACAAAAATACAGCATAAAATTTTGTAAAATTCAGCATTTTAAATTAATAGAACTTAAAGACATACTAACCAATATTGATACATTCTTTCCTCTGTTGGCACGTGAGTTCAAATCCTTCCTTTTCCTTTTAACGTTTATTTACTACTGAATTTTAGGTAGTTTTGGAGACGGTCTACTGTTCTAGTCAGGGGTGGGGATGTTAATTTCATCATTTTTTTCTCTTTTTTTCTTTTCTCTTTTTTTTGGGGGGGGGGGCTCGTGGTAGCATTAGGTGTTTTAGGCTTTTACTTTTTCTTCTAAACTACTGTTAGGGCTTTGTTTAAGAATTTTTAAAATATATTATAGAAGAGATTATAAAACTCTGTCCAAATGTCAGCAAACACGGCAAAACGTTTTTGAATCTCTTCTAAAAAAAAATTTAAAAAATTTCGCGATAGTCGGCGAAAATTAACAACCTGGCAGCTACTATTAGCTTAGACTTTAGAATAACTTTCATATACCTATTGTTGTTATTTAAAGGGCTATTATGCAAATCAAAATTTTTTCATTGTTACAATTCATTATACAAATATCATGACGTTTAATATTCGTAATTTGTTTCACAAAATTTTTTTCTGCTGAAATTGGGGTGCGTCTTATACAAACGTGCATCTTATACACACGTGCGTCTTATATGCCGTCAAATATTATAATTGTGTATTCGTATTGATAGGAATAAGTGAAACCATTTAACTGTGTGAAAAAATGACCTCCGGCTAGTTTGAAAATATTAATTGTATATTTAATGTTCGAATAAAAAGGATTTGGCGTTAAATGACCTACAATGGTTGGCATGCCATAAAACCCAACTAAACCAAAACAAATAAAATCAATCAATGTACGCTCATATTTACACTTTTGGCTTTGTTGTTTCCTAAGAGTTTTTTTTTCTCTTTTTTTTAATGGTGGTTTGTATACTTGGTCCTATCGAACGCAAATGATCTTTAAATAGATCATGACCCTCAGATAAGACCACCTGTAGATAATTCCTCTCCGGGTTAGAGAGAAGCTTGGAGTATTGGCACTATTTACCAACCCCTCCGCTCGGGCAGGATATGACACAAGGTCAATTTTTAAGCGGAGTTTAACAGGTTTGAATTCAGAGTTTTCCTTCTCCTAGACTAGTTGCCTAACCAAGGCTGAAGAACCTAGTCTATCCTACTATTTACCCATAGCTGGAGGGAGAATAATTAGATTCATACCTTTCCCAAGGGTATTAGTGCTATGTGAAATGCAATCAGTTTCGTCCAGGATTTGAACTCGTATCGCCGTGTTCATTTCCTACGGCGATAACGACTACACCACGGGCACCTCCACTTGGAGTATTGGCAATGAAAAACTATTCCACACGCCCCAGCGCACCAAAATAAATACAGTTTAGTGTCATACCCCGAACACAATTCTTTGTAGGGTGGCGTCGTATTCCTCTGCAAGGGATACAGTCAAAATATTCAAGCCCCATCGTCAAGGTGGTCAGATGTTAAAGAAAAAGTTAATCAAGGCACCCTAACTGTCTTTCGAACACACTGGAAAAAAAGCTAAAAGAATCAGAATAAAAAAGAATGCTAATAAAAAAAAAAGCTTGCAATAGATATATTATTTGAAAAAGAAGAAATTTGCGAAAACCAAAATCCATAATCATAAAAGAAGAATACAATGAAATAAAGACAATCCTCTCTGGAATAAGTTTTAGTGGGGTGACTTAATAGAGCATGAGAAACGAAAGAAGCTGACTTTACAGAGAAACCATATTGTTTAATTTTCCGTTCAGAGTGCTCCAGAAGAATATATGATGTGTACAGAGAAGCATGTTTCCAAATAGGCTTAACATGTGTCTTCCACTACAAGCCTGAGCCGAAAAGACAGTCGACGGAATGTAAGCATACTGAATCTCCGGTAAAGAAAATGTTCCGAGCATGGCAGTCAATAAAGACGGTCATTCTGACAGTCGCCTGTGACATAAAAGGACCCATCAACATTGAGTTCTTTAAAAAAAAATGTGCAATAGTAAACACGCTTCTTATTATGAATTCCTTAGACAAAATTCCCATTTACTGAGTGACACTCGTACATTTGTGTCAGTATATATATATATATATATATATATATATATATGTGTGTGTGTGTGTGTGTGTGTGCTTATCTTTACACACACACAAACACACACATATATATATATATATATATATATGTCCTTATATTTACGTACATACACACACAAACACACACCGTTTTTTTTCTCGTTTTTACGCTTAATCGTTCTCTTTCCATTAGGATGGACACTGTCATCAACAGGGAACCAGAGAAGGAGAAAGAATTACTAATAAACTGATACCTGAAACTGGCGCAAAAATAGGATAACAGAAGACGGCGACGATTTGTCTAAGGAATCGAAATTACGTTTCCTTCGAGTGTAATTTCTACATTCATTTATCGGACCGACAAACAACAATTATAGAGGATGAATCACGAAAGATTTAACTTATTTTTTTTTTTTTTGGTGGGAGAAAAGGTGTTGGGCGTAGAATACATCCCTGTTGTTTTACACATCCAGTTTTCTTTTTCTTAATTCCTCGCTACATGACGTCTCTCTCCCTTCTCTCTCTCCTTCTCTTTCTCTCTCTCTCACACACACACACACACACACACACTCTCTCTCTCTCTCTTTCTCTTTTTTCTCTATATCTCTCTCTTTAGGGAGAGAAAATAATATAGTATTTAAATGGGTTGTTAATTATATATATATATATTTATATACACGCGTGTGTGTGTGTAAGAGAAAGCCAAATAGAATGTGTGTACATGTTAGAGAGAGAGATAAAGTGTATGTGCCTGTAAGAGGGACAGACAGTGTGTATATGTTTGTGTGTGTGTGTGTGTGTGTGTGTGTGGCATTAGAAGAGAGAGATAGAGTGTGCATGTGAGAGAGAGAGAGAGATAACGAGAGACTTTGAGTGTTTATGAGAATAAGAAAGAAAGAGACAGAGTGCATGTGCGTTTAAGAGAGTGCGATAATGTGTGTGTGTGAGAGAGAGGGAGAGAGAAAGAGAGAGTAAATGTGTGTGTAAGATAGAGTGAAAGATAGTGTGTATGTGTGAGTATGTATGAGTATATCTAAGAAATAGAGATAGAATGTGTGTGCGTGTAAGAGAGAGATGGTGTGGGTGCCTGTGTAAGAAAGAGAGAGACTGTGGTTGTGTGTATGCGTGTGTAATAAAGATATATATATATATAGAGAGAGAGAGAGCGAGAGAGAGAGAGTGAGAGTTTGTGTGTGTAAGAGAGAGGGGAATAGTGTTTATGTGTGTGTAAGAAAGAGAGAGATAGAGTGTGTGAGCGTATGAAAGAGAGAGTAAGTTTGTGTAAGAGAGATATATATATAGTGAGTCTCTGTGTCTGTATGTATGTGTAAGAAAGAAAGGGATAGAGTGCATGTGCGTGTAACAGAGAGAGAGAGAGAGATATAGTGAGTCTCTGTGTCTGTATGTATGTGTAAGAAAGAAAGGGATAGAGTGCATGTGCGTGTAACAGAGAGAGAGAGAGAGAGAGAGAGAGAGAGATAGATTGTGAGTCTCTGTGTCTGTATGTATGTGTAAGAAAGAAAGGGATAGAGTGCATGTGCGTGTAACAGAGAGAGAGATATATATATAGTGAGTCTCTGTGTCTGTATGTATGTGTAAGAAAGAAAGGGATAGAGTGAATGTGCGTGTAACAGAGAGAGAGAGAGAGAGAGAGAGAGAGAGAGATAGTGAGTCTCTGTGTCTGTATGTATGTGTAAGAAAGAAAGGGATAGAGTGCATGTGCGTGTAACAGAGAGAGAGAGATAGAGAGAGAGAGAGAGAGATAGTGAGTCTCTGTGTCTGTATGTATGTGTAAGAAAGAAAGGGATAGAGTGAATGTGCGTGTAACAGAGAGAGAGAGATAGAGAGAGAGAGAGAGAGATAGTGAGTCTCTGTGTCTGTATGTATGTGTAAGAAAGAAAGGGATAGAGTGCATGTGCGTGTAACAGAGAGAGATAGATAGAGAGAGAGAGAGAGAGATAGTGAGTCTCTGTGTCTGTATGTATGTGTAAGAAAGAAAGGGATAGAGTGAATGTGCGTGTAACAGAGAGAGATAGATAGAGAGAGAGAGAGAGAGATAGTGAGTCTCTGTGTCTGTATGTATGTGTAAGAAAGAAAGGGATAGAGTGAATGTGCGTGTAACAGAGAGAGAGAGATAGAGAGAGAGAGAGAGAGATAGTGAGTCTCTGTGTCTGTATGTATGTGTAAGAAAGAAAGGGATAGAGTGCATGTGCGTGTAACAGAGAGAGAGAGAGAGAGAGATAGTGAGTCTCTGTGTCTGTATGTATGTGTAAGAAAGAAAGGGATAGAGTGCATGTGCGTGTAACAGAGAGAGAGAGAGAGAGAGATAGTGAGTCTCTGTGTCTGTATGTATGTGTAAGAAAGAAAGGGATAGAGTGCATGTGCGTGTAACAGAGAGAGAGAGAGAGAGAGATAGTGAGTCTCTGTGTCTGTATGTATGTGTAAGAAAGAAAGGGATAGAGTGCATGTGCGTGTAACAGAGAGAGAGAGAGAGAGAGAGATAGTGAGTCTCTGTGTCTGTATGTATGTGTAAGAAAGAAAGGGATAGAGTGCATGTGCGTGTAACAGAGAGAGAGAGAGAGAGAGATAGTGAGTCTCTGTGTCTGTATGTATGTGTAAGAAAGAAAGGGATAGAGTGAATGTGCGTGTAACAGAGAGAGAGAGAGAGATATATATATATAGTGAGTCTCTGTGTCTGTATGTATGTGTAAGAAAGA
>OY757912.1:94619784-94709784 GCA_963585895.1 Sepioteuthis lessoniana
TTTGGTATGACTCGACCTGGGATCGACCCCCGGTCTCCTGGGTCATTGGCGAACACTCTAATCATTAGGCCATACCAAAGACTCCAAAAATGGTACTTGATACCTCCTTGCATAACACTCAGTGGTATTAGTCAGTATCAAGGGTAAAGTGGAGGAGCAATCCAGGGAAAGTAGTTGTGCCTTTCCCTACATCTCTGCGTAGTAGCTATTGAAAAAGGAGCCTTTGGGTTACCCTCGACTCCGGTTGCCAACTATATATATATATATATATAATGCATATTAGTTTTTATATATATTTAATAACAATGATGCTTATCTTTGACCGCTTGTTTCATGCACATCATTACACTGCAGTGCTCTGGAAGACATGCATAAAATCAGTTGTAGCAGAAAAGCATCCATGTTATGAAATATATATATTTACTGACAGATATTCATTTATTCATTATTATATAATAGCTCTATTGTAAATATTGAGTACTCTCCAAATTATACCACATTTGGTCTACCACTAATCCACAAAATAAATACATTAAAAGACAATCCACACACACACACACACACACACACATATATATATATACATATATATGACGGGAGACTGAACATTTTTGGCTTGTAAAACAAGAGAAATACTAAGTGTCATAAAATGTACATGATATTGATCATAGGAATAAACCAGTTCATCACACATTTTAACTTTTCTCAATTTCAAAAACAAATTTTAAATGATCTATCTCATCTTCGTTGAGCCAAGAATCTTTCCACCAACTCTTGTGTATATATATATATATATATATATATTCACCCACAGACAGATCTGTTTCGTTAAATCAGAACTCATCGCTGTGGCTAGTCATACTAGCTTCCCGTAGCCGGGATCGAAACCCGGTTGACTCAAACGCCAATCCAAGATTCTAACCCTTCAGCCACGAGGAACCAGTTGGAGAGAGGTACATTTTAAACGGTTATGAATCACAATTATATATATATATATATTGACTATAATGTGATTTCTTCTCGGTTTAAAAGGGTCCAACTACACCATAAAATTATACAAACTCTCACATCCCAGTTTTCCACGCCACATAAAAAAAAATACTTAGAAGCATTTAAAACCCTTCTAAACCACGAAGATATGACATTATATATATATATATATATGTCTTCTCAGAATGAAGGGTTTGACGGTTTTGTTTTGAAATCAGCTGTTAATGATTTTTTTTTCATCATATAACGTGTGAAAGCACGCGAGACACCCTGCCCTCATCAGCCGCCAACCAGGAGTGATAACCCAGTTTCGTTAGCTCAAGGCGCTACTGCCACTCTTTGCGCTACCAAGCAGCTTTTGCCACCTACAGGGTATCTAAAGAATATATATGTCAGATCAACTAAAAGGAGAAATTACATTGTACGTTCATCTTCATTTTTAGTGCAGTTTGTGATTTTTAACAAGTCCTGGACGCAACACCCAACAAAGCAGCAGCTGTACGGCTACTTACCACCTATCACCAAAACTATCAAAATTAGACGAACCAGACACATGCTGGAGAACTAGGGACGAACTCATAAGTGAGGTACTCCTGTGGACCCCTTCACATGGCCGAGCAAACGTAGGACGACCAGCTCGAACCTACATACTGCAGCTCTGTGTAGATACAGGATGTAGCCCTGAAGACCTATTGGAAGCAATGGACAATTGCAAGAGAGGGTCAGGGATATCCGTGCTGATAGCGCGATATGATTATGATGAAAACGCATTTACTTTCGGCCGTTTATATCATCACGCTCTTAATGTTACGTAATTACTCGGCAATCAGCTCGAAGAAATACCCCTCTTCAAGATAGATAGGCAGAGAGTTAAACAGGAGAGAGACGAAAGTGTAAGACCGAAACTTGGTCACTTCTCCGCTGACTGGTCGCTCCCTTTGGCTCAGGGGCTGCTCCTAGGCTCCGTCATTGAGACCTATCGTCAGTGATCTCTTACTCGATCATGGTCGGCGGACTCTCTAATGTCTTCGAATCCATTTCTTATATCTACATCCTAAAATGATTCATTACCAAATCCTTTAATCACGTGTCAGCACTAAATCCTTTTTAGTAAGAGGTCATTGATAAAATATCAGCTGTTTTTTGTTTTTTTTTAAAGCTTGTCTATCTTTGAGTTTATTTATTATGATATGATTGACTTGTCCACAAAAACAAAGTCCACCCGTGCCTTGAACTTTACAAATGAAACCCTGCAATTTCGAACTCCAAGTTTAGCTAGAAAAAACATTCTACAACTAAAACAATTTACTATTTTTTTAGTTTACAGTAGCATCTTTTATCCTAGCTGAGTTTAACAATGTTTCGGTCTGAAGAGTCTCGAATTTTCATCTGATTTCTGGTTCCCTCAATCTCTATTCCCCGACTTTGGGGACAGTTTCAAAGGCACCAACGATAGTTGGTATCACCATCACTTTCATGAGACACAGCTTTTCCAGCTCTCTATCAAGATCCAAGTATCTATCAATCTTTTCCTCGCTTTCATTTTCATTGTATGGTTTACTTGAACGACACAGTCCCTTAGATGACAAGTTCTTGTTAATAAGCAGAAGGTTTGCTTCTATGGCTGCAATTGGGAGATCCAGTTCAGTCTTAAAGTCTCCGGGAATTTTAGGCGTCAAGATCATACTTGCTATTCATTTGAGCATCATCATTTTCTCTTTCATTATAATCTGTCGGCATCGCATTGATTGGGCTGCAATGAATAAAGCTTTACTTTCGCTCATCAGGATCGCTCTTTTTAGCTATGTCGATGTCATCTTATATTATTATCATTGATATTATATTGCTCCTTGCGATTTTTCCCACCAGCGTTAGCTGAGAGTCTTTCAGAAGAGTCTGAGTGACATCAAGTCTCCTCAGGTCTCCAGAACTTTTCTCAGTATTCTGGCCAACCCCAAACGGTGATGTAGTTTGGATGGTCTCCGCTCGTCCATCGATTTCCAACTCCTCTATACATTTTATTAAGCCATGGGGAATCGTTTCAAATGCACCAATTACAATTGATATAACCGTCACCTTCAGGTTCCATAGGTGTTTTTAAAGTTCTCTGACAAGATCTTTGTATTTGTCTCTTTTTTCCTTTTATTTTTTTTTTCATTTTCAATATGTGGTTAACCTGACGATAAAGCCAACTATTTGGCAGGTTCACTTCTGTTTTTCATTACCAATCACTAGGCCTGTTCTTAAAGACGGAATTAGGTGATCTATTTGTTTTTCAAAATTTCTGAGATGTTTAAGCTTCTCGTTCTTCGGAACAGATTCTAGTTTGTGCGTATACCATTAGGCAGTATGGTCAAATTTAACATTCTTGCACAATTTCTACTGGATTCTCTTTCCCACCCAGTCATAGCTGGTATTGCTATTATTTTACCCATCTGAGAGTTTTTCAACCAACGTTAGCTGTTGGTTCTCCCCTAGAGTGTGAGTGACTGAAAGTCTCCTCAAGTCTCAAGGACTCTTCGTAGTATTCTGGCCGATCTCAACAATGCTGTCGTTTGGATGGTCTTCACTTGTCCTCTTATTTCCAAGTCCTCCAGTCCCTGTACAAATCTTTTAGTGACTGTACTGAGCGCACCAATTACAATTAGCATCATTGTCACTTTCATGTTCCGTAGTTTTTTCAGTTCTCTGGAAATGTCTTGATACTTATTACCTCTTTTCGCTTTCCTTCTGTTTTATCATGTGGTCAGCCGGAACGGCAAAGACCACTATTCTTAAGATTCTCTCTCTCTCTCTCTCTCTCTCTCTCTCTCTCTCTCTCTCTCTCTCTCTCTATCTCTCGTTACTTTTTTTTTTGACTATCACTAGTTCTGGTCGTCTGACCGAGATTTGATGATCCGTTTGTATCTCCAAATCTCAAGGAATTTTGAGCATCTCATTTTCTTGGACGGATTTTGTTTTGTGCTTATACCATTTGTTCCTATTGTTAAATTCAGACTTCTTGTACAATTCCAAGTGGATCACCTTCCCTACCCAGTCATGTCTACTCTTATACTTGCTACATAATCTTAGACTCTCTCTAGGCTATTATTATAAAATAGGAATAGCTATTTGAAACAATATATTTGATTCTAATATTAGTATGAGATCACAATGCCTAAGACCATATCATTGTGTGCCAGTTATATTTTTCAAATGGTTACTTAAAGCAATATTTGTTGAGGGATTTTTTTTTTATTAGTTACTTGAAATCTTATAACTCCTCGCAAGAAAAAATCTGACATTGGGATTGAATATTTTAACTCCTATGGTATAAAATCAACCAAGCAAGAAACCTTACCTCATCGTTCGCAGAAAGTAATAATATCCAATATATTGTTTTTTGAAAAACTGTTTGCAAAAGGATTGATAAAACATAAAAAGACGCAACAAAGAATAAAACTAGCAATGCAGCTTATCTATGTGTTAAGTGAAGCGTGATTAGATAGATAGATAGATAGATAGATAGATATTCGACTTCTCTACTCAATATCGGCCTCCTCCTTCTTTTCCCTAATTTCTCCCTCTTCCAATCTTGTTCTTCAGTCCAGCATATTTAAAACACTTCTTTAATGTATCCCCCAGACTTTAGTATAAATACACACAAACACAAACGTATATATATATATATTTATATATATATATATATATATATAATATGAAAAAGTATTAAGAGGATGTGTATATTTATACGTATATGATATGGCATCGTTTAATGTTCGTTTTTTTTTAAGCCATCTTCAGGATAATGTTAGAATGTTATGTTATATCGCGTCGTAAAATGATTCTTGAATACAAAAAATGAAACGATAAAAGAACATTCATTTGAAAACAGAACACTGTTAACACCAAAAAAAACAAAAAAAAACAATAAGAATTTTTTCACTTTCTCTTTATGTTTTCATTCGAAAGTAATTTTTCGGACGAGACATAACGTTAACATATATATTTTTAAATATGTAAATCTCCTAAATACCTTGTCTTTTCTTAGTTTATATTTACATACCGTCGGATTTATTTCAGTTTTTCTCATATCTATATATATATATATATATATATATATGAGAAAAATAGAAATAAATCCGAAGGTAGGTAAAATTGTTTGCAAAAGGATTGATAAAACATGAAAAGACGCATCAAAGAATAAAACTAGCAATGCAGCTTATCCATGTGTTAAGTGAATCTTGATTAGATAAATAGATAGATAGATAGATAGATAGATAGATAGATAGATAGATAGATATTCGATTTCTCTACTTCCCATAGACCTCCTCCTACTCTTCCCTATCTTCTCCCTCTTACAATGCTATTCTTCAGTCCAGCATATTTAAAACGCTTCACTAATACATCTCCCAGACTTTAGTGTTTACATATATATATATATATATAGATAGATAGATAGATAGATAAACACATTGTCTAAAAATCAAAAAGAACTAAAGAACTCATACGAATGCTGGGCAGCTTAGCAAGAAGAAAACTAAAATAAAGATCTATAAATAATATATATATATATATATATATATATATATATATATATATATATATATGCCACGACTTCTTATAAAACTTGAAAAATCTGAATTATCATTTTTAGTTTTATCAGAAGTGGTAACGTGTTACTACAGCAAAAGTGCACTTCTTTCTGCGTGATACTTCCAAGTATACGAACGCCCCACGTATATTTATATATATATATATATATATATATATATATCTATATATATATAAGGTTATCATACATCTCTTAGATTTCACGAAACTTCGATCATTAGCGTACTGCTAAAGGATTCGAAAAACTCAAGTGTGAAAGTTGTGAGCATTTAAAAATTTCAAATACGGTTATCAGTCCAGTCGGTTGAGGATGTAGAATACACCGACTGCATCTCTGTAGAGAGTGAAGACTCTCACCCAAAGTGTAACCTGTGTATGGCACAAAACAATCTGATGGTGAGGCTTCAGTGATGCTGGAGCCTTGGGGAATAATAAGTATCCTTTCATTGCCATCGCTCCTAGGTTCACTCCATCCAGAAGTGGTAGCACCTGATGTGGTCCTATCTATGGACCTAATAGAACTGTTTGACATTTAAACTGAGAGCAAACAAATGACTGAAGCTAAATTGAAGTGATTGAAATAGAACTGATTGATCATCCAATTCTGTGTGAACAAATGACTGATTTTTTGTTGAATTGTTTGTGTTAAATAGCAATACTGGAAAACATTTAACTTATGTTGACAGATCATATATATATAATATATATATGTGCGTAAATATGTGGCATTAAATAACCTGCAAGCGTTGATGTGCCGTAAAACTAAACCGAACAATCCTAATACTTTTATATTAATTGTATTACTTAGATTTCTGTAGACTTTGTTCATTTTATTCTGGAAAGAGGGTTTTCCTCTCATTTCCTTTTTTAAAAGATTAACAAGATTTATGAACAGGATTTATTAAGAGGATTGGTTACCAGGATTTATTAACAGGATTTATTAACTGGATTAATACCAACAAATCTTATGAAGATAAAATTAATTCAATTATAAGTCATCATTATCATCATCATCAAGTCGAGCCGATTGCAGAGACCCCCTTGACTCTCTCTTCCTCTCTCTCTCTCTCTCTGTCCTTATCAGCCATCACTCTTGGCAGGTCTTCTAGACGGCATCCAGTGCCTGCACAGAAGTAATAGAAATCTTTGCTGATTCGCTAACACTAGTGGGTCGATGTGCAGAAACTTCTCGTAGAACTTTGCTTATGAGTTCGTCTCCTTTTTACCAGGAGTGACCAGCATGCTTTGTTGCTCTTCCATGAACGGTTTGTGAGATGGGAGTTAAGTGGCTGTACAACTGTTGTTTTTAGGGTACTTTTTCCAGCATTTTTTCAGAACAACTCACTGCATTTTGTATAGTTACCGTCTAGCTTTTTATCCAAGCGCTTCGATAAAATCTAAATGGTTTAACAAAACAATAGTACTGACATGGCTTCAGCAACGAAGAATCCCCGTTTTATTAAGTCGGAGCGATCGAAATTTCTTATTTTTGAAAACCTATCAACAGAAGTCCATGCCTTTCTAAAAGGTATGTTGACATCGCTTTCCGTAAATGAGATATTACTACCGAGGTACGTGAAATGCTCTTCTAATTTCTGAAGCCTACCATTTAATGTGGAGATGGAACCATTTTGTTTAAAACACATCAACTATGTTTTATAAGAGTTCACGTAGAACCCAATGTCTCTGGCAGCTTGCTCCAGAGATTTGGCAAGAGTAGGTTTATTTTCAGGAAGCACTAGTCTGCATCCTTTCTGTGGAATATGATCGGCCTATGGTCTTTCCTGTTTTTGTTTTTTTGGGTTTTTTTTTTTTTTGGAATGAGATAATTTTCTTTTGTTAAATCTATTAATGTTTGTAGAACATAATCATATTTACCCAACCCCTCCGCTCGGGTAGGATATGACACAAGGTCAGTTTTTAAGCGGAGTTTAACAGGTTTGAATTCAGAGTTTTCCTTCTCCTAGACTAGTTGCCTCACCAAGGCTGAAGAACCCAGTCTGTCCTACTATTACCCATAGCTGGAGGGAGAATAATTGGATTCATGTTTGTTGCACATAATCGAATGGTGATTATATATATATATATATATATTGTCTATATATTTTATTTCAAGACTCCAACGACAATCTCAAAGAAATCAGTGTCAACATAGCTTTCGTATTCTTGTAGAGCATCATTAGAGAGGTAACAGTTTTTTTAAAGAACATAGGTGACAAGTATTTGCGCCATGTTTCCTCTCTGCGAAGAATCAAATGCCTTTTAGATTGCCACAAGTTGTTTTTTTTTGCACATACCCCTTCTGTAGTATAATTAAGGATTGTAATTAATCATATTTGGTAATGTTACATTTCGATGATTAGACGTAGTTATTGGAAGTTGAAGATTAACCTCACTGAAAACAGCTCTGATTTTTACTAAGACTTTTTTCAACTTTAGGTCAGTTAGGAACGAGAAGCAAAATACTATAAATGTTAGCAGACCCCGAGGTAAAAGTTATGCTTCTATGCTTCTGGGTCGCCTTTCTTCAGAAATAAGAATATGTGGTCTTCCATATTTCTGTATTGTGTTTTGCTAAAGCACAGAATTCCATAATCGAAGAATTATGTCGTCGAATTTCCTTGTCTTGCATACTTCAGGAGGGATTTCACTGAGACTTGCAGCTTTTCGTCTTTGAATTCTTTAAAGAACTGCGTCAAATTTATCCTTCAATAAAGAGTCCTTGTTTGATGTCTAGTTGTCCATTAATAATTTATTCCTGGGGTTTCCCATTGATTTCAGGACTGTTTCCATGCAGTTTCTTCAGATCTTCTTGGCTGGTTGCTTTTAGCTTTGATTTCGTGATACCTTTCGTTCCGTTAACTTCATTTATTATCTACAATGTTATTTGAGATTATTTATCTTTAGCATAATATCTGATTTTATTTATTTGAACTTAGTTGTATTATAATTGTTCTTTTCTGAATGTTTATTTTTTTCAGAGCTATCTTAAGTTTCTGTAAATTGGTGTTTTGGAGGTTTCTTTCATTAAATAAGGATGCCTTTACCATTTTCCCTAAAAGGAAATCTACATTTGACTCTTGGTTTGGTTCTTATGAAATCAGCTTTTGCTTTAGGAGGGCAGTAACAAAGTTTTAAATTTGCCATTTGCAATATCTCTTTCAGATGTCTTTTGAAGTGCAACAATCTTTTTTTTTTTTACAGTTAACGTTTACTGATTTCAAAGATCCATTTTTGCATATGAGAACAAGTCATATCGTAAAGATTTACCTGCTTGTTTCTTTTTTTTATGCGTAGACTCTGATGAATTTTACTAAGATGTTTCTGTAATCGGAAGACGCTCATTGAAAACAGAAGTATGCCATTCTATTCATAGTGCATTTTTCCGACTTCTTGTTTACAAATATATATAACCCAGCAGTGATATATATATATATATATTGAGAGAGAGTGAGAAAGAGAGGGAGAGATGTTTAAGCTAAATTTACTCCCTGTGACTGTATGCTCGTGCAATTCTAGGGTAAGTTTGTTAAATAAGGCATGGCTCACATTAAGTTGTTGTTAACAAGCTGTTATAAAGTTAAATTAAACTTTGCTGGGCTTAACTTAATGTGTGATAGATAGATAGATAGATAGATAGATAGATAGATAGATATTGGGGAGTGCCCTTAGTGTAATGGTTATCGTCGTAGGAAATGGACACGGTGACACGATTTCAAATCCTGCACGACACTGATTGCATTTCACATAGCACTAATACCCTTGGAGAAGGTATGAATCCAATTATTATCCCTCCTGCTACGGGTGAATAGTAGGGCAGACTATTCTTCAGCTTTGGTGAGGCAACTAGTGTAGGAGAAGGAAAACTCTGAATTCAAACCTGTTAAACTCCGCTTAAAAAATTGACCTTGTGTCATATCCTGCCTGAGTGGAGGCGTTGGTAAATATAGACAGATACATACATAGATAAATAGAAACGGAATGTGATGGACGTTGATCAAATCGTCGGGATAATCCAGTTATATCCCTAACTTCTGTATTTATCTTTAATATTTTTAATCTGTGTTTATGATAATATTCAAAAGATTTTATACCATTGAAAGCGGGTTGTAATCTTTAACATAGTTATTGACTAAACTTAACTTTGATGTGGCACAAGGCCAACGTGATTTTTATTATAATTGAATGAATAATCCGACTTTATCGGGCGACAGTGTAATTTGCTTAAACCTATTGTAAGATCTTATATAATAGTTTACGATAAACAGAGAAGAATACATTCTCATAGCAAAATAGGAATACATAATAATCAATACCTAAATAATCTAAAAGAAAGAAAGAAAGAAAAGGAAAGATGTCCGATTTACCTGAATAAACAATGGGCTGTGAAAACAAGTCACAAAGCAATACACTCTATTTTTGCATATATATATATATATGTGTGTGTGTGTGTGTGTGTGTGTGTGTGTGTGTGTGTGTGTGTGTGTGTTAAAGTTGACTTGGTCCATACAATGAAATAAAGCCAATTACTCCGAGGAAGCGTTGAAAAGACATAATAATCTTTGGTCGTCGGAATGGAAACATTTAAAAATGTAAGTGTTTGTTTTCTCGTAATATTATGAAGAAACCTTTCTCTTCATCAGACGAAATCGGTGTTATGACACCGAGAGAAAATTATTCTTACTTGAATCGTAGATACGTGCTTCTGTCTAGTTTGTTACTGAAAAAAGTTACTTATCGTTGTTATTATGTATCTATTTCTATTTGATTTTTATTTTAAAGCAAATGGAATTTCACTTGGACCTCCAGGTAAGCCGATGTTTGCAGCTAACGTTTTTGTATCTCTTGAAGTAATTTTTATCAATCTATATCAACATTCAGTTTGTGTTCGTGAGAGGTTAATTTTTTAATCTACTTTGTTTATACATATACATGTGGAAGAAAATAATGGATTGTAATCCGATAGTTTGTAAAGAAAAATTGATAACAAGGTAATCCAAGTAGAAGGAGAGAATTATTGAGTAACAAAGTCGACACTATAGCATTTCGGTTCAGCTGAACCATCATCAGGCCTATGAGGGGTTATATTAGTGATGTTAAGATAACGATGGATGTATAAAAAGTGTAAAAATATATAAAAAACTTTGGAAAAGTTGTATAACATGAAAAAGTCGGCTGTTTATGACAAGGAAAAATGGCCGTTTGATCAATGAATCAGCGTCCGTTTCTTTAAACGTCACCTGACCAATTAGGAACATTGTGCAGAATCCACGTTCTGTTCGTTCATCGAGAGATTTCGAATCATTCCTTGTTTACGACGAAGTTCAAATCCTATAAGTCTGTTTTTGTTTTTTTACATATATATATTAATGTGTGTGCCTCGGAAAATCGCAAAACACGAGTACAAGCCTCAAGGCACAGACATATGTAATCCAAAAAAATGTTAGATGAGCTAAGAACGCTGGACCTGCTGGTAGGTGTGATTTTCCTATGTATAGTTGGTTAAAAATCTCTTCCTGTTGTTGAGTAGGTCTTTGCATCTACGAACTATCTTGATGTTATCGATATGAGATATTGGAGTAGGTGAATGGGTTTGGATCTTGTTAGTTATGCATGTTTATGTTTGTGTATTTTATTATGAATAATAATAATAATAATAATAATAATAATAATAATAATGATGTCACCCTTTTGCCGTTCCAGTAGATTGCCGGGTGAAATTAGAAGCAAGAGAAAATTTAGACAAATACCTGGACCTTGGCTGAGAGCTGAAAAAGTTGAGGAACATGAAAGTTACAATGACACCAATTGTAGTTGGAGGCCTTGGAATGGTCCACAAACGCCTGGAAAAGAGGCAAGGGAAACTGAGAATCAGAGACAGATTGCGACCATCCAGACCACGGCCCTCTTAAAATCAACTGCAATACCTGGAAGAGTCTTGGATACCTGAGAACAAAAGCTGTCATTCAGACTTAAGGCAAAAAAAAAACACGATTAAAAACTGTTGTAAAAACTCGCATTGAATGAAAGAATAATGATAATGATAGCAATAAAAACCCGAATGGATGACTAAAGGTAAGAACACGCTGATCCAAAAAAGACCACCAAAACGAAACTGCCTCTAGCAATTATTGACTAATAACGGGTTTACCTATGATGGGGAAAATCCTAACTGCACATTATAGGGAGGAGATATGTTACTCGCGAGTAAGCTGCCGACTGTTTTCCGAAGACGAAAAGGATTCTTCAGGGGAACAAGGGGAACCGGTGATCTACGCGATATTGATAATCACATCCTCAAGGAGTGGAAAACGAGACGAAAAAATGTAGCCATGACGTGGAATGAATGCAAAAAGTCCTACGATATAGTCTGCGAAGCTGTAGTGTAGATAGTTTTTACGTGTTTAAGATCTTTGACAAAGTCATAATGTTCATCACGGAAGCCATAAAAAACTGGGAAGTGGAAATGACAGCTGGAGAAAAAAAATTTTGCTAGAGTCAAAATCCACAGACGTGTCTTCCAGAGAGATGCTCTCTCACCGCTATTATTTGTAGTAGAGATTATGCCACTCAATCACATACTAAGGAAATGCACCGGGAGCTACAAATTTATTATATTGCAAGAAAACAACTTAATATAAATCGACAGTATAAAACAGTTGACAAAAATGAAAAAGAATTGGAGACCCTGATACAAACCATAAGAATATACAATCAGGACATAGGGAGAGAATTACCATAGAAAAAAATTTCAAGCTAATAATGAGAAGCGAAAAAAAAATAACAGAAGGAATAAAATTGCCAAATCAAGAAAACAAATCAGAACGGTCGGAGAAAAGGAAACCTACAAATACTTGGGAATATTGGAATCGATCAAAAATAATTGGAGATGAAATAAAAGATAAAAAAGAATGCCTCCTAATGAAAAAACTAGTCGAAACAAAACTCAGTTGCAGGAATCTTATCAAAGGGATAAACACCTAAGCTGCCCCATTTGTAAGATACTTAGGACCAATCCTAAAATGAACGAACAAAAAACTTAAACAAATGGACCTAAAGCTAATGACAATGAATAAGGCCTAACATCCGAGGGATGACATAGACCTGTATGCGTCAAGAAAAGAAGGTGGAAGAGGGTACGCCAGCATTAAAGATAGCGCCAATGCATCAAAAAGAGGCCTCGAAGACGACATAAAAAGATCAACCCATATACTAATTAAGGCAGCCAGAAAAAGGACTAACAACATAAAGATCAATAGAACAATAATTATAGAACAGGAATTGGAAAAAAAACTCTTTGGATATTTTACGCGACAGACAAGCGAAATATCACAAGAGAAAACCTGGACATGGCTAAGAAAAGGAAACCTTAACAGAGAAACTAAATCCCTTCTCTATAACAGCACAAAACAACGTCCTAAGGACCAACTATGTTAAAGTGAAAATAGATAAGACGCAACAGAATAGCAAGTGTAGCTTATGGGATGATAGAGATGAAACCATTAATCCCATTATAAGGGAATGAAGCAAACTTGCGCAAAAGAATATATGACTAGACTCGACTTGATGGGGAAGGTGACTCACCGGAAACTGTGCAAGAAATTAAAATTTGACCATAAGAACAAATTGAATATGCAAAAACCAGAAACAGTCTCAGAGAATGAGACCCACAAATTTCTCTGGGATTTTGAAATACAAACAGATCGCTGTTCCCGACCAAAATATTAGATTTTGTAATACTCACTAAAAAGAAATACCTGCCGAAAACTGGATTTTGCCTTACCTGGGGATCATTGAGTGAAAATCGTAGAAAACGAGAATAGAGATAAGTACTTAGACTTTGCTAGAGAACAAAAAAAAAAGCTGCTAAACATGAAGGTACAGTGATACCAGTTCTAATTGGTGCACTTGGAACGTTTTTTAAAGGTTTGTAAAAAGGGCTAGAAGAGTTAGAACTCACAGGATGAACCAGAATACTGAGAAGAATACTCGAAACTTGAAGAAACAACCTGCTGTCAATCAAACTAACGCTCGGGTGGAAAAAATCTATTTGAAACAGCTGTATGGAAATTATTTACATTACATATGGTGACTTGATAAGAAGAATTCCTAGTGTTAGACAGGAATACACGAAACCATTTAACTATGTGCAAACAAATAAGATACCACAACTCGTTTAAAAGTAAATTTACCTACTGACTATTGACTTCCACATCATATCTATAAAAAGAGGATACTGCATGAAAGACCTCACAAAGGTTGTTATGCCATAAAATACCAATAAACCAACGATTAATCCACGGCATCCGTTAATTTTGGTGATGGATTTCCTATGTAAGTTTGAAGGAAATCTTCCTTCATGTTTTATTTGGAAAACGGCAAATACCGATACAAATTGATACTGAATTTGCCAGAATGAGGTTGAAGGCATCGTCAGATTACTTTTAGGACTTCTGGGACTGATTTAAAATTCAGGGCATTTTCTTCTCCTAAACTGGTTGTCAATTAAGTTTAGAAAGCTCAATTTAGACTAATCGACTATTTTACTTACGCTGTGTTCACAATACATTGATTAATGTTTTTTTTTTCCTTGGGGCGTTAGCATAAAGTATTTGACAAATTGGATGAATCAAATATTTTGCAATATTTTGGTAGCTTATTCTCTTTATTATTCAAGTTACACCAAAAGCAGCCTAACATTCAAGGTAGAGGTTTTCGTGTTGCAAAGGCGGATTTCACTATCGTCCAGTATTTTGATCTCAGGCTGACATCAATTCTTGTCATTCGAAGCAAAGAACTCTTTCACTGAAGCTTCTACCACCTCAAGGTTGTTGAAGAATCACGAGCGCATGAAGTGAGCCATGAATTGTAGCAAGTAATAATCCGATGGAGCTAGGTCCGGACTGTACTCTGGGTGTGGCATCACTTCGGTTCCCTAAACATCCTGGAGTTTATCCGGAAAACTATGGAAATATTGCAAAACTATTAACTAACGCAAATATAAGTCCAATTCTCAATCGCGATCCATCATTATTGCTTTGTTCCAGACGAAGTTAAACTTTGTATAGATATAAATATATATATATATATGTGTGTGTGTGTGTGTGTGTGTGTGTGTGTGTGTGTGTGTGTGTGTGTGTGTGTGTGTGTGCGTGTACAATCATTGTGTACGTGCTGCTTCGATTTCAGTGGCAATCAACTTGGAACAAACGAGACAAGAGTCTAATTAACTTTGTGGACCGAGAAAAGATTTTTTTTCCTCTTGGGCTGCCAAGCTCATCTGTCACGATTAAGTGACACACTGATTCCCTTGGCGTGAGCCAACCAATAAACATTTAAAAAAAGACAAAAATCCTTCTTGTTTAAAAGCATTAAAGAATAAACTTTATAAAGAAAAAAACAAACGTCTACAATGGACTTTAATTACTTTCAAAATTACCGAGAATTAAAAAAGAAAATGTCTCCATCCCCAACCTCGCGAAAAAATCCCCGATCTCTTACGTTTAGCAACGTTCGTTTAAAAGTTATAAGAAAATGATTAGATTCGACTTTAGTTACACAGGCTACTGACTTGTCAAACAGTTTTCCTTGGGCGACCATATTCCTTGTTTAGCTCGTAAATTAACATCAAATTACACGTTACTGGAGACACAACAAATATCTGCTTTTGTGACATTTATTTATTAATTGCTATTCAGATAACCCATTGTATGACGAGGAGAATTTAGAAAACAAATATATGCAAGCTTTTTTCCGTTCTCTACATTACATATACCGCTCGGTCGCCTTAGGTTGGTTGGTTGGTTGTTTGGGTTTTATGACATATTAACCTTAACAGGTTATTTAATGCCAAATCCATTTTCATGCAAATAATCAGTTCTATTTCAATCATTTAAGTTTAACATGAATACACAGTTTGTCAAAAACATTTCTATTTCAAGCAATTCAGTTTAGTCAAGCAGTTCTAATTCAGCTAATTCAGTTTAGTATAAGACTAGATTTTGTTTATACACAGATAACTGTAAAAACAGTTCTATTTCAAACAATTCAGTTTGGCATAAGTTTTCTATTAAAATTGTATAGCATAGGTTACCTATTATAATCAGTTGCCGCAAATCGCGGTGTACAAGTTGATCTACGGATTTTTAGCCCCAAATTCTGAGTTAGACCTCTACCTGCAACATAGGTTGACCTCCAGATATACAGTAGCTGATGGTAGCTTAAAACTAGATTAAATTAGATTTGGTTTGGTTTCTGTGTTTAATAGCATATCAACCTTGGTCGGTTATTAAATACCAAAGAAGAACAGCAGCGATATTATTTAATCCATAGCTGGGGGATAAAAACGTTTAAACCGTTCTCAAGGGTATTAGCCCGAAAGTAAACGCAAAAACACAACTGGAGTTTGAACTCGCTTACTCTGAGGCTGTTGTCAAGAATCTGAATCATTATTCCACTAGTACACAACCACCCTAAATGAGGAAGAGGTTATGATAAGCTGTAGCAAAAACATATAAGTGTAGCAGAAAGAAACTTGAATTTTTGTTTGGCGCGTAATTTAATTTGACCCTTAGAGTCTCCGAACATTTTCACCCAATCAGGATGACTTGTCGGATTCAACCCGAACCATATCTCCTAGCAGCACCAAAAAACTGAAGAAAGTCCGCGAATCTATCTCTCCCTCAGAAATCCTCAACGGGGATGGACGTCTTAACGTCTGTTCCTTAATAGCAGTAGAAGCATCAACCATTATGAGGAGAGCCATCTAGTCTATGGATCCCTTGGATCTATTCTTCTAGACCAAGGGATTCTAGTTAAAAACAAATCAGATGATACACTCAAACAACTTCCTACCTTCTTTCCTTTACTACGAGACCTAGCAGCATACTAGTGTAAACCCCTTTACTTCATGCTGCTATCAAAACATTGATACACAACCTAACGACGTCTTCGTTCTTCTCCACTACCTTTATTTTCTATCAACATTTAGCGAGGGGGTAACAACCAACGAAATACCAACGCAACCAACGGAATACCAACGCAACCAACGAAATACCAACGCTACCAACGAATTACCAACGCTACCAACGAAATACCAACGCAACCAACGGAATACCAACGCTACCAATGAATTACCAACGCTACCAACGAAATACCAACGCAACCAACGGAATACCAACAAAAACAACTTAAACATTAAACCAAAAACCCAATAATAGTAATAATAATAATAATAATAATAATAATAATGTTATCCCCGTTGCTATATAAGTTGACCAGAGTTTAACTGTATAAATGTGAATGAGTAAATACGTACTCATAAAATTACAGTGCGTATCATAGAATCAATGTTTTAATCAACCAACCGTTATTTAACATCTTCTGCCACATACAAAGATTAATCATGCCAATACGTTCATATAAAAAAAATACAATTATATCTCATTAAACTGTCATTACAACAGCATAGTTAAGTGTACGTAATTTTCCTCTGAAATCAGAATTATATCAACGAGAAATAAAATATGCAAATCTTACACATTAGACAAGAATGTTGCGAGCAATAATGAATTAAACCTGGCGGCAACACCTTATAAAGCACCAACTATACAGCCACCTGCCTCCCATCACGAAAACTATCCAAATTAGACGAACCAGACACGCAGGACACTGCTGGAGAAGCAGAGACGAGCTCATAAGTGATGTACTCCAATGGACCCCCGCATATGGCCGAGTAAAAGCAGGACGACCATCTCGAACATACATACAGCAGCTATGTGAGGATACGGGATGTAGCCCTGAAGACCTGCCTGAGGCGATGAACGATAGGGAGAAATGGCAATTGAGGGTCAGGGATATCCGTACCTGTGGCACGACATGATGATGATGATGATGATGACACATTAGTGTTTATAATCAGATGAATTCACAATCTACTTTGCTATCATTGAATTGCGCAGATAAAAACTACACTACAGTTGTCTGACTTGGCTCCTGGGTTCCGTGATGTACTGGTTGGTGTATCAGCTGATAGAAATGATGTGTGATGTAGCTTTGATATATTACTTAATCAAAATTACAGTTTTATTATTTCCTATTTAACTCTGTATTGATTTGTTGAATATATTCACCGAATACGAGTTTACGACGGACATGGTTGTGATCGTCAGTTGGAGTTACGGTAGGTGGTGTATATTGTTTGTTAGGAGTAGTTTTCTACTGGTTGATCATTGTGGTAAAGATTTTAGCCCTGCTGTATAAGTCAACACCAAGTATTGTCGAATTTTTTCACGTTCAAAAATTCGACTTATATGCCGCATTTGTAGTCATACAATTTTGCGACTATTAAATATGTCCATTAATCTCTTTTAGTTTATTCGAATCAATCTGTTCGTGCTTATAGATTTGCATTTATCTCAATTCGCTCTGATCTCTTCATCTATTCAAGTGTTTTTTTTTTATGCAACTTCAAAATCAAAACTAGAAAACGAAATTCCAACATTAAACCTCTGCTGCTGTAAAACAAAAATCTAAGGGAAGTTACTCTGAAATAAAACATGCTACCTGCATTGTCACCAAATATCTTGTTAAGCTAGTCACTGTGTTGTACTTATTTAGGCACAGAGAGAGAAATAAGTGTCCTACAAGCATATGTCACTATAATCCAATGATGTTCAAATGGTTTCCTACCTCTTCATCTCGCAAAATTGGTATATTTCTCATAAATTGAATTAATCATTAATCAAGATGTTTGAGTTGTAATATTTACTGGTAAAGACAGCTATCATCTGTCAAGATAAAGTAGTCGTCATATATATATATATATATATATATATATATGTGTGTGTGTGTGTGTGTGTGTGTGTGTGTATAGCTCAGTATGTCTGTCAGTCTGTATGTAATATAATGACCGAAGGATTTCGTTTTATATATCTTGCCTTTGGGTTTATTTAGGCTGAGAACCTTTCGGCTCAGTGCATGGGTTAATTAGGTGCAAACATGAGCGCAGGTGTTAACGCGCGCGCGGGGAGGATGTGTCGTTCACAGATGTCAAAATAAAAATCCCAGATAGAAAGGTTGACCAATGGATATGAATGACGTCATGCACCGGAAGCGCGAGCGGAGGAGTTTGGGTATTTTGAAAAAGTCAGTGAGTTGAGTTCTGCCTCGGAGGAAGAAAGTTGACTTTCGCTCGCTCGCCGAGGCCTTGTATCGGGTGCGCACGTGATGGGTGGGGAGCAGATGGAAACATCGTCATAAAAAGATTGTGCCTCTCTCTTCCTTATGCCGAAAAACATTTCAACTAAAAGGTAATAAAAAGTTTCGTACCTGAACTAAGAAGTCATAAGTGTTTTTCGTGTTTCGGGATTCCTATGTTCTATGTATACATGCTATGAACATTCTATGTACGTTTCACATATCCGTATCATGGGTATGGTACATGTATCTATCTATGCACGTAGTTCATTCATATGTATATTTATGTCTATCTCTATGCATTCAAGTTTCTTTTATTATGTATCCCGGTTTGTTCGTACCTACCTATCAAGTTTGCAATCTATCTATCTATCTATCTATCTACTTAGATCGTGCTCTCTTGTTCTCACCATCTTTTCATCCATAAATGTGTGTGTGTGTGTGTGTATATAAGTGTGTGTGTGTGTGTGTGTGTGTGTGTGTGTGTGTGTGTGTGTGTGTGTGTGTGTGTGTTATTTATGACGGAATTTAGGGATAAAGGAAATCAAAACAGTTTTGCATGAACTTTTAAATAAGGCAGTTGTCCAAAGATTTACTAAGAGATGAAAATGGAATTGTTTTTTTCAAATTGAGTCGGCTATCAAGAGCCGATTTATGGGTACCTTTTAGGTAGGCTGGTAAATCCTCATATCTTACACACAGGCCGACACTTATCTCCCTTGTCTTTAACACTTTTTAAAAATCAAATGAGACTAAAAATTAAAAAAGGAAAAAGAGAAAAAAAGAATGTTAATTTTGCTTTGCTTAAAGAATGAAGAAAAATATAATTAATATCATCTTTAATTATTTTCTTCTTTCTTCTTCTTTTTTTCCTGAACAAATATTTATTTACGAACAAAATGATAAAGACTATAATATAATGACAATTATTAACATTCATATTTTCATATTTTAGTTTCGATGAAAAAAATAATGGGGAATTAGAGGAATTTATTGAATTTATATTGTTGGTTTTGGTTTCAAAAAACTACTAATACTTTTTAAAGATATTTATGTTTTATTTTCTTTATAATCACATTGTTTTCTGAAAACAATGTGATTATAAAGAAAAGAAAATATAAAAATCGTTAAAATGTATCAGTAGCTTATAAAAACAATATAGAGAGCATATTTGTTCTTTAATAGTAATTGTGTGTATTTTCTTGATAACTTTTTTCTAATTTTTTCCCTAACCAGACGAAATCCACATTCAAATAAAAAATGAATGAATAAATGAATATATATATATATATATATATATATATATATATATATATATATATATATTATTATTATTATTATTATAAAGTGCATTTCTTTTTTAATGTTATACCTGATGTTTTTTACCACCACCTGGACAAAGCCAAGTAAGCTTTCATATATATATATATATATATATATATATATATATATATAACATTGTTTGTTGTCACTAGCTCACTTCATGGGTTTGTGGCAGACCAAATGTGGTATAATTTGGACATTGCTCAATATTTGTGATAGAGCTATCATATAATAATAGTAAGTATGGAAACTCGTCTGCGACCACAGGTTCCACGACATCTTATAAACGACAGAGACCGAAATATTTTCGAGAAATCGAAAAATACAATCAAAAGTTTAAAGAGTTTTTATGCCAATTGTTTAGAGAAGTGCGTTCACAGTAAATTTATATTTTCATAAGTCCATAGTTTTTTTTAGCAAAGTTTATAACTTCAAGACTTCAAATAAGTTAGTAAAGTTGGCGACTGTCGTCGAGGGCGATCTGAAGGCTCCCTTTTCAGTAGCTACTACACCGAGGTGTAAGGGAGGGTGCTACACCTTTCCCTGGATTGCTCCAGTTTACCCTTGATCCGTACCTTATATTACGTAATATTAAGTAAGGAATTATCAAGTACCATTTTATAAGTGTTTGGTATGACTCGACCTGGGATTGAACCCAGGTCTCCCAGACCATTGGCGAGCACTCTACCCACTAAGCTAATGAGCCGGTATAATATGCGCATAGTTGAACGGTTTCAAGTATAATTATCTAATACTAATAATTCTATGATGTCAAGTAACTATTTCTATTTTATATGATCATTTGTTAGTGGAGAGTTGTATAAATGATAACTAGTAACTAATAATTATGACTAGTAACTATTAATAATCCTTACTAAACAATTATAACTTCAACTAATTATACTTAATACAAAAAAAAATTACAATTATATTTCATCAGGTTTTTCTTTCGAATACAACTAATTTTTAAACAGATGTATTTTATCCATTGAGGGAACCTTAACAGGTAATCCCTCTAATGGTCAGAGTGAACAAGGGTGCAATGGCAATGATAATATACTTCATAATTCCTCGGGCAGGATATGACACAAGGTCAAATTTTTAAGCGGAGTTTAACAGGTTTGAATTCAGAGTTTTCCTTTTCGTAGACTAGTAGCCCCACCAAGGCTGAAGAACCCAGTCTGTCTTACTATTTACCCATAGCTGGAGGGAGAATAATTGGTTCATACCTTTCCCAAGGGTATTAGTGCCATGTGAAATGCAATCAGCCTCGTCCAGGATTTGAACTCGTGTCGCCGTGTCCATTTCCTACGACGATAACCATTACACCACGGGCACCTCTAATATACATAATGGAAAGTAGATTTATGTACCTATGTATTGATTAGAATTCTATTAAGAGACTAACTATATCTGACACAACTTTTGAATGTTATGAAATTATCATCGATATCTTTTCTCTTGCTGTATTGCTTTAATAATTTACCAAATTGTTTCTTGAGATGTGGCACAAGACCGTATAAGTTGAGCATCCAATTAAACTCGAACTCACTCGTGAATATTTGCCAAATTTTCTCGCCATTACCCTACCTGAGGCGCCCTTGCTGCATTGTTATATATATGTACGTGCATATGCACGTTTGTATATATGTATATAAGTTTGTATATATATATATATATATATATATATATATATATACAAACGTGCATACACATGCATAAATATGTGTGTGCATATGTACATGCGCAGTGAAAGATAATGACTGAGTTCATTCGACTTCATCTTTGATGTTCTCTTGTCTCCCAACCCATCTTGCCCACTGAGCATGCACGGAAATTGTACTTCCTTTTTCAGTCTCTTTCTTCCTGAGTAGTAACAGCTGTGTTCTTGGCTTGCTTCCGGGAAATTAGGCCAAAAAGAACCCGGATCAACGAGCAATGAGTGCCTATCATGATTTCATATTGAGTCATAATTTATCGTTCTCACTCAGAAGCCTCAAAAGTTTGGACGTGTGAAATACGCAATCCGACAGAGAGTGGGTTTCGGCTGCAGGGTGGGGTTCTCATTAAATGCCTGAGAGGACAAGGATGGTGTGGTAGCAATAGTGCATATGAAGCTCTGGGTTGGGCAAGGATGAGAGAAATGGCAGTATTAGGCAAGATTTAATTTTTAAAATCAGCGAGCTTGAGATAGATAGATAGATAGATAGATAGATAGATAGATAGATAGATAGATAGATTTGGAGGGTAAGAAATGGAGCAAAAGCAAAAGGAGAAACGAAAGAATTTTTTTGAAATGAAAGGAAAAAGAAACAAGAAAGAACTAATGAATGAAGGAAATATAACTAACTTAATAATGGTACATAAAATGGTACAAGAAAGAAAGAAAGAAAGAAAGAAAGAAAGAAAGAAAGAAAGGGAAAACGAGAAGAAATCAAATAAAAAAACGTTAAAAAGAAAAAAAAATGGGATTTTTCAAAGAATAAAAAAGAAAGAAAAAATGACAATGAAAAATTGACAGAAGGAAAATATTACTTACGCTATGTAGATATTAAAAGTAATGTTTGATAATGAGAAAGAAAATCACGCAGAATGTTTAGACAGGAAAAAGAAATAAAGAAAAGAAATAAATTTAATCAAAAGATGTTTCGATAACAAAGAATTGAAAGCAGTAGAACGATTGATTTGGAATTCAAAGCAATTTGTAACAAAGAAAACAGATAAAGAAATTACTGAGTACACCAATTTGAGTAAGGAAGAAAACAGGTAGAAGATGATAAAACAAAGTTAATAGTAGTAGTAGTAGTAGTAGTAGTAGTAGTAGTAGTATAGAAAAGATGAAGATAAAAAGAAAAGGAAAGGGGAAGAGAAAAGTAGGAGAAGAAAAAGGATGAACAGAAGTAAAAATGAAAAAGAACAATGAACTAAGTAAAAAGGAGCGGGTTGGGGGAGGCGAACAAAATGAGAAGTAGTTGCAGAAAAAATAAAAGAAATAGCATAGGAAAAAGAAGAAAGAAAGAGCAGGAGATAAAAAAGCAGGAAGAAAAGAAGAATTTCTTCTCTCTCTCTCTCTCTCTCTCTGGACTTATGAATATTTTTTGAGCTTTGATAGATAGATAGATAGAAGAAGAAGAGGAAGAAGAATTTCCTTCTCTCTCTCTCTCTCTCTCTCTCTCTCTCCTTCTCTCTCTCTCTCTCTCTCTCTCTCTCTCTCTCTCTCTCTCTGGACTTCGTTCGTTATGAATATTTTTGTGCATAGATAGATAGAAAGAAGAAGAAGAAGAAGAAGAAGAAGAAGAAGAAGAAGAAGAAGAAGAAGAAGAACTTCCTTCTCTCGGTAGATTTGAACGCCTGGGGTTCTCCTGTCACTGATAAGGACGAGAGAGATTCCGTCTAAAAGAAGACAGCGACTGTAAAATATAACGGAAATAAAAATCAGTGTGGGATGCAACGCGAAAAATTCTCTGCAGAATGTGAAGAAGAAACGCAGAGACTGGAGATGAGTCATATTTCAGAATGAGATTATCAGCTTCTTGTCCTGTCAAAATCCGTTAGAGCCATTTGATAGAGTTGAAGATTTTAGGAGTTATTTTATCGAGATAGATTGAAAAATCAATAACGGGGTCAAACTTTCTTATATCACTGCCAGACGGTATGGAGAGCGAAGTCTTTTGCTCATCTGGTCTAAACGTTGACGTTTAAAAGTGTCAGATTTGCCTACAGCTCATGAAAGTAACGCCAGAATTCATCCTTGTGGTGTTCTTAATATAAGTACGTATATACCAAACTCCACCACGGACAAAGGTGATACAGAGTTAGTCTTTTAAAAGCAGAGTACAGCTGGTGTAATTCAATTTTTGTAATTTTTGCTCTCTAAGGCAAATTGCTTTTCCAAGGCAAAAGAGAATAGTCTGACCGACTACTTAATTATAGGTGGTTTAAAAAGACAACGATTCATAGCTTTCAAAAAGCAAGCTCAGTAGGTGAGGTTTAGAATATGCTGTCTATTCCCAATAGAGAGATAGATATGAATGCTTAAAATCAAAAAACATTGTGGAAATATTTTGTATTAGATAGGAATACTTTATACGATATAAATGTGTGCAAACATCAACTCTTAAGAAACAACTAAATGAGAATAAATATAGATGTGTATTGAACTCTATTCCCTAAAAGACATAACATGAGCCTGAATCGGTTGATATGCCATTAAAATCAACCTGTTCATCAATCAAGACGATAAAAAATTATAATTCTTAGATACATATGCACACATAGATACGATCAGAGACAAATACACACACAGTGACACGCTCACACATACAATCACATATATACATAGACGGAGATTCTGTCACTCCCACTCTCTCTCTCTCTTTCTCTCTTCCCTTCTCTCTCTCTCTCTCACTCACACACACACACACACACACGCACATAGACACACACATGCACATACACACAGACAGACATTGACACATATACAAATATATGCATCTATAGGATTATGAAATTATAATCAATATCTTTTTATTTAATAGTCCATAACAGCTGTTTCACGTTCGATGCAGTTATTGTGTGAAGGTTTAATGCTTGATATGATTATTCAAATGGGCATTTCTCAATCACTCTAATTATCAAAGGAATAATAGTGTTTTCTTCCATTTTTATTTATTCCCTTTACTTTTAACCCATTTTCGCAAGTTTTGTTTATAGAATTAGAAAAAGTAACATTTTAGCAATAGAATATTATTATTATATATATATATATATATATATATATATATATATATATATATATATATATTGTAGACGAAAATGCTAATTACTTTATTATGGAAATGTATTCTTAATTCTTTTATACAGAGAATTGTTTTATTATAGGAATGCATTATATTTGTTTATCATTTTGCAATAGAAATGCATTGAATATTCGAAAAAAAAATGATTATCACAGCCCAGGAATTAAAGGATATTACATTCATAATTAACCCAGAGATATCTTGACGATTACCACAATGATATCATACGCAAAATAAGAACAGAGATATGATATATATAATTAGTACTAGAATAGTATACGCGTAATTCATCATCATCATCATTATCAACTCACGCTGACAGCACTAAGTTATCTATCTCGCCATCTATCCCTATCATCCATCACTCCTGGTTCTCTAGATAGCATCCTGTGTCCGCTCTGAGCTGATGCATGTAAGTCTTTGCTGTTTGGCCAACACGGGTGTGTCCATGCGTAGGAGTTCATAAAAGAACGTTACTCATTAGTTCCTCCTTTCTTCTCTTGGAGAGCTTCACATGTCTAGTTCATTTTACTAGATTATTTGTGAGTTGGGAAGAAGGTATCCATACAGCTGCTGTTTTGTAGAGGGCTGCTTCCAGGATTTGTTCAAGACTGTACGTAGCAGTCTTGTGTTGTCCCATCTGGCTTTTTCTCTTTGTATTAACATCAACGTGGCACATCTATATACATAATTAGTATAGGGATATAGTATTTATAATTACCATCCTCTGTCGTCAATAAAATAAAAAGAGATGAGATTTTTTAAAAGAATGCTCCATTTCAAAATGTGCGTTTTCGATATCGACATCAAATTTCGTAAAAAAAATGATAACTTTCTAAACAGAAAACAAAGTTCCATGCAGAAACTTTTATTTTCTAAGACAACAAAATTTGTTTCATGTTCCACCATACCCATAAAGAATGAGATAAGAGTTCATATAGGGGGGCGGAATTTTAATATCACATATCAAGTTACAAGTAGGTTATTCGAGTAAACAGGAACTTTAAGTCCGACGGGACCTTTCTTAAAAAAAAAAAAAAAAGGAAAGTAAATAAATATTATAGCATCTCTATTCGTAGTTCCTTATCTAGGGATCTATTAAACTCCCGACGGAGAGGATTTTCATACGAATATTTCTAATTGAATCTTTTTTCTTGCGCAGTTGCAAAGATTTCATAGTTCTTTATTTATTTATTTATTTATTTATCCATTCATTTAAAATTCAGTAGACTTTCTTTACGTCAAATCTTATTTTACATTTTTTTTTCTCAGACGCCTTCAACATATGTAACAATGAATATAGATAATTCTTTTAGATTGATATTTAAAAAGATGCAAAGAGTGATAGATAGATAGATAGATAGATAGATAGATAGATAGATAGATCCGACCAAATGTATTATCTTGCACACACACACACACACACATATATATATATATATATATAAGGGCTATTATTTAATATATATATATACATATATATATGATTACCAAACAAGCATATACCTGTCTTACTCTCTCTCTCTCTCTCTCTATATATATATATATATATGTGTGTGTGTGTGTGTGTGTGTGTGTGTGTGTGTGTGTGTGTGTGTGTGTATAAGATATTCGATATCTATATCTAACTATCCCACACACTGTCTCTATATATGTCGGTCTGTCTTTTTAATCTGCATATATATATATATATATATATATATATATATATATATATATATATATATATATATATACATGTCAGCCCATAATTATGCAAGTTATTCCATATGCTCAATGTCTTTTAATCTATAAGATAGAAACGTATTTCCGACCGAAACTACGCGTTATGACATTTCTTAATAAACCAATCATTCATTACATCCTTATCTCTTCATAAAATCGAAGGGCATTTAATTTCGTATTACAAGCGTGAAAAAATATCTTGCTGAAAAATTATACATATTATGTCCTCATGATTTTTACTCTGGCCGAAAAGGAAAAAAAAAGGTCAAATTTTGCGAGCAAGGCCACATTTCAAATTACTTTCCTTATCGTTATTGGTTTCAAATTAAAATCCGATCGCTATATTCGATGGATTTTTTAAATTAATTTCAAACTTGCCAATCAGTATACTTTTTTTCCTTATTTGACGAAAATTAGCCCAAGAGTTTGCTAAAGTGTACGTCATCAATAATAAAAAGTTATTGGCTCTTAATAGTTGTCTTTCGAACTAAGAAAAGCAAATAGCATTTCCTTCGTGACTACACATACACATGATTAAACTTTTAAGTTGTTGTTTTTTTGTGTCAAGTTAAACAAAAAGTACTACAGTATGGTTGCACCACCTGGACTCTAACAAAACGCTCATAGAAAAATAGTAACAACACAAGGATGTCGTGTTAAACAAATCCTGGAAGTAACACTCGACAAAGCTGTAGTCTTACGACCATTTACTTCTATCACATAAACCAACCAAGAGAGGATAAGAAAACGTACCGAGGACTATTTGTGAAGTAAGGGCGAATTTATAAGCGCCGCTCTAATATGAACTCCTACACATGGACACACCAATGTTGGCCGACTAGCAAAAACTTACATTCGTCTGTTCTGTGAGGACACTGGGTGCCGTATCGTGAGCTTTCTAAGTACGATGACCGATAAGGAAGGATGATGAGAGAGATAAAGGAATATGTACTGTCTGCACGCCTTGATGATTAGCTTTTCGATTTAACTGGTGCTATCTAACTACATATCATCATCATCCTCATCAAATCGCGCTAACAACATGGAGTTTCCTGAATCTCTTTCATTAATGATGATCAAGGGAGTATGGAATACCGCTTCAGTGACATTAATCCTAGGTTCACTTTAATTCGAATAAAAAGAACTCACGGCCACCTGCCTCCCATCACGAAAACTATCCAAATTAGACGAACCAGACACGCAGGAAACTGCTGGAGAAGCAGAGACGAGCTCATAAGTAATGTACTCCTATGGACCCCCACATATGGCCGAGCAAAGGCAGGACTACTAGCTAGAACATACAATCAGCAGCTTAGTGAGAATACGGTATGTAGCCCTGAAGACCGGCCAGAGGCGATGAACGATAGGGAAAAGTGGCGAGAGAGGGTCAGGGATATCCGTGCTAGCGGCACGTCATGATGATGATAATAGTACCATTCTCTGCTTCAAATAGGTTTGAATATCATTAGTCTTAGACAGGAGCATGGAGGTAATGGTTATCGTCGTAGGAAATGGACACGGCGATACGAGTTCAAATCCTGGACGAGACTGATTGCATTTCACATAGCACTAATACCCTTGGGAAAGGTATGAATCCAATTATTCTCCCTCCAGCTATGGGTAAATAGTAGGGCAGACTATGTTCTTCAGCCTTGGTGAGGCAACTAGTCACGGAGAAGGAAAACTCTTAATTCAAACCTGTTAAACTCCGCTTAAAAATTTGACCTTGTGTCATATCCCCCCCGAGCGGAGGGGATATGACCTTGTGTCATATCCTCCCCGAGCGGAGGGGTTGGTAAATATGATATGATAACCGAGCTCAAACTCTGGACGAGGTCGTTTGCATTTTACAAAGAGCTAATAGCCTTGCAAATGGTATACATATAACTATTGTCTTTCCATCTATGGGTAAAGAGTCGAAGAGACTAAGTTCTTTAAACTTGATATGGCAACCGATAGTGGAGAAGGATAACACTGAATTCAAATTTACTCAACTTGGCTTAAAAATTTGACCTAGTGTCACATTCTACTCGTGCAGAAAAATTGTTTAGATATATATATAACTATGAAAAAGATTATTATGATGATTAAATAAGAATAGTTACTAGAAACTTTATGCGTACAAATTATTTATATAAAAAGTAGTTACTCTAAACTATAATTATTAAAAAAGGGTGAGTATTAATTACTTGAAACCTTATGAATTCTTGGCCAAAAATGACTTTGACATTTAAACAATCTACAAGAGTTGTTATGCTGTGAAACCCAAATGAACAACAATCAAAACAACTCGTGTTTTTTTTTTTTTTGTCTAATAAACTAATTCAATGAAATAAACGTTCACAGTATCTACCAACGTAGAAAAACAAAGAGAAAATTGGGTAAAATGATCTGTCAAGTAAGATTTACTTTCAACAAAAATATATCGTAATAGTCACATATTAAAAATTGCAAATGATGGTAAATCATTTCACAAACTGTTATATATATAACGGGCTCAGTGGTCTAGTGGGTAGAGTGTTCGCCAATTATCTGGGAGACCTGGGTTCAATCCCAGGTCGCATCATTCCAAAGACATTGAAAATGTTACTTGATACCTCCTTGCTTAACTCTCAGCAATATAAGGTACGTATCAAGGGTAAAGTGGATCAGTCCAGGGAAAGGAGTAGCGCCCTCCCCTACACATCCGTGTAGTAACTGTTGAAAAGGGAGCCTTATGGTCACCCTCGACTACGGTCGCCAACTTTACTTTTTACAACTTATATATATATAAACTGTCATTTTTTACAGTTTGAGTAAACTAGTCCATTCATGAAGTATCGTACAGCAATATTTTTGAAAATAAAAAGTTGATCACTAAATCTGTTTTACGATATTTTAGATAGAATCCAGTTAAATATTTAAATTGCATAAAACTCGAGACAAACTTATTTGTAAATTTTACTGATTATACCCTTTTCTTTATTCATTTATTTATTTTTTGTTTTTTCATGAATTTTTATTTTCTTACATTTTCTCGTCCCCTCATTCCTCCTATATCAATGATCTGAGACTTACTTATTTGTTTTTAAGATATGTATCACTTTGTAAATTATCTTACGCCGAAGCCAGTATTTTTCAAGCAAATATGTGGTTTCAAGTTACTACTACTACTAATAATAATAATAATAATAATCGGACACGGAATGTCGAACCAAGACCTTCTAAACTAAAGCATTGAGACTGTCCAGAATACTTGAAAGAGTCCTGGAGACCAGAAGAGACTTGCTGTCACTCAAACTCTGGTAAAAGACCAGCAGTGAATACTGGTGTGAAAAAACTCACAAGGACTAAAATAAGAATAATATGGGGTAAATAAATAAAAAATCATGATTGAAAAGAAGACAACATTACTATTCCTCATGAATCAAAACTGGTAAAATTCAAGGTAGAAACTAAACAAAAATAAATGATTAAGAAACATCACTACTTCCAACATTACTGAAGTAATCTAGCTATTTTATAATGGTGCAAAACTAGTCAGGCATAAAACTGAATTATTGTATAGAAATATTATAAAAGCCCGGACGTGTATTTACGGAATTACAGAGTGAAATAGCACCGGCCTCGAAAATTCGTCTAAGTCTTTTATTATGAATGTAAATGTGCATCTTTGCGAAATCGAAATGTAAGTTATGATTAGATTTAGAAATGTGCTGAAATAGTGCATTGTTTAAGTTACCTATTCTAATGTCTCTTTTGTGTTCTTTTAAGCGACCATGAAGGTTCCGAGATGTTTCACCAATATATTTTGATTTAAAATTCTTACAAGGGATACAATAAACTCTGTAATTCCGTAAATAATTGCCCGGACTTTTATAATATTTCTCCTTACTTGAGCAAATCGAGTTTAAATAACGACAATATATTCCATCTTTAGTTAATATATTCCACATATATCATGATTTTATGCTTTCTCTCTCTCTCTCTCTCTCTCTCTCTCTCTCTCTCTCTCTCTCTCTCTCTCTCTCTCTCTCTTTTTGTCTTTCTTTTTCTTCCTCCTTTTGATTCGAAATCTTTCTCGATAAACAAACGGAACATAAATTCTATGCAATATTTTTTTTTATAAATCAAATGACGTAATGTAAAGCAACAAACTCTGATTCACTAATTAAACGGCCAACTTTTTCATGTTACACAAATTTTCTCTAGGTTTTTGTTTGTTGTACTTTCAAACATCCATCGTTGATTTAATATCACTAATATCATTCCTCACAGTCCTGATGATAGTTCATTAGAACCGAAATGCTATACTGTTGATTTTACTTCTCAATAAATCTCTGCTTCCTCTTGGATTACCTTGTTATCATTTTTTCTCTATATATTGTCGGATTACAATACATTATTGACTTCCATATAGCACATCCCAAAGGACACCGATATAAGGAGTGAAAATGTAGCCCTAGAATGGATTGAATATAAAATGACCTATAATATGGTTCAGCGAACTCGAATGATAGAATATCTGAAAATGTAAAAAAATATCAAAGTCATGAACTCCACTACGAAAGCCATAAAACTCAGGTAAGTGGAATTACCAGCAGAAGGACAAACCCTAGCAGAGGGGAAAATCCAAAGAGAAAATTTCCAGGAAGACTAACTATTGACACAACTATTTTATAGTAGTGATGACACTCAATTATATATGTAGGAAAGATACAGGAGGTTGCTAATTTACAAAATCACCTGAAAATATTAATCACCTTACGTACATAGATGATATAAAGGTCTTTGCTAAAGTGAAAAAAGAACTGTAATCCAATGAAAATAATAATGAGCATTTATAAACAAATATAGCTTCAAGTATTTATTCTTTATACAAATAATCTGAAATGTTATATAATTTCAAATATACTTATCTAATACTGATTTGTTCCCGTTTATACGGTTGAAAATGATTCTGTTTGAGATTTGTACTTCATGTAGGGCTATATTGTTTCAAGCAACTATATTTATATAATAGTAATCATTTTTGGCAAAAGTTTATAGCTTGGAAGATCCATATCTATTACTCATAATTTTCATTTAGTTATAGGGTTTCAAGTATATTTATTTAGTTACAGTAATATTTTCTTTGTACAGTTTTCTGGCTTCCGAAATCCACGTCTAATACTAATAATTTTCACATAATTATATGGTTCCAAGTAAGAATGTTTATTTAATAATAATAATAACCATTTCATCGTACACCGTTTTATGGCTCCGACTATCCGTATCTAATACTTCAAACAGTTTGTTCCAAGTAACTATATTTATTCAATAATAATCATTTCTTTACAAAGATTTATGGTGTCAACTATCAGTATCTAATATTAATAATTTTCAAACTGTTATGAGATTTTCGAGTATTCTTACCATATTAAAGATTGTCCAACGGTTATATTATTCAAATTATTTCTACATAATACCAAATGTTTGCAATCAGTTTTATGTTTCATACATTTTTATTCTATGGTCACACTTTATATTTATTTATATAAGTAATTATTCCTATTACATTATAATGATTTCTTTACTCACGTTTATATGGTTTCACATATTCATATCTAATACTAACAGTTTGCTCGCAATTATCTCTGACTAATTTTAATAATTTACTCATTATTACCGACCGTATTTGACGGCATATAAGGCGCACTTTTTTTTTTTTATAAAAAGTATATTTTAAAATTCACCTGCGTCTTATATGCCACATGTACGTTTGAAATCAGACCTGACCGATAAAACGAAACGCGGTTTCTTCCAAGCAGCGGTCGTGTCGATACTGATGTATGGATGCACCACTCGGACGCTAACAAAACGGCTCGAAAAGAAGCTAGACGGTAACTACAAAAGGATGTTGCGAGCAATATTAAAAAAGTCCTGGCGGCAACACCCAACAAAGCACCAACTATACAGCCACCTGCTTCTCATCAGGAAAACTATCCAAGTTAGACGAACCAGGCATGCGGGACACTGCTAGAGGAGCGGAGACGAGCTCAAAAGTGATGTACTCCTATGGACCCCCACTTATGGCCGAGCAAAAGCAGGACGACCAGCTCGGACATACATACAGCAGCTATGTGAAGATACGGGATGTAGTCCGGAAGACCTGCCGGAGGCGATGAACGATAGGGAAGAGTGGCGAGAGAGGGTCAATGATATCCGTGCGGGCGGCACGACATGATGATGACGTTTGAAATTCGTTATAATTGGCCGAACTTAGCTACATGGCAACTCCTATTAGCTTTGACTTTAGAGTAACTTTCATATAACAATTTTCATAATTTAAAAGCCTATTATGCAGATTAAGAGTTATTCATTATGTTAATTTTATCACGTTTAATATAAGTACTTTGTTTTTTTATTGATTTGCCCTGATGGAATCGGGGTGTGTCTTATACACCCGTGTGTCTTACATGCCATCAAATACGGTAATTTCAAGTTTTCTTCAATAATAATACTAAAAAAATACTACTATAATACTACTAAAAAACTTGCACCTAATATGTTCAAATAATCATATCTATTACGTATGATGTATACACAATTATATTGTTTCAAGTAATTATTACAATTAATGATCATTTGTTTTTACACGGTGATATGAATTTAATCGATTTTTGTGGGGTTGTTTAATATCAAAGCCGTCCCTGTAGAATAACAATTAAGATACTGTTTAAACCATTGTTGACAAGTTGGATAACAGGATTCTAAACGCTCCCCTTGATATTAATTCGGAAGTGAACGTTATAGCGCAACTAGAATACAAACAGTCCAGTTCGTTAACTATTACGCTATAGGGACTCCTCTTCAATGAGAATATTTATCTGTTACTAATAAATTTCAAATACATCAATTCCATTCGTAGATTGAATAATAAAGATTTCTTTGTACGGAGTTATATGTGTCCAAGGATTCCTATTTAACGCCAATAATTTGCCATTAGTAATCTTGTTTCAGGTAATATTCCTTAGTGAATAATAACAATTTTTAATATTAATAATATTCACAAGGTTATATGTAATCAAGGATTCCAATTAATATGAATAATTTTCAAATTATTAGAACTGTAGATAGTACCTTAACAGGAACTACCATTCTGTATCAGAGAGGAACTCGAATTACCGACGATTAAGAGATGACTTTACACTCTCCGGAGATCCAAAAATGGAGCCTTATCACCAAATATAGTTGTGTACCAAACCCAGGATACCCCCTTGTTTTGGTGGTGGGTCTTACCCTTCTTCAGTAAATGCATTCGGAAAACTGTCTGGTTTGGTTTTGCTTTTTAGTTAATGGTATATCAACCCTTCATGGTTATTTAATACCATGTAGATACATTCAACTTATCAAGTATTCCTATCAAATACAAACAATCCGTAGAAAGCTTTTGGGTTTCAAATAATAATAATAATAATAATAATAATAATAAAGAACATCGACCTTGCTAGAGAATTAAAAAAAAACTGTGGAACATGAAAGTAACGACTGTGCTAATTGTGATTGGTGCGTTAGGCACAGTAACTAAAAGAATAATTAAAGGGCCTGGAGGACTTGGAAGTTAGCGGACGGGTAGAGACTATCCAAACGACAGCATTGCTGAGGACGGCCAGAATACTGAGACGTGTCCTGGAGACTTGAGGAGACTTGCTGTCACTCAAACTCCAGTGAAAAACCATCAGCTAATACTGATGTGAAAAACTCTAGAGTAGTAAATAATAATAATAATCACCTGCCAAATAGTGGACTTGACTGTTACGGTAGGCCACAGAATAAAATCAAAAGAAAGCGAAAAGAGAGATAAGTACCTAGACCTTGCAAGAGAACTGAAGAAAAAACTGTGGAACATGAAGGTAACGATGATACCAATTGTAATCCGTACGCTCAGAACAATCCCCAAAAGATTAGTAAAGGAACTGGAAGACTTGGAAATAAGATGGCAAGTGGACACCATCCAGACTACAGCATTATTAATATCGGCCAGAATACTGAGAAGAACCCAGGAAACTTGAGATGGTTTGCTATCACGCAAATGCCAGGGGAAACCCATCACCTAATGCTGGTGGGAAGAACTCTCAAAGGAGTCATAATAATAATCCTTAGTAACTGATTGAATAGTGATATTTTACCTACAAATTGGGCCTTAACAGGTACTAAAATTCTGCGTCAGAATAGACATTTCAGTCATTGAAATGAAAGGGTACTCCACATTCCCCAAATTTCAGGACTATAGCTTCACTATTAGATGCCGTTTAGTGTCATACCCTGGACACCAAACAGTCTGGGAATGTTCGACCCGTAACGTTGTGATAGAAGCAGAACAGAGAGATAAAGAAAAAATTGGACACAGATTAATGATGGAGATAGTTCCTCTCAAAAGTTCAAAGATCTGTTTCTGTTATATATATATATATATATATATATATTCTTGTGTGGGTTTGCGGATGAGAGTGGCAGGAGAGTTCTTAAAAATGTAGCCAACATTTTGTTGCTTCTTTTCCAGTAGATCAAATTAGCCTAAACAAATCGGACAGCCTAAATACATTAACACTTCATAAGTTTGTGGCACAGCGTTTATTCGGTGGTTGCCGCCATGTTATCAAGATAAAACGCAAAGAATAAAAATATTCGCAAATATATACTGGCGCCAATTTAACTTGTATAGCATTCTGTTCGTTCCAATAACTGAGACACCGACGTTCACGTAATCTTTGTGCCGAATTTAATCCAGTTCACGCAAAGACTTGTCCATTAAGCAGTAAATGACGTGGGTAAGATAACAGCTAAAAAGACGACATATAAAGATAATATTGTCATGTGTGTCCGTAAGATAGATAGATAGATTACTCACAGTTAGATAAAATTCAAAATGTTAGATAATGTCTAAGGCGGTCGCAAAAGATGGGTATATTATTAAAGCTCTCAATACCGAAAAGTGCCGAGCAAATAACACAATATTGCTATAATAAAATATTAAAGTTAACGTTAAGTTATGAAATGAAACCATTCAACTCGTAGATTTTCACAAGAAGGATTCTTTTATGGGAAAACCATTTTCGAAGTGAAAACGCTCACTTGAAGATCAGTTTCGTGAAACACCGAGTTGTGGGTGATCTTATTTTATATCTTAAATTATTTTACGATTTAATATTGGAGCACACACACACTAACACAGACACACACACACACACACACACAGACACACACACACACACACACACACACATATATATATATATATATATATATAATAGTCCGCAAATGATTTCAAATTTGGTATTTAGGTATTTTTCAATTAATATTTCGTAAAAGCATATATTCATCATCATCATCATCATATCGTGCTGGTAGCACGGATATCCCTGACCCTCTCTCGCCACTCTTCCCTATCGTTCATCGCCCTAGGTAGGTCTTCAGGACAACATCCTGTATCCTCACATAGCTGCTGAATGTACGTTCGAGCTGGTCACCCTGCTTTTGCGCGGCCATGTGTGGGGATCCATAAAAGTACATCTCTTATGAGTTCATCTCTGCTTCTCCAGCAGTGTCCTGCATGTCTGGTTCGTCTAACTTGAATAGTTTTCGTGATAGGGGGCAGGTGGCCGTACAGTTGGTGTCTTGTGGGGTGTTGCTGCCAGGACTTGTTCAGGATTGCACGCAGCATTCTTGTGTAATTGCCATCTAGTTTCTTCTCCAGCCGTTTTGTTCGCGTCCATGTAGTGCATCCATATAGCAGTATCGATGTGACCGCTGCCTGGAAGAAACTGCGTTTCATTTTATCTGTTAGGTCTGATTTCCATATAATCGATAGCCTATTGATAGCTGTCCATGCTTTCGTTAGCCTCGTTTCGATGTCCTTTTCGGTTGATTCGACGCTGCTTCCTAGGTACGTGAATTTGTCTACAAGTTTAAGTGGGGTTCCTTCTAAAGTGGAGATGTCCCCCGTTTGTTTATAGCACATATATTCCGTTTTGTGTGCATTAACATAGAGGCCTATGTTTGCTGCTGCTCGTTCCAAACTATGCAGAAGTGTTTCGGCTTGGTTCGGTGTATTTGCCAGTATCGCTATGTCATCGGCGTAGTCGGCGTCGGTAATTGTTGTTGCGGGGTATCTTCTGCTTCTTTTCTTCGTCAGTTCGAATTGAATTGCCGTTGTATGTCGAAAATCTTTACAATAGAGAGAAGTTCAGGGTTTGTTTTAGTGGAATCTAGTTGAGTCCAGGTTAAATGTCTGCGGTTGCTTTATAAAGTTAATTATCAGTAATTATATTTTGTTGTCTGGTTAATGATTTTTTTCTTTTTCTTTTTTTTTTCTTTCAAATTTCACCGCCCCCAAGCGATAGAAAACACGTGTATATCTGTATAAAAGTGAACAGATTTAGGACCCCAAGCGGCACTAGAATGGACGGTCCGTGTTAAAAAAAATGGAAACTGCTACCAAATTCAAGGCAAATCCACTCTATCATTGGCAGAGGTCAACTTGTTATATAGTCATCTACAGCGACACAACGATAAAGACGCAGGAAGGAAAACGCATGATAAAGACGCAGGAAGGACTTCTTTAGAAAAATATTCACCTCTCGCTTTATTTGTAAGGTTTGCGTGTGAGAGGATGCTGGAGACCGAACATAAACTTCATATTTTGACCCCACTGTTATGACCGTCACGTTGTGTCTTTCTTGTTCTCCTGATGTTGGGGTCTACTCCATCGGGGCTTTCCGAGGGCCCCCTCGGTCGGGTGTGGCCTTCCCTACCACATCTGGTCTCTAGCTGTCTGGAATTCTGCTGGCAACTGCATCGGGGGTTTCCAAGGTCCCCCTCGGTCGGGTGTGGCCTTCCCTACCACATCTCGTCTCTAACTCTCTGGGGGCCTGCTGGCAACTGCTCTGGGACCCAAACTCAACTGAGTTAAATAATAACTCAACGCCCACACGATCGCCTACTGGATTTTTGAAATCGAATGTTTAATCGTCATCAAGTGGAAATAACTGTCATGCAGTTCAGAGGTTACTCTCTTCCGGTGCATGACTGTAATGGCACAATGAGACCTTCACCTTGTCCCATAACATAAGCCTTAATCCGCCCACGCAATCTCTTTCGATTACTGGCCATTGGAATGTGTCACTTCCTTCCGGTGTATCACCTAGGAATAGCATTTTTGGGGCTGGGTCGAAGGTCAAAATATAACAAACTGATGTTTAGATATTTTTTGTCTTTTACTATATTGTCATTTTAAAATGAATGAAAGATTTTATTTTTTGTAATATCACTGCTGTATATCATCTGTGCTTTAAATGCAATAAGACAATTACGGTAATTCTAAGTAACAGTTGAACCTTGTAAAAAGAGGTAAAAGATGCTAGTAATTTTAGAATTTATTAGAATTTGAAAACCTAAGATTGCGTAAAAATAGAATGATTATGAGGATACAATGAACCATTAATAAGGATTGACAATTAAAAATAAGTTTTTGTGGAATTCTACTGAGTTAAAACTCATAAATGGCTGGAGGGAGAAGGACTTTTTTTTTCGAAAGTTATGGGAAGCAGCATGGAGGACGTAAAGGCGAGCAGACAAACCCTATGACAGTTCAATGCCATGCCTAAACAGGATTTGGGCATACAAATGCTACATGACAACGACCTGGATCAAATAGTTCGATCGGGGGACTACTGCTGCTCATCTGTTAGAGTGGCTTCTATAGATGAGAATAAAAACACAGCCAATGAAAGATTACAATGACTCATATTCAAACCACTTGCCCAAACAGCATCGCTCTTTGCGTGAGTAAAAAAGAACGCGTTCTGCTGAGGTTGGAGCCATGGCACCAGTGTTCGAATTATCAGCTACAGGACTCAAACTAAAAAAAACTTACTAGAATGCAAAAGCACAATACAAATAGCGACATTCAACGTTAGAGCATTAAATAGAATAGGCCAGCTACTAGAGCTGACAGCTTCAGCGATTGATAATAACATCGACATGATATGCATACAAGAACAGAAACTTTCATTGAATAACATCGACATGATATGCATACAAGAACAGAAACTTTCATTGAATAACATCGACATGATATGCATACAAGAACAGAAACTTTCATTGAATAACATCGACATGATATGCATACAAGAACAGAAACTTTCATTGAATAACATCGACATGATATGCATACAAGAACAGAAACTTTCATTGAATAACATCGACATGATATGCATACAAGAACAGAAACTTTCATTGAATAACATCGACATGATATGCATACAAGAACAGAAACTTTCATTGAATAACATCGACATGATATGCATACAAGAACAGAAACTTTCATTGAATAACATCGACATGATATGCATACAAGAACAGAAACTTTCATTGAATAACATCGACATGATATGCATACAAGAACAGAAACTTTCATTGAATATCACTATACCGGTAATGGATGAACGTTAGTCTCTGCTCCTGCATCTTAAAACTCTGATAATACTATGATAGCGGGGTAGGTATGTATATAGGACAACAGACCCTGAATTAACAAAATAGCATCGAGACAATAAAACCGAGGATGATAGTTGCTACTTTTAATTGCAACCCCAGTTCAACAATTACATCCTGGTACAGCCCTCACAACGTTAGTGAAGAAATTGACTTCATAGCCTTCTATAATGAGCTATCCTCCCTTGTTCATCTCGAAACACAACGTTCTCATCATCGATGGAGACATGAATGCCCAAATTGGTAAAAACGTAAATCACAAATTCAACTTACACAACTTGTCAAAAAGAAATGGAGAACATCGAACAGATTTCACGCTAGAAAATAGATTAACATGCCTCAATACTAAATTTCAGAAAAGAAAGAGAAAACTATGGACCTACACCTACACAAATAATACTAAAGAACAGATAGACTACGTTTACATAAATTAGAAATGGAATAATAGCGCATTGAATTGCAAGGCATATTCCTCTTTCAAGGGTGTGTCCAACGATCACCGATTTGTCACAGCAAAGAAACGAATAAGCCTACGAAGGACAGCGGCCCAACAACAACCGTTCATTATAACTGGTCCCTGATTAAAAACAGGGATATTAGACATAAATATACTTTAACACTAAGAAATAAATTCGATGAACTTCAGGAGATATGAGAAACACATACTCTGAATGACGAATATGAGAACTTCGTCAATGCACATTTAGAACCGGAAGCAGAATGCATACCAACTAAACAAAGAGCTCAACCTAGAGTCCCATGAGAGACATTAGCGGTCAGAAAAAAAGCGTGAAAACCGCTTCCAAACGCAATTGGAGGAACCCAACCAATATCAATGCTCTGAAACACTAAATGAAACAAATAGCATATACCTAAAATAGCAAACAGAATACATACAAAATCAGATCAATAAGATTAGAAACTTGGAAGAAGATAGACAATCTAGGATAGCATGGCAGACAGTAAACGAAGTGAGCAGTAGGAAGAGAATTGCGAAAGCTAAACTGAAAGCTACCAACAAAGAAGAACGAATACACCTGTAGAAACAACATTTCGAGAATTTACTCGGAAAACCTCCGAAATTTACGCATGAATCAATCACGAAAATTATTAGTAATCGATAGATATCAAACTAGGACAGTTTACGTAAGAAGAACTCGACTCAGTACTAAGAAAAATTAAAGATAGGAAATCAGCAGGGCTTGGTGAAATACCTGCAGAATTATGGAAGAACAGGGAATTCGACTACACACTTCTCCGACAATTTAATGACGTATATAATCAAAACACAATAGACAGATGAAAAAGGGATGCATCTTCCCTTTCCCTAAGAAGGGTTACCTCAGAATAGTCAAGACCTACCGAGGTCTTATATGCAGAGCGGCCAAGATCTACAAGGCTCTACTACGAAAATTGAGAAGATACTTAGGAAGAACCAAAATGGCTTTCGGAGAAATCGATCCACGACATCACAATTTTTAACTATCCGTCGAATTCTCGGTGTACGTACGGAAAACCTTAACGCAACACTATTATTTGTCGTCTTCTCCAAGGCCTTTGACTCCATACACAGAGGGAAGATGGAGCAAGGACCATACCCGAAGAAACTGCTGCAGCCATAAGGATACTAAATAAAACACGAAAGCAAATGCCTGCTCCCCGCAGCGACGCAAAATATTTTTCCTCTCTCGTTCAAGGCAAAACTCCGCTCTCCGGATGGAGACATAGACTACTTCAACATTGTAGATGTACTGCAAGGAGACACAGTAGCCCCATACTTGTTTATCATTTGCTTAGATTATGTGCTTAGAACGTCTATTGATATAATGAAAGATAACGGTTTCAAGCTGGCAAAGAAAAGAAGCAGAAGATACCCCGCACAAACAGTTACGGACTCGGACTACGCCGATGACATAGCGCTTCTGGCAAATACATCCACACAAGCCGAAACTCTGCTACATAGTCTGGAACGAGCAGAAGGTGGCATAGGCCTCCATGTCAACGCAGACAAGGCAGAATACATATGCTTTAATCAAAGAGGTGATATCTCATAAACCGAGACAGACATCAACACGCGAATAGCAAAGGTATGGACACCTATCGATAGGCTATCAGTCATTTGGAGGTCAGACCTGATAAAATAAAACTCAGTTTTTTTCAAACGGCGGTCGTGTCGATACTGCAAACTGAACGTATGGAGAAAAAGCTTGACGGCAATAAAACAAGAATGCTGCGAGCAATATTAAACGAGTCCTGGAGGCAACCCCCTACAAAAAAGCAGCTATACGACCACCTACCGCCCATCACGAAAACTATCCAAAATAGACGAACCAGACATGCAGGACACTGCTGGAGAAGTAAGGACGAGCTCACACGGACCCCTTTCACACGTATGAGCAAAGGCAGGACGACCAGCTAGAACCTATATACAACAGAACTGAGCCGATACAGGATGTAGCCTGGAAGAACTCCTGGGTTCGATGGAAGATAGAGACGGGTAACGAGAGAGGGTCAGACAGCGCGACATGATGATGATGATGATATGTATATGTACCGGCCCATTGGCTTAATCGGTAGATTGTTCGCCAATGTCTGGGGAGATAGGGGTCAAATCCCAGGTTGAGCCATAACAAAATAGTACTTGATACCTCTTCCCTTAACACTCATAATTATAAGGGACGTATCAAGGGTGAAGTTGAGCAGTCCATGGAAAGCATTAGCGCCCTCCCCAATATTATGGGGTGGTAGCTATTGAAAAGGCAGCCTATAAGTGGCCCTCGACTACGGTCACTAACTCTCTCTATCTCTCTCTCTCTCTCTCTATATATATATATATATATGCTATTTGTTATTTAATATATTTGTATGTATAGATGTATGTATTCACTCCGTGTATGTGTGTGTGAGTTTGTATGTGAGAGAGAGATAGAGAGAGAGAGTGAAAGTGAGAGAGAGAGAGAGAGAGAAAGAAAGAAAGAAAGAAAATCCAATGGACATTCGTATAATTTGTATTAATGCATGTTTTGGTAACTGATGAGTGTGTATATGCACACACACACACACACACACATATATATATATATATATATATATATATATATATATATATATATATATATATATACAATCCGAGGAATGTAGTCTAAGGATTAGACTATTAAGTAATCATCAAAGAAGAAGAGGAAAATCCAATTGTACGCTCAATATCAACAGCCGTCGAATGTATGTTTAATTTCAGATTAGAAATATATCGAAACTCACGTGCAGAGCAAAAACATGTCTTATAAAGTTAAATGAAAAAGAATTTAATTTTGTAATTCCATTATAAATTTATTTCAGCCATATAAAATGACCTAATTCAGATGGACAAAATACGGTTATATATTTGAATTTATTGTAGACAGGTTTACATTGCTGCCGGCAAAAAGAGAACTTTAAATATTTTTTTTAGATTTTTTTAATCATAAAAAAACAAATTTTTTTACGGTGTGAATATTGCTATGTAATAAGTAATATAATGTTTATGTATTCTTCTTTTTCTAAAAAATAATACCGTTAATTTAAAACATTACTGAATTTTAAAACCGGTGACTACAAAATATATTAAGAGTAACTTGAGAATCAATTAAATAGAATATAATTATAGATTTATTCCTACTTTTGTTGAATTTATAGGTTTGGTTGGTTTGGTTTGTTGGGTTTTATGGCATATCAACCTTTGTAGGTTATTTAACGCCAAATCCATTTTTATGTAAATAATCTGTTCTATTTAAAACAATTCAGTTTAACATAAGTACACAATTTAATTGTCAAAAATATTTTCATTTCAAACTATTCAAGCAGTTATATGTAACAATTCAGTTAAGTGTAAATACAGTTTTAATGGTGAAAAACAGTTCTATTTCCAATAATCCAGTTATGGATAAGCACGCAGTTTAAATGTAAGTACGGTTTAATTGTCAAAAACATTTCTATTTCAAGCTATTCAGTTTACTCAAACAATTGAGTTTAGCATAAGTATGCTGTTAGGTCTATTTAACCCATACATAGGGCCCTAACAGGTTCTACCACTCCGGGCCAGAGTGGACCTGGGAGCAATGGCAATGAAGGGGTACTTCGTATTCCCCAAAGCTCCAGCATTGCTGGAACCTCACCATCAGATTGTTTAGTGTCATATATTGGACACTCTTTTGGGGGGTCCTACCCCTCTGCAGAGAAGTAGTCGGTGTATTTTACAGTCCCAGGCGACTGAGCAAGTTGAATTCATAGTAAATCATCAAGATTAAATAATATAATACATGGAGTCTAAGAACAAAATATGTCGATTCTAATGGTTCTTATTTCGATTAATAAAGTTTATTATGAAAGGAGTTATGATCATTTCAAGTTGAACGTCAAAAACAACATTATTTTTGCACCAACCTAATACTAATCTAACCGAAAAGTCTATTACTATTATAAAACATATCATCAAAATTTCCTGCTATTTATATTAGGCAGATTTTGCATATTCATTGTTAAGTAAAACGTAATAAAAATTGATTTATATTGTTATAGATATTGGATTAACATATCTAAGAATTCTTAACTTTTCAAATAATTAATAAATCAAATACCAGTAGCAAATAAAATTTATTTAATCGGGTCATAAAATATTTGTTTATATATGTACAGAAACGGTGTAGTACATATAATAATACCCACAAACATTTAGGAATCTATGATTAATTTTGATTCTTTTTATAAAGCACATTTTTTAAAAGGAAATATATTTATATTACACCTTTTTTTAGAATATATTTACTCTTTATTAAAAATGCTACATTTGAATTATTATAATGATTATGCATTAATATTTCAATATTAAGAATTAAATTGAAAATCACCTAATTATATGGTAAGGCTAAATATATTATTACTTTTGAGATATTAAATTAAACAAAGAATTTATTTCTATGTCATCATTTTATTATTAATTCATTTCTAGTATTTATAAAATTTCTATAGTTATATTTCAATAAACATATTTTCTCATTTTATACCCACCATATAAACTGTCTGTCGAGAGGATCTTTTAACGATTTTCCAATTCATAAAAGGTGCTAATCCTAACTCTTTCAAAGACCAATACTATTCAGATAGGGTAGTTTCATTTTTTAATGTTGGATTTTTGAATGATTGGAGGTTGTTGTAATACCTAAACCTCGCGTTTAAATCTATGTATGCTTTTTCATTAGTATTTTTTTTTTTTTAGTTGAGATATTAACTTGATTTATGATATCATTTTGGTTACATTTATTCCCTTGGGGGCATCAATTTTTTTAAATTTTACCATTACAAGATTGTTTTAAGTTGTCATTGTTATTCCAGTATAGTCTGTCCATTAATTTTTTGACGCAGTCGTAAATTATTCCAGAGATAACATTAGGACAAGAATAACTAATTTTTGCATTTTTCCCATTAATTACTTTGCTTCGAGGGTTATCTTAGTTTGCTAAGGGGGTCATCTTATTCACCGTTTTAAAATTTAGTAATGTTTTAAATTATAGGTAACGGCTTGTTTAAATAAAGAGGAATATATATATATATATATATATGTATATATATATATATATATAAGTGTGTGTGCGAGTGTGTCAGTACCGCCTTGAATTACCGAAACTGTGTTATCACCCTGGTTGGCGGCTGATGAGACTAGGGTATCGCACTTGCTTTCACACGTTGTATGATGAAAAAAAAATATATATATAAGTGTGTGTGCGAGTGTGTGTGTATGTTTGAACTATATATATATATATATATATATATATATATATATATGTGTGTGTGTGTGTGTGTGTGTGTGTTAAACGCTAACGTGGAAGTGAACGGACGTCCTTTTCGTCGCTCCTCGAAAATATTACATGTAAGGTAAATAAGAGAAGTAGTTATTTTTATTTATTTACTTTTTATTCTATATATTTCTTCTTTGCGTCATATACTTTATTCGAGTCAAATTATATATCAATCATAAATATGTATATTAATAAAGTTAAAACCTTTTATTACTTTTTAATTATTCATGATCTAAAGCTGATACATAAATTCCACTTGTCTAAAAACAAATGTAACTTACCAACCGGTAATTTTTCCCACTATAACCCAAGCGAGCGAAAATGAACAATATCATTTTTAACTTAATTAAAAAATCGGTGCAATTGACTGAGCTTTACTCATTTGTTTATTCATTAAACTATTTATTCATACATTAATGAAGAAAATAGAAAAAGAAAATGCAATGAATTATTACTTTTATTCATTAATTTATTTTATTTTATATTTGTAATAAAGTTGGCGACCTTAGTCGAGGGCGACCCCACGGCTCCCTTTTCAATGGCTACTAGACCAAAGTGTAGGAGAAGGTACTACTCCTTTCCCTGGATTGCTCTACTTTACCCTTGATATGTACCTTATATTGCTGAGTGTTAAGCAAGGAGGTATCAAGTTCTATTTTTAATGTCTTTGGTATGACGCGACCTGGGATAAACCCTGGTCTCCCGGACCATTGGCAAACACTAGCAATAACAGTATTAAATTAATTTTATTATATTTTTAACAACATTATAGAAATAAAATTTAACTGTAATTCACGTTTATTTATCTCTAAGTCAAGTATATTTTCTTTTACATGTCAACGATTTTTTAAAGTCATATTTCTTTAATCGTAAGTGGGCGTCTAGAATTCGAATGATCACTTTTTCCCCATTACTATATCAAGAGTATCAGAAGTAGTAGTGGGATAGTTAAACAGTCAAAAAGGCATTAACTAATGATTATTATATATTAATAATTAGACTTCGATTCGTCTACTTCCACTTTGAATAATAATTACTTCTACGGCTAGCGTTCAATGATATGTATATGTATGTATATGTAAACAATTCATGGCATCAAATCCAGGAGGTGTATGTCAGTAGCTGGCTACCCTCGGTGTAAGGAAGTAAACCTCGACAGAAGATCAGGTATGGAACCCCGAAGGCGGTTGGCTGGCCTATTCGTCACCTTCCGGCAACTCCTGCATCCCCTCTGGTCTTCAGTTGTCTTGACCTTGTTTTGCCACTGGATCAGGCTCGCCGGGACGAGAGGATGCGGCTACCTCTGTGCAAACCTATTTCACTTTAAACAAAGTCAAACGCAACTCATTAACCGACCTTTATTCCTTCCTATTACCTCATCCAGTGGCGACGGGCGAGCGACGAAGCGACAGGTGTGGGTACACTGGAAACCGTAGCCACAGGCGACTCAGGCTATATGGTAACTCCTAACTGACTGGAGCAGAAGTAATTTCAGCAGCTGTCTGAGTGTCTAAGCTGCACTCTCTGAAACAGCACTGCTCACCTCCGCAGCATAGGGAACGGGCTAGAAAAAAGTGGCCCCAAATATTGCCTGCTCAACTACACCCTGGCAGGCTTACTGTAGTCGGCAGGAACTTCTCTTAATGCTGTTGAAACAAGAAAGCAAACAAGATACATGTGAACATGGCCGCGTGGAACGTCCGCAAGCTTATTGACCGGGACGACACAGATAAACCTTATAGACGTATCGCTCTTATCGCTTCTGAACTTGACAGGTACAAAATCGACATTGCCGCCATGAGACCAGACTGGTAGCAAGAGAGAGCTGACTGAGAAGAGTTTAGGCTATTCTTTTTTTTCTGGAGCGGACGTGCACCCAGTGATGAGCGCGAAGCCGAATTGGGCTATGCCATCAAAATTTTACTTGTAGGCAAATTAGCCTCTCCCCTGAAACTGGTGAATGACCGCCTCATGATTATGAGACTTCCACTGTTGTATATTGACCTACGACCCGGCCGGGATATCAAAATAGGAAATGCACCTGTGTAAATAACAGGTGTATCTGGTCGAGGAATAATCAGGATATTATAGCCTTGACTTTGGACAGGTTGAATGAGTGCAAAATTGTGACGCACACAAGAAGTGGGTGGACGTTGAACTATTATATAACTCGGTGAGGACAGGAATTCAGTTAGTTTGGAGACCAGACCAGTTGGTGAGAAGATGCTGGTATAACAACATGTCTCAGAGAGGCTGGGTCCCCAGGCCCCCGGTTGAGCAGCCCAGGAGAACGGGAAAGAAACGCGGTTATGGCCAATAGAGTGGGGGTCAATATGTTGCAGTTCTGTTCGGTCTCCAACTCTCTCTCTCACACACAACCCTTTCAAATAAAGTGAGAGGTATATTTTTCTAAGAACTGTGTTGCACGTCTTTATCATTGCTATGTCGTTATGTATCTGCATATGAGTATACAACACCACTTCATCACGAGAAAAAGTTCGCTACCATCATCAGCGCCGATGCACTCACCATGACCAACACAGATGAGACAAAAGACAAGTTTTATGAAGACTGTGAATATGTTATCTCCGCTATTCCCGCTACAGACAAGCTCATTATTCTTGCTGACTTTAATGTAAGAGTGGGACTAGACCGCGCCACCTAGGAAGGAGTACTGGGTAAACACGGGACCGGAAAATGCAATAGCGACGGCCTTCTGCTTCTTTAGACCAGCGCCAAGCATAATCTTTTAATGACAACAACGTATTCCGGTTCCCTACTCGCAACAAGACATCCAAGTTGCATCCCCGTCCAAAGTACAGGCATCTGATCGACTATGTTATTGTGAGACGGTGAGATAGGTGGGATGTGAGTCACCAAGGCCGTGTGTGGTGCAGAATGCTGGACAGATCATCTCCAATTCATTTCTAAACTAAGCATCAGAGTCCAGCCTAAAACAAAACCACAGGGCCAAAAAGCACCCAAGTAAATGAATATCACGAAGCTAAAAGATATTCCAACCAAGCAATTGTTTGTTGAAGCCTTAGATGAGCGACTTGATACGATCTTTTTGGACGAGCAAGATGTGGAAGCAGCGTATATAGAACAGTTATGGAGTGTTAAGGACCATCTAGGAGAATAAATTGAGAATGTTTTGATGAGAACCATGCCGAGATGATGGACCTCATACGGAAAAAGCACGCTGCCTCCCTGGTGTACCTCCATGACCCTCAGTGTACAACCGAGATAGATGCTGTAAGGAGCATCCTCAGCACCGTTCAGCTCAAGCTGCGCAAAATGCAAGATTCCTTGATGAGCACAAGGACTGATAAAATCCAAGGTTTCGTAGACAAGAATAACATGAAAAACCTTTACAGCAGTCGGAAGGAGGTCTACGGTCCCACCAATGCTGGCCCTTCTCCACTTCTGTGTGCAGATGGAACCAAGCTCATATCTGCGAAGAACATGATCCTGGAGAAGTGGGCGAAGCATTTCGATGCTGTACTAAACAGGCCGTCTTGTATGAACGATAAGGCCATTGAGAGACTGCCGCAAGCCCCAGTGAACGAGTCACTCAATGTCACTCCAACCCTGGGGGAAGTTCACTCAGCTATCTGTTAACTACCCAGCGGCAAAGCACCCGGATCTGACTCAATTCCAGCGGAAATCTATTTGGAAGGTGGATCAGCGCTGACGGGTAAACTTCTGACCCTTATTCAGGTGATATGAATGAAAGAACAATTATGGCAGGACGTCGAGGACGCCTCCATAATACAAATTTACGAACAGAAAGTGAACCGACAGGCATGCGATAATCACTGTGGAATCTCCTTACTTTACATTACGGGCAAGATCCTTGGCACAGTCTTTCTGAATCACCTCAACAACCACCTCCAACATGGAATCTTACCGGAGAGTCAATGCGGCTTCTGTAGGGAACTTGGGACTGTTGACATGGTGTTTGCTATAAGACCGCTGCAAGCGAAGTGTCAGGAACAGAACACTTACCTTTACTCGGCTTATGTTGATCTGACCAAGGTATTTGAGACGATCAGCACAGACTGCCTTTGGAGAATTAGGGCAAAATACGGCTGTCCCGAAAAATTCGTGAGACAATTTCATGACGACATGCATGGAAGGGTGCAAGACAACGGAGAAAGCTCCGTAGCCTTTCCCGTCACAAATGAAGTTAAGCATGGATATGTCCTGACACGCACTCTTTTCCGTATCATGTTTTCTGCGATGCTGTTTGATGCATTTAATGGCTCAGATAGTGGAATCGACATTCGATACCGCACTGACGGCTCTGTCTTCAACCTAAAAAGGCTTCAAGTAATGAACAAGTTGAAGACTGATATCGTCAACGAGCTTCTATTTGCCAACGACTGTGCACTGGATGCTACTACGAAAGCAAACTTAAAAACAGTGTTTACAATTTCTCAATGACCTGTGTTAATTTTGGTCAAACCTTCAGCACAAAAAAGACAGAAGTGAGGCACCAGCCAGCGCCGGGAAAACCATACATCGAGCCCAACGTCACCATCAAGGGACAACGAATATAAGCGGTAGAAAGGTGTCATATGCAGATTCTTGCAGAAAGAATCACAACGACACAATGATAAAGGACGGGTGAAGGCTTCTTTAGAAAAATATGTACCTCTCACTTTATTGTAAGGGTTCGAAAAGGGTTAATCAGGTTTTTACTGTAACAGGGAGTTGGAGACCGAACAAAGACTGCAATATATTGACCCCCCACTCTTATGGCCGTCAGCGTTGTGTCTTTCTCGTTCTCCTGATGCTCAAGTGGAGGCCCGGAGGCTCAGCTTTCTGCTGAGTGCTGGCTTTCTCTACCACATCATGTCACCAACGGGTCTCCGAAACTACTGGGGGGCCTCGAGGGCCCCTTCGGCCGGGAGTGGCTTTCCCTACCACATCTTATCAGCAACTTCTCTGGACCTCAACTCATCAGGGGCTCCAATGGCCCCCTCTGCCGGGCTTTCTCTACCACATCTTATCAGCAATTTCTCTGGACCCCAACTGTCTAACTTCCTGTCATCACAGAGTTATATAATAGTTCAACGCCCACTCAATCGCCCACTCAATTCTTGGAATGGCGTGTTTGATTGTCATCAAGCGGAAATAACTGTCATGCAGTTCACAGGTCTTTCTATTCCAATGCATCACTCTGTAGCGACACAGTAGGACTTTCACCTTATCAGACGAGCTCACCTGCGCGATTTTTTTCGATTAATGGCCATTGGGATGTGTCACTTCCGCTATCTTTGGAATGGCATGTTTGCCCGGGCCGAAGGTCAAAATACAACAAAAGTTTACGTACCTCGACAGCACCCTCTCTAGGTTTATCGTCATAGATGACGAGGTGAACACTAGACTCCCAAAAGCGAGTGCAGCCTTTGGCCGACTCAACAGGAGTTTGTTTGTTTCTTTGTTTAATGGCATATCAACTCTTTTTAGGTTATTTAATGCCAAATCCATTCTCCAAGAAGAACAGTAGTGGTATTATTTAACCCATAGCTGGGAGGATAAGGGGTTTCATACCTTTCTGAAGGGTATTTGCCCGAAAGTGAACGCAATAGTTCGACTGGAGTACGAACTCGCGTACTACGATTTCGCAGTCCATTGCTTTAACCATTACACCACGAGGACACCCACCACAGGAATTTGTGGAATCGGAGTGGCATTTCGGAGGTAACCAAAATCAAGGTATACCGAGCTGTCGTTCTTACCACCCTCCTTTATGGCTGTGAAACGGGGATAACTTATCAACAGCATATAAAGAAGCTAAACTTCTTTTATACAACCTGTCTAAGGAAGATTCTTGGCATCATAAGGCAAAAACACATCCCCGACACATAAGTTTTAACTCGGGCTTCTCTTCCGAGCATTTACATCATCTTTATGCAATCACAGCTTCATTGGGCCGGTCATATTGTCCACACGAAAGAACACCGGCTCCTGAAGAAACTGCTTTACGGCGAACTATCTCAGGACAAGCGCTTCCAAGGAGGCCAGAGAAAGTGCTTCAAACACACAGTGAAGGTCTCCATGAAAGATTTAAGTATCACCCCGAATTGCCGGGAATATCTGGCGCGGGACAGAAACAAGTTGCGTGAAGTTGTCAAACGTGGAGCGAAAGTCTGTGAAACCAGAAGTTCCGCAGCAACTAAGCTGCGCAGGAAACTTAGAAAAGGCACTGCCACATGTGTCACTGCCGCCACGATTCCTAGTTCTAACTGTCCAAGACTCTTCCGCGCACAGATTGGTATCATTAGCCATCTGCACACTAACGGATGCCTTCCTCAGTCATTAGGTTGATCAGAGGCTTCTCATCGATTACGATGTTCAAAGAGGATGAAGAAGAGGATATATATATATATATATATATATATATATATATATATATATATATATATATATATATAAGCCCATATACAAGCGACATTAATATTTGTCGACTTTACCAAGGCTTTCGACTCCATTCACAGAGGAAAGATGGAACAAATCCTACTAGCGTACGGCATACCTAAAGAAACCGTAGCGGCAATAACGATTCTCTATAGAAACACTAAAGTAAAAGTACGATCACCAGATGGAGACACAGAATAATTCGACATTGTAGCAGGAGTACTACAAGGGGACACGCTGGCTCCGTATCTCTTTATCATTTGTCTAGACTACGTACTTAGAACATCGATTGACAAAATCAAAGAGAATGGCTTCGAACTGACGAAGAAAAGAAGCAGAAGATACCCCGCAACAACAATTACCGATGCCGACTACGCCGATGACATAGCGATACTGGCAAATACACCTGACCAAGCCGAAACACTTCTGCATAGTTTGGAACGAGCAGCAGCAAGCATAGGCCTCTATGTTAATGCACACAAAACGGAATATATGTGCTATAACCAAACGAGGGACATCTCCACTCTAAAAGGAACCCCTCTTAAACTAGTAGACAAATTCACGTACCTAGGAAGCAGCGTCGAATCAACCGAAAAGGACATCTACACGAGGTTAACGAAAGCATTGACAGCTATCAATAGGCTATCGACTATATGGAAATCAGACCTAACAGATAAAATGAAACGCAGTTTCTTCCAGGCAGCGGTCACATCGATACTGCTATATGGATGCACTACATGGACGCTAACAAAACGGCTGGAGAAGAAACTAGATGGCAATTACACAAGAATGCTGCGTGCAATCCTGAACAAGTCCTGGCAGCAGCACCCCACAAGACAACAACTGTACGGCCACCTGCCCCCTATCACGAAAACTATTCAAGTTAGGCGAACCAGACATGCAGGACATTGCTGGAGAAGCAGAGATGAACTCATAAGTGATGTACTCTTATGGATCCCCACACATGGCCGCGCAAAAGCAGGACGACCAGCACGAACGTACATTCAGCAGCTATGTGAGGATACAGGTTGTTGTCCTGAAGACCTGCCTAGGGCGATGAACGATAGGGAGGAGTGGCGAGAGAGGGTCAGGGATATCCGTGCTGCCAGCACGATATGATGATGATGATAAGCCCATAAACTAACGACGAACGAAATCCTATTTTACCCAATAAATATTTAGTTTTCAGCATTAGAAAAGAAAAAGATTAAGAATGTCCTTGGGAAAATACCTGTCACCTATCTAGTGTTATTATTCTAAAATCAGCTTTTTAATGAAATGGGTTATGAAAGAATAATTTCTAAAACCTTACAATTCGCCGAATATCCGTCTGTCTGAATCATTGCTATTTTTGGTTCGATTTCAACCAATTTATCGGGAATGACTGCAGTTATCTCTGAAAAGGCTTTAAGTTATACTAGTATATTAAGCTTATATCTCGCAACTTTAATGTCTTTAAATCCCTTCGATAAAAAAAAACCGTGTCTATCTCAAAACAAATATCCACTCCGATTAAATGTTACGAAAGGCATGTTGCTTCTTACCTCCTTATAGACATTTAGACTTAGATGTGGAGGTACTTGAGGTGTAATGGTTATCATCGTTAGAAATAGACTCGGTAATCCGTTCAAATCCTGAAAAAGGCTGTTTGAATTTCATGTAGCGCTTATACCCTTGGAAAGGTATGAATCAAACAACTCTCCCTTCAGCCATGGTCAGGTACACTGGGCTCTTTAACTTTGGCGTAGTGACCAGTCTAGGAGAAGAAAAACTCTCAACTCAAATGTGTTAAATAATTCTTGATCTTTGGAGAAGCGGAATACCTCTTCATTGCCATAGCTCCCTGACCCGCTCTTTCCCGGATTGGTATTACCTGATACATACAACCTCTCAGACGTACCCGGATTTAAAGCTGCTGAGAAGGAATTCATTTTATCTCATCGATTGCCCAGCCGAAGCTAATCAATCTGACGTTTTAAAGTTTAGATTAATGCTATATAGCCTGTACTCGGATAATCACCTGACTCCCGTCCATTCTTTTTCCCAACGTTCTTCAGTTGTTCTGGATATGATTTTCATGCCCCCATCTTGGCTTTTCTTCGCTGCCTTCTGTCCTCACCTCCGGTTGTTCCAAGTTCTTCCCTGCTGAGATGATAAATAACAAAGTGACCCCATTTTTATATGGACAAAATTTATTTATCACTTTAACGACACTTTTCTTTCACAAACCCTTGTTATATACTCACATAATAAATATGCTTATATACACATATACATGTTCATGCAGCATCATAACGACACAATAAATAGACAGACGCACGATGATAAAGTCGCAGGAATAAACGACGAACACAAAAAGACGCAGGAAGACTTCTTTATAAAATATTTACCTCTCACCTTATTTGTAAGTTTCGAAAGGGTTATTCAAAGTTTGCGTGTGAGAGGGAGCTGGAGACCGAACATAACTGAAATATTTTGACCCCAAAGTTATGGCCGTCAGCGTTGTGTCTTTCTCGTTCTCCATGGATGCTCAACCGGAGCCTTGGAGTCTGCTGGGTGCTGGCTTTCCCTACTACACGCGTCTATCTCCGTCTCCAACTATACTGCTTGTCCTCAACTCTACTCGCCTGTCTCCACTGGCTCGTTGAACTCTACTGACCGGAACTCAACCGTCCTCTGTTCAATTCGTCGGCCTTATATTACCTTCAAACTCCCACGCGCTGATATGGACACGCCTCCACGACTACTTCCGATATCTGGGTACCGGGATGTGTCACTTCCGCTTTCTTTGGAATGGCCTGTGTGATCGTCATCGAGCGGAAATAACTGTCATCCAGTTCAGAGGTCACTCTCTTCCGGTGCGTCAGCCTATGAGAGTATAATGGGCCTTTTTTTTACCTCGTCCCATTTCATCAGCCAATTTCCGCCCACGCGATTTCCTCTCATAACTGCCACTAGAATGTGTCACTTCCTTCTGGTGCATCACCTTGAATGGCATTTTTGGCCGGGTCAAAAGGTCAAAACATAACACCCTTTGCGGCCTACAAAAAATTAGCCTGTAAGGATGGAGCATTTCAACCGCTCGAACTGAGCTTTTCTAACTAACTGATTGACTTATTCTAAACATACAGAATTATTGTGATCACCTGAATGAGTCCATGCAAATTTGCGTCTGTCATAGTTTCTGCTGGATATTGACTGCTTATTGTATTTTTTTTTTAGCGTAAAGCCATTTTCTCTCATTAGATCTGTAGATTCCAAAGTGCGTAGTCTAGGCAAGTTATTAACAAAGATGTTTCAAATGTATCCCTTTGCAATAATGTCAAAGAAGTCTGTATCTCAATCAGATAAGTGAACTATTGCTTTTGTGTTTCTATAAAGCATCATTATAGCTGTTACAGTTTCTTTTGGATGATCATATGCAACAAGTATATGCACTATCTTCCCTCTGTGTAAGGAATCAAAATCCAAGGAGAAATCTAGGAACAATAGTGTTGCCTCGAGATATTTTGTACGTATTTCTTTTGATGATTCGACAGATTGTCAGCATCAGAGATGTTCTTGATCGATTTCTCCAAAAACTGTTCTAATTTTTCCCGAGAATTTTCTCAATTTATTTATTTAAAAAAAAGGTAAACCGGTTAAACATAACTTTGTATCAATTCCTGCTCGTAGAGGAGGCATTGGATCAATGCATACTAATCCATACTACTATTACATGATGTATAATTACTAAAGCGAGCTAGTTCTGTTTATCACAGCAAAATGATACATAAGTTTTTTTATAAAGTTCTGTGGAGAATAAAATTTCTTTTTTTTTTGTGGGGGGGGGATACACAAGGTTCTTTTTAATTGTGGGATGCCTAACGGTAATAAAGCCTCTGGAAGAGGCGAGTTTTAAATTTGCCTCCGACGCCGGACAACAAACCCAGCCCATTCCCGTTTTTTTTTTTTTTTGTGAAGGGAGGTACTGCCTGGAGCATGGCTCCCTGGAACCTAGTTAGAAGCTTTTGATGCATCTCAGCGTTTTAGTACGGATACTCTACTTTGATCTTTGATCCAAAAAGCAAGAAAAAGAATCTAGTCTCCAAGACATATCTCCCGAAAAAATTATCAAGAGGGATTATAGAAAAAGATGAAGTGGAAAAGAATGTCCTTTTTGATCTAAGCGTGATACGCTTAATTAGTCGGTAATGAGTTTTTAATAAAAACTCTGACTTTTTCCTTCATCTCCAAATTAAAGGAGCGTTCCTCATATTTTAGTAAAAGCCATAAAATCTCTGACATGGTTAGTGAGTCATAAAAATACTCAAGATCACCAAATATCAGTGAGACCAGAATTTTTAAAGAGACATGCTAAATGTCATTTATCTTGGAGTTGGGAGGGACATGGTCAATTAACCATGGCCACCAATACGGTGTTTCTTTAGTTTTCTTTGGAATATCAATGAAAAATGATGATTTTCTTCCGATTCAAATTAGTTACGAACCATATGTCGTTAGAGAACCGTTTCGCTTATCTCTGTCCAGATATTCAAGGCGCTAATGTTTGAGTCTCTGTCCACACTCTGAAAATATTGCCAAACTACTAAATTATAAAAGAACGAAAAACAGTTTATTCAGGTGTTTTTTGTCGTTGTTAGTAACCGTCAAGGAATTTTGAACCGAATAATTCAATCCACGGAGTTAGTATTTTCTCATTCTGCTTTCTATATATTGAGATATCTCATATCAATCAATTCGACTTTTTGGTTATTTTGTCCTTGTCATCATCATCATCATCATATCGCACTGGTAGCACGGATATCCCTGACCCTCTCTCGCCACTCCTCCCTATCGTTCATCGCCCTAGGTAGGTCTTCAGGACAACATCCTGTATCCTCACATAGCTGCTGAATGTACGTTCGAGCTGGTCGTCCTGCTTTTGCGCGGCCATGTGTGGGGATCCATAAGAGTACATCTCTCATGAGTTCATCTCTGCTTCTCCAGCAGCGTCCTGCATGTCTGGTTCGTCTAACTTGGATAGTTTTCGTGATAGGGGGCAGGTGGCCGTACAGTTGGTGTCTTGTGGGGTGTTGCTGCCAGGACTTGTTCAGGATTGCACGCAGCATTCTTGTGTAATTGCCATCTAGCTTCTTCTCCAGTCGTTTTGTTAGCGTCCATGTAGTGCATCCATATAGCAGTATCGATGTGACCGCTGCCTGGAAGAAACTGCGTTTCATTTTATCGGTTAGGTCTGATTTCCATATAATCGATAGCCTATTGATAGCTGTCCATGCTTTCGTTAACCTCGTTTCGATGTCCTTTTCGGTTGATTCGACGCTGCTTCCTAGGTACGGGAATTTGTCTACTAGTTTAAGTGGGGTTCCTTCTAGAGTGGAGATGTCCCCCGTTTGGTTATAGCACATATATTCCGTTTTGTGTGCATTAACATAGAGGCCTATGTTTGCTGCTGCTCGTTCCAAACTAAGCAGAAGTGTTTCGACTTGGTCAGGTGTATTTGCCAGTATCGCTATGTCATCGGCGTAGTCGGCATCGGTAATTGTTGTTGCGGGGTATCTTCTGCTTCTTTTCTTCGTCAGTTCGAAGCCATTCTCTTTGATTTTGTCAATCGATGTTCTAAGTACGTAGTCTAGACAAATGATAAAGAGGTACGGGGCCAGCGTGTCCCCTTGTAGTACTCCTGCTACAATGTCAAAGTATTCTGTGTCTCCATCTGGTGATCGTACTTTTACTTTAATGTTTCTATAGAGAATCGTTATTGCCGCTACGGTTTCTTTAGGTATGCCGTACGCTAGTAGGATTTGTTCCATCTTTCCTCTGTGAATGGAGTCGAAAGCCTTGGTAAAGTCGACAAATATTAATGTCGCTTGTAGGTTCTTTGCCCGTACACCTTCAAGGATTCTGCGGATGGTTAATATTTGTGAGGTCGTGGATCTATTTCTTCGGAAGCCATTTTGGTTTTTTCTAAGTATGTTGTCGATTTTGGGTTCTATTCGGTTTCGTAGTAGGGCATTGTAGATTTTGGCAGCTATGGATGTAAGTGTTATGCCTCGGTAGTTTTTAGCTAATCCGAGGTCCCCCTCTTTAGGAAAGGGGAATATGCATCCCTTCATCCATCTATCTATCGGATTTTGATTGTATACTGCGTTGCAGTGTCGTCGAATTGTCTGGTCTTCCATACTTCCGGGGTAATTTCGTCCAGCCCTGCAGCTTTCCTATTTTTAATTTTTCTGAGAACCGAGTCGAGTTCTTCTTGTGTGAACGGTCCTAGTTTAATGTCTAATTGTTTGCTAATTATTCTGGTGATTGGTTCATGCGTTATTTTTGGTGGGTTTCCAAGTCAGTTTTCGAAGTGCTGTTTCCACAGTTTTATTCTTTCTTATTGGTTTGCTGCTTTAAGTTTTGTTTTGGCTGTGTTCTTTCTTCTGCTCACTTCGTTTATTGTTTGCCAGGCTATTCTAGATTGTCTATCTTCCAACGAGTCTCTAATCTTATCTATCTGATTTTGAATGTATTCTGTCTGTTCCTTTATATATATGCCTGCTAATTGATATTGTGCCGTTTTTAGTTTTAAGGCATTTGTGTTTGTTGGGTTTTTTCGATAGTTTTTGGAGGCTGTTTTTACTAGTGCACGTTTTTCTCTCACCGCTAAAGTTTCCCATGGGACTCTATATTTAGTTTTAATTTTTGTTGGAATGTATTTTGCTGCTGCCTCGAGGTGTGCATTGACGAAATTTTCGTATTCGTCGTTTGGTGTACTTTTTCCGTCCTTTCTTGTAGTGTTTCGAATCTGTTTCTTAATTCTAATACGTATTTATCTCTTATATCTTTGTTGTTTAATAGGGCCCAGTCATAGTGTTTGTTGGTCGCTGTTTGTTTGGCGTTTTTTCGTAGGCTTAACCGTATTTTCGCCGTGACTATTCGGTGATCAGTGGACACACCCTCAAAAGAGGAGTATGCCTCACAATTCAGTGCACTATTTTTCCATTTCTTGTTTATAAGGATGTAGTCTATCTGAGCTTTAGTATTGTTTGCGTACGTGTATGTCCATAGTTTGCCCTCCCTTTTTTGGTAGTTTGTATTGAGGCATGCTAATCTATTTTCTATCATGAAATCTGTTAGATGTTGCCCATTCCTATTTGACGTGTTGTGGAGGCTGTATTTGTTGTTTCCGTTTTTCCCGATTTGGGCATTCATGTCTCCGCCAATGACTAACATGTTGTGTTTCGGGATGCTACGCACTAATGAGGATAACTCATCGTAGAAGGTGACTATTTCATTTTCTTCACTAACATTGGTGGGGCTGTAGCATGAGATGATTGTTGCTCTGGGGTTTCCGTTAAATGTAGCTGCCATCATTCTAGGTTGTATTTTCTCAACGCTATTAAGCGTTTTTAATGCTCTAGGTCCTATAAGTAATCCTACCCCTCCTACTGCGGCGTTGACAGAGTTTTTCCATGCGGATACAGTGGCGAGTTACCAGCCATTGCCAGTTTCGTGATATTTGATATCTTCGGTGTGCGTGTATCTGTGTTCTTGTATGCATATTATGTCTATCTTATGTTCTTCGGCCGATGCGATTAGCTCTGGGAGTTGTCCTATTCTATTTAATGTTTTTACGTTAAATGTGGCTATTTGTAGTGTTTGCTTGCATTTTAGTAGTTTTGATTGTTTGAGCTCTGTAGCTGATTTTTCGAACACTGAGGCCAGGGCTCCAACCTCAGCAGGACGCGCCCCTTTTTTACCCGCGCGAAGAGCGATGCGGTTTGTGTATGTGGTTTGAGTGTGGGTCATGGTTATCTTTCGATGGCTGTTTTATTCTTTTCTATAGAATCCACTCTTATAGAGGAGCAGCAGTAGTTCCCCGATCGAACTAACGATCCTGAGCGTAAAGTCGTCAAACTCACGTCCAGGACCCGTTTAGGTATTGAGTTTGGTCGTCCATGGGTTTATTCAAGTACCTTTACGTACATCATGCTGCTTCCCATGTGTACGCAAAAAAAAAAAAAAAAAAAAAAAAGGGGTAGTAATTTTGGTTTAAGTTTTAAGTTTTAACTTAGTTAAAGTCCAACATTAAGGTACTTTCGTATGACTTTCACTGGTACTGACTTTTTTTTTTGCTGTATTGGGACTTTTCCGAGGCTTTATTTGTTTATCTTTTTTTTTACTACAATTTGGAACCTAGCAGGCTTCAGGAATTATAGAGCTTAAAAAAATGTTTTTTTTCTTCTTTCTCGGGGGGGAGGCTGTGGTAGCATTAGGTGTTTTAGGCTTTTTCTTTTTCTTCTAAACTACTGTTAGGGCTTTCTTTACGAATTTTTAAATTATATTATAGAAGAGATTCAAAAACATTCTGCCTTGTTCGCTGACATTGGAAAGACTAACATCAATTTGGCTTAATAGTAGAGTAAGCGTGTCTTTACATTTAAAAACGCAGAGTTTAAGCATTATTTCACAAACAAAATACAGCATCCTATATCCAGTGATTGAACTAGTGACTTCCTGGTTGATTCCAACTTGAAGCTCTGAACCCACACATTTATTCTCTAAGTCATTGCCTCGTGAGATAATTCAGAGGTTTCCCAGTTGACTGGGGCAGTAGAATACACCTCTGCAGAGGGATGAGATGCCCCTCCCCAATGAGAGTTCTGGATATGAGACTAAACAATCTAATCATATTTACCAACCCCTCCGCTCGGGCAGGATATGACACGAGGTCAATTTTTAAGCGGAGTTTAACAGGTTTGAATTCAGAGTTTTCCTTCCATGGTTAAAACCCAAACAAACAAACAATTCAGAGACCATTAATAATGGTCTTAAAATAGTCTTTAAATAAACTCTGATTTATCTTAAGTACTTATCTAAAATGTCTTTAACTCTGCCAAAAGAATGCTTAAGCTGTGGACATTTCTGTAACCTCGTAAAATTTCATTGAAAATCAGGAACGGTTAAGAATCAATTCAAGCATTGCAAAGAGAGCGGAATTATTAAGAATGTTTTATGTAAATACACTGAAAACGATGTTACGATAGAAACACATTGAATATTAAGACAAATGTAATAGTCATTAGTCAGAAACAAATTGAGGATATATTGCCGACAAAAAGAGGATTATTATATATGTAAAATGTAAAACTATTGCTAACTGTTTTACAACAGAAATGTAATCCTAGCTAGCTAAAAGTTATCGTGCCTAGTCAGCTGGGGTTGTAGAATGCACAGACTGCATCCCTGTAGAAGGGTAAGACCCCATCAACGAGTGTCCTAGATATAACACTAAACAAACTGAGGCTCCAGTAATGCAGGCGATTTGGGGAAGCGGAGTACCTTTGCATTGCCATAGCTCGCTGGTTCACTCGGTCCCTGAGTGGTAATACCTGATAGTGTCCTATCTTTGGGTTAAATAGAACTCTTTGACATTTAAACTGTGTACTTTGACATTTAAACTGAGTGCAAAAAAATCACTTTTGCTAAACTGACTTGTTTGAAATAGAACTGCTCGATTATTAAACTGTGTGTAAGCAAATGGCTGATATTTAATTGAATTTTCAGTGATACATAGGAATACATTAAAATATTCAACTGTGTGCAAACAAATAATTAGCCGTAAATAGAATTATTCGTATAAGATAGAATTAGGTGAAACCATTTAATTGTATGAAAAAACGAGCGCAGGCATGTTTAAGAATGTTATCCCCAAAATGTGTTTAGAAATCATATACTTAATATATATGTAGCAGTTGACATTAAATGACCTACAATGGTTGATATGCCATAAAATAAACCAAACCAAACCAAACTGAAAGTTATCATTGAATTTACGATAACAGCGTTATTTACCAACTCAGTTCGATAACTAACACATTTCTGCTTTCATGCCAGATGCAACGTTTCCAACCAGCATTTCAGTTACTATCAGAAACATGGGTTATCAACGGGAAGGTTTCATTTCTATTGCCATTCGAAATTTAGCTTCAAAATACCTTTGGAGTAATAACTTCCGGGGCGACTCTCAAGTAAGTGAGGCATGCTGATACTTTTTCCTCGCTAGCTCAAATGTATGGACAGTGGTAGGATGGCGTCTGACATGAAAGCAGATGTGTCTCACTTCTATCCAACTGTGTAATTGTGACCTTTATCAGATGTAAGTGAAATTTTCGTCACTTTTAAAGAATAGATTTTCACTTTGATGTTATTGGCTATATGAAGTTAAAAGATTTATATAAATCTTAAGAATCATTATTGTCGTCTAACCATGCATTATATTCTTTCGTTAGACTTCCTCCAGGATTCCTACTTTTCCTAGTTTCGGAATGTCCTCTATATTATTTATCTATTTTTTGTTCCCAAACTTTACAGCCATCTCCAACTTAAAAACTGACCGGCTTCTTTTAGGACTTAAGTCCGGAAAACAGTTGGTGATCCTCTTTAGATATGAAGGTTGATGTAATCATAATCTTAATTTGTTTTCACTTGTTTTTGGGGTTTGCTTTATTTTCTCCCAGTTCTCTCTCTCTCTCTCTCTCTCTCTCTCTCTCTCAGCCATTGATAGTGTAAATAGCATTAATTGATAGACATTATTGGAGATTTCAGTAGGGCTACTTACAGATAGCAGGAAGTATTTTAGTGCAACTTGAGAGAGCAGGTGAGTGTATATTTGTAAAGTAAGAATGAGTCAATAAATGTTACTAGCTGAAGTTAACCAAATAATTACTGTGCCAAAGGATCAGGAAGAAATGTACTTGCATTCATACTAAATACGAAACAGTGGATTAATGCTGAAGGGAGTCCAATCCTTACTTACTACCCGGTAGGTGTAGCCTTGTGCCAAACAAAGCTGATCTGAGTAAATAGCTGAGTGTAAATTGGCTTTATACTCTTTTTTTCTTTCCTCTTTATTTTAGAGATCCATAATGATATTGCCTCAGGGTTAATAAAAGTGCTTACACCGGTGAAAGAGAGAAAATGATTTTTAGGTTGAGACATGAAGGAGGATTTCTCGAAAAAGTGAAAGTGAAAATCAACTGCTTCACCGATTCGTATGACGTCTCAGAAGCTGGTTTATTAATGTAAGTTTATGATGACATTCCTCTTCAAGGCATAATTTCTGGGAACACCATTATATATATATATATATATGTGTGTGTGTGTGTGAGGATTTGTTTTGGGGTGCATATATGTTTGTGAGTAAATCTGTTATTAGTATAATATCTATATTTGTATATGAATAGAATTCTCTCTCTCTCTTTCTATATATATATATAGATAGATAGATATATGTATATGAATCAAAGTATCTACTTGCGTGTATGTGCGTGTGTACATGAACGTACGTGGTTTTTTTGTACTTGTGTACGTTTGTGCGTGTTATTCGTAAAGATATGAATTAGTGCATGTAAATATAACTATATATACAAGCACGTATTCACATAAGATGATGTGCCAACAGAATTATATATATATATATATATATATTTGATATTTTTTTCTTTTTTGTTGTTGGTCTGACAAAATAAAAATTAAATATTTCAAAATGAATCCGACCATTGTGTTTAAAAAATTTTTTTTCGTACTTACATATATGTATGTTTCCAACTTGTTACTTTCATCAGAGAATATATGTGGCACAAGTCCATATGAATGGGAGAAGCAGTTAGGCCATAACTCACTCATGTAGGATTGTTAGTTATAAATATGTATATATATTATTCCAATATATATATATGTATATATATATACACTTCTAAGTGTGTGTGTTATTCGTATAACTTTAATGTGAGCGCGTGTGAATAGATCTCTCTGTATTCATGTGCATGCAGAGCTGTGTTCGTATGCGTGTAAGCGCACATGTGAGCATGTATATTTGTGTGCGTGTGCAGTAATCCGAAAACATTAGCATGTGTTTGTGTGTGTGTGTGTGTGTGTGTGTGTGAACGACGCTCTATATACCTCTTTGAATGCGCATAAGATTGTCTGCTAACAGTGAATTAAACACCCCCACCCACACACAAACTCGTATATATATATATATATATATATATATATATATATATATATATATATGAGAAAGAAGATAAAAATGTCAGATTCACAAACCAACCGAGAACGAATCATGTCAATCTAATTTTCCACATTCTCTACTTTCTCGTACCATCGGATATCATTCGAAACCTTAACAGCACTTGTCACTTTAATTAATTTTCATAACTACACATAATAACGTTTATATATATATATATATATATATATATATATATGTGTGTGTGTGTGTGTGTGTGTATGAATATGCGTGTACTTATTTTAAACCAAGCAACCTGATTTGGACAGGGGATAAATAAACGACTGATAATATATATTTTAGTTCTTTCAACATCAGCCCCAATTTAATCAGCTGGTTGTTATTCTGACTTTGTATTTACAATCTAAAGGCTTGTCTTTATCCAAACCACTTAATTTTTTCCCCGTGAGCTCTATAATAGTTCTTATGATTCTCATTTTAGGAGCCCTTGTTTTAACAAGTTCAATCAAGGCCTTATTGGATAATTTCTCCGTGACCCCAGCGGAAACTTATTCTGTTGTTTCATTTAAGGCCCGGGTTTTTCCACTCTTCAAGTAGCTCCTGGTAAATAACACTTGTCCTGAATCATTTTCGCTTAGATCGACGAATTATTCTAATTGAAATTTGTATTTAATTCACTTCTGAAATACCTGGTAATTTTCTAAAGCGGTTTACAGGTCGTTTGTTTTCCCAGTTAGATTGGTTGCTTTGTCAAGAATAAAGAACCGGGTTTGCCCTACTATTTATTTAGTGTTGCAGTGTGAAGAAATTTTTTTAAACTTCGTGCCTTCGGAAATCTCATTAATAAGTAGTGAAACACAAACAGCCTCGTCAGTGATTTGAAATCTGGCCGCCAATTTGATTTTTTACAGTTACGCAAAACGAGACGTTATGTTAAATATTGGATCTGAGAACATCGGTGACCTAATGTGGACATATATATATATATATGTGTGTGTTTTTGGACATATATATATATATATATATACATACGTGGACATATATATATATATATATGTGTGTGTGTGTGTGGACATATATATATATATATATATATACGTGGACATATACATATATATATATGTGTGTGTGTGTGGACATATATATATATATATATATACGTGGACATATATATATATATATATATATATATATATATATATAACCGCATAGAACCCAAAATCGACAACAAACTTAGAAAAACCAAAATGGCTTCCGAAGAAATAGATCCACGACCTCACAAATATTAACCATCCGTAGAATCCTTGAAGGTGTCCGGGCAAAAAACCTTCAAGCGACATTAATATTTGTCGACTTTACCAAGGCCTTCGATTCCATTCACAGAGGAACGATGGAATAAATCCTACTAGCGTACGGCATACCTAAAGAAACCGTAGCAGCAATAACGATTCTCTATAGAAACACCAAAGTAAAAGTACGATCACCAGATGGAGACACAGAATACTTCGACATTGTAGCAGGAGTACTACAAGGGGACATGCTAGCTCCATACCTCTTTATCATTTGTCTAGACTACGTACTTAGAACATCGATTGACAAAATCAGAGAGAACGGCTTCGAGCTGACAAATAAAAGAAGCAGAAGGTACCCCGCAAAAACAATTACCGACGCCGACTACGCCGATGACATAGCGATACTGGCAAATACACCCGACCAAGCCGAAACACTACGGCATAGTTTGGAACGAGCAGCTGCGGGCATAGGCCTCTATGTCAATGCACACAAAACGGAATATATGTACTATAATCAAACGGGGGACATATCCAGTCTAGACGGAACCCCTCTTAAACTAGCAGACAAATTCACTTACCTAGGAAGCAGCGTCGAATCAACCGAAAAGGACATCTACACGAGGTTAACGAAAGCATTGACAGCTATCAATAGGCTATTGATTATATGGAAATCAGATCTAACCGATAAAAGGAAACGCAGTTTCTTCCAGGCAGTGGTCACATCGATACTGCTATATGGATGCACTACATGGATTCTAACAAAGCGGCTGGAGAAGAAGCTAGACGGCAATTACACAAGAATGCAGCGAGCAATCTTGAACAAGTCCTGGCGGCAACATCCCACAAGACACCAACTGTACGGACACCTGCCTCCTATCACGAAAACTATTCAAGTTAGACAAACCAGACATGCAGGACACTGCTGGAGAAGCAAAGACGAACTCATAAGTGATGTACTTTTATGGACCCCTACACATGGCCGTGCAAAAGCAGGACGACCAGCACGAACATACATTCAGCAACTATGTGAGGATACAGGATGTTGTCCTGAAGACCTGCCTGGGGCGATGGACGATAGGGAAATGTTGCGAGAGAGGGTCAGGGATATTCGTGCTACCAGCACAACAGGATGATGATGATGATGATATATATATATATATATATATATATATATATATATATCAGACCTAACCGATAAAATGAAACGCAGTTTCTTCCAGGCAGCGGTCACATCGATACTGCTATATGGATGCACTACATGGACGCCAACAAAAAGGCTGGAAAAGAAACTAGATGGCAATTACACAAGAATGCTGCGTGCAATCCTGAACAAGTCCTGGCAGCAACACCCCACAAGACAACAACTGTACGGCCACCTGCCCCCTATCACGAAAACTATCCAAGTTAGACGAACCAGACATGCAGGACACTGCTGGAGAAGCAGAGATGAACTCATAAGAGATGTACTCTTATGGATCCCCACACATGGCCGCGCAAAAGCAGGACGACCAGCTCGAACGTACATTCAGCAGCTATGTGAGGATACAGGATGTTGTCCTGAAGACCTACCTAGGGCGATGAACGATAGGGAGGAGTGGCGAGAGAGGGTCAGGGATATCCGTGCTACCAGCACGAGATGATGATGATGATATATGTATATTATATCTTTAACATTTTTGGAAGGAAAAGTTTTCTAAAATTATCATGGCAAATCAAATACTGTTACATGCAAAGAATCTTAAAATTTAGAAACTTGCGTGAATGCCCCGATTGGTTATTAAATACCAAAATACAGATACAAAAATCATTGCTTCTCAAGCATATTTTTTTGTACAAAAAATTAAGACTTTTATTAGTATGGAAATCAGGCAAAAAATGAGTATATATATCGTCATCTGAAGACATATTGTTTCGTAGTATCGCAACTCTTCAGTGTGGCTACACACGTAGGACACTCGAAACTTGGACCGAAACCCACCCAACTTTAGATTAAACTTTGAATCGTACCGCTCAACCAACTATCGAACCACGGCTGCTTGGGATTTATAAGGCATTTCTTGCACTATCGGATATCAGAGTGGTCATGCTAAAAAGAATTTAGATTATATTAGAATGTTTTTTTCTTTAAAAAATTCTTGTTGAATCATTTAACAAGAGTGATGCCTCGACATTATTCCTTCAAAGTGCAGATCTATCAATCTATCTATCTATCTCTCTCTATATATATATACATTTGCCTATATGTGTGTGTGTGTGTGTGTGTGTGTGTGTGTGTGTGTGTGTGTGTGTGTGTCCCAGGAGATGAGGAAAAAAGAACCTTTAATAATATGCATGCAAGAATCCAATAAGAAGATTTCCGGTGTCCATTTTGATGCAATCACATATTTACCAAAAACGCTGTCTTCATTTCTTTCTTGTCACCTTTTTTATTTATTTTTCTCTGCCCACGGCCAAGCGAAGGTTTTACTCTTATACTGGTAATATTCAGGTACCGTTCACTTCACTTACCATTTCAGATTAGGGTCACTGATCGTCCTCCAACCTGCTGTCTGCCAGGTCTTTCCACACAGGATCGACCAGAATATGCAATAGATGTCAGTTGGAATAGCATTCGGTAAATAACATTCACGAGGAGGGACTTAATTGACAAATACTTGGTTGATTTGATGTTCTCTTTCCAAACGCTATTTTACCTTTAATATGAATGGAGTGATAATATATATATATATATATATATATATATATATATATATATATATATATATATATATATATTACTACGGACTTTATGAAAGTCAACTAAAATACATATATGAACACAGATATACACAAACACATGTATACGTATGCACACACGAATATATATATATATATATATATATATTACTACGGACTTTATGAAAGTCAACTAAAATACATATATGAACACAGATATACACAAACACATGTATACGTATGCACACACGAATATATATATATATATATATATATATATATATATTACTACGGACTTTATGAAAGTCAACTAAAATACATATATGAACACAGATATACACAAACACATGTATACGTATGCACACACGAATATATATATATATATATAAGCGTAGACGTTTATGTACATAGACACACATATCTATATAAAACCCAGTGGTTGGGTACATTGAGCTCTCTAGTTTTGGTTCGGCGATCCGTCTTGTACAAGGAAAAATCGTGATATTTAAAACTAAACCGTGTTTTTTTTTTCTGGAGTATATGTTATCAAGAAATGTGGCTTGTTCAGCAGAAGCCTTCACCACTATGAAAAAAAGATCTGCGTAGGTAGTTCAACAGTTCATATATATAACAGAAATCTTGGGCTCTCATACATCAACATCTACGGGAGAGCCTATTATATATATATATATATATATATATATATATATATATATATATATATATTTTATCCATAAGATCTGAAGAAGTCCTGTTATATTTTTCTTCGTGTTTTTGGTTTACAGCAGAAACGCAAAACAGGATGGAAATAAATTTATAATCCTAAAATAACCGGTCTTTGTTTTTTTCTTTAATGAAAGTATTGCTCAGTAAAATTAATTACATTGAGCTCTCTACCAGGAAAATTTAAATGTTCAGCTCTTGAATGATTTTCTGGTTCTGAAGGAATTACTCCCAACTCTGGTTTAACTGAACCGAATAATACTATATATATATATATATATATATATCAGTTATAATTAGTTTCAATTTAAGTGAAGCAACAATGTTAGCTCAGATCCATAATAAAAGATTAAGACAAATTTTTGAAGTCGCAAAATATCAAATTTTAATTATTTTTCTGTCTTCTCATATTTATACCTTAAAAGATATTCTTACTATCATTGTTTTTATTATCTTCCGTTATATCCCTTAGGAACTCAATAAATTTCAAATAAACCACGTGCCTGCGGCACAAATGGAAAATGCCTCGAAAATGTTCTGGAAATATTTAATATAACGGCAAATTACATCAGCTGAACCCGAAATCAGTGAACTTAACATAAAAACGAAAGGGATTATGGAATCCCAACACCAAAATATATCTGAAACCCAAATAACAGAAATTCAAGATAAACCCTCCGAAACCCTCCAAAATCACAAACTTAAACAAAAGATGAATATAAATCAAAAAATGAATCAACTCTATCAAGGAAAAATATTTCTACCCAACACAAGTTACAAATACATCAACCTATCACCTATCAAACTCACTGAGACAAAACAGGAATTTTTCAAAAGCTCAAACTACCAGCTCTCAAGAAAATACGACGTTAATATTAAAAACCGAAATTGAAATGTTATATAACCAAATACAGGACCAACAAAATAACGGTAAAATTAATATACATCCAAACCTTTGAAACTTACTAAAATGCTGAAGGAATTCAAAACCGTTTTAGCCTCAAGCACCAAAACAAGCTACTGACCCCAATACTAACGGAAGCAGCAGACTTACTGTTTGACCACCCGGACAATACAATCCGTACCCGTGACAAGACCAATATTTATATTATATCAAATAAAACAGACAACAACAAAAAAATTGAAAATATTTTCAACGACAAAACAAAATTTTTAAAAAATCACTAAAATCCCCATCGAACAACTTATAAAACATATTAACAAAATTATCACAGCCAAAAACGCAGAAATTGGATCCATTAAACTAACAAAAATAACAGATTACAAACCCGGATGCAAAGTAAAGTAAAAACCTACAAACTATGTAATCCAATTAGACCAATTATTTCACCGATTCTTACTTCCGTATACCACATATCACAAATCCTCAACGATATAATAGTACCATATATCCCAGATAAATACAGTATCAAATCAATACATGAATTCAAACAAATTCTAAACTCTACCCCCCTCCAACAAATGCATAACAGCATCACTCGATGTCGATTTTTTTTACTAACGTTCCAGTTCATGAACCATCAAAACAATAATCAAAAACGTCGATAATCTCCCCTCAATTCCTCCTCTAGATAACAACCAAAAATTCTTGAAAAGCTAGTTACCAGTACCACAAAGGTCCTATTCCATGATCCTTCCAGCAACATTTATATACAAATTGACGGTATTTCGATGGGATCAGCCCTATTTCTAAATTTCCCATATCGAAAACAAAATATTTTAAACAATAATAACTAAACCTAAGATATGTTATGTAGACGATTTTCATCGCAACACAATCCTCCGACCAAATTAACAAATTCAAACAAACTCTAGAAATACACTCAGTACAAAACTTTACCACCGAACTCAACATTAATAAAAAAAAATCCCTTTAGTTGATCTATTTACAGATTCTACAAATAATAACAAATTCACTAAATCTCCGTATAAAAAGCCTACCAACGACAATTCCAACCAACTTGACTATCTCAGAGAATGTACCCAAAATATAAAATAGCAATTATAAAAAAAGCTATTCTCCTCATCTAAGACAATGTTTTACAAAGAACTTATCAACATAAAACAAACCCGTGTTGATCACAATTTTCCTAATAAACTAGTTGATCAACAAATAAAATTATACCTTCACAACATACACAAGAATAATAACACTACCAACACTACCAACACTAACAGAATTAATCGATATTACAGAAATCAAATGCACTATAACTACAAATTAGACGAACAAGCAATAACCAACACCATAAAAAGACACAGTAAACCTATTGAAAAACAAAACAAATAAAACTTATCATCTACAACACTAAATTTAAAACATCAAACCTTATCGTTAAGAATAACACCAATTCCGTTGAAATATACCTAATCCAAACCAATGTAGTTTATAAATTTATATGTCCATTTCGAGAGTGCCTCCCAAAAATCAAAAATAATTCTTACATTGGCAATACAAACACAACGTTATCTCATCATTTTACTAATCACCTTTCTGAAAATAACACCATAAAATAACATTTAATTACAAAACACAACAATAACGCTAACCAACTTACATCTTCCGATGTAAGGAAGATTCTCACAGATGATACAATAATTATATATAAAATAAAAATTTTTTAAATGATTACAAATCCTTGAAGCAATATGCATAAAAAATCAAACATAGATAAAATAGCATTTAACACAAGCAGCAACATGCTAAATATATTTAAGAACTAAAATACACTAACTCGATTCGTAAACCTTTTCCAAACCTAACGTTTTAAAACAAAACGCTGAAAACGATCCAACCGACAACTTCAATACAAAACGCTAAAAATTATCAAAACAGTGAAAATTCAACAGTAAATTCAACACTACTCTACCCTTGATGATGAACAAAAGTATGGTCGAAAACACTTGGGCAGAAGATATGGGACGATTCTTTTAACAACTAGATCCCGACACAAAAAAAATAACGAGGAGTCGTGAAAAAATAAGATAAAGAATAACAAACACTGTTCCATCGTATTTAACAAAACTTGTTTGAATAATAACTTGCTGCCTAAACATACACACTTCAATGTATATATATATATCTATATATATATATATATCCTGAGAAAGTTGTGTTTGTGGATTTAGCAAATATTGGGTTTGTAGCTATCCTATATACCAGGTAACCATTTCTCAGTCAACAGTGATGACATATTATGGATATATTTTTTCAAAATAGTTGATTAATTTTACTGGCATGTCAACACCGCAAGGGTTTGGGAATTGCATTCATTTTACGTGCATATCTATATTTTGTGTGGTTATTTCTTGAAAATTATTGTTGTTTTGCACACAGTCTTATCGAATACAAATAATTTTTATACATATCTTCTAAATCTATAGATGGGACCCTAATAGGTACCATACTCCTAGCTAGAAGGGACCTAGGAGTAATGTCAATGAAGGACTACAGATCCATCACGTCTCCAGAACTAAAGCCTCCCTATCCCTGGCTTTTTAGACATATACAAGACCCCACTTTTTTTATCCTTCTGCAGTGGATATAGTATTTTAACCACCAACGACAATGTGATATGTTGCTGAGCAGGTGAGGTTCAGGTTCCATTTTGAAGGTATTAATGCAGAACCCATAATTACTTTTGAGCTGGTGATCCATATTGACTCATTTCTACGCCTATTACACAACCAAAATGTTTTAACCCTGTCTGTGGTTCTCAGAATGCGCTGCCTGAATCCTCCTGCAGAAGAATGCGACTCCACCCCAAAAAATGGAGTGCCCTGACACAAAACTGCATCTGGTTCCTGGTTTTGAGGCTCTAGTTCTGCAATAGATACATTCAGCGTATTCTATGCCAAGTCGACCAAGTGATCTGAAAGCAAATATTACCCTTTTAAAACACGTGCGTGTACTAAATAATCTACATGTAAGTATGTTGGTTTACGGTTGCCATCTGGTGTGTACGTGTTAAATTTCCTGTATATTAACTTTACTGTATGCATGATTTACAGTCATGTTTTTGTGTTTATTCATGCCTATTTGCGTAGTTGATGAATCCTAGAGGATACACTATCGACTAACCTATCTCATTTAAGCGGTGACTGACATCTGCATTTTTTATTCACTATAGTTAAGTCTTCAGATACAACGGAAACGTGACTACAATTAACGGACTGATTGGATTCGGGTTCCATTTTCAAGCTATTAATACAAAACCTACGATTATTTTAAGTCAAGGACTTCATGTTGATTCCTATCCACGCTCATAACATACCTAAAATATTTCAGCCCCGATTGTAATGTTTACAATACACTGATCGTATCCCTTGTAAAGGAATAACCCCCAAAAGCCTTCCCAAATAAGACCCCACCCAAAATAAGACACCTTCAAAAAAGCATCCCTGAGTAAAACATTAATTTGAATCTACATTTGAAGTTCGAGTTTTGGAACTAGCGTCGGGGGTTGGAATCACTTCTTCATTGCCATTACTCCCAGGTCCACTCTAACTGGGAGTGGTAGTATCTGTTTGGATCCCATCCATAGGTCAAATAAATCTGTTTGAAAATTATTATATAGGAATTCTTCATATCATATAACTATAAAGCATTTATATTAAGAATAGTTACTTGAACCTACAACTGTTTACTAAGGTTTCTTCTTCTTCTGATTATTATTATTATTACTATTATTATTATTATCTAATTTTAAATATATAACTATTTACACACAAGTGTTTATTATTAAAGAAAGAGAGCAAACGATTTAATTGTATATAATTTGGTTTGGTTTTCTGGCATATCAACCATTGTTGGTTATTTAAAGTCAAATCCCGTTTTATATATATATTAAATATATTTGTAAACACATTTTATATACACACAGTTAAAGGATCTAACAGTTCAATTTCAAACAATTCAATTTAGCATTAGTCAATAAAGTTGAATGTTTCTAAGTATTGCGATCTATCACAAACAATATAATTTATCATAAGTCATTTGTTTGCACTCAGTTTAAGTATCTATCAGTTCTATTTGACTCATAGGATCCAATCAAATGCTACCACTCCGTGCCAGAGAGGACCTGGGAGCGTTGGTAATAAAGGGAAACTCTGCATTCCCCAAAGTTCCAGCATTACTACAGCTTCACTATCAGATTGTTTTGTGTCATATCCAGGACACACGATGGGGGCGGGGTCTTACCCCTCAGCAGATATGCTGTCGTTGTCGTTCAGTGGGGGTGTCCTTACCTCACTGCAGAGGTGAAGTCATTATATTTACAGCTGGTACAATTTGGTATTAGGAATACTGGAAACCATACAGCTATACGCAAATTATTTGTATTAGAGAGGAATACTTGAACTCAAATAAACGTAAGCAAAAGCGACCACACAAAGAATATGAATATAAATGCACAATGTACAATACTCCTAAACCTCTACATATAGAATAACCCCTGACGGGTTAACATGATATTAATATCAATCTGCCAAAATTGATGAATACATTTTAAAATAAATAGATAAATAGATATCCAGTCGTAAAATCATTCTAGCCAACCAGAATATGATAAAGAGACAAAGAACGTGGTTCTCATAACCAATAATTTTTCAATGCACCAAACTGGTCTTGCCATTCGATCAACAAAAATAAAAGCAATTTCTTAATCTATAAAATTAGAATAAGAAGCAAAGAATAATCTTGTAAAAGATCCTGAAATCAGAACCCCACAGAATATTACCAATGAGTATTTCTCGGAAATAAAAACGAACTCCTAAGCGATGTTCTTCTGTGGATTCTTACGCATAGACACATCAGTATTGGCTGACCAACAAAACTTAGATTTATCTGCTCTGTGTGGACACTGGATACCGTCCAGAAGAAATGCCAAGAGGTTGGTTGTTTGGTTGGGATTTTTGGCGTATCAGCCTTTTTAGGTCATTTAACGCCAAGTCTATTTCTATGTAAACAATCAGTTCTATTTCAAACAATTCAGTTTAGCATGAGTACACAGTCTAATTGTCAAAAACAGCTCTATTCCAAGCTATTCAACTTCGTCAAATAGTTCTTATTCAGCTTATTCCGTTTAGTGTAAGTAGAGATTTTGTTTACACAGTTAAATGTCAAAACAGTTCTATATAAAACAAATCAGTTTAGTGTAAGTACAATTTCAATGTCAAAAACAGTTCAATTGCAAACAATTCAGTTGAGCATGAGCACGCAGTTTAAATGTAAGTACGGTTTATGAAAATAGTTCTATTTCAAACAATTCAGTTTAGGATAAGTACGCAGTTTAAATGTAAGTACAGTTTAATTGTGAATTTTTTTCTATTTCAAGCTGGTCAGTTTAGTCAAGCAGTTCTAATTCAGCTAATTCAGTTTAGTTTAAGTACGGATTTTGTTTACACAAGTTAAATGTCAAAACAGTTCTATATTAAACAAATCCTTTTAGTGTAAGTAGAGTTTCAATGTCAAAAAATGACTCGATTTCAAATAATTCAGTTTCGCATCAACACGCAGTTTAAATGTTAGTACGGTTTAATTGTCAAAAACATTTATATTTCAAACTATTCAGTTTAGCCAAACAATTTCGTTTAGCATAAGTATGCCGTTAGTTCTATTTAACCCATAGATAGAGCCCTATCAGGTGTTACCACGCCGGGCCAGAGTGGACTTGGGAGCAATGGCCATGAAGGGGTACTCCGTATTCCCCAAAGCCCCAGCATCACTGGAACCTCAAGATCAGATTTTTTAGTGTCATAAACAGGACACTCGTTGGGGGATGGGTTTTACTCCTTTGCAGAGGTTCAGTCAGTGTATTCTACATCCCTAGCCGACTGGGCAAAAATGCCAAGAGGGATGTAAGATGAGGATAAGATATGATATAATATATAGAAACGGAGTACAATCTAAAGAAATTTTGTCAATTGTTGATATTTGATAAAACTTTCAGTAGCCATTACGTCGATGACGGAAAATCATTAAAAAATATTCTTGTAAAAAATAAAAGGGAAGCTAATTGTCGTGAATACTCCACATTCAAATCTCAGTTAAATGTTTCGAAAGATAATTCCCTCAAGTATGAAAATCAATTAAAAGTTTTTCCCAGGAAATACCTGCCGGAATGAACATTATACATTAAATTAAATTCAATTTTATGAGCGCAAAAAAATTAACTTATTAACATGTTTAGAAACACTCTACTTTTAGATAAAAAAAAAAAAAAAATTACGGCTAGCATTGGTTATTTAAAGCGGGGCTATTCTTAGCGTACTCGTTACTATTGTGGGAATCTGAGAACTGAGTTCAAATCCTGAACGGATGTAATATAATTAGGGACGCCCAGATTTTTAAAAAAATTGATTGGCTACAAATAAGCAACGTGTTCTGACTGGTAAGGAAAAACTCAACCGAAAAAGCCGATAGGGCAGTGGATGGCGGATAGAAAACAGGAAAAGAGTCAGTTGGACACCAGACGCAATGATGTAAAGACGACAGTCGAACACTTGCCACGACGATGTATAGACGACCGAAAATTAACGGCACCCATTTTAGGTGAGCTTCTGCAAATGGAGTCTCACACTGATCACGTAGCTGTGAAGACGGAACCAACAAGCAAGCACGTGTGAAAACTGCAACAGAAAACGAAAATGATAATTCAAGGTCGGTGTCTGACCTCTTTCTCCTTACAACATATTATTTCTCTTTGTCTAGCTTAAGTGGTCGATTCATACGCTGTTTTTCTCTTCTCGACGACTACTAAAAGTTGTAGTAGTAAATAAACGAAGATGGGGTTTTGTATGTTCGTCACTTCTTATTTTATCACGGTGGAGATTACGACAGGGGTCTGACAGACACTTTAGACATAGCGCTACAAGCGTCTGCCGAGAACCGTGGTGTTACAAGCGTCTCTGAGGTGTAGTACAAATGTCAAATTGAACACCGGAGTGTTATGACTTTCGATTTGGAGTCGTAACGGTACACTCTGATGTTTGCGTTTCATTTTGTTCTGTTGCCCTTTTGTAAAAAGAAAATGTGTAAATAGGTGGAAAAAAAACGTTTTTCGCCTTAGCAAAACAAATAGTCTAGGAGGAATTAAACTCTTAATTCAAGACCTACAGTGCTTTGCTTAAACATTGAGCTTATATCACATCCTATGCGTGGTGAAGGGGTTGGATAAATACAGTTATTTAAATAGAAAAATAGAAAATTCACTTTCATTTTATGAATAATTTCAAAATTCAATCTTGTTTTAAAATTTTTCTTTAAATTTTAAAGTTTATTCTTAAAGTTTATTTCACGGCGGAACGGTTTTATTTAGGGATACCAAAATTCAATGAATACTTTCTGGTTTGGTTTCCAGTTTAATGGTATTTCACCCTTAATAAGTTATATAATACCAAAGCAATTCCTGTAGAAGAACAGTAACGATATTATTTAACACCTTTGCTGAGGGATAAGTATGTTCATACCTTTCCCTAGAGTGTTCGTCCGAAAGTGAAAGTAATAGCGAAAGGGGATTTCGAAATCGCTTACAACGATTTGATAGTCCAGCACGTTAGCCACTTCGCCACGAGGAATCCCCAGTACTTTCTAGAGTAAGTTAATTCTTTGACATAGAATTTATTATAAAAAAGAAAAAGAAAAAAGAAACCATTGCTTGGAAGTATCAGGTACATAAAGAAGGTTATCATAATGGGAAATGAACAAGGCTATCCGATTTCAAAGCCTGAACGACACTGTTTCCATTTTATACAGCACTAATATCATTGGGAAAGATATTAATCCAATATTCTCTCTCCTGCAAAAAATCAATCGGGGGTTCATTTACATTGGTGTGGCAGCCGGTCTAAATTCAAACCTGTAAAACTCAGGTTACATACTGACCTTGTGTCATTCCCTAATCATGCGCTGGGTTTCATAAATACCTCCATAAAGGTGGCTCAAGGATGTTGTAGCCTTACTGTATAGCAGTTAAAGTTTTCACCCTATAAAGCCCAATCGGCAGGGGCTGTGGAATATACTGACTGCACCTATGCAGAGGTGTAAGACTCCCCCAATGAGTGTCCTGGATATGACACTAAACAATTTGACGTTGAAGCTCCTATAATGCTGGAACTTTGGGGAATGTGGAGTACCCCTTCATTGCCATCGCTCACATGTCCACCCCGGCACGGAGTGGTAGCACCTGATAGGGTCCACTCTATGGGTTAAATAGAAGTAAACTGTGTATTTATGCTAAACTGAATTGTTTGAAATAGAACTGTTTTTCAATGTTTAAATGAACTGTCAGATATAGAACTGGTTTGACATTTAACTGTGTGTAAACAAAAACAATACAAAACTGAGTTGTTTGAATTAGAACTGTTTCATATAACTGAATTGCTTGCCATAGAAATGCTTGACGATCAAACAGTGTACTTGTGCTAAACTGAATCATTTGAAATAGAGCTGTTTATTTGTATAAAATGGATTTGGCATTAAATAAACAAAAAAGGTTAATATGCCAATAAAACAAACTAACAATCAAACATCTTCACTATAAAGTGCTAGACTGTGTTAATTATGTAATCTATGAATTATATACATTGACAAGAATCAATATTATGTTAGAAAACAAATATCTGCAAGGAATTTTAAAAAGTTTCACATGAAAAGCTTTTCTTAAAGTTCGAGTATATATATGTGGTGCATTCAATAAGTTTTCAGACTTTTTGTACAGGCATTTAAAAGTGTCGTAGACTCTTGAAAATTCAGTATGTTATTCTATACATCTCATGAGATGACTGACCAATTTTTATGATTTCAGGTTCAAATAAACAACTACAGCAGCAATTTGAATACACCCTACTAAATCCTGATTGTCACAGCTGGTGACTTTCAAAAATGCAATCTGGACTGAGGACACTTTAGAAGAACGATATGCAATAAAATTCTGTTTTAAATTTGGAAAAAATGCCATAGAAACGTATGGAATGCTTCAGGCTGCTTTTCGACCATCTTGCATGAACTGAGCATCAGTTTTAGAGAGGCATAAGAGATTCAAGGAAGGCAGGGAGTCTGTGAGGAATGATGAGAGGTGTGGGAGGAGTAAGGAAGTCAATAGACCAGAGTTGATTGGTTAGGGTACGGTTCGGGTTACTATGAAGGGGCTATAAGGGAGTTCAGGAAGAGATTCCGTCGGAAGAGGCCAGCACTCTTCAAATCGGGTCAGTGACATTTCCACCAGGACAATACGCCAGTCCACTACTCCATCCTTGTCACAGACTATTTGACCAAGATGGGCATCAAGACAGTTCCTCTGCCTCGCTATAGTCCAGACCTTGCTCCCTGTGACTTTTGCTTATTCCCTTAGCACAGAGGCTGTTGTCATGAGAAAATTGAAGAAATGAAAGAACCTGTGATGAGGGTCATTGACACGCTCACACAAGAGGACTTCCATGGGACCTTTCAGACGTTTTTGGAACGGTATAACAAGTTCATTGCAGCCGGAGGAAATTACTTCGAAGGGGACTAGAGTTTCATGTGTGTACAATCAATAAAAGTGCCCACACGAAAAAAGCCTGGAAATCTATCGTATGCCCCTCGTATATATATATATATATGTATATATATCATTTGTAAATGAATACTTTAGGATGTACAACTCCATCCTTGTCACAGACAATTTGACCAAGATGGACATCAAAACAGTTCCTCAGCCTTCCCTTAGTCCAGACCTTGCTCCCGGTTATTCCCTAAGCTCAGAGGCTGCCGTTATGAGACAATTGAGGAGATGAAAGAACCTGTGACGAAGGTCATTGACACGCTCACACAAGAGGACTTCCATGGAGCCTTCCAGCAGTTGTTTGAACGGTACAACAAGTGCATCGCAGCCGAAGGAGATTTCTTCGAAGGGGACTAGAGTTTCATGTGTGTACTATCAATAAAAGTGCACATACGAAAAAAGTCTGGAAACTTATTTAATGATCCTCGCATATATATATATATATATATATATTATATATATATATATATATGTACTCAAGTGTTCCACAACATGCAAGATCTAGCATTAGGTCAGTTTTTAAGCAAAGTATAGTTGGTTTGATTACAGAGTTTTCTTTCTTGATTGGTTGTCTCATCATAGATAAAGAACGATAGATTCATACTTTTCTCATTGGCATTAACGTAAAATGCAACACAATCTGCTTCGTCTAGGATTTGAATTGACAGTCACCGATTCCATTTCCTACGATATTACCTATAACTCTTAGTGAGTGCGCCTCCATATACTTAAGACTTCTCTTTATATATATGAATATATATATATAACACATCACTCAATATATATATATATATATATATATATATAACATCACTCTATAAGTCCTTGGCCTGACATAAAGTTGGTGCCACTAATAATAATACTTATTATAAAGTACTCACCTTCAAATAGCACGTGTCAAAATTTGAGCCAAATCAGATTAATACTTTACCAATTACAGTTATTTAAGTGAAACTACGGTTTCAAACTTTCAAAACAATGGAAAAATTTGAATTTTGTGTGTTGATAAAGCATTGCTTTGTGAAGGGAATAATACTGTTCAAGCTAAGCAAGGGCTTGTTAGGTACTATTTACCAACCCCTCCGCTCGGGCAGGATATGACACAAGGTCAATTTTTTTTAAGCGGAGTTTAACAGGTTTGAATTCAGAGTTTTCCTTCTCCTAGACTAGTTGCCTCAACAAGGCTGAAGAACCTAGTCTGTCCTACTATTTACCCATAGCTGGAGGGAGAATAAGGGGGTTCATACCTTTCCCAAGGGTATTTGCCCGAAAGTGAACGTAATAGCGCGACTGGAGTACGAACTCGCGTACTACGATTCCGCAGTTCATCGCTTTAACCATTACACCACGAGGACACCCCAAAGCAAGGGCTTGTTAGGTGCTATTTGGACTCTGCTCCGAATGAAACAACGGTGAAGAGGTGGTATTCTGACTTTAAACGCGGTCGTACAGACACAAATGATGCTGAACGCTCAGGTCGCACAAATTCGGCTGTTGTCCTGGAAAACACCAAGAATCTCCCTAAATTTTGGCCTGTCGTAAATTGAAGTTGAGTGAGATAGGAGACGAGGTGAAGATATCAGAAAGCTGTGTATTCATCATTTCGCATGAACATTTGTCAATGAGAAAGCTGTGTTCAAAGCATGTGCTCACAGTTGATAGAAAACAACAACGCATCGATGATTCAGAGTGTTGTTTGCAACTGTCTCAACGCAACAAAAAAGGAGTTTTTGTGCAAATATATGACAATGGATGAAACACGGATCCACCAATTCATTCCAAAGTTAAATCAACTGTCAGATGAGTGGACTGATGCAGATGTAAGCCGTTCAAGCGACCAAAGATGCAAACATCAGCGGGGAAGGTCCTGGCCTCCGTATTTTGATTTGGTTTGATTTGGTTTCTTTGTTTAATGGTATATCAACTTTTTTAGGTTATTTAATGCCAAAGCCATTCTCCTAGAAGAACAGTAGTGGTACTATTTAACCCATAGCTGGGAGGATAAGGAGGTTCATACCTTTCCCAAGGGTATTTGCCCAAAAGTGAACGTAATAGCGCGACTGGAGTACGAACTCGCGTACTACGATTCCGCAGTCCATCGCTTTAACCATTACACCACGAGGACACCCCCTCCGTAATGTGCAAGGTATTTTGTTAATCGATTCCGTTGAGAAAGGATGAACCGTCAATAGCGAATAATTTACAGCATTGTTGGTGTGTTAGAAGGGTGAAATCGACAAAAAAAAGCCACAAATGAAGAAGAGAAAAATGCTCTTTCACCAAGACAATGCACCGTGTCGATCGCAACGATGACACTTCGAAATGCTTCCGCAACGATGGCACTTCGAATTGCTACTGCACCCACCTATTCCCCAGATCTGGCCACCAGCAACTACTGGTTATTTGCAGACCTCAAAAGAGTGCTCTTGGGAAAGAAATTTGGCTCCAATAAAAAAGTGATATTGGAAACTAAAGCGTATTTTGAGGCCAAAGACGAATCATTCAACAAAAAAGTCATCGAATTGTTAGAGAAGAATTGGAATCAGTGTATCACCCAAGAAGGAGACTATGTTGATGAATAAAGTCCCATTTTGCCTAAAATTTGTTGTTTTATTAATATATATATATATATATATATCCAACCGCAGCTCATTAGTAGGATGTGACACAAGGTCAAGTTTTAAGCTACTTTAAATACTACTGCATCATTGAGATCAACCAGAATACTGAGAAGAGTACTGGAGACTTGAAGAGACCTGCTGTCACTTATGCCCCAGTGGCAGACTATCAGCTAATGCTGATGTGAAAAACTGTCATAGAGTGATAATAACAAAAATATATCAAGGTATTTGAAAAGAAAAGAAAAAACAGGAAGCCCAGATACAAACAATAAGAATATACCGCTAAAATATTGGAATGGAATTTGCCATTGAAAAATATGAATAGAATTACCAAATCAAGAAAGAATCAGAAGATTCAGAGAAATGAAAAATTACAAGTACTTGGAAATGTTGCAAGGAGATGAAAAAAAAACAAGTATCTTGGACGAACGAAAACTTCCCGAAACTAAACTCTGCAGCTGAAATATCATCAATAAATAAACAACTTGAGTATCCCCTACAAATGTACAAGGGACATTCTTAAAATGGCCTTTGGAAGAACTTAGAAAAATAGACCAGAAGAAAATAAAATTGATGACAATGCTGACATGGTTAAGACAATTATAAAGAAAGGTTGGTTTTCTGACCTTAATATACTAGATAGTAATTCAATATAACACTGATATAAGAACAAAAAATAAACTTAGAAAATTTAAAGAGAATTATGAATGGAAAAAATTACCTTACAATCACTAAGAAACATAGAATCGAGAACAGTCAAGACGGAAACGGAAAAAATAAATCAAGTACTAACATATATATCAACAAATAATATAGCCGAATTAAATGAACTAATCTATGCAGGAGCGAAAGTAATTCATGAGAAAATTGGTATCCCCTCAAAAAGCACGAAAAAAAATCTATAAAAACAGGCAAATATGATAAAACAAAGGAAAGATGCTGAAACAAGTCGAGATCAAAAAGAAAAGGCAACACAGGAAAAAATAGCAATAAAACTTGAGGCAATAAACCAGAAAGTATTGGCGAAAAAGGAAGATTAAAACGATATCAAGAAAGGTTAAAATATTACAGACAAAACAGGACATCAAAAAACAACGAAAGAAAACACTTTGAACAACGTGAAAGTGACAATTATACCAATCGTGACTGGAGCTTTTGGTACAGTCACCAAAGGATTATGAAAGGGACTGAAAGATTTGGAAATAAGAGGACGAGTGGTGACCATCCAATCTACTACATTATTGAGAACAGCGAGAATACTGAGAAGCGTCCAGGAGCTTGAGGAAACTTGCTGTCACTCAAAACTCTCAAGGAGTAAATAGTAATAATAATAAAGGACGAGAAAATAATCGATTAAGCTTAATTGAATGAACAAAGTATCTAGTCATATACCAACGAAAATAACCACGTACTATAAATTAGACTACCCTTCTCAGAATGCCCAACAAAGTGTATATATTATAAAAAGAGACAAACAAATAGACTGTCCCACCCACTTCATGGTGGTGGGATTTGTTAACTACATACACTCCCATTCCAATATATATATAAATTTGTTGATATTTTTGTGATAGTTCAACTACTTTGGTTAACCTGGGTACGTATCATTCAATATCTATTTGGTGAATACCTAATCATTTTAGGAAAGCCAAGAAAAAAAATTGATTAAAACTTTAAAGATAACTTCGAGCTATTGAATTCCATATATCACTTTTAATGAAATGGATAAATACTCAAGTGAATTAAGTTCTATGGAAAAGAAATATTAAATGTGATACCTGAAGAAGGCAAAATGGCGCTGAAGTGAATGGCGGGAAAAGACGGAAAAACCGTCTGCTTTTGTCCAATTCGAATTAGATATTTAGTCAAATTATTTATCTTTGAATGAGAAATGGTTACTCTATTCTTGAGATGCAAAGGTGTTTTCAAATATTTCATGGCAATTTAGTATATTTTTGAAAAAAACAAGTTGCATTTAATATAGAAATTGTATTTTGTTTCGCGCTTCAATAATTTGAACATATTATAATCATCTTCATACGAGAGTGTGCTGTTTGTTTGCCGTGTGTGTGAACGTACAAGCTTTCCTGTACGTGTTTAAGCCTTACTATATAAAATCTATCTCACATTTTATTTGTTACCCGAAATTATGGCTCCAAATATTCTTACTATTCCATAAAACAGATGAACGACTCGGGTTTTCCTGCATTCAAATAAAATATACAAATGATATAATACAATATTTAATTAAACACACACACTCACAATATCCACCCTCTTAAGCAAATTGTAAGATTTTTTACTATGATATATTTCTGATTCAAGAGAATATTCTGAATAATCTTATACTGCATATATATATATATATATATATATATATATATATATATGTGTCCACTTTTGGTCACCGATGTTACTCAGATCCAATATTTAACATAACTATATGGAGGTCTCGTTTTGCATAACTGTTATAGTAGTAAAAATGAAATTGGCGACAGGATTTCAAATCACTGATGAGACTGTTTGCGTCTCATTACTTATTTATGAGCTTTTGAAAGGCATGAATTTATTTTTTTTATTTCTTCTTCCTGTAACTCTAGATAAATAGTTGGGCAAAAACGGTCCTTTATTCGTGACAAAGCAACCAATCTAACAGGAAAAACTCCGCCATCAAACGACCTGTAAACCGCTCTAAAATTTACCTGGTAATGGAGAAATGGAGAAAATACCAATTTCAATTAGAATAATTCGTTGATATAAGCGACAACGATTCAGGACAAGCGTTATTTACCAGGAGCTAGTTTGAAGGGTGGAAAAACCCGGGCTCTAAATTAATCAATAGAAGTGGGTTTCCGCTGGGGTCACGGAGCAATTACCTTACAGGGCCTTGATTGAACTTGTTAAAACAAGGGCTCCTAAAGTGAGGACCATAAGAACCATTATAGAGCCCACGGGAGAAAAGATCAAGTGGTTTGGATTAAGACTAGCCTATAGATTTTAAATGCAAAGTCGGAATCAATACCAGCTGATTAATTTGGGCCTGATGTTGAAAGAACAAAAATCCTGATAAAACCAGGATCAACACTGACGGCTTATATGTGAAGTGCCTTTTTTTGAATTAATGGCTTTTTATCGAGTTCAAAGCTCATTGAACATATTTACCCAACCCCTTGGCAACAAACAGGATATGGTACAAGTTCAGTTTTAAAGCAGATTTAATGTGGTTTGAATTCAAAGTTTTATTTCTGCTCGACACTAATGAACAATGAAGCAGATCAAGTTGATTAATTTAAGTTCAGTAAAAACAGAATTCTTAATATTAATTATCTGATGCTCGGGTTAGTTTGTGTAATAACTACTTCAAGGCAAAGAAGCTAAAATTGATTAATTTAATCTAAATTGTCTCGTTATTTTGAATAAAAATGGTAACTTTTTTTGAAATTCAACATTTCTTCAATTCATAAAAAAACATACAATTGTTGATATACAACGAATTGTAATGTATGTAATAGTATTTCATGAGTAAAACAGGAAATCTCTGAAAAAATTTCGTTATTTGAATCTTGTTTCGTTGACGTAACACAATATTTGTATTTGGAAACGTGTTGTGTCAACCTGGCTTATTAGGTCTTGGAAGATAGGAAGTCGCTATGATTGAGAAAAATTGAACGAAAGATTTTCTAAAGATCTTTGGTTTGGTTCGGTTTGGGTTGATGTCATATCAACCATTGTAGGTCATTGTTGTATAGTGGCTCGTACCTCGTGACTTCCGGTATTGCGGAAGAATAAAAACGCTGTGTCTCTCGAGAAGCAGAAGCAGAAGAAGAAATAGAAGCAGAGAGACAGTGTTATATTGTCATCTATAGCATCATAACGACACAATGATAAAGACGCAGGAAGACTTCTTTATAAATATATGTACCTCTCACTTTATTGCAAGGGTTCGAAAAGGGTTACTCAACGTTCGCGTGTGAGAGGGAGTTGGAGACTGAACAGAAACTGCAATATTTTAACCCCAATTCTTATGACCGTCAGCGTTGTGTCTTTCTCGTTCTCCAGATGCTCAACCGGAGGCCCAGAGGCCCACTCTGCTGGGTGATGGCTTTCTTTACTGCATCTTATCAGCATCTTCTCTGGACCCCAACTCATCAGGGCCCCAATGGCCCCTTCTTCCTGATATGGCTTTCCTTACCACATCTCGTCTATAACTCCGTCCGATCTCTAACTGCAACTCATCAGGGACCCAAAGGCCCTTTTGGCCTGATGTGGCTTTACTTACCACATCTCGTCTCTCTCCGTCTCCAAATCTAACTGGAACTGCAACTAACTTGACTTCTGTCTTGACTGAGTTATATAATAGTTCAACGTCCACTCAGTCGCCAACTCGATCTTTGAAATCGCATGTTTGATCGTCATCAAGCGGAAATAACTGTCATGCAGTTCACAGGTCACTATCTTCCGGTGCATCAGTCTATGAGTGTACCATGGGGATTTTTTTTTTATCTCGTCCCGTTTCGTCAGCCAATTTTCGCCCACGCGATTTCTTCTCATAACTGCCATCAGAATGTGTCACCTCCTTCCGGTGCATCACCTTGGAATGGCATTTTTGGCCGGGTCGAAGGCCAAAATACAACAATAGCTCTGAAAGGACGACGGTTAGTCGTAAGACCAACTTCAGATGTAACACCAAGAGCGCGAGACTTATCATACTAGTCGGGCTGTACCAATTGAGTTAATAAACTATTAACTTTATTTCACTGTGTATCTTTTCCCTACCACAAGACAACAGTTATTTAATGCCAAATTGTTTTTATACATATATAGTGAATATATGATTTCTAAAGATATTTTTCTAGATTACAGTTTAAAACGAGCCTGAGTTCATTCTTTTCCACGCAGTTAAATTGTTTCACTTATTTATATCCAATACAAATAATTCTACTTACTATTAATTATTTGTTTGCACAATGTTCTTTGTTTTCAAGTAGTGCTATGTATCACTAACAATTCAATTAAACACCAGTCATTTGTTTACAGACAGTTATATGATCCAACAGTTCAATTACAAACAATTCAGTTTAGCATGTCAACAAAGTTAAATGGTTCCAAGTATTGTTATGTATCACTGCCAATTAAATCTAAACACCAGTTTCAAACAATTCAGTTTAAATGTCAAACATTTCTACTCGACCCATTGATAGGACCCTATCAGGTACTACCACTCCGTGCCAGAGTGGTAGCACCAGTGGATCTGGGAGCGATGGCAATGAAGGGTATTCCGCATTCCCTAAAGCTCCTGCATTACTAAAGCCCCACCATCAGATTGTTTAGTGTCATATCAAGGACACTTGTTGTAGGAGTCTTAGTCTTCTGCAGCGATGTATTCAGTGTATTCTGCAGCTCCAGCCGACTAGGTCATCCAGAGATGTAGACAGCTGATAGATATATTTATCAAAATCGTCAACTATGGTATAATTAATTATCATAATGATAGAAAATCATTAGATTTATTGAGGATGTATTCGATGCGAAGTTGCTACGGTGATGGACTACGGCCTCGAAGTAAGCGAGTTTGAAATTCAATCGAGCTATCACATTCACTTTTGGACTAATGCCCTTGGGAAAGGTATGACCCCACTTAATCCCTTCAATGATGAGATAAATAGTATCACTGCTGTTTATAGAGAAACTATTCTTTCATTTCTCAGGATTCCTTTAAAAAGAGCGTATGTTACTGGTTATTTTGGGTTGGTGGTGCTAGGGGGATTATTTAGTTGAGTCAGCACTAACCATGGTTTAATCTTAGTAAGAGTATATACAGTGATGCACTAACACTGAATAAACGGAAGGAAAATCAAGGTAAGGTTATTTACAAGTATAGGAATATTTAATGCATACATAATAATATACATAACAGAAATACTGAAAAGAAAACACAAATGTGTCTGAACAGATAAAATGTGCTCATACTGTTATATGAACAATCAATATATGAAAAGGGATATAAAAACGGGACTTTCTTACATAATGAAAATTAGTAAAATAACCTGTAGTAAAGCCATGCTGTATTTATATTCTAATGTCGAGGTGAGGGACAACGAGTGGAGAGACAATGTCTCTCCTCTTCAACGAATAAAGATAAAAAAAAGGAGCATCACATCTGTTTAAAGACCAAGGACAAAAGGTGGCAGAGATGGATTCAAGAAATATTATGTGACCACAAAATGACTAAAGAACACATCTTGAATATCCAAAGGAGGCATTATTGATTTACAAAAATGATATGTTCTAGATAGAAATTCTACCTGGTTTTAATCTTTAATAATTTCGACACACAATGAATTGTTTATGTCTGTGTGTTTGTGTATGTGTGCGTGTGTGTGTGTATGTGTGTATTCTTACCCAATCCTTCCACCGAGGGCAGGATGTGACATAATGATGGTTGGTTGGTATTTTGGCAGATCAACCTTTGGAGTTATTTCATGCCAAATCTTATATATATATTTGCATATCAAATATATATGATTTGCAAATAAATTGCGTGTAGGTAACTTTTTAAACAAGCCAGATTTTATTTGTTATCACAACAGCTAAAGGGTTTTAAGCACTGCTATAGAACAGTAATAATTCTTCTTTATATTAATCACCAGTTTGCACACAATTAAAGGGTTTAATATATTGCAATGTAACAATTATAGTTTAATTTGCATATAGCCAAATATTTTCAAGTATTGCTATTTGACACTAAAAATTGAAATGAACATCAAACTTATGTTTGTGCACAGTTAAATGTTTAAACAGTTCTATTTGACTTTGAGAGAGGATCCTACCTGGCACTATCACTTCAGATCAGAGTGAACCTGAGAGTAATGGCAATAAAGATTGACTTGTTTGTTGGGTTTTAAGGTATATCACTCCTTTTAGGTTATTAAATGCCGAATCTTGGCAATATATATATATATATATATATATATATATATATATATATATATATATATATATATATATACGTGGAACACTCAATAAGTTTCTAGGCTTTTTTTTGTACAGGCATTTAAAATTGGTGTAGATCCTTGAAATTCAGTATGTTATTGCTATACACGTTATGAGATGTCTGGCCAATTTTATTATTTCAGGTTCAAATGAACAGCTACAGCATCAATTGGAATACACCATACTAAAACCTGATTGTCACAGCTGGTGAATTTCAAAAATGCAATCTGACACGTTTGAAGAGCGATATGCAATAAAATTCTGTTTTAAACGTGGAAAAAAAGCCATAGAAACGTATGGAATGCTTCAGACTGCTTTTCTACCATCTTGCATGAATCGTGAATCAGTTTTTGAGCGGCATAAGAGATTCAAGGAAGGCAGGGAGTCTGTGAAGGATGATGAGAGGTGTGGGAGGAGTAAGGAAGTCAATAGACCAGAGTTGATTGGCCAAAGGGTTAGGGTTAGGGTTACTATGTTGAGGTTTTAAGGGAGTTCAGGAAGAAATTCCGTCGGAAGAGGCCAGCACTCTTCAAATCGGGTCACTGTCATTTCCACCAGGACAATACACCAGTCCACTACTCCATCCTTGTCACAGACTATTTGACCAAGATGGGCATCAAGACAGTTCCTCTGCCTCGCTATAGTCCAGACCTTGCTCCCTGTGACTTTTGCTTATTCCCTTAGCACAGAGGCTGTTGCCATGAGACAATTGAGGAGATGAAAGAACCTCTGACGAGGGTCATTGACACGCTCACACAAGAGGATTTCCATGGGACCTTTCAGACGTTTTTGGAACGGTATAACAAGTGCATTGCAGCCGGAGGAAATTACTTCGAAGGGGACTAGAGTTTCATGTGTGTACAATCAATAAAAGTGCCCACACAAAAAAAGCCTGGAAATCTATCGTATGCACCTCGTATATATATATATATATATATATATATATATATATATATATATATATATCATTTGTAAATGAATACTTTAGGATGTACAAGGAGAGCAAAGCTGGTTTGAAATCTACATTTTTCTTCTTCTAAATTCGTTGCATACAAAGGCTAAAGAACTCAACCGGCCCTACTATTTGCCCATAGTTGAAGAGAGAAAATGGATTCATGCCTTTTTCAAGGGCATTAGCACGAAGTGAAAGACCAACAAACTCTTGCAGAATTTGAATTCGGGTCACTGATTACACTTCCACCGACGATAACCGTTAACCTAAGCCTGCCTCCTTAGACGACATGAACACAGAAGCAATGTTCATAAAAACTTCGACAATGAGCAATTACTTAATTGAGAAAGTAAGAGGAACACTTTTTTAAATGGAAACATTTGATTAATTTGCTTCTCTTTTCGATCAAAATTTCGCTTTAAGTTAATTTTTGCATGGTTTAATTCATTCAAACGACAAATAAAGTTTATATTTCTATAATAAGACAAGAGATTTGACATTACCCTTGTTATCTTAAACTTAATAAACAGAAGATGAACACGAGTTCCCAAAGAAGATCGCAAGTTTGTTGCAATTATATATTCAAATTTGGAAAAGAATAAGAGATGAAAACAACGTGTGGAGAATTTTATAACGTATGACTTTTTTTTTTTTGGTGACATTTAATTTGAATTGTCATACCAAATGACTGATAAATTTTCCCACGTATATAAA